>OZ010800.1:436628865-437333865 GCA_963932465.1 Maratus speciosus
AACATTGAAAAGTTTCTGTATATTTGAGTGCACTTTCTTTCATAAATGAGGCGTTCAGAAGACAATGCGACTAACTCCATTTTAAGTTGCTTTTTTTTAAAGAAAGGAACATTGAAAAGTTTCTGTATATTTATTCAGCGATAAAAATTACACTCGATTAAAATAAAATTAATGTGTTCAATCAAAATATCACGAGAAAAACTATTATATAGATACAATATTTTTATAGTTACAATAATTTTAACTCGTTATACTGAACATTTTCATTTGATGGAGTTAATCGATTTGTACGCTGAACGGCTCAAATATCAGTTATCTAAAACAAGAAAGATGTGGTGAAATATCGAGAGCCTGTTTCTACATTATAAGCGATAAATAAGTAGTTGCTATTATCTATATTATAAAGGACAAACATATCTGTGCGTAACGCATACGTCATTTTGCGAATGGCAACGCTTTGAAATTTGAAATGAAATTTTGGTTTTGCAATTTTCTTTACTGCAAAATTTTAAACTTCTAAACATTGCACATTTTAAATATTTACACCGTTGTATAAGGAAAAAAATGTACTTTTTAATGCAATTTGTTTGAAAGCTGTATCTCAATTTAATTTTGAGATATTAATTTTTTTGTAGTTTTTAATACATTTTTTGTAATTGTGGCAACTGGAGTACTCCATTTTTGTTGAAAGTCATGTAGGGTTGAAAGTAGAGGGAAAATAATCACGGAGGAAAGAAAATAATATATTACTATACCTTTTGTTGCCATTTTTTCTCATAAAAACGGAAAAAAGAAATTGAAATTATAATGTGTGATATGTCAGCGATTTTTTAAGTTTCCAAATATCGTACATTTTCAATTTTTACATTTTGAAATAGAGAAAAAAATCTACTTTCAAATGCAATTTGTTTGAAAATTGTATCTTAATTGACTGAGTTATTACGGTTTTTTAAATAACTAGCCGCCCTTGGCGACCAGTATCGTCTCCCTTAAATGTATGCTAGGCATTGTATCATGTTACTCTTATTCATAATTTAATTTACTTGCTCAATTCTTCGGCAAAACGGGAGATTCTGATGAGAAATCAAGAACTCGGTATTTTTATGTTAGTCGGGCACAGGTGATAAATCGCCAAACATTGTGCCCGTCGCATTTTTATTTTTTTTTTCCATATTTCATTAATTTAGTTTAAAATATAATCCTTTCACTCATTTTAAAATGGATATCTTTAATTTAAAACTGAAACATTTCAAATTCATGAATTTCCCTTTAAAAAAATTCTTAAAGAAAAGAAAAGAGTAAATACCATAAACCATTTAATTTCAACATCAAAGCATTGTTTTAATTTACCCCTCGAAAAATAAAAAATGCTGCTGGCGAGTTAAAAAATGCTATTGGCGAGAATTGCGCCCAGCTAACATAAAAGTACGAACTTTTTGCGATCATAGCAACTTTTATGCAGTTTTATTCGAAAAAAATATTTTGATGAAATAGGTTGCCAGAAAATACGTTGCCAAATTTCTTTTCTCGCCATGGACCTTTTCTGTATTTCTCCAAGTACCTATACCGGAAAAATACCTTTATTTATTTATTTATTTATTGTATTTTAAATTAGATGAATAAAAGACGGCACAGATGTCATATACGCACCACGTTGGCGCGATTTTTTCTGACGCCAATGTCATATACGCACCGGGGTCCATAACTGGCGTCGAAGTGTCGTTATTTTGCTTGATATGGTAATCAGGATGTTGTTGTTTATTTATTAATAAATTGTTTATTTACTTTTATTTTATTTTTTTTTAATTATATAAATTGTTTTGTTCTATAGTTATTAATTGAACTTTTTTTATTTATTGTTATTTGCTTTTTAGAAATATTACACAATAACCAATGAGATGAGTTTCATTCAGGTGTTGCCATTAAACAATTAACAAATAATCGCGATTTCTGTGCCACGTACAAAAGTTCAGCATTTATTTCCGTCTAATGTTCCATAACAAAATTAAAACTTCCTCTGTAGAAAAATAAATAAAATAATGTAAATAAGAAACAAATTTAACAGACATGTGATTGAACCACGCACTTAAAACACTGAAATGATCGAAAAGACTGCTGTAAGTCGCAAAATCTTGGGCTAATAACTCCTGGCATGCGGTGACACGTGAAAGTATCGCTTTTAATAAATTTAAAACTTTATTTGATTGCATAATTGATATTTTTCAGATAAAAATTATTTTTTATGTTAGTCGGCAATCTAAAATATATATTACATGTAAAAAAATAATTACAATTTTAAAAAAAAAGAATGGTTTTCACCTATACTCTGTAACCCGAGGAGCTCGGGTTCGATTCCCTAGTATTAGTACAATTAATTACAGTACTTTATAAATGTACTTTTAACTAATGGCTATCCACTACCTGCAGTCTCCTACCAAGAAATTCGCATTTCCTGAACCGACATTAGAATTGCCAACCGATGTCAGGAATTACCCTATGCAGTAATAAAGTGTAAAATATCTAAAGACAATGTATGGTTTTGGTAATATCTCTATGTCAGTATGCAGATGCCTAATATATTACGAAGTGGAAGAGCTTGAATACCAGATGCTCAAATTATTACTGAACTGTCAATGTATTAGGTGAGCAATCACGTTTCATATATAATTCCCTATTAGACAGATCCTTAATCCATCTCTGTACTGTTGTTCTATAATAATATAGGTATCATATATATTATCCTGATTAAATTAGTTGGTCACAAACTAGACAGACCTATAGAGAAAATTAGGCTATGCGCTGTAAGCTCTGTTTTACCACTTTGCAGAGACACTCTCGCAGCTAATATCCTGATTGCTATATATTTTTTAACTCTTGATATTGTTTACTGGAAGAGATGCAGAGCTTGTCGTTGATATAATTTTTTTTCCTCAGAATAGAGAGATGGGAAAAAATATTCTATTGATAATACTGGACAACAAATTCAAACATTTGCTCTGCTACTGATCTGAAATTCGTTGTTTCTTATTCAGATTTTTGGCTGAAACCGAGTCTAATTTTAGATTTTCTGCAGCAGGTCATGTTTTTGAGGTATTTTTATATTTAGATTTCTAGAAATTTTGGAATTTTTACACAATTATATGCACATTTACAGCATAAAGCAACATCAGACAAGCTTTTATGTTTTATTTTATCGTTACTGTTCAGTTTACTTTACAAAAATGTTGTGTTCGAGATTATACTGACATGTGACAGGAAATATTGTGTCTAATTGGGACTTTTTTCATGTTTTCTAATAACCTTTCTTCACGTCCAAATATATAGGCCAAATGAGTACGCTAATATGTTTCTAAACCAATTTTTTGCGTTAATTTAAAATCTGGTATTTTTTTGTTTCTATCTCGTGTAGCTTTTGACAATAAAGTATAGACACCTAAAAAGCATTTTATATCAAACTTGCGCCAATACCATACAAATTTAGAAATCCATTTTACTCAAAATCTATATCTTACAGACGAAAACAAATTTCAGATCTGAAGTCAGCATGGGAATGTATTCTAGAAAAATATTACGTCAATTATGTGGCAAGTACATTAAAGTTGAAAATAATGTAAACATTATATCATTGAAAAATATAAAAGTTAGGCACAATAACAGAGAGATAAATATTAAGACTATTCAGGCTACGACATTTATCTGAAGCAAAGGTCCAGTA
Source organism: Maratus speciosus (assembly GCA_963932465.1). NCBI lineage: Eukaryota > Metazoa > Arthropoda > Arachnida > Araneae > Salticidae > Maratus > Maratus speciosus. The sequence goes on from OZ010800.1 coordinate 436,632,581, forward strand.
GTCGTAACATAAAACAAAACAAAACGATTGTACATAAAATGATAAAATGCATGTAAAATACAAAACTTTGAAAAAAGTCTATTAATTATTAATTCTAAAAGTCTATTAATTAAAAGTATAGTAAATTTCTTTAAAATTTACAAAAAAAAAAAAAAAATAATATCGTGGAAACAGCGAAATTTTAAATTCTGAGAGCTTATAGGACATCATCGGATCCACTTGGATATCTGATGTTAGTTTCATCGCACTGCGTTTAATATTCTTGGAAACTCAATTTTAAAATACAAACAGAAAGCCAGATTTTAAAATAATAGATAACAATAAGTAAATAATAAGAAATAATAGGCAAGTAAAAAGTAGCAGCTATTAAATTTCTTCTTGCATGACATTATAGGGTGAAGTCATGAATATATTTAGCATGTTCATTCTTTTAGTATTAACTTTAACCAAAACATTAACCTGGAAATTAATGAACTCTAATGTTTTAAAACTTTAATGTTCAGTCGTGGAAAAAAAAAGTAAACACCCCCTACTAACTCCTCAACAAATTATCGTAGAATAAAGTTACTGGTACCTAACGATTGGAAATAAAGTTTACTTTTAAATGATATAGATAAAATTTGCTTAGGGGGCCATCTACATATTAAAACGAACCATAACTTTGTTTTTATTTTCAATAGCAGTACACAATTCTGACAGCATAAATGAACTCTACACCCTTCAATTAGCCTAAAAACAAATTTTTATGCAATTCGTAGCATAAGTTTCTGAGAAATTAATTATTTTAAAACGAGCGTATTTAAAGCGCTGTATCCAAATTGAAGTTCGGAACTCGATTGTTAAACGAGAGAGCCAGGCATCTTGATCAAGGCACCTTAAGAAGTCAATGAAGCCTGCTAGATTACAGGACAGCAGAAGAAATTTCTAAATATCTAGTCTCTTTTATTATAGACGGCCCCTTAAACCATCATTTTGCCGTTTTTTAAGCATAATTTTAAAACTACTTGGGAAAAAAATGTGAAATTTCGGATTTCTATAAAACAGGACTTAATAAATCTAAATCCATCCAAAAAATGGTAGGTTGCAATTCATAATTTTTTCAAATATTAATTTCATAATTCATAATTCATATCATAAAATTATAAAAAATGCAAATTCACCGTATTTATGTTTGGGTATATTAGTATTATTGCTACCAAAAAAAATTAGCACATTAGGAGCATAATTTCTGGAGATATAAATAAAAATATGAAAATGTAATTTAACATTAGAAGCACTAAAATTTGAATGCTTATAATTCAAAAACTTCTTCAAATGACTTGAAATTCGGTGTCTAGGCATAGTTTGAACCGAAGATTTGAAATATCCCGTTAAAATTGGGTATTGCCATTGAAAAAAAAATGAAGTTTGGATTCGTTTTAATATGTAGATGGCCCCCTAAGCAAATTTTATATGCATCTTTTAAAAGTACACTTTATTTCCAATCGTTAGGTACCAGTAACTTTTTTCTACGATTATTGGTTGAGGAGTTAGTAGGGGGTGTTTACTTTTTTTTCCACGACTGTACAAACTAACGTACAATAATGGTAACTCAGTTTTTATCATTTTTTGATAAACTGTCGAAAGAAAAAGCTAGTCGTTCGGGGCCACCGTAATACTTACACATCATGGATATGAATAATATAAAATATGAAAATAGAACATGTGTATACTATTTATAAAATGTATATCCAGGGATAACTAAGAATACTGAAATTTAATAGGCTTTGTCGCACTATTACATTCTACGTACTTACAAAATTTCAAGCCTCTATCTCAATTTATTCCGTAGATAGAATGTTTAAAATCGTAGCTTGAGGACGTCATAATCTTTAAATGCTATATTACTGATTTGCGTAAAAGAAACATCCTTATAACTCCAAAAATGATAATCATATTAACCAACAGCGTCGGATAAAACATCTCATTTCCAATTAAAATAAATCTTTCAATTGAAATTTCAATGAAATACAGTGTCATGAAAAATCGAAGATTGTGGAAAAAAATATTACAAATATATCGGCAACTAATTACCGGATCGACTTCATTTTCTATGCAAAATTTATGTTTTTTTACTGTTTTTTATATTCACTCCTTAAAATAAACGATTTCGAAATTTTTTTATCTACCTTTTATCAGAATAAATAATTCGAGAGTACGAAAAAACAGCTCCGGATAATCGAGATTAATGAAATTGAATAGACTTCTTCTCATTCTTATAAGCTAAGAAAACACCAAATTTCAAGTCTCAATCTCAATTTGTTCGGGAGATAGAGCGTTTACAGACACACACACAGACGCCATTTTTTTTCTCTCAAAATATGTTTTTTGTGAGCTCCAGTATCTAAAACGTGTAAATCCGTCAATTTTTTTTCGGTTTTTAAAACGATTACAAGACTTACCATAAACTACATATAAATGATGAGTAAAAATAAAAGGATGTTTTCGTTTTAAAATTGTAATGCTATTTTAATTATTTCTTAATTTGATTAAATTAAATGGAGTGCCAGCTATGGGTGACATGTGGTATGAAATTAAGGAATAATTACAAATAAAACATCGGGTTCACATTTTTTTATTATCTTCAGAATTATTTATAGTGATTACCTTCTGCTTGCTATTCAATATTAAAAGTACTCAGAGAACTTTGCAACAAGCTGTGTAAGTAAAATCTCATTAATATTTTGAGATATATAATACAGTATTATAGAGATATTTTGTTTTACTTGATGAGATAAATTTACTTCGCAAATTTCACATCCTTTCATTAATTGGGTAAACATACTGCTGCATTCTGTTAAATTACTGTTATGAACACACACATTAATTTTATAAAATACGTCGCCCCATTCCATGTATCTGGAGGATAGCTTTTCAAAACATGCTTGTCGTAGTTAAATATTTATATAATTTTATTCGGCGAAGTTATATCAGGGTTGATCCATGCAAAATTTGGGAGTTATTTAGAACAATTTCACACATATCCATTTATTAAAACAGGCAACTTTACTAAATTCCTTTTAATAAAATAGGCCCATTCTCAAAATTATTCTTAATAAAATAGGCTCCTTCACAAAATTCCATCTATAAAAACAGACTGCACATTAATTATTTTTCTTTTGTTAGATTTTAAAATGAGTAATTTACAAACGAAATATGTTTCTGAGTGTAAGAGTCGTAAATGCAGCGGACAAAAGTCCATAGCCTAGATTGGACCCTTTGAATCCAACGTTTGCTGCTGAACTTTAAGCAAGTAAAATTGGCAACGATAGGACTACTGTCGAGAAGAGCTGGAAAGAAACGGAACGATTTAGAAAGAGAGAATGAAGCGTAGTGTCGTTCATTTTAAACCTTCTGAATGTAGTTAGTGAATTATCGTTTTTAATTTAATTGTGTTGTGTTTTAAGTAATCTGTTAAAGTTTATATCTGCCTGTTTTAGAAGTCTACTTGATTGGTTTTAGAATTATACATGATTGTTTTTAGGGGTCTACACGATGGTTCTCAGCATTATGAAAATAAGATTGGTTATGAGTCTACTCGATTAAAGGACTTACGATAAGTAAAAATTTACTCTGAGAAATGAAAACTTTAGTAGAAGAACTAAAATAGGTTATTAATAAATGCGTTATTCGAATTTCCCTAGCTAGATTTCATTTTTCGTTACAAAATGACATTTTTCAAAAAGATTAAAAAAAAAATGACAAAAATCTTTTACTTTTTACCAAACGAGCTCATAAAAGTAAACCCTGCAAGACCTTTGTATATGCTTTTTATATGAATAGTTTGTTCTCTATGTAGTGTTATAGAATGTTTAAGTACTTCTAGAGTCATTTGTCTTGTTCTGACAATAGTGTTTGGGTAATTGTGAAGGTTCCGCAGCTGATCATGACACATCCAATCGATGTATTAGACTAATAATGCCTTCATAGTTCTTATAAAGCTTGTTTCATAATATTTTCTAATACAGTAAAACTTCCGAAAATGGGATAGGGTAAAAAATCTTGCCTCTTACATAGAAGTAAGTGTGATGAAAAAAAAAAAAAAAACATTTTTTTTTTTTTTTTTTTTTTTTTTTTTTACAATACATACGTAAATAATTATTTTCAATTCTAAAGAAATACAAGATATAGAAACAAGAGAAAGTTGAAAATGATGGGAAATATTGTACCATAGTTAAATAATTGGACATACTTTTTAAATAGGTAACTTATGAACAAAATATTTCAAGGAATACAAAAACTGAGTATTTTAATTTTTTTATTTGAATTTGTTCATTTAATGTTTTTATTCATGTTTTATTATTATTTAAAAGGAAATGTTATCTAAAAATGTTCTTTCTGGTAAATTTTGTTTTTGTATTTTGTAGACTATCATAAATTTTTAAAATATGAAGAATTTATTTCTGCCGAACGACTGTTTATTAAAATAGATTTAAATATGCAAAAAATATATAAAATAATTACATACGTCAGAAGCATCTTATATAAATATTTCATTTTCTATTATTTTATTCAAATCCTTTTAAGTATCAAGAAAAACTTTATTCACTCTGAACGATGAGTATATTTTTCACTTTAATGAATACCTACAATAAACAAAGAAGATATTTTCTTTGCAGAAAAATGCAATGACATTAATAAATAGAATTAAATAAATAATGAATATAAAGAAAGGGTTGCAAGCAAGCATATACATTGTAAAAAAATAATACCAGTTTTCCGGTAGGAATCCGAAAAATAGTTGCCCTTATCATACCGGATTAATTTCCGGCACAGCTCGGAATAAAATCCGTAAAAATTAGGAAATAGTCAGTAAAACGGTATTTTACGGATTTATTCCGAGTTGGGTTGGAAATTATTCAGGTACGATAAGGGCAACTATTTTTCCGATTCCTACCGGAAAACTGGCATTATTTTTTTTTACAGTGTATATTTTTAATTTTCGCAAGTGTATAATGATTTCCTTATACTTTTGTAGTATATATCTCGGTTCTACACAGATTGAAATTGTTATTTCATATTTTACGATGAGCATGTATTTCTTCCTTTAACCCTTTCGGCCCTGAATTTTTTTTCAGTTTGGGGTAAAAATCTCTTTTACGCTTTAATAAAATTAAAAGTAACTAACCAAATTAAAGAAGTTAGGTTTTACAGAAATTTAACGAATATGTTAGTTTCCTGAAACCTAACGAGGTTTTTATTTCGCGATCTTTGCATATGACAATAGTCGAAGGAAGAATTTTTGAAGACATTTCGTAATTGTCGTATTACCCCAGGATTTAACAGACATAAAAACATACTAATATTTTTTATTATTTATCAGAAATTATTCATTCGGAAAAGTAGCCCCTAATTTTAGTTAAAACCCTTTCGGCCTTGACTTTTTCTTAAAATCCAAAAAAATTAAAACTTTTGTCAACTTTTTTTTTTTTTTTTTTTTTTTTTTACAATTTTAAAGCTAGCTAACGCCATTTTTCAACTAAAAAAAATCAAATTATAGACTACAATTATGTGATTATGAGGTTTTTACGTATCTGCAAGGCATTATTTATAGTTTAAACTTTTATCTACTGATGGTACTTATAAGTACGATTAAAATAACTTGTTATACATTTCATTTAATACATCGATTAGCAGTAATACAATTTAGAATGATAGATACATTACTTTATCTTGCTCCAAAAGCATTATTGATTACACGAAACACAAATATTTTTAAAAGGATGATCCCCCCCCCCCCCTCTCCTTTGCATCGTTTCAAGCTCTCTTAGCGTTGATGCGTGGGGGAGATTTTTCAATTCGGAAGTATTTCTATATTTCTATTGCAGGAACATTATATTTGCATATTTTCTAATTTTACAAAACACTAAGAAAAATACTGAAAATAAAATATTTGAGTCGGGTTATAAATATTGCACAAAAACCCCTATAAATTCAAATTTAATGAATCCTTTTAAATCCTCCAGTCCTTCTTAAATCATTCTAAAATTTATTAAATGATTATGTAAATCTTCTAATGTAGTTCGAACAATTCACGAAAAATGCATTAGAAGATAACATTTTCATGAATTTATAATTCACTACACAAAGGGTTAAAGCATTTTTAAAGTAAGGAACACATATGCGACCGCCAGGTCCGAAAGGGTTAAGGGATACTTATAATAAAGAAAGAAGATATTTTCTTTGCAGAAAAATGTAATGAACTTAATAAATGGAATGAAATAAATAATGAATATAGTGAAAGGATTGCAGTCAAATATATATTTTGTTTTAATTATTGCAAGTGTATAATGATTCCATTATACCTTTGTAGTACATCTCTCGGTTCTAAACAAATTCGAATTCTTATTTCATATTTTAGGGATGATTTATTTACTAAAATTGTGCGTGATTTAATTGTATGGAACGTGAGCCGAACCTCTGCAAATAAATTTAGAAATACATATATTTTTCCTCAAATGAAAAATATTTTAAAATCTATGGATTCATGCACACTTCAAAATAAATATAAACATATTAAATCACTTTTGAATGCGTATTCAATCTGGAAAACTATGTCTAATTTCAAAACAAGAATTCACTTTGTTCCAAAAAAAATTCCGTTATATTACGTTAATTCGGCATAGTTACCAACTCAATTATGGAAATGGTACCGCATTTTTTAAAAATGTTTAATAGAAACCTCATGCTCATCCTTCAGAGTGAATAAAAATATTCATAATATTTAAAAGAATTTGTGTAAAATAACAGAATATGAACTATTTGTATAAGATGGTTCCGACGCATGCAGTTCTTTTATATGTTTATTTGCATATTTAAATGTACTTTAAGTAGCATTTGATCGGCAGAAATAAATCTATTCTTTTGGGAAATTTTTTCATATATATTTTTAATTTATAATTATAAAATACAAAGACAAAAGGCATCAGAAAGAAAATTTTAGATAGAAGAGAAGGTCCAAATACCGGCTACCACTTTTGATTTCAATCTGGATAATACAATTTTTAAAATTAGTAAAAGAAAAAGTGACAGCAGGGTACCTTGACATATTTTACACCTGTTTAGAGGGAATAAAGTCAGTTTAAAAGGCGATTTCTTTTATAAAAAGCAAAATTCCAAAAGTCTTCAAATTTTGAGTTTTGAAAATGGGATCTAAATACCGGCTACCTAAGTTTTGTTTTTTTTTTTTCAAAAGATCACACAAATAGAACTAATAAATATTATTCAGAAAAATTATTTTAATGAATTTTATTGACTAAGAACATTTCTTATGCACAGAAAATTACGTAATTTGCAATAAACAAGCATTTTTGTCAAATTTATAAAATTCTTAACGACTATCTCTCACAGACTTCTTTCCATTATGTTTCTGGTTTCGTTTTTTAGCGTGTAAAACAACAAAAAAAAGCTTGCTGATCAAAATGAGAATTATTTTATCGGAAAAAATCACAAATGTAATATCACTCTCTGCGTCGTCGGTGCTATCGCTGCTGTAGGCCTACATATCGCATTCTTAACATTGAAACTCAAATCCCTACCCCCATTCTTTACCGCAGAGAAAGCAACCATGAAGAAGAAACAAATTGCATCATCTTTCTCTGTTGGATATCTTCCTTTTTCAGTTTTTAAAATCCAAATTCTGCCTCTTTCGCCTGTTTTCCTCCGACATTTTTCCCCTTTCTCTTCACATTTATTGTAGGCAATTTTGGAGTGTCCAACAGTGCTTTTTTGTGAAGTGATTCGGTAACCCGATGCCGCTTCTGAAGAATTATTGCCAATTATTGAAGAATTATTTTTTAAATAAATCATGGGAAAAATACTTTAAAAAATCATATTTTGTTTTAAGTATGGTTTACGGCTGAAAAACAGTTTGTTACTAATCGGCAATACTGGTATTTAATAGAAAAAATATGTTTCCTTGTTAAAATTTTGGGATATTAAACATACAAGAATGTTAGGAACTGAAATAAGAAATAAATTTTACTTGCTCACTGCAGAACAAAATAGGGTATTTCGCAAGCTTCCAAACAAAACATAAAGAACATGTAGCAGCAATTGAAAAAATAAATCTATCTTCATTCTTAAACACCAGTGTTGCCATCTACATGCTGAAAATTGATTTAATATTTTTTTCAGAAAGTATTTTATTGGCAACATTAGGCATTATAGCTTCAATATTATTCTAATACTATTTTAGAAGCCTAAATTGTGTATGTTGCCCAAAAGCAACAGCCGGCATTTAAGGGTTAATAGAGATGTGCTGGAATTTAGTGGGCACTCTGTAGATACACGATCGAAATAATTTTTTAGGACTAAAAAATGTAATGAGAATGTTTATACCTCATAAGAGATAAATGTTACAATTGTTTGCATAGATATTGCAATGGAAATAATAAAAATAAGTATTATAAAGTACCGAAAGTAGGCCCCCTTTAGCAGGCAGGAAAAGTCAAATGATTTTAAGGGGGGCTTACAATTATGACTTTTGTGAAACAAATTCAAAACTTGGGAGGGTGGTGGAGGGTATATTTGGAATTTGTGAAATTTCACAGGATATTTACATTTTGCAAAATAAAATCAGATCAAATTAACACATATTGGATTTAAAACTTAAACTCAATATGAATATCTATTAAATTATTAAATCTTAGTGCATAAAAATCAATGAAAACGTATCCGTCGAAATGGACATTCCTTTGAAAGGTCTGGTAGGTCACAGCGAAGTCATTCTATGATACAATAATGTGTAAAGAAATCAGCTAAAAATAAATTGCATGAGATATATTTATTTTTGAGATATGGAAACAAAAATCTTTGGAATTTCTAGAAAAAACAGAAAGATAGATAGCGTTAGAAAATAAAACTTGAAGGAGGAAGCTTATAATGGCACTTTCTCAAGAAAGGAAAAATTCACATATATGAGAGGCTTATATTCGGAGAGGGGCTTACTCTTGGTACTTCACGGTAGACACATTTATTAATTTAGATTTATGAATAATTATTTTTTAGCATATTAAGAAGACACAAGAATCTTAAAAAGACGAAAGGTGAATATAATTTTTGTAATTTTATATCTTAAAAGTAAACATTACACCAACACAATTTTTAAACGCAGTAATTGATACATGTTTCTTTTTTCATTTAATTTTTCTCATTTCATAGTGTGGAAGTTCATTTTTATAGTGATTTTAAAACTTGTAGAAAATAAAATTAGAATCACAGGTTTCGAGCATAATTGCAATAGAAATTCTGCATGTGAAACTAAACTCTTTGTTCTCAATTTATATTAGAGAGCTGTGTGCTTACAGTGAATCTAAAGTATTGTTTAGTAATAGTCTTTGTAGTATATATTTAAAAACAAAACTATTATATATATAAAATGCTTATTTACATACATAAAATTTTAAGAATTTTAGGAATATAGCAAGAAGTAAAAATATTTTTTCATCAAAAATGATGAAAGTTTAGGCGCAATGCCACAAATTCCATTTTTGGACAAAAATGATTTAAAATTATGCTTTTAATCATTATTCATATATAAATACTAATAGACTTGTCATTCATTTTGGTTTTCAGGTCTTCAAAAATATTCATTTTTTAATTTACATAAATAGTTTCCAAAAATTCAATTTTTTTCAAGGTTTCCTAAATACCCTTGAAATATATATGAAACTTTCAATGAAAGTTCAGCCCAGTCTGTTAAAAAATTAAGTCTAGGAAAATATTTTTATGAGAAAAGAATCGTTAAATAGGAATCATTAAAAATAGGAACTTACAACGTAAGAAAGAAAATCGATCCAACTATTAAATCGAGGAAATTGGATTTACTTGCACTAAGTAAGAATTTAAGCATAGCGTAAGTATGTAAAAAACATTTAAATAAATAAAAGTCAAATTTATAAAATTTAATAACCGAAACCTTTGAATGAATCATTTACAATTTTCCTGTTTCAAAAGAGAATAAAATGTTAAAAGAAACCTTTTTTACATATTTTGTTATGTTCGATGTTTAATTTAAAGGCATGTTTTCCTGTTAAAAAACAGATTGCGCATCGGTTTAATTATAGCAGAAAAAAGTGCAATTTCCTATTTTTACCAGATAAAATGTATTTCCTTTGTGCTTTCCAATCTGTACTTTCTGCTCAGTTTCTAATTATTTATGATTGAATTTTATTATAAATATAATGGCAGAGAATCTGAAACTATTTATTAAAAAAAAATATGTAATTTCCTTTCCATCGTTCAGTATTCAGTAGAAAAAGTAGAACTACCTTCTGAATTTCAAATTACGTAAAATATGCTTAATCCAGAATTTCAGATTCTTAATTTCAGTAATGAAGTTTAACATACGTCGCAGGAAATAAATATTTTAATAGAAATACGATGTTATTCAATATTCTAAACAAGTTATAACAATCATGAATCAATCATAGGTTATGAAACATTTTCCAACACAATCTGAATACTGTAACAAAACTTTACCTTTTAAAAGGTGAAAGATGTTGTGAAGGATATTTCCTTCCCATATTCTTTTAATACCCTTTTCCTTTACCCCCCCCCCTTTTTTAAAAATAAGGTTATTTTACTAAATTCCTATATTTTAAATCTGTCTTAAAATCATAAATTAAATTTATTTTCATTGCTCTTTTCCTTTAGAACAGGCATGTCAAACACGCGGCACGCGGGCCACAACTGGCCCGCCGAACTCTTATATCTGGCCCGCGAAGACTTCGGCATTTTACATTTGTTTAATTTAATTGTTAGAACGCACATGCTGAAGATACACTTTGCATGAACACACTTGCGCCAACCGTGGTCTTAAAGATGGCGAACAAACGATAGATATGTATTTGTATATATGTGTTAATTAATTTTGAAGATTTTAAATTCTGGTGTTAAATTAATTATTATAGCCTTTGCCTAGTGCCTGTCATTAGTCGAGTTTTCCCACTGACATCTCGGATTGCATTATTACAAAAATCATCGGAGTTGAAATTTTTAAAAAATATATTAAAAAATTATTTCAAAAGAAGATTTTTGAGTTTCAAGAAACATGAAAAGCAGTTCAATCTGTTTCTTTCATCTCTAATAATTGATGTTCAAATTATTGTTCAGAATTTATTGCTGCAGCTAATCAAATTTTTGTACGATTACGTATTAGCGCCTATGTAGATGGATATCGAGTTTCCAAATTTCTGTAATTATTCATCAATCGAAGACATCAATTGAAGTACAGTATGTAACCTTTTGTTATTTTCCCAATCAAATAGACATAATGTGAACCAGAAAATTAAAAAATGAAATCAAATAAGTAGCGAAAATAAATGACATACTTTATTAAATAGATTTTCTGATTCAAAATATGTCTGTTTTTATTTTTTACATGGAGAAAACACAGAAGTAGAAGATTGACTGCTATGCCTTTGCTGAATCCAGATTAGTGTGTACAAGCAATTTTTAAAATAAACGCAATTTATAAAAACCAATGATTTTTTTTTGGGGGGGGGGCGGGGGGGGGGACGGGTGATGAAAGCAATTTTGCGGATTTTTTTTTAAAAAATTAATATAAAATAAACTATGAACTTAATGTTGGAACGGAACTTTGCGTTAAAATTTCTTTAACATTGCTATGTTTCTCACTGACAAATTTTATTCTGTGCAATGGTATTACTTTTTTTTAATATGGCCCGCGGCTTTGTATATAATGCTTAATTTGGCCCGCGGCGTTAAATGAGTTTGATATGCCTGCTTTAGAAATACATTGTCGTTTCACACTCTTAATTATCAAAAAACCGCAAAGAGCAGTCGTAGATTAAAAGTGACATGCTATTTTTATCTCGCATAGAAACAATTCACTCAGTACGTGTGCATACCTGATCTTTCTCATGCCTCCTTTCTTTATTTTTTTACTGTGTCTCTACATCTACATCTTTTCTTTCCAACGTATAAATTCTTATCATAAATTTTGTTTGCAATATCTAATTTTTAATTGCATATGCCTTCAAACGTCTCGACGCGCCTATTCCCATGATTTGGCAAACCCCCTGTAAAATGCGGCATTGTGGTTTTCGGTTCACCACATTTTCTCGGTTATCTATTGGCGTTAAATTTTTATAGGCTGCCCTTTCCCCACCTCATTGACAATACATTAACGGTTTTGAACACGCGTCTCATTTCAATGTAATTCTCGCCAGATTTCTACTGGCCTGCTTGTTTTTGTAAATTACTGCTCGCCAATAACTCAACGCTCTAAAATGTGGTTATGAGTTCATTCTGTTCCTGATCGTGCATCTGTAAACATAAAATGTAGCTTGTCCTTCTCCAGCATCGGCGGTTATTTGCCGGAATTCTCTCGATATGTACGGACCCTGCAAAAATAAAAACTCATTTTTACTGGACCACCTGGATGTCATCTATAAACTGGATATTTATCTTTTCTCATACTAAAAAGGTGATTATAATCCTGCTTCATAAATCACCGATGCTACGTGAATAATCATCTTAAAACTGTTTTCAGATATATGGAGTTTAAGACGTCAAAGTCTTCATAGATGTTGTCTAAGTAAACATACTTGAAAACGGATAAGACATTTAAAAACCCAACAGACGAAATTACAATTTAAAGACGAAAAAATATCCAAATTATTTTTGTGCAGCCTGTATCCTCTAAAGAATTTACAGCCACTAAATAATACATAAAATATAGGCTGAATTAACAAATGCATTTCAATAGAAAACAAACTTCCCAAAATAATTGCTCGTAAAAAGTATCAAAAACAAATTCGTTTGTGTGTCCCGGTAAATGACTGATAAATGTTATGTTCATCCTATTCTAAAGTATGTATATTGTATCGTGAAGCTGTGTATATCATTTCAATATGTTTGAAAAAGTGAAACATTCCTAGAATATATTACAAACGATAATTCCTTAAAGACCATAATGTAACAGAATTGCTTGCAGTGCTTCTGCAAACGAACTATGAACGCTACAAATTTAATATTCCATACCGAACATACTATCAGAAACATCAATACAATGCAATTATATGAGGGGTTCACAACCATAGTAGACCAAGTCCATTTTGAAAAAAAGAGATAGTCCAGGTGCATAAAATCTGTTTTATTCACTCCCGCAGTGAACCAAGTCTGTAAACAGATGCCATACATGAAAAAGTATGTGAAAACAGACTTGGTTCACTGTGGGAGTGAATAAAACTGATTTCATGCACTTTCTAAACGGAATATCTCATTTTTTTTAATAGACTTGATCTACTACGGTTCTGCGCGTCTCTTATTGGAATATGAGTATATTTCCATGAGTTAGACGTTGGACAGACGGACAGAAGGCCAGATAAATCGATTTCGTAAAGACTTTCCATTTTTTGTTTCTTTTTTTTGTGAAATGTTAAAAAGAAAAACCATTTTATAACAAAGAATAACAAATAACAAAATTAACAAAACATAATTTGCATTGTTTGTTTTGCAAATCTGAAATCTAGCATACATGTGCATTAAGGCACAAGATAAGAGAATAAAAAAAGTGCCCAGTTAAACTGATGGCATAGGGCTCACAGGCTATTCACACTAATCGAATATTATACTTTTATTTTAAAAAAATAATACCCCTCAAAAAATAAATGAAGGAGGATTAGCCACGTTAACCCCCTTTATACTTAACCAATGAACCTCGAAATCTAATAAGGGAAGCTCGTTAACATAATAAATTGGTATACCAAATTCGAAGGAAATCAGATAATTCTGTATGAAAAAACCATTTCACTAAATTAAGGGGGGAGGGGTATTAGCTCCCCCATTTCTCCCTTTAAGATGAACCAATGAACCTTCAAATCTAATCGGAAAAGCTCCTTATCAGAATGAACCTAGAAAAAAAAATTAAAGCAAATTGGATAATTCTGCATGGAAACCAATTTATCTAAATTAAGGGGATGGGACTTGCCCCAATTTCCCCCTTTTATACTTAACCAATGAACCTCCAAATCAAATGAAGGAAGCACTATATCGGAATAAACTGGTATATCAAATTGAAGCAAATCGAGTAATTCTGCATGTAGAACCCATTTATCTAAATTACGGAGGGGACTAATAGACTAGCACCACCCCTCTATATACTTAACTAATGAACCTCCAAATTTAATCAAGGAAGCTCCTTAACATAATAAACCGGTATACCAAATTTGGAGCAACTCGGGTAATTCTAACGTACATACGTACGTACAGTCGTGGAAAAAAAAAAGTAAACACCCCCTACTAACTCCTCAACAAATTATCGTAGACAAAAGTTACTGGTACCGAACGATTGGAAATAAAGTCTCTTTTAAATGATGTATATAAAATTTTCTTAGGGGGCATCTACATCTTAAAACGAATCTAAACTTCATTTTTTTCAATGGGAATACCCAATTTAAACGAGATAATTCAAATAATCGGTTCAAACAATGCATAAACACCAAATTTCAAGTCATTTGAACGGTAAGTTTTTGAATTATAAACAATTCAAAAGTTAGTGCTTCTAATGTTAAATTACATTTTCATATTTTTATTTATATGTCCTGAAATTCTGTTCCTAATGTGCTAATTTTTTTTTGTAGCAATAATACTAATCTACCCAAACATAAAATACGCTGAATTTCCTATTTTTATAATTTTATGATATGAATTATAAATTATGAAATTAATATTCGAAAAAATAATTAATTGAAACCTACAATTATTTTGATGGATTTAGATTTATTAAGTCCTGCTTTATGGAAATCCAAAATTTTACATTTTTCTTCCAAGTAGTTTTCAAATTATTCTTTAAAAACTGCAAAATGATGGTTTAAGGGGCCGTCTATAATAGAAGTGAGTAGATATTTTGAAATTTATTCTGCTGTGCTGTAATCTAAACAGACTTCATTGACTCCTTGAGCAGAAATGTTAGATTAAACTCCAATTGATAAACACGATTTTTGGCAGTAGTTAAGACATTATTACACTAAAGAAAGTTATGGATAGAGTGTAAAAATCTGTGATTCATGAAAATATATACAGTCTCTGACTGTGTGCCACTTGTGGTACACAATGAGACAGTTTCCGATACCCCGTTATCATGCTTCTATGCTTTTATATATAATTTTTTTAAAAAATTTCTACATTAATGTGTAACGTATTTTTGTTGCTTTAAGAATAACATTTTTTTTTTTTTTTTTTTTTTTTCAAAAGAATAAAAATAGTCGCCATACGTTAAGAAATTTTATTTTTTGTCTTACTATGTCAGAGTTTCCGGCAGGTTTAAAAAAGGGCAGGGTGCTGCTTGTGGGAAAAGGGCACTTTTGGATTCCGAGAGGCATGTTTTGGATTCTTAAGGGCATTTCTTGAAATTTTTAAAGGCATTCTTTTGACTTTTAAAACTACTTTTTAATATTTAATAGACAGAACACTATTTTAAAGACAGCAATGAGTCAATTTTTACTATGCGAGTAAATTTTTTAATAAACAAAGGAGTAAAGGCACTTTTTTCAGGTGGGGGCAACAAGGGAGATAATTTTTTAAATGAGGGGCAAGAGGGGCGCTATCTTGTAAACCTAAGGGCAGGCAGGGTGCAGCACCCTCCTGAAACTGCCTGAGGGAAACTCTGCTATGTACTACCCTCTCCAATTCCCTTCACGGACAATAACACATTGCAAGAGGATGTTGCATGCAACGATAAATCATGGTATGCAGAACATTTTGAATATTACATTTATTGATACTTTTATGTCACGCGCACTTAGCAGGTTCGATGTGCTTGCATTGAATATTAATTAACTTAATAGGCAGAAACCCTTTTAGTTGTGATTGTCTGAACAAGAAGACCACAAAAACGAGATAGTATGTCAATGTCATAAGAGAAACTCTTGAATGATTTTACGTTTGATTAAAAGCGACGTTTTAATACTGCAGTTATCGTTGCATCTCCATTTGTAATATTACAGCCATTTTTTCATCCGGGGTATACTTTTCCATGAAAAAAAAAAGGGTGTTGGCATTTTACATTTTTTTAAAATTTTGTCACTGTCACTGTAAATTTTAGGCTTCAATCGTTATCCGTCACCTTATTCTAGAGTCCAAAGTTTAAAATTTCCACATAATAAAGTGCATCCCACTTTTTTGAAAAGTGTGCTCGCTATGGATTTATAAGCATTGAACAAAAGTACTTCTCAATCAGACGATTTGACATTCTTATTTTTCACTGATTCTTCAAGTATTTTAGAGAAAGTGTTTTTTAAATAAAGTGCCTAATACCCACTGTTTTTTCTTTTGAATATACATTAAAGCTTTATTTTATTAATATACATTAATTTAAATTTTTAGCAGCAGCACGGGTGGAAGTAGAAGAATATTGCGAAAATTTAAATTTTTTAATCAAAAATTAATTATAGTAAAATTGTTATTTTTTAATAATCTATAATTGCGAAATAGAACATTATTTTTATATTTTCTCTTTGTTAAAAAAAAAAAAAAAAAAAAAAAAAAAAAAAAAGGCGAAAAGAAAACGAAATATCTGCAAAATGTGTGATCTGAACCTGAGAAACCATCTCTGATATTTACAAAGCAACGACCGTTAATAATTTTTAAAATGAACACAAGCAATGTTGTGTTACAAAAAAAATATTTTTTGATGTACCAGTAAAAGACTATAGAGTAATAAGTATAAGATATCCGTAATAAGTATAAGCTATATTTATTTCGCTAAGAGGGAAATTAAAACTTTAGTAACCATGTGTCTGTTTCCGACGATTTCACAAACTTATTTTGCGCTTAATCTTTAAGTAGTTTATAACTGTTCTTTTTTTTTTTTTTTTTTTTTTTTAAGAAATCTTTTAGTTCCCAGTCAGATTTAATTTTAATATACGTTAAATATATTAATACACATTAATATAAATTTTCTAACAGCTGCAACGGTGGGGGTAGAATAATATTTTCTTAATGAAATTTTGTACTTTGCAAAATATTTCTGATTGCTATGACTTTTTGAGTGCCGGTGTTTTATTTTTTTTTTAAATATTTCTTATAGACCGGGTGCCGGTAGCACAGACAATCACCTCATGGAGTTCACGGCTGCAATTCCAGAATTAGTTAAAACTCGATACGCATATAAAACGCAATCGGTCTGCCAAGTCATATCTTGGTGGAAAACACCTGAAAACCCGATTTTAGATGTTGACTTGTACGTTTACTATTGCGTTTTCCTGCTCCCAGGCCTCTATGTTTTCATACTTTTGGGTGCAGGAAAACACAATGGTAGACCTACGAATCCACCACTAAAATCAGTTTTTCCAGTGTTTTCCATCAAGAGACCGATTGCGTTTTAATATGCGTATCGAGTTTTAACTAATTCTGGAATTTCAATGATTTGATGGTCTGTGCTGCCCGCTCCCGGTCTATTAAGTATCGGATAATTTTTGTCTTCATTTTCTATTTCTTTAATTTTTATATTGGTTACTGGTCGTTTGTTTTATCTCGCTCAGCATTTTTATCCCGGAATGGATTTTACTGACGAATGGCAACAGTCACGCCTATGCGGGTATGTACCCTCTGAAAAAGACTGTTTATTGGACGAAAATGAAGCTGTGTTAATATATCCGTCACGTATATTGGTATTTTTCTTCTAGATACCCACAGCTAAGACTCCTATAATACGGGCTGACTCACGCCGCCATTTAATTGTCGGTAGGCGAAGAACGATTGGCCATGTTGCGTGGGCAACGATCACTGATTTCTCTAAGTGGGAAACAAAACGCTTGACGATTCAGCCTGTACTATAGTAGCCCTACCCACAGCTGACGTGACATAGGTAAAGTGGCATTAGATAACCCGTTTCGGAAGAGCTTCATTCCCTTTTCATCTGATTTTTTGAAACAAAGAACAAACATAACAAAAATGTTATATTACGTATAAAGAATAGTTGAATTATTCGTAAAGAAGTGTACTAATAAAGAAGGTCTCCTTATCGGACATACTCAGAATACACTGTAAAAACAATTCCGCAATGTTCCTGGGAAAAAATGGGCAGCTGAGTTGCCCATTATTTCCAAGAAACATTTCTTGAAAATGACTGGAACTTTACTGTATAACTTTAAAACTTTCCACAGAAATGCCAGTAAGCTTCCTGCGAAATACCAGGAATGTTTCTGTTAAAAACAAAACATTACTGATATTTCACAAAAAGCTTACCTTATTTTCTATGGAACGTTTCAGAAGTGTTCAATAAAGTCTGTTCAATATTGTCAGAAGTGACAATGAAATCAATATTTATGGCTGTTGCAATAGTAAAAATTTTACTTTAAAAAATGAAACCATTATTTATTTGTCACAAAATATAAATGAATTAATATTATTAAAGTTTATTTTTTATAAGCAAATAAACTGCGTAAAAAAAGAAGAGCTCACTGAGCAACACAAATAAAACTGTACAATTGCATGTTATATAGATAGGGTGAAAATGAAAAGAAAAGAAAAACAACAGAAAACAATAGCGTAAATATAGATTAATATTAATTTTAAATCTTAGACATAAATGTATAATTCTTAAATGGTGTCTCATTAAAACATAAATAATATTAATACACATATTTGTTAAAACAAAATTTGTTCTAAAAATAATATAGCATATTAAAAATGTCAGCGGAACAAGAAAAAATGCCATATTTATAGCCACTTACACTTTTTCGCGATTATTCTTTTCTTTTAATTTATAATCCTTCAAAAGGGGGGGGGGGAGGGTCAACTTTTTATGTCCAACAAGGATGTTCTAGATAATTGATTAATCTCTTTATTCATTTAAATTAACCAAGCTATCATAGAATCCCTAGTTAGATTAAAGTTTTAGAATGAAAGTTTCAGTCTTAATGGAAATCCAAATACTAGGCGTATTTTTCTACATGTGCTGCTGGCTAAACATTTCACAGACAGGTACGGCAGATAATATCTTACAAGGAGGTTGGTCACACCGAATACGATGAACATTTGTGTTTCGATAGAGTATAGTTAGTATATGAATATATGACCGCCATAAAGCGCAACCCCCAGGGGGTTTTGAGAAAGTAAGTCGCAAAGTTTAAGCTATAGTTTATAATCGGATAAATTTCCTTCTTTTGCAAGCAGCTCGGTGGCACGTTCGGTAGCATTCTGGATTTAAGTTTTTTCTACCCGGGATCAAATCCGGCTCGAACTTGTTTTTTGGAACGAAAACTTTTATCGATAATTTTTGAACCGCAATTGAAAAAATGTGTATAATAATTGAAATTACTAAAAATATAAATTAAATGTATGTTTTGTAGCATATAAGTGCTTTTTAACTACGATATTTTGCATGCTTAAATATATAATGAAAAAAAAAAACGCATATTTAATGTCTACAGGCCAGAAAATTGTTGTTGTTATTTAAAATTATTTACAGTTATTTCAATGAATAATCTACTATTTTTCACAGAGAAATAAATTAAAACGCGTGATATAAGTGCGTGAATAATTATATTACTTTAACTCTGTTTTTATAGCAAAGTATTTCGAATATTTCATGATTATTTTTAATACCCTTTTTAAAATTCTCAATTTGCCTTTTTTTTATTTGGGATATTTGGTTTTGTTATTATTACCTACGTAATAACAATTTTCAGTAGCTCAATATCTTTTTAGAACTTATTTTTAAGCACAAAGACAGTTATTCTAACTATAATCATAAGAACGCAAGATTTAAAAAAATTAAAAGTTAAAAAGTTAGTTGGTAAAAAATGATGAGGAAACAAAATGAAAATAATATACTTGTTCACTTATTTTAATTTATCTATCTGTTAAAAATTGTAGATATTCATTGAAATAATTGTAAATAATTTTAAATAACAACAAAAATATTCTGGTCTATAGACAATAAATATGCGTTTTTTTTTTCATTATATATTTAAACATGCAAAATATTGTAGTTAAAAAAGCACTTATATGCTACAAAATTCTTATTTTTCGCAAATTTCAATTATTATACACATTTTTTCAATTGCGGTTCGAAAATGTTTGATAAAAAGTTCCGTTCCAAAAAACAAGTCCGAGCCGGGCTTGATCCCGGGTAGAAAAAACTCAAATCCAGCATGCTGCCAAACATGCCACGGAACCCCGCTTACGAAAGACTGAAATTTATCCGGTTATAAACTGTAGCTTAAATTTGCGACTTATTTTCTTAAGACCCCTGTGGGTTACGCTTTATGGCAGTCATATAATTATATACTAACTATACTCTATCGAAATACAAATGTCAGACAACAATAAAATAACAAAATGGTGGCCGCAGCGTTTTGCTGGTGACAACTTTTGTTCAGGAACGTTTCAGATATGAAAACCAGAATTTCACAGGAAAGAACTAAATTATTCTGAAAACCTGAGAAAAGGCGAAACGTTCCTGGAATTTACGTGGAAAGTTACAACTTTTTCTCACAGCGTAGTTTGATAAAAAAAAAAAAAAAAAAAAAAAAAAACACTAATTAAACTACTTATGAATATAATAAAGAATCAATCAAATTTAGCGGCGGAATTACAGTAGAAAGTCTGTAAAAAAGTAAAATACTTTTGAGTATTTAGCGCGACAAGACTATAGCGTCCCACGATTTGGCGAGCAGCACTTTTCCTTGCCAAAAGCAAACGATTTTAATGCATCTGAAAATTGCTTGTTAATTGATTTTTAGAATGCGTGTAAGTAGTATTTAATGCATTTAAACTTAAACAATGAGATAATTCATTAGATATATTTTTTGTATTACATATTTATGTTGCTTGTTTTTGAAGTTATTTAATTCCATCACTGTGAAAATATTTTCATATATTTAAGCGCATTTCAAAATAAAGATCAGATGAAGAATGCTGCAGTTATAAATTTCAATATCGGAGAAGATTTTGTTTCCATAGTAACAAAATCGAATGGACAATGTTCAATTGTACTTAATTTTGAGATTCAAACAATTTTAATTAATTTAAATTGTGTTTTCATTCATAAAATTCCATTGTTAACTTTCATTATAAATATATATATATGACAAAACTATGGTTAAAACAAACAAAATCTGATAAAACTAAAGTTATTTAAATTAAATTTGTTTAAAAAATTTAACATGAAACATTTTTACCTTAAAGAGTATTTGGCATAAAAAAGCATTTTTTAAAATTTTATTTCATCGGCAACCGGTGATAAATCGCCAAATAACGAAATGTTAATTATTTTTTTAAGGACACTCTATTGAGTTTCCGCCCAAATTTTTTTATAAACATATCTATCGTCATGAGACGAACATGCTATATTTTTTTCAGATTTTTTGGAGTATGGAGACATTTATTGTAAGTATTAAATTTAATTAATGTTATAATAATCATAAACCTGATAGAATGCGAAAAGCCGGTTTTCTGGGTAGAGAGAACTGATTAATGCACTGTAAAAACTAGTCGGAAACGTTTTCAAAAGTACGGGCAGGTAATAAAAATTTATTTTCATACCGGGTGTCCCAAAAAGGACTGACTGATTTTAAAATTCAATAACTTGCAAACGGTGACAGATATTTAAAAAATTCTTGCAGGAGGTTTATGCATAAGGTCAAAAGTTTTATTACAGTGATTTTCGATTTTAGTTCGAATAACAAACAATAGATGGCGCTGTAAGCAATAGTCGCTAAATACAGGCTCGATTTCTAGTCCTTTCTCTTGTTCCATGCTGAAAAAGGAGATGGAAATGTATTATCCGGGCCACGAAGTACCAAAAATCGAGCCTGAATTCAGCGTCTATTGATCGCAGCGCCATCTATTGTTTGTAATTCGAACTAAAATTGAAAATCACTGTAAAAAAAACTTTTGACTTTATGCATAACCCTCCTGCAAGGATTTTTTAAATATCTGTCACCGTTTGCAAGTTATTGAATTTTAAAATCAGTCAGTCCTTTTTGGGACACCCGGTAAATGCTTCATTAAATTTCCAAGATAAATTCTTTTGTGATATTTCCAAAGATAAAGGAACGCTTTTCGGAATCTTGAGTAAGTCGGAAGAGGTTATCGTATAAATCACCGAAAATCAACGTTTAAACACACAATAAATACATTAGGTAATGTGAATAAAAACCAGGCGTACACGTTTCGTGAGTTCCAAAACTTACATCTTCAGAGTATAAAATCTATTCGGGGACATAATTTCAATTTTGACTCTTCTTCTGTTTGAAGCTATCCATATTCATAGATTAAAAAACCCCTTGGTAAATGATTTATCCAGTATATCTTACATCTCAACTTTCTGGGTGGGTGTGTTGTGTCATGACGCTTCACTTCTGTTTTGATTAAATTGGTTGCTGGAACTTGATGGCCTTTCGCTGCTGTGTTTACTGACATTTGTGTTTTCGCCTTGCATGTAGTTGGGGATACTGTTTTTATAAATAGATTTTATACACTGATGATGTGAGTTCTGGAACTCACGAAACTTATACGTCTGGTTTTTATTCACATTTTTAATGTATTTATTGTGTGTTTAAACGTTGATTTTTGGTGATTTAGATTTCCACACAAGATTTTATTTGCTATCTTAGGTTATTGTATATTTTCGTTCGTGATTATAGTACATTTTTGTAAATTAAGAAACATCTGTCTTTTTTTACAGTGTACGAACGCTATAAACATATTACAATTAACGTCACACATGTGAATGAACATCCAAATTTTATCAGTATGATCTTGAGTTAAATATTTCACTAATCTAGTTGTTTCCCATTATACGCTGTACTACTGATTTCGACCATAACCTGAAAATTAAATGTTTTCAGTAAATTAATGCACAGAGTATGAATCAATATTAACATAGCAGTAATAAAGCATAAACTATTCAAAGAGAATGCGTGTTATATATAGTATCTGAACCTAAGAAATGCATTACTCAACATGAACTGTAAAATATTAAATGTCGATGTACTACCGGTTCAGAAAGCACGCATCAGTTGATAATTATCTATGAGATTTTGAAGCCTTCTGTGGGTTACTATGTTAACATGATGTATATAATCATGTATATTACAATGAGCACGCTTTTCGGTCACAGGATACATACATCTATATGACAGTTTAGGCTATGCAGCATCTAGTCTAACTAGTCTTAATTTCAGCAACACTACTCTTTATATCCGATATTCTGATTAGAATTATTTTTGTAAAAAGGTTATTACTCAGTTGGTTCAATTGAAACACACATCTTTTGCAGTTTAATATTACTAGAATTTCGTTTGTGGAAGCATTAGACATTTTCAATAAAAAATAACTTTTATAGAATTATATATATATATATATATATAATAGCGCGAAGTATAACACTTCCGGAGTGAACTCATTCGGATCCGCGTAACCTTTTGTTAAAATCAGCCATTTTCGGAGATTTAATTTTTTCAGTAAAGCTGCGCAAGATTAACCTTTTTAGAAATATTGTGAAATATTGTGCGATTCATTGCTTTGAGATTCATTAAAATATAGACAATGGATGTAATAATATTGCTTAATGGAAATATGAAACATGCAAAACTAAAAACATTTTACTGTTTTATTCAATCATTTTACTATTTCAAAAACAATGTTTAATTATGATTGTTTCCAATTAAAGTATAGATCATGGAGCTCAGTGCCATTATCTGAACGAACTGAATGCATTAAAAACTTTATTTAGAAATGCCAATTTAAGGCAAGCGTAGGTGTGTGTTAAATGTAATATTGTTAGATTTTTTATGTTCGGGATGTTTTAATTTTTTATTCACGGCCGTTAAGGACTCCATTGTTATTCTTTAAAAATATATATTCCTTCATGTGGCATCACGAGTGAATGTTTACTGTTTAGATTTGATTTTTTAATCTTATAACGTGTGTTCTTTTTTAATATTAGCTATCAAATTTATTAGGTCTTACAGATTTTTTGTTTTCACTTATAAAAAATTGAAGGTTATAGATTTTTTTTTTTTTTAATGGAAGTTCATTTGCTTATTTGGTGTCATAATTTTACAAAATCAGTTAATAATTGTCTTGAAAATTATGTTTTAATGAAAAATGGGCTATTTTTAAAACTATTTTACCCCCACCTCACCCTATCAGTCAAGTAAAATAAAATTTATTATTTCAGAATTCTTTTTATAATGCAATGCTATGTCATTCTTTTAAAAATGCAAACTCGTCATTCTGACGTGCTATCTTCTAGTTATATAATATTTAAGTAATTCTAACGGTCACTTTTTAGCAGAAGCGTTTGTAAAGTTCTGAAGTTTTTGACACTTGACTATGACACGTTTATTTGAGAGATTCTCGTTTTTCATATTATTATTTGCTTGGTGATAGTCTATTGTAATATTATTTAAAAAAATTAAACTTTATCTGATTTTATTTCCGTGATGTTTGTTTTCCACCTTAAAACTAAATTTTCTGTATGAACTTTTCAAAAGAATAAATTTACTTTCTCCAGGAGAGTATTTCTTAAAATAAATCTAATTATGCAAACAAATATATGAAAGACAGATTACAGTCGGAAGAGTCTTATCTGAATATTTCAATTTTCCACTTTTTTATGCACTTAAAAATTCCGTTTAGCCTATCGATACCATAGAACGATATTCATATTTAATGATATTAGTGTACTTTTCTATGTAGATTAAGCATACATTAAACATGCTTAACATTGTAAATAAAATCGCCATCATTATTTCAAATTGTGGTCTTAATTTTCAAAATAAACATTTTTAAAAATCCAAAAAATAAATGTACCGAAAGATATATACTACAATAATACAATAATACATTTTTTTTTTAAGTTCTAGATGCAAAAAAAAAAAAAAAAAAAAAAAAAACAATAATATTTGTTAGCCACATTGATGACAGAAAAATGCCAAATGTAAACAAATACATTACAAGTAATATAAAAATTTTGTTTTTAAAGACAATTCCTACTTAGGACATCAAAGAAAAATTTAATATAATCCCTTAAGCTAATATTAGTTTTTGTTGCTTTAAATATATCAATTTGTTGATTTTCTATAAGCAAGTAGGTTTACAATGGAAGTCTATGGGAACTTGGCGAAATATTAGAGATATCGCCAAGTTGGCATCACTTTTGGCGACTCATTTTGGCCGCCAAATTTGGCGATATATCGCCAAGTTGACGGCGAATTTGGTGGTATTTGGCGACATAACAGGGTCCCTCCTATGGTAATCCCCCTTATAGATATGAAAATGCATTAAATGTTTCAATAACCAATGATCGCCATTTTGTTTCTCCATGCAAAACTAAAATTAATTAATTAAAATTTAATTAATGAATTAATATTTGAAAAAACTGTATTAACATCAATTGTCATCCTGTACAAATTTAAAAAAAAATTATTTCAACTTGATAGGATGAATAATAAGTATTTTATTAACGATTGAAAATTTGAACAAGATAAATAAATAAATAAATAAATAAATAAATAAATATAGGGAGAGTGTGAACTAATAGTAGGAATTGAATAAGGGAAAAAAATAAGCAATAACGCAGAATAACTGATAATTTTGAATATATTTTTTTTTACATAAAACAATTATGACAATTTAAAAGTACATCTAAAACCT
Organism: Maratus speciosus; assembly: GCA_963932465.1. NCBI lineage: Eukaryota > Metazoa > Arthropoda > Arachnida > Araneae > Salticidae > Maratus > Maratus speciosus. The sequence goes on from OZ010800.1 coordinate 436,658,258, forward strand.
ATTACACAAATTGTATAACTATAAATAATGATTCGTGGTTATTTTACGCGTATTTTGATTGAGATTTTAAATGTTCTTGTTCATGTTTAAATGTGAAAGAAATTTGATTAATTCTGTTTCAAAAACATGATGCATGTTTGAACGTAGTATGCATGTTTTTTTTTTTATTATTATTATTATTATTTATTTGTTTACATTTTTGTATTTAAATGCAATATTTAACATTTTAATTTCTTTATTTTAATATTTTCTATATAATTCTTTAATTGATTATTATACAAAAGCTAACTTCACTAATTAAAATCATTATGTCGGTAATCACTGTGTAATAGATATTCTTTTACGTATGTTTAAAAATGAAAATATTTAAGGAAACATTTTCTTAGGGAAAAAAAAAATCTAAAATTTGTACAGAAGTAATTAAGGACTGAAATGGAAAACGCTGAAAGCATAAAAGAGGAAATTTTTCAAGTGAGCGAAGAAATAAAAACTCCTAATTCCACGAGTGACTGAGATGTTCTGTTCTTGAAGCTGGTAGACGGGAGGTGCTGGGTACGAACTCAACCGCGCACGTCGGCTTAACCGTTCAGTTTTCGTGCTTTTCTTCGAACCTTGGTAAACCTTGCGTAAATACGGGTTAGGTGTTTCTGCCCCCTACCAGCTCGATATCCAACGTGGTCCAAACACCAAAAGATCTAAAAATACGAGAACATGCTCTATATTTAAATGATTATGCGGTTACGAAAGTTGGAATGCTATTATCACGAATAGTGGCGATTCCTTTCCCTTTTATTGGTGGATTTTTTGGTTAAAAAGGCCTCATCCACCGCCGTCGCAACAGTTGACGGCTGTTTACGTGATTGATTAAATAAGATCTATCACGGATTTGAAAATCAGCTTGAATAAAATTGTTAAGTGAAACATGTTTTTCAGAATTTTATAATAACGTATAGAAGAACAGTTTCCTTTTAGGCACTATAAGTTTTTTTTTTTTTTTTTTTTTTTTTTTAATATGAACTTTTAAATATATCCTTTGGAATGTGACGTAATTTTTCCCATTTAATGATTTTTGCGCGTATCAATTTAATTATTTTAATGCTTCCTTTCTCTTTTAATATTCTCTTGTAAATATTAGAGATGATTTTTCGGGCTCGGTTTTCGGAGCCCGGACCCGCCCGAGTCCGACTTTTTTATATCCAAGCCTGCCCGAGACCGAAAAATTTTATTTCATCATACCCCGAGTCCGATACCGAAAGTATACCAAAAAAATGTTTAAAAAATGTATAATATTTAAAAATTGTTCTAAATGTAATATCTCATTTTTTAACAACTTGTTACATGAAAATAACTCTTAATTCCTAGCACATAATTATTTTTATGAAATTTATGTTCAATCTTATCAAAAGAGAAGTTTAGTATCCAATAAAAATATACCTCCCTAAAAAGGTTCTCATAATTTTCTATCGCAACAAATAAATCTGATAGACACATTAAGGAAGAGCGTTTTATGGATAAATGAATGAAATTTGCAGAAATCGCGACATATATCATGAAGATTCAAAAAACGTTTTTCTATTTCCTGAAAATGGTGTACTTGTCCTTGACAATCAGATAAATGAAAAATTTGACATCATTATCTGAAAGATCCGATGCTTTTATAGGAAAAGAGGAAATTCTGTTCGATTGCTTTCCAACAGGAATAACAATTACATGGCAATTTTATCTACTTACGTATGACAGGACTTCGTGAATATGAAAAACAGAGCCACAGAATGAACACAGTTCATGAAGAAAAATGGATTGAATCTCTAACATTATTTCCATATAAAGAGCGATTAACACTAGCAAACATTAGAAGAATAAAAAAAAAAAAAAAAAAAAAAACAGTGGCACTCCGGGAGTGCCAATAGAAGTGAAAACTTCAACAATTACTTGTGTGTTTTTTTAATAGTCAGGAAATGTTTTATGCGTTGAATTGTGTAGCAGCACTAATGAAAGCATCTGGGGACACGGCAGTGCCCCTGCCAAGTCTTGAAAGCACAGCCGTAAGCATCTTTTTCTGGAAGCAACTCAGGTACTTTTGACCCCCAAATATCTTTGTGTTGGTGATTCCCAGAAACTTGAAATTTCGTAAATCTAATGTAATGTGGAAATGGAACTAAATGCTGAAATTTCACGTTTCTATCTTTTTTATTTCAGAAGATATATGAACTTAAACTTTCGCCTTTTCGACACTGATTCACCGATCATCAAAACTCAGAGGTACGTCCTGTATCCCTAGAATCTTGAAATTTGGTATGAAGGTAGTGTTTGGGATACAATGAAAGGGAAAATTTAAAAAATCCGGAAAATTTGGATAAAAAGTCGAAAAATCAAAAACCCGAGAATTTGGCAGAGATGTGATATACGAACCAGGTTTGGCGCGATTTTTTAACGTCAATTTGGCGAAAGCCCGTTTTCCAATACCAGTTACAATATATATTTTTAAATTATTTTCTATTGTTTTAAAAAGTAAACAACAATAAATAAACGGTAATTTCATTAATAACTATAGAACAAAACAATTTTACAATTAAAAAAAAATAAAATAAAAGTAAATGAACAATTTATTAATAAATAAGCAACAGTAGCCGGGTTGCCTTGTAAAATAAAGTAACGCCATTTTGCTGTCAATTAGGTACCCAAGTGCGTATCTGACATCTGTGCCCCGTATTTTATCTTCCGTAATAGAAATTCCCGCCAATACTGTTGGTCACTGACCAGACCATCAACACGATAAAATACAGCGTTATCGGTTTTTAGTTACACGAAATAGGTAGGTCACGAATACGGTATAATTCATTTTAACTGACGGAAAACAAAATAATAATTTGTTTTAGCAATACGCCGGGAGAAAAAGTGAGTTTTAGCTTCCTTCTTCTTTTGCGGATTGAGCTGAAGAGGGAAAAGTTTCTGTCATTCACCGCTTGGCGCGCTAGTGTCTATGTGTCAAAAGGCTAGCATGTCGGTTACGTTACAGTGTCTCGAAATCAGTGGTTTTTCCCCATCTCAAAAAAAGCTCAACGCGCCTAAAGAAGTTTTCACTTCAAAAATTTACAAACCTTTTAGCTATTGCTGATTGGCTTAAAAAAGAAAATATTTATTTCGCATTAGATCTCTAAAAAAAGTAATAATAAATAAAAATTTAATTTAAAAAGTAGCCTAATGGTACCGCATTCTGATTGGCTCCACGTTAATAGGTAGTTACGCTATGTCAACGTCAGACATACGTGGATGGTTCAATAATTATTGTCCCTAATGTATATAAAATATTTGTACTGCGATGGTTGGTGCGGAATATCGAAGCCTAATCTCTTAAATGCCTATATGCTCAATTTCTGAACCGTAGCTGTTATATATTAACATATTTTTGGAGGGAGGGGTGAAGTTTTAAAGACCTATTTTTGGGGGAGTTTTTAAGGAGGGGGGTGAGGGAGAAATGCTGGTTTGGAGCTTATAGGGCTACATTTGAGAAAGTGGATGAGATGTGGCTACATCACTATGATCCCGACTCCAAACGACATTAGTAACGTCTAATCAACTGTCACAAATCTATCCCCATAAGCTAAATATCAGCCTTTCAGCCATTTTCCCCCATCTCGCTCTTCCCTCCAAAACTATGTGAATATAGTAGCTACGTTTCTGAAATTGAGCATATAGGCATCTAAGAAATTAGGCTTAGATATCCATAACAGCTATCGCAGTACAAATATTTTATATACATTAGGGACAATAATTATTGAACCACCCTCATGAATCAGCATCTAAGAAATTAGGCTTAGATATTCCATAACAACTATCGCAGTACAAATATTTTATATACATTAGGGACAATAATTATTGAACCACCCTCATGAATCAGCAAAATAACAACTTTTTTTTTATATATAATGTTCTGCTACTACTAAAAAAGGAAAAGAAAAGTTCTATATCTCTTTCATTCTGATCAAAATAGCATTAAAATGACTTCCAATGGAATAAGTAATTTTTAAAGAAAAAAGTTTTTTTTATTCTATACGAGAACGAGAATAAATAAAATTGTCCATTTCAGAAAAAATGAGCCCGAGACCGTGTGAGGCCCTCGCTTTCGGGTAAATATATATTTCAATTGAAATGTGTTTGGAAACATTATTATTATTTCTTTTTTTATAATATTACGCTATTTTCACCATTAAATTCTTTTCACACGTAATAATTTAATTATTTTAAAATAATCTTTTTCTTTTAAAATTCACGTGAAAATATATATTTCAATCGGGAAAAGTTCCGAAATATTATTATTTTTATTATATAGCCTGGCAACAGTGGGTAAAAAACTAGCTTTTTCAGAGTAAAAAATAAATATCGATTCCGATAATAGAATTTGAATAAAAACATTTAAAAATCTTCTTAAAAATTAGGAAAATTAAAAAGATGATTGGTATCTGCACACCATAATGTAGTAATGCATATTCCTGCAAAATGTGCGTATAAAATGTATTTAACTTAAAGATATTTAACATAATTATGAACAAAGAAATAATTATTCATTTAAAAACTGTCCATTTTACCGTTTTTATCACAGGTTTATCTATAAGGCTATATAATAAAACACACATAAATAACGCCTGCATTCAAATGTTAACAGTATATATAAATATTAAACAGACATGCAACAACAAATACAATAAATCCAACTGGAGTGAAAAACTAGCCAGAGACAGGAATCAAACCCGGGACTACAGCACTCCGGGCTGTCGCTCTAACCATTTAGCTACTCCGGCCGATACCTGAGTCTGCAATTTTTTACAAATAAACCATGATGGGGAAGTCACCAGCCATCTATACGACAGCCATCTATTCATCGTTGTCCGGTCATCCAAGCCTGTCGTATAGATGGCTGGTGACTTCCCCAACATGGTTTATTAGTGAAAAATTGCAGCCGGCCGATACCTGAGTCTGCAGTTTTTCACAAATAAACCATGTTAGGGAACTCACCAGCCATCTATATGACAGCCATCTATTCATCGTTGTCCGGTCATCCAAACCTGTCGTATAGATGGCTGGTGACTTCCCCAACATGGTTTATTAGTGAAAAATTGCAGCCGGCCAATACCTGAGTCTGCAATTTATCACAAATAAACCATGTTGGGGAAGTCACCAGCCATCTATACGACAGCCATCTATTCATCATTGTCCGGTCATCCAAGCCTCTGTCGTACAGATGGCTGGTGACTTCCCCAACATGGTTTATTAGTGAAAAATTGCAGCCGGCCGATACCTGAGTCTGCAATTTATCACAAATAAACCATGTTGGGGAAGTCACCAGCCATCTATTCATCATTGTCCGGTCATCCAAGCCTGTCATATAGATGGCTGGTGAGTTCCCAAACATGGTTTATTAGTGAAAAATTGCAGCAGGCCGATACCTGAGTCTGCAATTTATCACAAATAAACCATGTTGGGGAAGTCACCAGCCATCTATACGACAGCCATCTATTCATCATTGTCCGGTCATCCAAGCCTGTCGTACAGATGGCTGGTGACTTCCCCAACATGGTTTATTAGTGAAAAATTGCAGCCGGCCGATACCTGAGTCTGCAATTTTTCACAAATAAACTATGTTGGGGAAGTCGACAGGCCATCTATTCATCATTGTCCGGTCATCCAAGCCTGTCGTATAGATGGCTGGTGACTTCCCTAACATGGTTTATTAGAGAAAAATTGCAGCCGGCCTATACCTGAGTCTGCAATTTTTCACAAATAAACAATGTTGGGGAAGTCACCAGTCATCTATACGACAGCCATCTATTCATCGTTGTCCGGTCATCCAAGCCTGTCGCATAGATGGCTGGTGACTTCCACAACATGGTTTATTAGAGAAAAATTGCAACCTCAGGTATCGGCAGGAGTAGCTCTGTGGTTAGAGCGATAGCCTGGAGTGCTGTGGTCCCGGGTTCTATTCCTGGCTCTGGCTAATTTTTCAATCCAGTTTTGTTTATTGTATTTGTTGTTGTATGTCTGTTTAATATTTATATATAATGTTATAATGCTATAATTTGTCTTGTTTTTATATCCAATAGCTTTTATAACAGAAGACAAGAAAGATCCTCGATCACATGAAATTCAATTATGGCATCAACAGCAGCGGTATGTTCAGTTTCCTTTTTTAGAATAGAGAGATACAGAGTGACCAGAAATAAACGCCTCAATTTAAAAATTCAATAATTCATTAACTATAATAAATATGAATATGAAATGAGTAACATTTACGTCTGGTGGGACTTAACCCTTTAGTGCGAAGGTTTGCATGTATGCAAACAACACCGTTTTGAATTTAATAATTTTTTTTTCTCATATTCCTAATTCACACCAGAAAATTAGAATAGCAATATTTGCTTTAATTAAAAAAAGACATTCCGTATTTAAATAAAGCGAAATTAACCATTGAAACTTTCTGGTGTAAAGTCAGATTCTCTGAACTACGTAATTTCTAGAACGTATTTTATTATGGGAATTAAAGGGTTAAATGTTAAGTTTTATAAAATAAATAATTATATATAAAACAAGGTATTTGGAGACATACTTATTAAAGCATTTACTAATTTGCCTTATTTTAGCGTAAAATAGCCACACGACAGGAGTTTTTACTTGTATTGCAGATGTGCAAAAATAGAAATTATTGACGTATTATATGAAAAATACATCTCTGATTTTTTTTTTCATTATTTTTCCTGTGTAATAAACCTTTCAGAAAATCATATATAATTTTTTCGAAACAAAATAAAAAATCGCGCATTTAAGGGTTAAATTTCATGTACTGTAAATCTAAAAATAGTTGAATTTCCGTCAATAGATAGCGCTGCACCGTCTCAAACTACAATAATGCTCAAATAAACTTAAAAAATCTTTTCGTGTTTCAATCGCTAAATAGAATAAATAATACAACTTGAGATTTTTTTATGCCTATTTCTATATCCCAAGTAACGCTTACGTAGTTTTCCTAGGATTTAAAATTCTATGTAAGATAAGTTTACTAGTACGCTTTTGTGTTGGATTTTTCATGATTCTAGCATGTGATCACGCATTATTATGTTTGTGTTCATTCGTTAACTCATGTTCATTTGTCTAGTACCAAACAATGCCCATAGTCAGAATCATATTTAACAACCTCTGTCAGAAAAGGCCATATTACAGTAACAAAGCGTAAATTACGCAAGGATAATGTGTGTTCTAGGTAATAACTTAGTATCAGAATTACATTAGTATACCTGTTTTGAACTGGAAGAGATTGCTTTCAAAATCGTTAAGTGCAGTTGGAAGTTCATATACATACTGTATTAATTTTTTTTTTCCCACAGAAACTAACAAAGATATTCACTTGAAATTTTTGATATACAATATACGAATAATTCCTAATAAAGTGAAGGCAACTTTATTAACGGATATTCTTTAGTTATTCTTTAATAAAATCTGAGGAAAAAACACTTTTAAATAACAAAAACTTTCTATTTTTCCAAAAAAAACTTTTGTATAAACTTTTATAACAAATGTTTGTAACAAAAGTGCACTTAAGATTGGTCAAGGATGTGTGTGAAATATTCTGTTTTGATTGCAAATAACAATATGTAGTAGTTTCTATAAAAAAGTACATCGAAGTTCAAACAGTAACATTTTGAGAAAATTGAGTTTAAACTTTAAGTATGTAATTTTTATGTTTGATGTAAATAAACTGAATATTAACTGAATTAATTTTTTTTAACTTATTGCTACCGTAGACACATAAGTATTACAATAGTCGAAAGGGGGAAAATAAAGTATTAATATATATATAAACAATTTTATCCGAATTTGACTTCTAAATGCACTTAAATTATAATTAAACACTCGATGTAGTAGAGCAGCAATGACGTTCCATCATAGAATTTCTAATCCAGATGATTTATTTGTGTTATCACGTTATCATTATACATAAAAATGTATTCCATTTGTCGTCACTGACATTATAGACCTAACATGAAAAATATATGAATCGAAGTTATGACATTAGACGGGATTTTCAAAAAAACACTGAATGCTTTTAAAAGAGTATTTTTTAACATCAATTTTACAGATATTCTGCTTTAAAAAGATCTGTTATTCTTCGATTCACCGTAATTTATAAGAATAAATAAATATACATAAAATTAGCAAACATTAGGACTAATATTAAAAACAATTTTAATTCTTCATGTACCTTATTAATTAAAATGTTCAAACAAAAAAAATTATGAAATGAAATCATGGCACGTTTTGTAACAAATAAGGAATTGTAACTTGCTTACTATTTATTTCATACCTAAAAGTCTACTTTTCCAACAATTTATATCTGTGAAAAAAATGTAGCATTATGATAATATTATTAAAATCCAGGATAAGTTTTCAAATGTGTCTTACGCATGTTTTGAAATAAACCAATTTATTAAAGTAAAAGGCACTATACTTCTACTAGGGAAATTTTTCATTAAAATTACACAAGAAAATCCGACAACATTACTTCAAGTACATCATTAAGTCTATCTTCCAGGATTTAACCAATATGCTTACAACATTCGTATTACATTATATTTCGTATATGTAGTAATATCATTTAAAGTATTTCGTAATGTAAATATCGCAAAACTTAACAATATGTTTCATATTATCGCGGCATATTCATATGTTAACACATTTGAAAGACAATTTAATTTAAAAGGTGTTATGTCTTATATTCATAATTGCTTTACATTATTATATTTCAGCAAGTTCAAAAATCTTATTTCGTTTAAAAAAAAAAATACGTTTTTTGAGCTGTAAAAAAGCATTTTTTTTTTTTTTTGAAAATATTATGTTAGTGGGTTACTTTTCCGAATAGCTTCGATTAACCCGAATTTAACGGAACACACCCCACTCACGGTGGTCGTTTCGTAGTCGCGGTCAGACTATTTGATTTCATTGCGGGTTACGTTCTGATCTGGATGACGTTAAAAGATTACGTTTTGTGTGTTTTTAAAGTTCAAATTTTAATATTTCCGGTTGGGTTCAGGCTAACAAGATCAAAGGCTAACAGCTCATTGAGCCTTTGTTACTCTGATATATGGCTATACTAACGGTGATTGACCTGATTCCCTTGTCGGTTTTCCCCATTCGAGATTTGTATTAAACGTACTTATAGTTAAGACGGTACGACCTACGGCATCGTATATCTGTGCAGGAACATCATCGGTAACGTTGCTTTAGAAACCATTTTAACAATCATCAAATTTGAATTTATTAATGACACTAACAAAATTTAGTTAACATTTCTTTCAGTAAGAAAAAAAAGAAGTCAAAATGACCTGCATAACGTGAAAAACGATATAAATCCCAGAAAATAATTCGGAAATTTTCAAAAACCGTACAGCAAAATTAACTGTATCCAGGGCTTAATTTCTAACAAAAAAAGTACCGGGGCCTTAATACTATACTGTACCAGTACAGCAACCGTACCGTAACGTTTCCCCTACCCCCCTGTTGATCCAATCTGCATATTTATATTTCGTACATCATTTGCAAAATTTAAAGCATTTTTTTGCTTTAGCAAAATAAAAATTTTAAATATAACTATCAGCATACACTTAGCTGTCAACTATTCCACTTTTTAGTTATCACTCTTTCTGAATAGTAATCTTTGCCTAATTTTAAAGTTAATTGCAGAATTCTGCGATAAAATATGGTAAGGATTATGATTAGGAAAAAGTGTTAACACAAAATAGGGACAGTTCGCAGTTATGCATTTTTAAGAAAAAATGAATGAAATTTACAGAAATTAATATTTATATGCTGAAGAATGAAACAATGTTTTACAATTTATTATAAAAGGTGCATATTTTAATCTATAATCGATTCCTTCTGCATAACAATCTTTTGTGGTGAGTCGCTGAAAATCAGATTAAATTAAAAATTTGACACCTTTATCGGAAGGAATATATGCTTTTACAGAAAGAGGGGAAACACTGCTCGATTGCTTTCTATCAGAATATGGCAATTATATCTACTTACAAATATAAGTCACTTCGTAAATGTGCAAAGCAGAACCTTAGCATGGGTACTGTTCATGATACAAAATAAATAGAAAAATCACTAATGTGATTTTTATACTCGTACGCAATAGAAAACAAACAAAAAAACATCAAGCTGATGCTCATTGACTAAACTAGAAAATTTTCTTTTCAGGTTATATACCTAAATAAATCAAACTCAGCCAATAAAAAATTATCCTACTGTCACAAAAGAAAATCGAACTGAAAGCAAATTACTTGTTCAGTCTCTTGAGTGGCGCCGTATCAACACGTCGTCGCAGACATAAATTTGAGATAGAAAAACACAATTTCTTTTCCTCTTCATCGTGATCAAAATAGCATTAAAATGATTTGAAATAGAATATAATACATAGTTTTAAAGGAGGAAATGCTTTTTCTATACATGAATAAATAAAATTTTAATTGTAATACAGATTGAACTCGAGTCAGTCGAAGCCCAAAAACTGATATAAAAATTGAGTCCGTTTTATCTCCATCTTCAACTTGTGCGACACATTACGTCACATATAAGTGTTTTGGTAAAAAAGAATGCAAAAGTTTGGAGATGGAAAAGGGAGTAAAAGGAAATTTAGGCTTCATTTTTTCGGAAGCGCTATTGCACTGTGCTCCAGAGCCCTGTATTTATGAGCTCCGGTGAATTACGACCAATATTTTAATATTTACTAAAGTCAGAGAAGTACCGTAACCGGGCTCCGGCGCAAATTAAGCCCTGACTGTATTGGAATAAAGAATTTAACCGGGTTCATTTTACGAATGCCAATAAATCTCCGAGGAAAGCGAAAAAATACTACGAATTGCACAAAAAATTCGCATTCTGATTATTTCAGCGTTTAAGTGCTATAATGAGCATGAGTAATATCGCCGCGGCGAGCGGCCTCTTTTCGTCCGCAGCCCTTTATTCTTTTACTTATTCCGACTCTTTTGCGGAAGCAAGTTTGATAGGTCCCCAGCCACGTCCCGAGTAAAAGACACTCTAGCGAAAGCCAGGTTGGAAAAAAAATCGAAAAATTGAAAATTGAAACCGGATAAATTTAAAAGGGAAATTACACAAATTAAAGACACCGAAAAGCGGGAAGAGAGCGCTTTCGTAATCAAATATTAGCCACATTAATAATTGATATTGTTTTATGTGCAAACGGGGTAAACTTACGTAATTGAGTTGGACGTGTTATCGATAGCTTTTTATTAACATTGATGTTTGAAAAATATTTTTTAAACCATAAAAAATTTCAAATAGATACGGTTTTCAAATAAATTGCGTTTTAAAGTACACTTTTTTCTATACACTTTTTACACTTTATTTGACGGTATAGAAATTTAAATTCTGCTATCTTTAGAAGTTAAAATATTTGCAAAAGAGATTTATTGCTCCGGTGTTTGCCGCCCACGATAGCACGTCAACGTTACTCAAGAACAGGTGATTGTTTTATAATATAGATGCCAGAGCTTCCAAATCTCTTTTCCCGGATTATACGTTACATGTAAAAACCTACTTTAATTAAAAACTCCAAAGGATTTTTTTATTTAATACACCTTTGCTACATTTCCTACCTATAACAACAAAACGCATTATACAATGAAACTGAAGAAATGCCAAACTGTGATTTTGCTAAATTTGAGTGAAGTCGAAATTTATTGGCGAGTTCGTTGCAAACATGTATATGATGTAAGAGGTGCTCACGGACATGTTTTTGTTTTGTAATATATATAAAGTAGAAACAACATTCAAACTTTGCTTGTTTGGTAGACCATGAGAGGGTTTAATGTGTTCAAAACCAAAGCATATTATTTTCAACCCACTGTAAAGTCGCCGGTCAGTAACTCTAATTAAGATATATTTGTTTCTCAATATTGGTGAAAATAACTACTTGTAACTAGCAGAATCAACTATTTAATTATATGAAATGTATTCTGTACAATTTTTATGTTTGCTAGTAACTTTTTCCCAGCAGATCGCGATATTTTTCCAGGTATCCTGCCAAGTTATCGTCAGAGGGCTACAACTTGTCACTGAGCCTATGCATCAATATATCTTCACGTCTATACTATTAGATAAGCCAGAAATTTAGCATTTGGTTTTCAGATAGAAAAATTATTTTTGGTTATGAAAATTTGTATACATTATTTCTCATTTCACACTATATAAATCCAACGTGTAGTCTAACTGTAAGCAGTAATTGTTTAAAGAGTACTTGAGTGGATCTTTAATTATTTTATTTCAATAAAGTTTCAGTAAGGTATTTGAAATGAATTCGTGTGTTCTGTTTATCATTCTCCCTCTTTTTAAATAAAGTAAACTCTCTGTAAGGCGGACATCGTGTAAGACGGAAGTCTGTCTAGCACAGAAATATTTTCAAGTCCCTGCAAATCCATAGACATAGAGTAAAATTTGTCTAAGGCGGAATATTGTCTACTGCGAAAAAAATTCTTGGTCTTACTGTATTTAATTAGATTCGAACTTTCTTTAAAAAAAAAAAGGAAAGAAAAAGAAAAAAAGTATTACAATTTTTTTCGTAATTTACATAAATTAAACGAGTATGGAGATTAAGAATTCAAGATAGAATTAAGGCCAAAATTTGTAACATAATGCTCATGTTGATTAAGCTTGAAAGGTATCTATAATGTATGCGTAATGGTGTTTTTTTTTTTTTTTTTTTTTTTTTTTTTTTTTTTTTTTGTTAATTTTAATTATACAAAAAAAAAAAAAAAACTATTACATATTAGTATTATTTAAAACAGATATTTTTTAGGTACTAAGTATTGGAATTCAACCACTTAACACCGTTTTGTGAGCTTTTAATTCAAACCTTTTTCAATATTAATTTAATGTTTGAAAAATAAAATAAAACATAACTAAACTTAAAGCAAACAGAAAAGTGACACAAGGAGGTATAAAGAACGGGAACAAAAATAAAAGATTATTAATAAAGTATTTTATATACGTAAAAACAAGTTCTAAATGGATATGCGTTTATTTCTAAATTTATTTTAAACTGCTAAGTATGTCATTTAGATTCCCTTAACGTAATAAAAATCCGTAATATGAGTAGAGAAAAGTCCGTCTGACAAATACCGTTTTTAATAAAAGAAAAATATGGGAGAAGTAATTACATCATGCAAACAATAACAATACAACTCTCAAAAGGCTATTTACGTAAAAATGCTATTAAATTCGAAACGGCGCTGTTAAAAAAACAATGAACTTAACCAAAAATATTTATCTCCAGTTCCTGTGCTTTTAAACACTCATATATCTTTGAAAGTTTTTGTTTTCATTTATTTAACTAGTGAGCTCTTCCCCTAAGAGATAATCATTCCAAACCCGAAAATTAAAAGAAAAAAATACCTGATTACGGAAGATTGGAAGATATTATCACGGCCACTGTTAATGTTACGTAATCTTATTACTATTCATTTCACTTTTTGTCCTGCAAGGATTCATCCATTTTATGTTGCGACAGCTCACGACTGTGTTCATGATTATTTGAAAATCAGCTAGTAAAAAACTGTTAATTAAAAAATGGCAGTGCCTCCCACGGTATTATAACGTACAGAAGTTTTCGTTAGGTTTTATTCATTTTAGTATGCTGTAACCTTCACAAATGCTTTTCAATCGTAATTATTTATTTATTTTAAAGGCCGTCTAATTGGGGGGGGGGGGGGATGTTTATTTTAAAAGGCAATTTGTTTGAAAACTGTATGTCAGTTTACTGATTTTGTATGTTTTTTTTTTTTTTTAAATATGAGAAATATGTCATTATTTTTACTTTCTTTTATCTTCAATATAAGAAAGTATCGTAACTGAAATTTTTTCGACTTCCGATTTTTGACGGATTTACGCGTTTTAGAGGTCAGAGGTCCCGAAATAAATGTTTATAGAAAATGTCTGTCTATCCGTATGTCCGTGTGTCTGTCACCATTGTGCCATCAAAAAGTGTCTGAAGTTATGCACTGAATTGAATCAATATTTTTTAAGTTTTTGGCTAGGACCAGTAGGTGCTCCCTCAATTTAGAAAAAAATCCGTCGGAGGGGGCCGCTGTAATAGCAATTTTCTGCGATTTTTGAATCTTGTAACATCGCAAAGTGTATGAGGTTATGCATAGAATTGAACCAAATTTTTTGTGTATGTTTTTGGCTATAGAAAAAAGGTTCTCCCTCAATTTGGAAATATTCCGCCGAAGCTGGCGCAGTAATAGCGATTTTTGTGCCTTTTTATATATTGTACATGAAGTCATGCAAAAAATTGAACCAAATTTTGTGTGTATATTTTCGGCTATGGCCAAAAGTTCCTCCCTGAATTTGGATATATTCCGCATAAAGGGGGTTATGAATACTTTTCTAGATTTTTCGTAGTTCTATTGTAATACCGGTGGCTCGTGAATCGACGGGAGCTTCGCATTCTGATAAGACAGCAATTCGCGAAGATTTAATATACAGAAAAATAAAGGAAAACTATTGATTTTAATAAATGTCATGATGGAGATTAATTCGTTTTTGCCACGATTAATTGATTGAAGCACAAATTTAAGAAGAAAATTAAAGTTGATAGAGTATTAAACTAATAAAAATGAAATATTGGCCTTTGTAACAACATTTAAAAATATAAAGATATATGAGATAGAAGAAAGTTTTGGGATTGGCACATCCAACTAGTTTAAAAATTGTATTTCTATCTCATCCAGACCGATTACTAAAGAATAACTCGATTTCTTTTAAAACAAAATAAACAGTTAAGCATTTGTTTGTGGCTAATATTTGATAACATAATCAAAATTTCATCAATAATTTAATAAAATAACACAAAGCATAAATTTAACAGGCATGCCCACTTTAATCTCCTGAAATATTCAGAATCGAAAATACACTACTGTAACTAGCCAAATCTTTGCCGATATCTTTTACTGTTAACTTAACTACCGGCGTGCGGCTAATATGAAAGTACTGTTTTTAAGGAATTTCAAGACATTACTTGAAAATAAAATCGACATTTTTCATGCTTTTTGATTCTGTTAGAGCGAAATCTAATAAATAAAAATATTAAACGTAATAAATCTATTACATTTTTAAATAAGAAAAATTATTTTCACTTGTATTCTTTAACCCGAGAATCCGTGTTTGGATCCCATAGCATCGTTAAAAGATAAATAAAACAGTAAAACAGGTTGTGCTCGAATTTTAAAAAGTCCCTGCCAGCCCGGCCTACAGGCAGAGGTAAATTTCGAAGTTAAGTATACTAATTTCACCAACAAAATCTAAATTATTATTAGATATAAATCCACTTTAACAGTTTTATCTGTCTGCTTTTGACGAGATTTTATTTCCTTTTTATAAAATAGCTGGTTTTATGAGAATCATGTTAGGGCAGTATTAAAAAAAAATATTTTTCCATACTCAACAACTCGAAATTTTCTGGCACATTTTCAGATTCATTTTTAATTAAAAAAAGAATGAAACATGCTGACGTGATTTTTGAAAAGATTTATAAGCGACCTGTTTTTTATTTTTCTTTCAATTAATTAAAACGTGATTAATAAACAACTATTTTCTCAGTAGGGCAATATTTTTCGTTTCTAACACAAACGATTCGGGAAATTCTGTTCAAAATGCCCACTTTGACATCATTTTTTGAAGTATATTCTGCCTCTACCAAAAAATCGATCATTACTGTACATTATATAGTTTCTGAATAAGAGAATCTAGCAATTGGATGCGTTTGAGAGGAAAAATGAATTTAAAAATGAGTAAGAAAATAGACAGTTTGGATTTGAATGCACCCTTAAAAAGATGATTTTTTTCTTCAACCGCTATGTATTTTTAATTTGTTTTTGCTGTAAGAATTGGCCCTATCAAAAACTTGCCTATATAAATGTTGAAGACACCGAGGGTTTTCCGGTATTTTTATAAAAATGCTTGTAAATTGCAGGATAAATATATTTATTAATCACAGTTTGATGCTATAATATCTTTAATATCACTTCTTTCTATATATGGCTCAAAACAACATTATGTTTAAAATATTTTTGTCTACAGCCATTTTAGTATGGTTTCTAGAAACGGAAAAACACGGGCCAGACGGTTAAAGGGTTAAGAAGATATATGATAAATTCATGGAGATTTTACATCTTGTGAAATGACGGAGTTATGAAAATTTTTCTTCTTCAACCCGCCTTTTTTGTTTTTGTTTTCGTTTTTATTATTTTTTTTTCGGTACGAATTGGTCCTATCAAAAATTTGTGAATATAAAAGTTGTAGATAATATTAAGGAGATGTACAATAAAATTATTGGATTTGATATCTTGAGAATTGACGAAGTAAGGAAAATTTTTTCTCCCAAAAACACTATCTTTTGCGCCCCTTGAGCCGATTTTAAATTTTATCAAAAATCTGTGATGCATGAATTTTTGGCGCTATTTTTGAAGTAATAAAAACTTTAAACTGATTTGATATGTACAAAAATTAAGAAGTTGTGGGGTTTTTTTCTGTTTTCACAAAACCCCTCATTATTTCCATCCCCTTTGTCCACTTTTGCCCATTAACGAGCTTGACCGAGATTTTATGTCCCTTGATTTTATGTATCAGTTTGGAAGAGATTTGTGCAGAATTGCGGAAGTTATTGTGTCCAGAAGAAAGTAATAACACAATTGTTTCGGGGAATTCCGTTCAAAATGCCCACTTTGACATGATTTTTTGAAATATATTCTGCTCTATCAAAAAATCGATCATTGCGGTACATTATATTTTTTCTGAATAAGCGAATCTACCAATTAAATGCGTTTGAGAGCAAAAATGAATTTAAAAATGAGTCATAAAATAAGCAGTTTGGATTGGATTGCATCCTTAATGCAATGATTTTTCCAACACAATCCGCTTCGGGAAATTCGGTTCAAAATGCCCACTTTAACAGCATTTTTTAAAAAATATATTCTGCCTCTATCAAAAAATCGACCATTACGGTACATTATATAGTTTCTGAGTAAGAAAACGTACTAATTGGAAGCCTTTGAGAGCAAAAATGAATTGTAAAATGAGTCAGAAAATACGCAGTTTGGATTTGAATACACCCTTACTTAGATGATTTTTTTCTTCAACCGCTATGTATTTTTAATTTGTTTTTGCTGTAAGAATTGGTCCTATCCTAAACTTGTCTATATAGATGTTGTAGACAATATTAAGAAGATATATGATAAATTCATGGGGATTTTATATCTTTTGAATTGACGGAGTTATGGTTTTTTTACTTCTTCAAACCCCCTTTTTGTTTTCGTTTTTAGTTTTTTTTTTTTTTTTTTTTTTTTTTTTGCGGTACGAATTGGTCCTATCAAAAACTTGTGAGTATAAAAGTTGCAGATAATATTAAGGAGATTTATAATAAAATTAATTGAAATTAATATCTTGAGAATTGTCGAAGTTATGAATTTTTTTCTCCCAAAAACCCTATTTTTTGCGCCCCTTGAGCCCATTTTTAACTATATCAAAAATCTGTGATACATAAAGTTTTAGGCCTATTTTTAGAAGTAATAAAAACTTTAAACTGATTTGATATGTACAAAAATTAAGAAGTTATGGGGGCTTTTCGGTTTTCACATAACCCCTCCCTATTTCCATCCCCTTGGTCCGATTTTGCCCATTAACGAACTTAACCGAGATTTTATGCCCTTTGACTTTATGTATCATTTTGGAAGAGATTGGTGCAGAATTACGAAAGTTATCGCGTCCAGAAGAAAGTGATATATATATATATATATATATAGAGAGAGAGAGAGAGAGAGAGAGATAGATAGATAGATAGATAGATAGATAGATAGATACATAGATAAAGTTTTTTACTGAGGGTGGTTTTGGGTTCTAGGGATCATGATTGGTGTAGATCTGCAAAAAAATTTCAGAAATTCCAACATAGGAAAGATCCCAATAGGTAGTATATCATACGAAATCTACCTAAAAAGAGGGGTTGTCTGGTTTAATAACGTTAAATGGTGAAAGGTATAGCTTTGGGGATGATGCACTATGACAAGAATTAATAGTTAATTTTAAGAAACGAAGAAAACAAATAAACAAAAGAAAATTGCCCAGCTAAACTGATGGCATTGAGCTCACAGGCTATTCACACTAATTGTATATTATACTCTTATTTCAAAGAATAATGCCCCTCAAAAAAATAAGTGAAGGGGAATCAGCCCCCGTTTCCCCCTTTATACTTAACCAGTGAACCTCCAAATCTAATCAGGGAAGCTCCTTATCATAATAAACCGGTATACCAAATTTGGAGCAAATCGAATAATCCTGCAAAAAAAAACCATTTATCTAAATTAAGGGGACAAGGGACCTTAAAATAATTTTTTTTATTTTTTGTAAATTTCACCTTAAATATTATTCAAGGGTACATTATATGCATTATAGCATGCATTAATCACAAAAAAAATAAAAAATAAATTTTATTTTTGAGAAAAAAATGGAATTTTACGTGTCGTCTTAGAAATCTTCGAAATGTCGCTTGCGCATTCCATATCAATGAAAATCCCCAATATTTTTTATAAAAGTCTGTTTTATATATATAAATAAAATAGAGCATCGAATTTTATAGATTTGAATTTAAAGGTAAAAAGAAAAAAAATGAAAATTTTTAAAAAATTTTCGAAAAAATTTCCAAATTTCCAAATTTTTCAATTTTTTTTTTATTTTTTGTAAATTTCATCTTAAATATTATTCAAGGGGACATTATATGTATTATGGCATGCATTTAGCACAAAAAAAATTAAAAAAAAAATTTATTTTTGTGAAAAAAATGGAATTTTACGCGTCGTCTTAGAAATCTTCGAAATGCCCCCTATGCATTCCATATCAATGAAAATCCCCAATATTTTTTTTAAAATTTGATTTATATATATAAATAAAATATAGCATCGAATTTTATATATTTGAATTTAATGGTTAAAAAAAAAAAAATTACAAATTTTGAAATTTTTTCGAAAAAATTTCAAAATTTTTCAATTTTTTTTTATTTTTTGTAAATTTTATCTTAAATATTACTCAAAGGTACATTATATGCATTATGGCATGCATTTATCACAAAAAAAATTTGTAAAAGAATTTATTTTTATGAAAAAAATGGAATTTTACGTGTTGTCTTAGAAATCTTCGAAATGCCCCCTGCGTGTTCCATATCAATGAAAATCCCCAATATTTTTAATAAAAGTTTGGTTTATATATATAAATAAAATAGAGCATTGAATTTTATATATTTGAATTTAAAGGTTTAAAAAAAAGAAAAAAAATGAAAAATTTTGAAATTTTTTCGAAAAAATTTCAAAATTTTTAATTTTTTTTTTTACCTTTAAATTCAAATATATAAAATTCGATGCTCTATTTTATTTATATATATAAAACAGACTTTTATAAAAAATATTGGGGATTTTCATTGTTATGGGATGCGCAAGCGACATTTCGAAGATTTCTAAGACGAAGCGTAAAATTACATTTTTTTCATAAAAATAAATTTTTTTTTAAATTTTTTTTGTGATAAATGCATGCTATAATGCATATAAAGTACCCTTGAATAATAATTAGGTGAAATTTACAAAAAATAAAAAAAATTATTTTTAAGGATTTTAAGGTCCCTTGTCCCCTTAAGGGGTGGACTAGTCCCCCTTTATCCTTCACCAATGAATCCCCAAAACGAATCAGGGAAGCTCCTTAACATAATAACCCGGTATACCAAATTTGGAGCAAAGCGAATAATTCTGCATGAAAAACCCGTTTATATAAATTAAGGGGTGTGGATTAGCCCCCTTCCCCCATTATCCTTAACCAATGAACCCCCAAAACTAATCAGGGAAGTTCCTTAACGTAATAAACCGGGGTACCAAATTCGGAGCAAATCGAATCATTCTGCATGAAAAACCCATTTATCTGAATTAAAAGGGGTGGACTAACCCCCCTTTTCCCCTTTATCCTTAACCAATGAACCCCAAAACTAATCAGGGAAGTTCCTTAACATAATAAACCGGTATACCAAATTCGGAGCAAATCGAATGATTCTGCATGAAAAACCCATTTATCTGAATTAAGGGGGTGGACTAACCCCCCCTTTCCCCCCTTTATCTTTAACCAGTGAACCCCCAAAACTAATCAGGGAAGTTCCTTAACATAATAAACCGGTATTCCAAATTCGGAGCAAATCGAATCATTCTGCATGAAAAACCCATTTATCTGAATTAAGGGGTTGGACTAACCCCGTTTTTCCCCTTTATCCTTAACCAATGAACTCCCAAAACTAATCAGGGAAGCGACTTATCACAATGAACCTAGAAAAAAAATTTGAAGCAAATCGGATGTTTCTATCAAGCATTATCGCGTTACGTACATACATACATGCATACATACGTACATACATACAGAACGGGCGGGCACATTAGCTCTCAGGCTTTGATAGCCTGTGAGCTAAAAAATGAATAATTAAATTATTTTTGCAATTCAGAAGTTATAAAAAAGGATTAATTTATTTTAGTCGAGTTTTGCTAAGTACTTTAAGTTGTTAAATCGGTAGTCTACATTCCTTAGAGATAATGAAAGTTACTTTAAAGCGAAAAAAAAAAAAAAAAAAAAAAAAAATCAGCGCCATACTATTTTCGAAGTAAAACAAACAAAGAGAAATAAATACGTTCTGCCAACAGTCGTGAAGTGTTTTATAATGCATAATGTAAATAGCTATTTGCGCAAAATTTTATTCCGTTTGTAAAGGCGCACTTTTGCAACAGCAACAATATTTATGTACAGCAGTTCTTGTTCATTTAAAATATATATATCTTTAAAAAGTAATGTTTATTTATTGTAAAAGAAAACTTTTTAAGGAAATGATTTTTGAAAAAAAGATACAAATTACCGGAAATTTGTTCTCAGTTTATACACCTGAATTTGCTGTAAAATTAGCACGTTTAAGATGTTATCGCAGTAAAATAAATAAATAAATAAACGGTCAAGTGGGAGTATTACTCGGTACAGAGGGTTCCGTACAATAAATATATTAATTAGTAACAGTATTATTACAAAAAATAATCGTTGCTAACAGAATAACAACACTTTGAAAATAACTATACAACGTAGGGTTGGATATAGCAGCATATACTAGAAAGGTATAAATGGATATACTGTGAAAGTTCAGAGAGATGTGAAGCCTAAATAGTCGGTGATGACAATAAAAGTAGTGCATATTTAAACTTCATTTGGCATTTTATAAACACAAATTCAGCGTAGTAATAATCTTCTCTTTTAGCAGTGTTCCTAAAAAAACTCTTGTTTAAAGTTTAAACTTGGCACTGTGCTAAGTGCACTTCGAAAGGAGGTAGCAAAGTTACAACGCCTATGTCCGTGCCGCGTTTCTCCAGATAGGTTTTTATAAACCTTCAAAGACGCGGGTGGAATATTGAGAGAGCAACTCATTCAAATTAGTCGCAAGTTCCATAGTAATTATGTGATTAAGTCTAATTAAATTAGACTATTTTTAACAGTTTAAAAGCCGATGGTGATTAAAGTACGCTTCCCAAGTCTTTATGTATGTCCAAACCATCCGCGTCTTCAAGGGTTAATATCTCAGCTAATTACCGAAAAAATATTTCGAAAATCATTTTCAACGGTCCTTTTATACTTCTGCGACGATAGGTACCACCAGCGCTCCTACTTGCTGAACGTCCGCAAATTGAAATTGGTGTATAACAGAAAAATGTGATTTCTTAAAAACTAGCTGAGCTACGGTAATATCTATAGTTTTCCTTCTAGGTTTAAATTAACTTCTATTTCCCCTAATTTTTCCATAATTTTACTTTCAGTAGACTCGGAAATAGAGGGATGGGAGAGACATATTTTTGCATTACATTTTTGACGAAAGTCCCTGAAAATATAATACCTAAAATTAAAAGAAATGTATTTTTAAATTCTACGTTACGAACACTTTCCCACGATATACAAAGAAAAGATTCGTTTTTCAATTAACTTAATTAGGCCCTCTACATTTTTCCTAAGTATATTTCTGAATGGTTAACAATCTATAATTATATAAGTTAATAGCATTTATTAATTCAGCCAATTTGAGCATTGCACGTTCTATAGTTTACGAGTAAAATGACTGTGGTAGACAGACACCACAGGAGTGATATTATAATGGTTCCGTCATACTTTTATGTACGTAACTCTAAAAACGCTATTTTAGCATTTGTCTGTAAAATTTAGCATGATTGTAGTGCATTTTGCCGTAAAAAAGAATGATTCGGCATTTGGTTCTGTAATATTCTAAAAATAAAGATATTGAAATTATATTTTCTGTTACTTCACAGCATCTGTTATTTCGGAGAACTTTGCTGTAATTTTTACGGTATTATACAGTCGGACCTCTATTTAACGAAGAAGAAAATCCCCAAAAAAAGTTCGTTATATAGAAAATTCGTTAAATAGAGAGTCACCTTTTAATATACTTTAAACTACATAAAACATATTTTAATTCCATAAACACTGAGTATAATTAAAAAAAGTAATTAGTCACACTTTTTTTTATAAATTATATCTATTTGTTTTATTAATTTTACCCACCAAAAAGAAATCTGCAAGGGAAATAAGAATGAAACAAAACAATGTCTGGAAATACATTGTATTTTCAGTTTAAAAAAGTTATTTTACTTTAAAATTACGATTTTTTAAAGATTTTTCGCTAAACTGTTCGGAGGAATACCATACTTTAAAGCAGTATTCTTTTTCTTCACGCCTTTATCCACCTCATCAAAAATATTTTTTTTCTTTGATGATCAAGCACTCCCGCTTTGACAGTTTTGAGCTATAAGAACCGAAATTACCAACACGATTGATCATGATCAACAATCTAATAAACGATAAACTATAGTTTAAGGACACGGGGCAGCTCCATTGAGGGTTAAAAGGGGATACTGAAAGTTTGCACTTCTTGGATGGAAAGCAAAGAATCACAGCGATTTTACTGTTCCCGGTGAGTTAGGTGCCTGGTAAGACCTGTTCATGGTCATTGATCATCATAAAATGTGTTAAAAGAAAGAATAAGTTCGAAATGTCCAGTAATGTTTTAAGAAATAGGGAGAAAAAAAAATTTAGATCCCAAGGAAAAGTTCGTTAAATAGCGAATGCACTTCGCTATTTGGAGGTTATTTTACGAAGAAATTTGTAAAAGGTTCTTGGTTCCAAGTAAAAGTTCGCAAAATAGAGAAATTTGTAAAATAGAGGTTCGTTAAATAGAGGTCTGACTGTATTATAGTGTGCGTAGGAAATAAAACATTGGCATCTTTTTCATGAATTTACTATCCATACATGATTTACAAACTGTTCGGCAAAAAATTGAAAAAAAATGTCTCCATGCACAAAAAATAGGTGAACTCTACAGATGTAATATTAATAAATCTAATTATAACATTCGAATTGCTCCAGCACGTACATTTTTCCTAAGAAATCGAATATATAAAAATGAAAATTTGTCTGTCTGTCTGGAATTCTATGCAAATCCATAGTTTGGAGGCCAGAATTGTGAAATGTTACGTACCTGTGCATTAAAACACGGCAGAGGCACCTAAAATAATCCGGATTCAAAATATTTTATATTTAGTTTTTAATTAATAAAAATTCAACCATTTCTATCAAATTTAAACATTTTTCGTTATAGCATTTGCCAACAATTAAAAAATCCATAATAAAATCCTTTCCACATCCATTACTTTTCTATTGCAAGATTTCCACATGGAAAATTAAAATGAAATAAATAGTTTGATGAATTAAGGGGTCTCAGGACTCCTAAAATTGGAAAAAATGAAAAAAAAATAGACTATTTTCAACATTTAATATCTTAAACTGTATATGATTTTAAAATAAAATTTTTATTGTGATGAAAGATATAAGTATGTTCTTTCATTTCATGTATTTAAAAAATTCAAGATGCACAATTAGCAGTTACAGGGGGCTCCAAACTGTCAGGAATTTGAAGAGCAGAAAATCGGTATGAGAGCTTACACGCAGGATTTCAAAATAAATTTTGCAACTGGAATAAAAATTTCTCGGCCTATTTACACTTCAGATTATAATAATTACCCTGAACCTAAATAAATTTGTATTTAAAGCATTTTTATATTTTTAACACAAAGTTGGATATAGCTAATGCAAAATTTTGAAAAGTTGAACAGTATAATCACCTAAAAAAATATTTTTTTGAACAATAAAAAGAAACTTTTAGGTTCAGTTTACACAGCCTAACATGAAGTATATATGTTGAAAATTACATGAAAAATATTCAGAAGTTTTTGAGATATCGTGCATTTATGCCCAAAAACATTATTCGGAGAAAAATCACTTCAAAGTTTCGGAAATGCAGCTTTAGCTATTGAGAGGGTATAATTCTAAAAGCCATAACTTCTGTTTTAATGGGAATTTCAATGAAATAATCATATGAAAATGTTCAGAAAAGATAGTAGTTTAACATCTAAAAAAAAAAAAATTAATTTCGAAAATTTGGAAGCTTTAAGAGTCCTGAGACCCCTTAAAAAAATTAATATCACGGCATAACATTTCTATTGCAAGATTTTCATGTGAAAAATTAAAATGGAATAAATAGTTTGATCAATAAAAAAAAAGTGAATATTACGCCATATTAGAAATAAATTGGACGCAGCAAGTGATTATGTAACGTGATATGTGTTTGAAAAAACGTATTGAAAAATTATAAAAACCGGTTTATGGAAAAAAAGGGTATATTTTAAAATGTTGAAGTTCTCTGAATTTATTTTCACCATTTTTCAATCTATTCCATATGTATACGTGTGTTTATGTGTGTATATTAAAATTTCCAAAAAGGTTTAGGTCGCTAAAGCTCATTATTAGTGAAAAACTGAAATAGAGATGGCTTTATTGTTTTTTTTTATTGTTTGTTTTATATTGTACGTTTAATTTTGAAATAGATTGGACTAAACAAACATTCTTAAAATACCGGGCATCGCCGTGAACTTTAGTTAATAACTTATAATGATATAAAAAAAATATTATATTAATTTGCAATACTGTATGAAAACAAGAAAAGAAATTTTTACTGTGTTAGATAAATAATCGACAAATAGATCATAAAAATCTAGTTTATTGAAATTTATATCATGCATTGCTCTTTTGGTTTCGCGCCCTCCCCCCTCCCTACTTTCGTGCCCAGCATTATCCTCAAACATATTTTTATACCTTTTTCAGCTGTATTTCAACGATTGTTTTATATACATTTATTTATAGCTAATTTACATATCATTATATACATTTTATTACTTACACAATTTCCACCTATGTTTTGTCCAGAAATAAAATGAATAAGTGAAAAAATAAAGCCTTCCCACCTAATAAATGGTATACGTGATACAGTGTATTAAATGCAATATTCCAGAATCGTGCAATATATACAAATCAACCATTTTTTTACGGGAAGTATTTTGGTGCAAACCAGTGATATTTATACTTATACTTTTAAAGAAATAAGTAAAAACACAACAACACTAAAACACATATTAAATAATGGCAAGGCTATAAAAAGAACAAAAAAAATACAAATATAAATATTATGTAATTTATGAAAGTCAAAAGAAGTTATAAAAAGAGATGCATTAATTTTAGTCGAATTTCGCCTTAAACATAGAGCTGTTAAGAAGATCGTTTAAATTCCCTTAACGTAATGAGAATTATTTTAAAGTGCAAAAGTCCTTCAGCGTTTTACTGTTTTTGAAATAAAACAAAAATACAGCAAATAAATATAGCATGCAAACAGTCGTGACTTGGTTCACTAATACACCACGTAAATGGCTATTTACGTAAAAAGTATTTTTTGGTCGGGAAAAAATACTGCTAAATTAACTTTTATTTAAGTAAACTGATTTAGCCTTCGTTAACAAGATTTATGTTTATTTGCGTAAATACGCATACGGCCCTTAAAATTAAGGTTTTAATTTATTAAAAATACATTTTTATGAAATTATTTCTGAAATGAAATGTATAAGCGTAGTCATTACTGCATTAAATTTAAAATGTATCTATTCGTTTGAGTGTAGCTTTGGAAAAATATATTTAAAATAAAATGCATTTATACAGGACTAGCAAACCCCGCGGCTTTGCTCGCGTAATATTTGAAATATGCCAAGTGATATTTATATGTCTATTTTGTATTAAAAGGTACTAACTAAATTGTTATTTTATTGAAAGGCAATATTTTATTTTATTAAAAGGTACTTATTACTTTTAGGAATAATTAAAAAAAAATACTATTTAAAACACAGTTTGATTAAGCATCATTGTTACACTGCATAAAGCAGAAATGAGACTTAAATTAATAAAACGAAATAAAACTAAATAAATAATAATTTAGAAAATATTTTGAAACTTTTATGCTCAATTAATAAGCTCATTTCAGTATTCATTTGAAGTTTTGAATTTTTTAGAAACCATCTTCTTACATCTTAATATTAACCATCATGTCAAATTCCAAGTCCTACCACCTCTCTCAACATAAAGGTCTATGTTGAAATGGGAACTGTCACCATTAATTTGCCAACATTAATTTTGAAATTGGTTTGTTATTTCCTAATATTCCACAGAAACGTAATTTAGAAAGCTTTTAAAGGCCTTTTTTAGAGCGTTTGTTGTTCCTGTGAGCCCCAGGTGGTAGAATCATCGGCATAAAATATAGCTTGTGTAAGATCAGAGACTGTTACCATTGATTCGCAACTATTACTTTTATATTTGGTTTATATTCCCTGAAATTGCGTAGAAATCGTAATTTAGGACTTTTTTAGAATGCTTTTCGCACTTGCCCTTCACTTCACCCCTTTTTAATTCGAATTTATTTTCGACAGTCCTTCGAGGGCATTTATATTTTATAAGTAACTACCATGCCATATTTAAAGTTTCTAGCCTTTTCAGTATCACAGAAATTGCAATTTAGAAAGTTTTAGCTACTGCAGCCCTCTGGTGGTAGTGGCACAGACATAAAATATAGCTTATGTTTGAGCAGGTTCTATCACCAGCAATTTGTCATCATTATTTTTTTAATCGGATTGGTATTTGATAAGATTACATAAAAATTGTAATTTATAACGCTTTTCGCTCGCTTCATCTTTTTAAATTTGAAATTTTCTTTCGACGGTTCTTAGAAAGCAGTTGCATCTTGTAAGTAAATACCATGCCATACTTCAAAGTGTTAGACCCTTCAGTTATGCAAAAAACGCAAATTAGAACATGTTTTGTTTTTGCAAACCTCAGATGGTAGTGACAGCAACATAAAATATAACCTATGTTATAGCAGGGACTGTCACCATTGATTTGCAACCATTACTTTTGAAATAGCTTTAAAATTTCCTGAGATTGAGTAGAAATTGCCATTTAGAACGTTTTTAGAACGCTTTTAGCGCATTTTCACCCCTTTTTAAATTTTCAATTTTTTCGAAACTGTTCTTAAAGATCATTTATATGTAATAAATCTGTACCTTGCCTAATTTTAAGTTGCTAGCCCCTACCGATCACAAAAATTGAAATTTGGAACGCTTTTTTGCTCCTGCAACGTCTAGGTGATAGTGATACCGACTTAAAATAGCGTCTGTGTTAGAGCAGAGGCTGTCAGCATCAATTTCTTCCCATTACTTTTGAAATCAATTTGATTCTTCCTGAGATATTGGTGACAAATCGACATTTAGAGCGTTTTTAGAACGCTTTTCGCTCATTTTGCTCCTGCATTTCCTCTGGGGTAGTGGAAACAGATATAAAATATAGCCTATCTTGGAGCAAGATCTGTCCCCATCATTTTTATACCATTATATTTGAAATCGGTTCAGTATTTCCTGAGATTGCTAGAAATCGCAATTTAGAACATTTTTTGGGTATTTTGACCCCCCCCCCCCTTTAAATTTCGACTTTTTTAGGAAATGTCCTTAGAGATCATTGATATCTTATAACTAACTACTATTCTAAATTTCACGATTCAAGGGCCTTCCGTCACGCAAAAACCGCAATTTAGAACGTTTTTCTCCTGCACCCCCTTTGGGGTAGTGGCACCGACGTAAAACATAGCCTATGTTGGAGCAGGGGTTTTCACCATCATTTTGACGCCATTATTTTTTTTTAATCGGTTTGATATTCCCTGAGATTGTGTAGAAATCACCATTTAGAACGTTTTTTAGAACGCTTTTCGCGCATTTTCACCCCTTTTTAAATTTCGAATTGTTTAAGAACTGTTCTTAGAAATTCTTTACATCTAATAAGTAGCTGATACTTCAAATTTCATATTTCTAGGCCCTTCAGTAACACATAAATCGCATGTTTAGAACGTTTTTTGCTCCCACACACCCTTTGGGGTAGTGGCACCGACATAAAACATAGCCTATCTTGGAGCAAACGTTGTCACTATCATTTTGAGACCAATATTTTTTAAATCGGTTTGGTATTTCTTGAGATTATGTAGAAACTACCATTTAGAACGTTTTTAGAACGCTTTTTGTGCATTTTCACCCCTTTTAAATTTCGAATTGTTTAAGAACTGTTCTTAGACATCATTTATATCTAATAAGTAGCTAATATTTCAAATTTCATATTTCTAGGCCCTTCAGTAACGCAAAAAGCGCATTTTTA
The DNA here is from genome assembly GCA_963932465.1 of Maratus speciosus. Classification (NCBI taxonomy): domain Eukaryota; kingdom Metazoa; phylum Arthropoda; class Arachnida; order Araneae; family Salticidae; genus Maratus; species Maratus speciosus. The sequence continues at coordinate 436,687,028 of OZ010800.1, forward strand.
GAAAGTTTTTTGCTCCTGCACCCCCTTTGGGGTAGTGGCACCGACATAAAATATAGCCTATGTTCTAAGTTGGACTAACACCATCATTTTGATACCATTACTTTTGAAATCGATTTGGTATTTCCTGAGATTATGTAGAAACTACCATTTAGAACGTTTTTTAGAACGCTTTTTGTGCATTTTCAACCCTTTTAAATTTCGAATTGTTTAAGAACTGTTCTTAGACATCATTTATATCTTATAAGTAGCTAATATTCCAAATTTCATATTTCTAGGCCCTTCAGTAACGCAAAAATCGCATTTTTAGAACGTTTTTTGCTCCTGCACCCCCTTTGGGGTAGTGGCACCGACATAAGATATAGCCTATGTTCTAAGTTGGACTAACACCATCATTTTGATACCATTACTTTTGGAATCGGTTCGGTAGTTCCTGAGCTTACCTCCTACAAATAAACAATTTTTTCCTCTTTATAATAGGACTAGCAAACCCCGCGGCTTTGCTCGCGTAATATTTGAAATATGCCAAGTGATATTTATATGTCTAATTTTTATTAAAAGGTACTAACTAAATTTTTACTTATTACTTTTAAGAATAATTCAAAAATTACTATTTAAAACACAGTTTGATTAAACATCATTATCACACTGCATTAGGCAGAACGGAGACTTAAATTAATAAAACTAAATAAATGATAATTTAAAAAATATTTTGAAACCTTTTATTTAATACGCTCATTTCAGTATTCATTTGAAGTTTTGAATTTTTTAGAAACCATCTTCTTACATCTTAAAATTAACTATTATGTCAAATTCCAAGTCCTACCATCTCTCTCAACAGAAAGGGCTATGTTGAATTAGGAACTATCACCATTAATTTGCCAACATTAATTTTGAAATCGGTTTGTTATTTTTAATATTCCACAGAAACGTAATTTAGAAAGCTTTTAAAGGCTGTTTATAGAACGTTTGTTGTTCCTGTAAACCCCAGGTGGTAGAATCATCGGCCTGTGTAGGATCAGAGACTGTTACCATTGATTCGCAACTATTACTTTTATAATAGGTTTATATTCAATGAAATTGCATAGATATCGTAATTTAGGAATTTTTTAGAATGCTTTTCACACCTCCCCTTCGCTTCACCCCATTTTAATTTTACGACAGTCCCATTTTATTTTCGACAGTCCTTCGAGGGCATTTATATTTTATAAGTAACTACCATGCCATATTTAAAGTTTCTAGCCTTTTCAGTATCACAGAATCGCAATTTAGAAAGTTTTTAGCTCCTGCAACCCTCTGGTGGTAGTGGCACAGATATAAAATATAGCTTATGTTTGAGCAGCTTCTAACGCCAACAATTTGTCATCATTATTTTTTTAATCGGTTTAGTATTTGATAAGATTGCATAAAAATTGTAATTTATAACGCTTTTCGCTTAATTCATATTTTTAAATTTGGAATTTTCTTTCAACTGTTCTTAGAAAGCAGTTGCATCTTGTAAGTAAATACCATGCCATACTTCAAAGTGTTAGACCCCTCAGTTGTGCAAAAAGCGCAAATTAGAACATGTTTTGCTTTTGCAACCCTCAGATGGTAGTGACAGCAACATAAAATATAGCCTATGTTATAGCAGGAACTATCACCATTGATTTGCAACCATTACTTTTGAAATAGCTTTGGTATTTCCTGAGATTGAGTAGAAATAGCAATTTAGAACGTTTTTAGAACGCTTTTCGCGCATTTTCACCACTTTTTAAACTTCTAATTTTTTCGAAACTGTTCTTAAATATCATTTATATCTAATAAATATGTACATTGCCTAATTTTAAATTGCTAACCCGTACCGATCACAAAAATCGAAATTTAAAACGCTTTTCTGCTCCTTCAACGTCTAGGTGATAGTGATACCGACATAAAATAGCGTCTATGTTAGTGCAGAGTCTGTCAGCATCAATTTCCTACCATTTCTTTTGAAATCAGTTTGATTCTTCCTGAGATATCGCTGACAAATCGGCATTTAGAAAGTTTTTAGAACACTTTTCACGCATTTTGCTCCCTCTGGGGTAGTGGAAACAGATATAAAATATAGCCTAACTTCGAGCGAGATCTGTCAGCATAATTTTTACACCATTATATTTGAAATCGGTTCGGTACTTCCTAAGATTGCATAGACATTGCAATTTAGAACGTTTTTTACAACGCTTTTTGCGCATTTTGACTCCCTTTTAAATTTCGATTTTTTAGGAAATGCCCTTAGAGATCATTGATACCTTATAACTAACTACCATTCCAAGATTCACGATTCTAGACCCTTCCGTAACGCGAAAACCGAATTTAGAACGTTTTTCCCCTGCACCCCCTTTGGGGTAGTGTCACCGACCTAACACATAGCCTATGTTGGAGCAAGGGTCGTCACCGTGATTTTGACACCATTATTTTTTTAATTGGTTTCATATTTCCTGAGATTGTGCAGAAACCACCATTTAGAACGTTTTTTAGAACGCTTTTCGCGCATTTTCACCCCTTTTAAATTTCGAATCGTTTAAGAACTTTTCTTAGAAATCTCTTATACCTAATAAGTAGCTAATATTTCAAATTTCATATTTCTAGGCCCTTCAGTAACACATAAATCGCATTTTTAGAACGTTTTTCGATCCTGCACCCCCTTTGAGGTAGTGGCACCGACATAAAACCTAGCCTATCTTGGAGCAAGCGTTGTCACCATCATTTTGACACCATTATTTTTTAAATCGGTTTGGTATTTCCTGAGATTATGTAGAAACTACCATTTAGAACGTTTTTTAGAACGCTTTTTGTGCATTTTCACCCCTTTTAAATTTCGATTTTTTAAAGAACTGTTCTAAAACATCATTTATATCTTATAAGTAACTAATATTCCAAATTTCATATTTCTAGGCCCTTCAGTAACGCAAAAATCGCGTTTTTAGAACGTTTTTTTTCCTGCACCCCCTTTGGGGTAGTGGCACCGACATAAAATGTAGCCTATGTTCTAAGTTGGACTAACACCATCATTTTGATACCATTACTTTTAGAATCGGTTCGGTAGTTCCAGAGCTTACCTCCTACAAATAAACAATTTTTACCTCTTTATAATATGACTAGCAAGCTATGCCCGCTGCGCTGGTCAGTATTTCCAAATAAACCTTGAATTAAGCGAAATGGTGAATTCGAACATATATATTTTTTTAAAAATGGACGTTTAGCTTGAATGTCCTTCCGCGTCGCTGAAAAGACGCGAACGCAATTGCGATATTATATTGCCTTATGCGTTGGACAAAATTTATCTATTAAGAAGCAGTTCTTTTAGTTGATTATTCACCCTGCACTTTTGGTAGGGAAATGAGTCCGTTATGACAAAATAAATTAAAATGTTCTCATATCTGACAATATTAAATTATAGAGATGCATTACAATGATTGCAGAGATTTACCACTGAACTTGAATAATTCTTGGGTGGTTTATTTTCGTTCGTTTGTCCTTGATCTCCTAGCCTCTCAGATCGCGCAATGTGTGATTCTGGTAGCTTAAATACAATCTCACTGGATGTTAGTTATATTTTTTAAGAAACACCCTCTTGTGCTACTACTGTTTCCTTCTTTGGATTCTAGCAGAGTAAATACGTTAAAAAATAATAAATTATTTACAGACAAAGAAGATTGTTTAACTTTCATATTTAAAAAAAAAGTGAAACATAAAAATGTGTGTTTTTAAAGATGAATTGCCTGAATAAATCTAAAATGACGTCATTTTCACGGTCTTTTCATTTTGTAGACCAGCTGAAATCATGTAACCGTTAACCCGGGAACAAACTCGATGACTTAATCTTATAGAAAAATAAACCTCACGCATCCAATAAAATCGGTATAATCATGCGTAATCGACGTCATTGTGAGGGTTCACGTCAAACATTAAAACTGATGCAACAATATTGTTGCACGTTTACCAGGGTTAAGATCTGACAATAATAAATAAAGTTAGTTATACAAAAATTTTAGCAATATGCATTTTGGTGAATACGTGAACTGAAGATTTATTTTGCATTTTTCTAAAGAGCATAATAACACGGACAAACAAAAAAGCCTTCTAATTTCTTTATATATTTAAGAGTAAATTAATCTTCCGTCTGTTGTGTAAATAACCCAGATTTTGAAAATAACTCTTAATTTGTTGCTGTGTTTGGCTGCTAGAGTTTGCGTCAGGACAATTCGCTTTATACTGATAGAAATTCCAGGTAATTTAATCCTATCTAGGCGTCCTATCCTAAGTCCACGGACATTATTCCATTTGCCACCATTTAGTAATCGCTAATTTCAAAATCTGTCTAATCTTTTGAATTTTGATACGCCATCCAATATGCTAATTGGCGGGTGACACGATTCCGTAAGATTAGTCCAATATGTTCAATAAAACATTTTTTTAAACAATGGTTAAGCAAAAGAAAGTTATGCAGAAAAAGCTAAAAAGAAATGACAAATTAGCAAGCAATATTTGCAGCAAAATGTTTATTTATTTATTTATTTTATAGTGATAACGTATAATTGCAAAAATCTTCTTAACAATATTCTTATATCCTAACTTTTAAAGCAGTGAATATTCCTATAAGTGAAATCGACAATATGTTCGGCATGTTAAAAAAATAACATAATACGCAATATTCAATCAATAAGTAATGATCTGAGCTCGAGGATATAAAAATCACATGCTTGGGGAAAACAAAATGCATGTTTTCATAGTAATGGTATTATATAGTATGGTAAAAAATATTTTAAATTTGCTCGCGTAATATTTCCAATATGCCAAGTGATATTTATGTCTAATTTTTATTAAAAGATAATAAATAAATTTTTATTTTATTAAAAGGTAATAAATAAATTTTTATTTTATTAAAAGGTAATATTTTATTCTATTAAAAGGTAACACTTTATTTTATTAAAAGGTACTTATTACTTTAAGGAATAATTCAAAAATTACTATTTAAAACACAGTTTGACTAAACGTCAATATTACACTGCTTTAGGCAGAAATGAGACTTAAATTAATAGAACGAAATAAAACTAAATAAATGATAATTTAGAAAATATTTTGAAACTTTTATGCTCAATTAATACGCTCATTTCAGTATTCATTTGAAGTTTTGAATTTTTTAGAAACCATCTTCTTACATCTTAAAATTAACTATCATGTCAAATTCCAAGTCCTACCACCTCTCTCAACATAAAGGGCTATGTTGAAACAGGAACTAACACCATTAATTTGCCAACATTAATTTTGAAATCGGTTTGTCATTTTCTAATATTCCACAGAAACGTAATTTAAAAAGCTTTTAAAGCCCTTTTTCAGAACGTTTGTTGTTCCTGTGAACCCCAGGTGGTAGAATCGTAATTTAGAGCATTTTTAGAATGCTTTTCGCACCTCCCATTCGCTTCACCATTTTTAATTCGAATTTATTTTCGACGTTCCTTCGAGGGCATTTATATTTTATAAGTAACTACCATGCGATATTTAAAGTTTCTAGCCTTTTCAGTGTCACAGAAATAGCAATTTAGAAAGTTTTTAGCTCCTGCAACCCTCTGGTGGTAGTGACACAGACATAAAATATAGCTTATGTTTGAGCAGGTTCTATCACCAACAATTTGCCATCATTATTTTTTTAATCGGTTTAGTATTTTATAAGTTTGCTTAAAAATTGTAATTTATAAAGCTTTTTGCTCACTTTATCTTTTTAAATTTGGAATTTTCTTTCGACTGTTCTTAGAAAGCAGTTGCATCTTGTAAGTAAATACCATGCCATACTTCACAGTGCTAGACCCCTCAGTTGTTCAAAAAACGCAAATTAGAACATGTTTTGCTTTTGCAACCCTCAGATGGTAGTGACAGCAACATAAAGTATAACCTATGTTATAGCAGGGACTGTCACCATTGATTTGCAACCATTACTTTTGAAATAGCTTTGGTATTTCCTTAGATTGAGTAGAAATCGCAATTTAGAAAGTTTTTAGGACGCTTTTCGCGCATTTTCACCCCTTTTTAAATTTCGAATTTTTTCGAAACTGTTCTTAAAGATCATTTATATCTAATAAATATGTACCTTGCCTAATTTTAAGTTGCTAGCCCCTACCGATCACAAAAATCGAAATTTAGAACGCTTTTTTGCTCCTGCAACGTCTTGGTGATAGTGATACCGATATAAAATAGCGTCTATGTTAGAGCAGAGGCTGTCAGCATCAATTTCCTACCATTACGTTTGAAATCAGATTCATTCTTCCTGAGATATTGCCGACAAATCGGCATTTAGAACGTTTTTAGACCGCTTTTCGCGCATTTTGCTCCTGCATCTCCTCTGGGGTAGTGGAAACAGATATAAAACATAGCCTATCTTGGAGCAAGATCTGTCACCATCATTTTTACACCATTATATTTGAAATCGGTTCAGTACTTCCTGAGATTGCATAGAAATCGCAATTTAGAAGGTTTTTTACAACGCTTTTTGCGCATTTTGACCCCCTTTTAAATTTCGATTTTTTTAGGAAATGTCCTTAGAGATCATTGATATCTTATAACTAACTACCATTCCAAATTTCACGATTGTAGGCCCTTCCGTAACGCAAAACCCGCAATTTAGAACGTTTTTCTCTTGCACCCCCTTTGGGGTAGTGGCACCGACATAAAACATCGCCTATGTTGGAGCAAGGGTTGTCACCATCATTTTGACGCCATTATTTTTTAGATCAGTTTGGTATTTCCTGAGATTCTGTAGAAACCACCATTAGAATGTGTTTTAGAACGCTTTTCGCGCATTTTCACCCCTTTTAAATTTCGAATTGTTTAAGAACTGTTCTTAGAAATCCTTTATATCTAATAAGTAGCTAATATTTCAAATTTCATATTTCTAGGCCCTTCGGTAACGCAAAAATCGCATTTTTAGAACGCTTTTTGCTCCTGCACCCCCTTTCGGGTAGTGGCACCGACATAAAACATAGCCTATGTTGGAGCAAGGGTTGTCACCGTCATTTTGACACCATTATTTTTTAAATCGGTTTGATATTTCCTGAGATTGTGTAGAAACCACCATTTAGAACGTTTTTTAGAACGATTTTCACGCCATTTTCACCCCTTTCAAATTTCGAATTTTTTAAGAACTGTTCTTAGAAATCCTTTTTATCTAATAAGTAACTAATATTCCAAATTTCATATTTCTAGCCCTTCAGTAACGCAAAAATTGCATTTTTAGAACGTTTTTTGCTCCTGCACCCCCTTTGGGGTTGTGACACCGACATAAAACATAGCCTATCTTGGAGCAAGCGTTGTTACCATCATTATGACACCAATATTTTTTAAATCCGTTTGGTATTTCCTGAGATTGTGTAGAAACTACCATTTAGAACGTTTTTTAGAACGCTTTTTGTGCATTTTCAACCCTTTTAAATTTCGAATTGTTTAAGAACTGTTCTTAGACATCTTTTATATCTTACAACTAACTAATATTCAAAATTTCATATTTCTAGGCCCTTCAGTAACGCAAAAATCGCATTTTTAGAACGTTTTTTGCTCCTACACCCCTTTTGGGGTAGTGGCACCGACATAAGATATAGCCTATGTTCTAAGTTGGACTAACACCATCATTTTGATACCATTACTTTTGGAATCGGTTCGGTAGTTCCAGAGCTTACCTCCTACAAATAAACAATTTTTTCCTCTTTATAATAGGAGTATAGACTAGCAAACCCCGCGGCTTTGCTCGCGTAATATTTGAAATATGCCAAGTGATATTTATATGTCTAATTTTTATTAAAATGTACTAACTAAATTTTTATTTTATTAAAAGGTAATATTTTATTTTATTAAAAGGAACTTATTACTTTTAGGAATAATTAAAAAATACTATTTAAAACACAGTTTGAATAAACATCATTGTTACACTGCATAAGGCAGAAATGAGACTTAAATTAATAAAACGAAATAAAACTAAATAAATAATAATTTAGAAAATATTTTGAAACATTTATGCTCAATTAATACGCTCATTTCAGTATTCTTTTGAAGTTTTGAATTTTTTAGAAACCATCTTCTTACATCTTAAAATTAACCATCATGTCAAATTCCAAGTCCTACCATCTTTCTCAACATAAAGGGCTATGTTGAAACAGGAACTGTCACCATTAATTTGCCAACATTAATTTGGAAATTGGTTTGTTATTTCCTAATATTCCACAGAAACGTAATTTAGGAAGCTTTTAAAGGCCTTTTTTAGAGCGTTTGTTGTTCCTGTGAACCCCAGGTGGTAGAATCATCGGCATAAAATATAGCCTGTGTAGGATCAGAGACTGTTACCATTGATTCGCCTATTTGGTTTATATTCCCTGAAATTACGTAGAAATCGTAATTTAGGACTTTTTTAGAATGCTTTTCGCACCTCCCCTTCACTTCACCCCTTTTTAAATTCGAATTTATTTTCGACAGTGCTTCGAGGGCATTTATATTTTATAAGTAACTACCATGCCATATTTAAAGTTTCTAGCCTTTTCAGTATCACAGTAATCGCAATTTAGAAAGTTTTTAGCTACTGCAACCCTCTGGTGGTAGTGGCACAGACGTAAAATATAGCTTATGTTTGAGCAGGTTCTATCAGCAACAATTTGTCAGCATTATTTTTTTATATCGGTTTGGTATTTGATAAGATTACATGAAAATTGTAATTTATAACGCTTTTCGCTCACTTCATCTTTTTAAATTTGAAATTTTATTTCGACAGTTCTTAGAAAGCAGTTGCATCTTGTAAGTAAATACCATGCCATGCTTCAAAGTGTTAGACCCTTCAGTTATGCAAAAAAAACGCAAATTAGAACATGTTTTGCTTTTGCAATCCAGAGATGGTAGTGACAGCAACATAAAATATAACCTATGTTATAGCAGGGACTGTCACTATTGATTTGCAACCGTTACTTTTGAAATAGCTTTGGAATTTTCTGAGATTAAGTAGAAATCGCAATTTAGAACGTTTTTAGAACGCTTTTCCTGCCTATTCACCCCTTTTTAAAATTCCAATTTTTTCGAAACTGTTTTTAAAGATCATTTATATGTAATAAATATGTACCTTGCCTAATTTTAAGTTGCTAGCCCCTACCGATCACAAAAATCGAAATTTGGAACGCTATTTATCTCCAGCAACGTCTAGGTTATAGTGATACCGATTTAAAATAGCGTCTATGTTAGAGCAGAGGCTGTCAGCATCAATTTCTTAAAATTACTTTTGAAATCAATTTAATTCTTCCTGAGATATTGGTGACAAATCGGCATTTAGAACGTTTTTAGAACGCTTTTCACTCATTTTGCTTCTGCAACTCCTCTGGGGTAGTGGAAACAGATATAATATATAGCCTACCTTGGAGCAAGACTTGTCCTCATCATTTTTACACCATTTATATTTGAAATCGGTTCAGTATTTCCTGAGATTGCTAGAAATCGCAGTTTAGAACGTTTTTTACAGCGCTTTTTGCGCGTTTTGACCCCACCCCCTTTTAAATTTCGATTTTTTTAGGAAATGTCCTTAGAGATCATTGATATCTTATAACTAACTACCATTCTAAATTTCACGATTCAAGGCCCTTCCGTCACGCAAAAACCGCAATTTAGAACGTTTTTCTCCTGCACCCCCTTTGGTGTAGTGGCACCGACATAAAACATAGCCTATGTTGGAGCAAGGGTTTTCACCATCATTTTGACGCCATTATTTTTTTAATCGGTTTGGTATTTCCTGAGATTGTGTAGAAATCACCATTTAGAACGTTTTTTAGAACGCTTTTCGCGCATTTTCACCCCTTTTAAATTTCGAATTGTTTAAGAACTGTTCTTAGAAATCCTTTATATCTAATATGTAGCTGATACTTCAAATTTCATATTTCTAGGCCCTTCAGTAACACATAAATCTCATTTTTAGAAAGTTTTTTGGTCCTACACCCCCTTTGGGGTAGTGGCACCGACATAAAATATAGCTTATCTTGGAGCAAACGTTGTCACTGTCATTTTGACACCAATATTTTTAAAATCGGTTTGGTATTTCCTGAGATTATGTAGAAACTACCATTTAGAACGTTTTTTAGAACGCTTTTTGTGCATTTTCACCACTTTTTAATTTCGAATTGTTTAAGAACTGTTCTTAGACATCATTTATATCTTATAAGTAACTAATATTCCAAATTTCATATTTCTAGGCCCTTCAGTAACGCAAAAATCGCATTTTTAGAACGTTTTTTGCTCCTGCACCCCCTTTGGGGTAGTGGCACCGACATAAAATATAGCCTATGTTCTAAGTTGGACTAACACCATCATTTTGACACCATTACGTTTGAAATCGGTTTGGTATTTCCTGAGATTATGTAGAAACTACCATTTAGAACGTTTTTTAGAACGCTTTTTGTGCATTTTCACCCCTTTTTAATTTCGAATTGTTTAAGAACTGTTCTTAGACATCATTTATATCTTATAAGTAACTAATATTCCAAATTTCATATTTCTAGGCCCTTCAGTAACGCAAAAATCGCATTTTTGGAACGTTTTTTGCTCCTGCACCCCCTTTGGGGTAGTGGCATCGACATAAGATATAGCCTATGTTCTAAGTTGGACTAACACGATCATTTTGATACCATTACTTTTGGAATCGGTTCGGTAGTTCCTGAGCTTACCTCCTACAAATAAACAATTTTTTCCTCTTTATAATAGGAAGTATAGAAGTATAGATTATTTCGTAAACAAAATTGTAACAAGACAGACTTTAAATTAATAACTATCTTTTTAGTAACATTTTCCAATATACCTATTTGTCTGCCGTCTGGAGTACGTCTCTCTCCCTGTTCTCTCACTCGCATAAATATTGCCATGTAATCGATATATATTATTTAGATTTAGTATGGAACGTTCGAATTTAAAAGTGGAGGATGCAGTATATTATAGATTATTTAAATCGAAACTCAGTATAATACCGTTATATTGTTGTGTATGCGCCGTAAAAAAAATCTGTAATTTTTACAGAAAAAAAAACTGTTTTAAAAAAAAAAGTGTATATCTTGTGATTTTTGCAAAAAAAAAAAAAAAAAAAAAAAAAAAAAAAAAAAAACTGTTTTCTTGTAAAAAATTTTCCTCTTTAAAAAAATGCATTTTTTGTAATTTTTACAGAAAAAAACTGTTTTAATAAAAAATTACAAGTATTTTCTGGAAATTAAACGTTTTCCACTGGCGCCAATATTAACAGTTTTTTCTGTCAGTTTGAGATTTATTTATTTTTATTTTTTATATTTATTTATTTATTTATTTATTTTTTAACAGTGTGGGGGCAAATGTTTGCTATGCATTTTAACGATGTTACACTATTTCAAACACACACAAAAAAAAATATATACATAGCTTAGGTGCACTACAAGGGCTTACTGTATGATAGGGTGTACGTAGTATTTATGATTCATTTACAGGGGTACACAAAAGTATTCCGTTACAATAATTTCTATGACCGATATTTGCTGGGAGCGTTTTCAAATGTGATATGCGCTTTTAAATGTAACCCATTTCTTACATATTAGTTGGCGTTTAGAATTTCGTCATACAAGGCTGCACAAAATATTTCGAGTATATTTCGGCTTACTGACGGATATTGCTAAAGGAGCCTTTTATAATATGTTATAAGTTTCATAACTGATATAAATTTTTGCACGCTATGTAGTTTACATACAAATCGATAGATCATATACAGAAATGCACAAAATATTTCGGATATTTTTTCTGCTGTATATGGTAATTGCTAATATTGGATTTTCTAGTTTTTTTTTTTTTTTTTTTAATTGTTGTCTTAGCATAATCTTTCACTTTATTAAAGAATGAAGTTTCGTTACAATATTCTTAATATCTTGGAAAGTGTTTTCGTAATCTGTGATTGGTGCATTGTTTTGTTTCTTGTTTAAATTCCTTAATTACACGAGTGAAATATTTTGTAAACGGTCATGATGATCATGAAATTTAAAATTTCTGCATAAAACGTTTTCAATAATTAATCATGTTAAATTTAATTTTCTAAACATTCATACAACTTGGAATTAATTTAGCAATTTATAAACTATCACAGCCAATAGATAAATATATTATAAATAAATTTCAAATATATGTTAAAATATAATATGTTTCTTATGAACTAGAAAGAGATAAACCCGTGGTTACCGGTTACGGAGTATAGGTGAAAACCATCATTTACTGGTTGGTTTTAAAGGTCATGTCCAAACGGTACGTGTGGGTGTGTCAGTTCATGAGGATCAAGAATTAGAGACGCGAATCTGAAACGCGATCGTGACCGTGTCGCAAAGAAAATATAACAAACGTTGTAAAAATACCTTTATTTTACCAAAAAAAAAAAATGGTCTAAGCACGAAATACAAATGAAAACTATTACAACTCATAACAAGTGCTCAAAATGTGTCCCATTAGCCGTGATGTATGCTTCACATTGGCGCCGCATGGAATTGGGAACATGTTCCAATTGGCCAGGAGTCTCGCGGACACGTGCCGACGCTTCAACGATGCGTACCATAGGGTGCATGGGACGAGTGTCTCGTTTACCAGAGACTTGAGATATGTCTATAGGTAGAAATTTAGGGGTTGTAGATCCGCGAATCACGGTGGCCACGGTACAGAGCTGATTGGAATGTGCGCGATTCCATACGGTGCCGATGTGAAGCATGTATTACGGCTAATGAGGAAATTTTGAGCACTAATTATGAGTTGTAACATATTTCATTTGTCTTTTGTACTTCGATTAAGTTTTTTGTAAAATAACAGTCTTGTTAAACCCTTTGTCATCTTTCCTTTGCGTCACGGTGGCGATGCAATTGCAGCGTTACGATCGCGTTTCCGACCCCCAGTTCCTGTGTATTTCTTGCTCCTCATCACCTGAAACACCCACGCGTGCCGTTTGGACATGACCTTTTGAAACAAACTGTATATTATTTCTGATGATAAAACCCTCTTTCATCTGCATATACTAAAGGCACAGCGATGAATTAGTATTTTTCGAAAGGTTCTGGAAGCAAATTTTGACGTAGCATACTTATTTATCGTTAAAATACGTTATTTGTTAAATCAAAATTGCAGTTAATAAAAAAATTATGGAAAAACATATCAGAAAATTATCTTAAACATTTCAGAGAGAAAGCCAAGCACTGGTCTACATTTTTAGTTAGATTTTGTGAGAAATAATATATCTTACATTTTCCGCTATGTTGGCATTTTCAAAAATTTTATTCAGATTTCGCCAATCATGACCCCTACAATCCAAAACCACCCCCAGTTCAAAACGTTATCTGTCTATCTATCTATCTATCTCTCTGTCTATATATATATGTATATATATATATATATATATATATACCTTTTAATGGACACGATAACTTCCATAATGCTGCACAAATCTCTTCCAAACTGATACATAAAATCAAGGGGCAGAAAATCTCGGTCAAGATAGTTAATGGGCAACATCGGAATAAGGGGGTGGAAACAGGGAGGTGTTTTGTGAAACCCGAAAAAACCTTCTTAACTTCTCAGTAATAGTACATATCAAATGAGTTTAAGTTTATTATTATTCCTGGGAAAAGGGCCAAAAATTTATGTATCACAGATTAAATATATAGAAATCTATATGCAAAAGAACGTCAAATTCAACGTAATACATAAAATTAAAACATGAATACATTAAATGATTCACAGCTTTATTACTAAAATAGGTGTAAAAACAATTGAAATGTTTTAAGCATTTAAACCAATTTTCAGATGTTAAAAATAAAATTTCCCAAGCGCTTCCGACCAAGCCCTGTTCATCATCAATGGGATGAAAATGAGAAGATCAGCAGGTTTTCTGCAGATTTGCTGATCTTCTTCTCATTTTCACTCCATTGATGATGACCAGGTCTTGGTTGAAAGCGCTCGGGAAATTTTATTTTTAAAATCTGAAAATTGGTTTTAATGTTTAGAATCTTTTAATTATTTTTACACCTATTTTTTTAATAAAGCTGCGAATCATTTAATGTATTCATGTTTTAATTTAACATATCACCGATTTTTCATAAATTTAAAAATGGACTCAAGGGGCGAAAAAAATAGGGTTTTAGGGAGAAAAAATAACTTCGTCAGTTCTCAATATATCAAATCCGCTTAAATTTATTAAATTCTTCTTAATATTATCTACAATAATTATATTCACAAGTTTTTGATAGGACCAACTCTTACAGCAAAAGCAAATTAAACAAAAATAAAGAAAAAAAAAATATCGTATTGATTCTCATAAAAACAGCTTTCACAGAAAATGAAACTTAGAACTCGTCAAAAACGGCCAGATAAAATTGTTAAGCTGGGTTTATCTCTAATCTTGATTTAGTTTTTAATTCTGAAATTAGTACTTTACTTCGAAATCTATCTCCGCCTATAGGCCGAGCCGGCAGGTATTTTTTTATTTAATAACTCTAATAGACTTTTTTACATTTAATATGTATATATATAAATATATAGAATATCTGCTAGCGATACTAATTATCATAGTTATGTGAAAAAAAGAGATAATGCGTTCAAATGAAGTTTTGAAATGTATTAAAAGAGATACTTTCGTATTGGCCTCGCGTTATCAGTTAAAAGTAGAAGAAATCGAAAAAGAAGGCTATTTCAGTCAACCTTTTTGATTCTGTTTATTTCAGTGGTTTAAGCTCTAAATTCTATTACATATCTTAAAATTGTGTTATACTTGTATTCAATTGTTTTATTTATTGTTCTAATGTTTTAATTTCCTTACGGAATATAAGCTTGAAACAAATAATGATATATTTATATTAATTTAAGTGTAAACGGATTTATATTTCGCAATCGTCTGAACACGATAAAGATAGATTTGAAAACAGTATATGCATGAAAATTATTTTAAAAACAACAACAATTGCTTAAATTGCGATACAGTTTTCAAACAATCTGCATTTGGAAGTACATTTATTTCCCTATTCGACTATGTAAAAATTTAAAATATCGGTATTTAAAAATTTAAAAAATTGCGATAAAATTTAAATTTAATTGTTTGCCATCGTCAAAATAATATTAGCGTTATGCACGGACACGTTTGTCCTTTATAATATAGATACGATTTGAAAATTTTCCAACTCAGTTAAAATGTGTTTAGACCAAATCAATAAAATATTGTGCATTATTTTATGTATTTAGACATTACTTATGTATTTTTATCACTATTAAAATATTTAACAATTGTAAATTGATTATTTCGATAAAAAAATATTGACTGCCATACATATACTCATTTGAAAATAGACACAAACAATGCATTTTAAAGTAAAATGTAAAACATTAAATATTATCGTTATCATATTAAACATGTAAGAATAAAAACTTATAGAACAGAATAAACACAACAAACGTACAAAACAAAAGTGGATGAAATTCACTGTTTCGTTCAACCGAGTCTAAGAAAATTTCTTGCTCAATAGACATAATTTTGTTTGATGCGTAGCTTTAAATTTAGAATTTGATAAATAATCAAAGTTATTCTCAAGTCTCTGTAAACAAATTTTCATCAATGAACTCTCATTAATTTTAATCAACGAACTCTGAATTCCTTAAAGCATTACCTAAAGAGATATTAAAAAAATTTATGATCTTAACTGACGAATTCTTGCTGAATAGACAAAGTTTTTCGCTGCCATAACACATCAAGTCTCAAATTTTGACGTGATCGGCAAATCAAAGCTAGTCTCATTGTCTCTCAATGAACTTTGATCAATGAAGCCTCATTAACTTTATTCAGTGAAGTATGAATTTCTCAATGAATTTCTCATAATCATTACCTAAAAATATACTTCTTTTATGAACTTGATCAACTTTTATTCTGAACAATTCATATAATCAACATCCAATACCCTTTAAAAAACACATATAATTCAAAATAAATTAATATTTACTTAAAGTGATAAAATACTTTTAACAAGGCAAAAAATACCTTCATTTATTCATTTTTGAGATATGTTTCATTACTCCGACGTCAACATTCTCAATATTAAATATGATGCAAATATTTTTCGCAAAAATTTTTAATTGATAACTGGGAAACAAAAACCATGTGAGTCGATAAAATACTTTTAACAAGGCAAAAAAAAAAAAAAAAAAAAAAAAAAAATCCCTTTATTTATTCATATTAGACATATGTTTCATTGCTCCAGCAGCAGCATTCTCAATAATAAATATTTTACAAATTTTCGCAAACATTTTTTATTAAAATTAAATATTAATTTTTAATTGAAATTAAACATTAAATAAAAATTACGTAATTCTTTTATCAGTTTTCAATTTAAAAAATTTTTCGAAAATATTTGTATCATATTTATTATTGAGAATGTTGCCGATGGAGCAATGAAACATATGTCTAGTATGAATAAATAAAGGGATTTTTTTTTTGCCTTGTTAAAAGTGTTTTATAACTTTAAATAAATATTAATTTATTTTGATGTATTCATGTGAATGCCATATAGTTTTATAAGTACATATAAGTTAAAGTTATGTAATATACAGCTAAATATATATATAAACCATTTTATATTAAATAAAATATTTTTACCTTAAGGATAAATCTTGACATAATCTTTAATTCTTTGTCTTCTTCCTGTGGCATCCTCCTTACGATTTTCTTTTAGCTGGCAGTGTGATGTATTTAGCGGCGTCTAAGTTAATCTTCAAGCCCAATTGACCCGAATGACCATTGGGCTTGGAGATTAACTTAGAGTCCGCCAAATGTAATTCAAAATCCACTTGGAGAAGCCATTCTTTTTGTCCTTCGATTTTTCATCAGCTCTTTCAAAAGGTTGGGATTGACTTGTGTTGTCCACCAGTATGCTGAAAATGAAACTGATTATGACACACCTGAGTCAATTAAAATAGTTACCTCACTCTATGTTCGACGAGGCTAACGAAAAAGACAGGCTAACGTGGTGGGTCCGATTCTTCTTTTTTTACAGACCGCTGGAGTCACGTGATGCTCGAAAGCACCAATGAAGGTGTGCGTAAGGAGCATCACGTGACTCCAGCGGTCTGTAAAAAAAGAAGAATTGGACCCACCACGGTAGCCTGTCTTTCTCGTTACCCTCGATGTTTGATAGAAAACGTATACGATTCGAATAAGCTATTTTTAAATACATTTATTTTTAAACCCTTCGCACTTGACACGTGATTCTCACTGACCACTAGTGTCCCGCGTAAAAGGGTGCTCCAAATGCTCTGGATACCAGTAATTTAAACTAATTTTCTTCGCCTTATCTAATGGCCGAATAATCTGTGGTAAAAGATGGCGAAATAAACTGTAAGAAATTAGTGGTATCCAAAGTATTTGGCGTCCCGATTCACGAGGGACACCTGACAATACTAGTGGCGAGTGAGAGTCACCTCTAGAGTACAAAAGATTAAATTTAGAATAAGAATAGTCGGAAAAACGCTTACATTAAACAATTTAAGGTGTACAATCGTACTGGGAGTGAAAAAACTCGTTACCTAGGCAACCGAGCAACTGACGTAAAAGCGTGACGTCAGCTTCTACAGGTACAATCTTAAAAAACCAAAACAGTCTGGATTCGAATGTTGATAATGAACGTACGTGCATACTCTTTTGATTCGACGAATTAATTATTCGGAGTGTTGTTAGATATTTACCTGTATTCAATTACTGCAAGTCTAGTCAAGAATAAGTTAACATTCAAAGGTGTCTAATTCAACTCACCCACGTTGGTCGATGTTATGGCCATTTTTAATCTTCGTAACTATAATTCTCATCTTTCATACAAGCATACTATGTCATATTGAAATTCTTATTTAAGTTGAAATATTCTTAGATGTTTAGTGTCATCTGTATAATAAAAAATGTGCGTTTATACTGCTGTCATTCTTTTGTCGGTGTCTGCCTGGATTTCTGGGACAATGGGGTAAGTAACGCAAATTTAAACTTAATTCTATATTCTAATAATGACAACTCGCAGTTTTTGTTTTAAAATCGAATCGTGAATTGAATTCAGTTAAGTCCCATTCTTTTGTCATATTATTCATATTTATTTTCGCTAATTTAAATTCGAGTTATTCAAAATTAATTCTTAAATCTTCTATCCATAAGGAATTATTTTGAATTAAAAAATACACCGTATATACTAGTGTGTAATGCTCGCTTTTTTCACGATATTTTGTACATGTATAAAAACACAGATTAAAAAACTCGTAATGGAGTAGCGACTCGCTTATTTTCTCTCTCTTTTCGGTCTCTAGTATTTTGAGTGTGAGCGTAACGTGAAAAATTTAACCAGTGCGACGGAACAGAGACCTGTATTCTATTTTACTCTAATTTTACAAGGTATGTGTGAATCACTTGGAATCTACGGTTACTTGTTTCGGCTGTTATTTTATGCAAATTTGGCTCGTCGCTCAATCTGTAGAGTATATAAGACGAATCGAAAGCGTGTGTCTTTGGATTTGGGTCGCTTCCTCTAAAGGTGCATCAGAGGTGCGTGAATGAATTAGAGAAGGAGTTATACGTAGAATAAAGTTTGTAGATTATGATTGTAGCTTCAACATTGGCAAAAAGCTTTGATTCATAGATTGCATAAATAAAGTCCTGTTTCACAACCACATGTTGTCAGCTAGATTACAGTGAAGATTTAAGTTGTATTTAAGTTGCAGCTCAAGGTATAATTTCAGAATTTTACTATCAATGTGAAATGTCGAGGAGGCTTATGCGAGGTGAATCTTTAATATTTCTAAGTTAGTAAATTAGCAAATTCTCTCGCTTTTTCGCTAAGTAGTCTTGGGTCAAATTTGAGGAAGAAACTGTATCACTCCCCTCCCCGATTTGTTTAAATAAAAGTGTTTTTCAGACTTTATATTGGGATATGACTGCTTCTCGGGTTCGTTAAAAACCTAGGTATTAGATTAAAACTTTACGAATATAGATTAAGTAAATAAAATGCCTAATAAAAATTTAAATAGCCTTAAAAATATCACCTTTTTCATAATCATTCAATGTTTATCACCAAATTTACTTCTAGTTACACAACTGCAGTACTAGTAGCTCTAAAAGATTTCGTTACTAAACGTTAATTTGGTGTTGGTCCCGATTGGTGAAAATTCACCACTTCGTTTCACGCTTGCTTGAAAGCGCGAACTCTTGAATTTATTTTTTTTAATAATTTTTTTCTCTTATAATTTAAGATATGCTAACAGAAAAAAAAATATTTAAACCATACATTCAGGATTTCTAAATTGTTTTCTAAGCGTTGAATTATAATTAAATGTATAATAATTAAACATTTAAATGATAAAAGAGTATTACATATATATATATATATATATATATTACACTTTTTATATTTAATTTCTATGTTCTACTTTTTATTGCTTAAAATATTTAGTTTTTTCAGTTTCACAGCCAGTTAACATATTTTGACCAGGGTGGTTTTCTGCATAATTTATTACATTATTTTTGTAATTCATAAACTGGTGTAACCATAAGTAATATTTGCCTATCTATCACATACGCCGGCTAACGACAAAATGCCTTAAAATTAGTTTATTAATTTATAATTTAGTTCTAAACCCATTAAATTATTGTATTGCCATCGGAAACGCCTATGCACTTTTTAAAAATCTTGCATATTAAGAAGTGAATGAAAAATCCATTACAAAATTGCACTTTTACATAAAAAAATCTAAATAAGCTAAATAAAACTGTGTAAAAAGTGTAAATTTGCACATGCACGTAGTTTGTGTATCATAAACCAATTTGCGTCGTCAATAAATATTTTAAAACAAAGTTTAGAATGACAGAAAGGCGCATTTGATAGAAAGTTACATTTTATGGTATTTTAATGTGAGGGTAAATCATACCTGTGTGAATAAATTCAGATCGAATAGTAAACTAAAATAGGTTTCATTTGAAATGTCTGATTTTCTGCTTATATATGATAGATATATTTTTCGTTCACACTACCATAATTGGAAGTGCATTATACACGAGTAGGTGGTATACATTATAAATTATTTTAGTTTCCCAAACATAATATTAAATAAACTTCTAATTCTGTAATTTAAATTCTCAAACTATTTCGGATATTATATGCTGGGGAAACCGAAGGACATTTTCCTTATTTGGATTATATTTAAGTACCGATAAAAAAAATGTCTAACCAAAATAGGAAGACTAAGAATATATCTAAATTATTTCTTTTTTCATAAATGAGATTTCTTCAATAATCTATAAAAATGATATTTTAATTGACTCAGTTAAATAAGCATAACAAGACAAAATTTATAAGTAGCAATGCATTGAAAAATATCTGCATAAATAATAAATAAATATTATTAATCGTAGTCTATACTATATAACTATTCTTACAAGATATTTATTTCACAAGTTTCTAATATTAAAATGTTACAACAGGGACGTCATGAATTTTGAAATGAAAGAAATTTTCTGTAATGAAACTGACTTTTTAAAAATGAGAAATTTAACTAAGTTGTCAAAAAAGCAGACACTAGAAAAGGGAAAAAGAATAAGAAACAAAAATTAAAATGGTAATAATAATGATAATATAAAAACTTAATAAAAAGGCTACTCAATTATAATGAAATGAAAACTTACAAAATCTGACAAAATAAAATTGGATAATATTTATGTTAGTCCTTTAAAACTGCCAATAATACAGTATAAAATACGGAATAAAATCGTAATTCGACTAATGAAGATCATAAGTTAATCAAAAATAAGAAAATAATTAATCTTAGGTGTACGAAATATAATTTTAAAAATTCAACTGAAAAATATCTCTGACAGTTTAGTCTACATCAGTCTAGTAACACCATCTTTCTATCAGCGTTTCTATCAGACTAGTATATATGAGAAATTTATGTAGTATATACAATAGTCTAGTACATATAAAAGTTTTATATAAGAAATTTAGAAAACTCGCAACATTACACTAAATGTATACGTTATTTTCAGAATAAAATTACAATTAATATCTATAATAAATTTTCGAAAATATGAAAGTCATAAATTTAGGTTTGTTTAAATATAACGTTATAAATTATTCAAATACATTTGATAATAACTTATGAAATGTAAATATACTGATCTCATCTTACTCATATGTTTCTATTAGTCTTGTTTAATTGAAAATGGAGTTTTGTTATTTTAAAGATTATAAAACTGACGAGTTGACGCTGGATTTAAAATACTATAAAAACCATTATTAATAAATTTTCAAGATATAAAAATTATAAATTTAGTTGTTGATTAACATTACTTTAAAAAATAAATTGAAATACGGTTGATAATAACTGATCAAAACTAAATATAGCAAGTTTTACATGTTGTTCTACCATTCTTGGTTTTGCTCTTTTAGCCATGTAACGTGACTGGTTCTATATTATAAAAATCAAATTCATTTTTTTTCAACTTTTATTATGTATTTTTGATATAATATTTTTTATATTATGTTTCGTATTGATATATTACGTTTATAAGGGAAATTAAACACCCCAAAAATTCTTGAATGACAAAATAAATAAAATGTATTGAAAATAAGAATTTTTCGCATGGAAACTTTTGTAAAGTTAGAAAAATAACTAGTTACATTTGGAATGTCATTTTTATTAAACAAACAGAGAGTGTATATAAAAATAACTGATACATAGTGATGAATTATGCTAAAGAGCATTTTTATTCTTAAGTAAGAAAAGGTGTATCTACTGAATAAATTTAGAAGTAAAAATACTGTAATACTTCGAAATAAATTCAAAGTGACATTGGAGAGAAAGTATGAGAAATGAAACTGTCAAATAGATAAATGTCAATATACCACTATAAAAGATAAAGAAGCATTCAAATAATGTATATATGAGGCAAATACCATTTTCTTTATGAATTCATCCAATTTCTTTATAAATAGCTATTTAACCTTAGTTTTTTTTTTCTTTTTTTTCCTTTTTTTTCTTTTTTTTTTCTTTTTTTTTTTTTTTTTTTTTTTTTTTTTTTGTAGAAATTATTATTTTCAATTCAATAGATTAGAAATGTATATGTAATCGATTTCAGCTATAAAAACGTTTTTATTTCATCTTTTATGTACTTATAACTGATTCTGTAATTAAAGATTTAAAATTTATAGAAATTATTCGGCTTTTGTTTTATCAAATAAATAAATAAATAAAAAAGTTTTCTGGGGTATAATATCATTTTCAAGAAGCAGTCAAAAAAGAAATTAAAACTGAACAGATACATAGTGATAGATTATGGTAAAGTACAATTCTAATACTAACTAGGGAAGTACAAGATGAGTTACGCGCCGATTTTGACCAGAGTGTTATCGTTGGAAAGATCTCGTCTTGGGGAGTAAAAAACTCGATGGAACTGCTCTTCGCAAAGCTCACTAAACAATACATTTACAATGCTAAAAATTGGGTCTACTTTTTTAAATTCATCTCGCACACCTTTCTGAAATAAAATTATTTCACTTGTGCTTTCACAACATCTGCAAGAGAAATGTAGTACAAATCTTATTTTTTCCAAAATAGTGGTGCTAATAGAATGTTTATTTCTAAACATAAGTAACATAATTAAGTTAACAGGAAGCTATTTAACAGCAAAAATTAGAAATTTAACGATGTGATAAATATAACAACATAAATACATTCTAATAATTAAAAAAAAAAAAAAAATGCTGGGCATAAATTGTCGGATATCTCGAAATTGGATGATTTGAGATGGATAGTTCCATTAAGTTTTTTACTCCCCTTTTTTATGAGATCTTTCCAACGATTCCACTCTTGTCGAAATAAGCGCTTAACACTTCTTGCACTTCCCTAGAAAGTAAAGCACAAGTGTAATTACTATATAGGGTGGTTCAAAAGGTCATGTTC
The DNA here is from genome assembly GCA_963932465.1 of Maratus speciosus. Lineage (NCBI taxonomy): Eukaryota > Metazoa > Arthropoda > Arachnida > Araneae > Salticidae > Maratus > Maratus speciosus. The sequence continues at coordinate 436,710,020 of OZ010800.1, forward strand.
AAACGGCACGTGTCGGTGTGAAGTCTGTGGTGTGTCAGGTCATGACGTGCAAGAATTACACAGGAACTGGGGGGAGGGGGGTCGGAAACGCGATGGTGACCGATCGTGACGGTGCAATTGAATCGTGACTGCGACGGAAAGAAAAGAACAAACGGTGTAAAAAGGCATTTATTTTAACTTAATTGAAATACAAAATACAAATGAAAAATATTACAACTCATAACAAGTGCTCAAAATGTGCCCCATTAGCCGTAATGCATGCTACACATCGGCACTTCATGGAATCGCAATTGACAGAGGCGGCTCCTTTCCGTGGCCACCTCGATCCTTAGACCTAAACCTGCTGGATTTGTACCTCCGGCGCCAATGTGAGGTTTTTTTACAGCGTTTGTTATATTTTCTTTTTGTCCCGGTCACGATGAAATTGCACCGTCACGATCGCGTTTCTGACCCCCAGTTCCCATGTAATTCTTGCTCCTTATGACTTGACACACCCACACGTGCCGTTATACATGACCTTTTGAACCACCTTGTCGAATATGAAGAAATTAAAATTATTCTTCTCTTTGCAGTGAAATGAAAGTATGTAAAATGACACTGTTAAAAATATTATTACCAATGTGTCACTTTCAAAAGATATCAAGGTAGATAAGAGGTAAAAATACAATATTCGTCGAATTTTTATATGAATGAAACATAGCCATATTCCTTGTAAATTTTGGCAAATGCAATGCTTTACTGTATAAATGAATCAGTTATCAATTAAAGGGACAGTGCACCTTTATTTCTTCAATGATGTACGCAAAAAAAGATCGTTCAATAACGCGTTAAAAATGTATGCGAATTACTGAAGTTGTGTATTGCCTAAAAATATTCTAAACTTTAAAAAATAAATAGTTACCTTTGGGATATAATTTTTAAGAAGGAAACATACAATATATATATATATATATATATACATAGTGATGAATTACGGCAAATTAAATATTTCTGTATAACAGGAAACAAGTATAACTACTGATCTAAGGCGGGAATCTTCCAAAGAATACTACTTCCTAAACTACTTCCTAAACCCTTCCTACTACTACCGAAGTATTTCTACTTATTGATAATTCTAAATCTTGCAGAAAGGAGGGAGAGAAATATTATTTTCAAATTCATCAAATTTTCTTGTGATTTAAGGTTTACATATATTTTTTTTTTGTTGTTGTGATTATCAAGCAGCATTCTGTACGAGTATAAATATATAAGTATCCGTTCGAATTAATAAAACATCTGCATTTAATTATATAATCACTCGAAAATGTTTATATTATAAAAGTTTAAAAAATTACTGTATTTATTGAAGTTGTTTTCATCTCGAAACTTTCAAAAGGTAAACGAAATATGAAGTATCAATAAAAATTGGTTAAAGATTAAAAGTTTACTGTATTTATTGAAGTTGTTTTCATCTCGAAACTTTCAAAACGTAAACAAAAAATAAAGTATCAATGAAAATTGGTTACCATGTAGGATTTATAGCTAAGAAACACAGAAATATTAAATTAAAAAAGAACTTTTACATATTGTTGGATTGTAGTGAAATACAATTCTATACCCAAGTAGAAAAAGTGTAACAATTGAAGAAATGGCAAAATAAACAGGCGAAATTAAATCAAAAATACTTTAGAAAGAATGTATGAAAAATAAAACATTTAAAATAATAAATGTCAGTATGTCATTTTCAAAAGTTAGAGAAACATGAAGTAATGTATCTATGAGACAAACCGGTATCCTTTTTACATTTATCAAATTTCTTTATGAATAAAGGTTTAAACATGTCTTTTGTCAAACTGTCAAACTGCATTGCATTAGAACATTAAATTAATAGAAATACATTTAAAGTGATAAAATCTCTGTATTTTATCAATTATATTCTGATAAAACCTTATATAATAAAATATTAAAAACATATTGTATTTAGTGAAGTTGTTTTCATCTATAAACATTACAAACTTAAAAAAAAAAAAAAAAATCCATTTCCTTACATTTAGAATTTATCTCTAAGAAACGCATAAAAATCAAATTAAAAAAGAATTGTTACATTGTGTTGGATTATAATAAAAACACATTTTTATTCTTAAGTAGAAAAAGGTGAAACTACTGAAGAAATGCTGAAATAAATAGGTTATGTTTCGAAATTAATTCAAAAATACATTAGAAAGAAAGTATGAAAAATGACACTTTTAAAATGATAAATGCCAGTATGTCAGTTTCAAAAGATAAAGAGACATGAAGTAAACTCGTAGTGATATAGAGAAATATACTTTTAAGGGGTCTCAGGACTCTTAAAGCTTCAATATTTTCGAAATTTTAGTTGTTTTAGATGTTAAACTCTGATCTTTTGTAAGCATTTTGATATAATTGTTTACTTGAAATTTTCCATTAGAACAGAAGTTATGGATTTTAGAATTATGCCCGTTCAATAGCTGAAGAGGTGTTTCCGAAACTTTGAAGTCATTTTTCTCCAAATGACGTTTTTGGGCATAACGCGCAGGATATCTCAAAAACGTCCAAATGTTTTTTCATAAAATTTTCAAAACATATGTTTCATGTTAGTCTACATAAACTGAATCTAAAATTTTGTTTTTATTCATTAAAAAAATATATTTATTTTAGGTGATTATACTATTACAACTTTCAAAATTTCGTATTAGCTAAATACAATTTTGTATTTTTAAAAAAATGCTCTAAATGTATATTTAATTAGGTTCAGGGTAAATGCAATCTGAAGTAGGCACCAAAATTTCCATTCTAGTTTCAAAATTATTTTGTAATCCTGCGCGTAATCTGTTATGCCGATTTCGTGCTCGCTATATGTCTGACAGTTTGGATCCCCTGTAAATGCTAATTCTGCATCTTGAAGTTTTTTAATACCATGAAATGAAACATACTAACATCTTTCATTTCAGTAAAAATTGTGTTTTAAAATCATATACATTGTAAGATATTAAATGTTGGAAATGTTTTTTTTTCTTTTTTTTTCTTTTTTTTTCTTTTTTAAAATTTAAGAGTCTTTAGACCCCTTAAATTTATGGATCTTCTGTGTGCATAAAGGTGTTTTTGCATGTTTTGTTCTAATTGCCAAATGGCGTTCTTTAGAGTATAAAAATATGAGCAATCGTTTAAATTTACTAAACGTATTTTTTCTGTTTATAAACTCAAATATGCTTCTATAAAAAATATTAAAGATTTATTAAATTTGTCTAAATATTTTTTTTCTCCCTGAAATATTAAAACTTAGAAATAACTATTTACCTTTATGATATTATTTCTAAGAATTAAACAAACACCAATTGAAAAAGGACTAATACATTGTGAAGGATTATGATAAAGTAACATTTTATTCCAAGTATTAGCAAGTGGAACTATTGAAGTAATGTACAAACAAAAAAAATATACAGTGATGTTTGATTATAAAAAAAAAATTGTAAGGAAATTTTGAAAAATTTCTTTGAAAAAAGGAAATGTCAAAATTGTTGCTTTAAAAAGATAGAAAAATATTAAATAATATAGATAGAAGAAAAAAGAAATATCATTTTAAATTGATCAAATCCCATTAAGAATGATTGTTTAGCCATGTTTAATGTAGAAATTGCTAAACTACAATGCATTATGGTAACTACATAGTATAAATTTATGAGTAATCACTTAACTTGATCAGTCACATCATTGCATCAATAACGTACACTTAAATTTTTGAATAATCAAATATTTAAAATATATTAAATTTAGATATAGTTTTTGCCACCAGAAAAATTATTCGAAACACTAAGACTTTGCTTATTTCAAAGTTGAAATAGCGTAACATCTGAAGTGAAGCAGAAATAAAGAAAGTATACGTTGAAATTAATTCAAAGACACATTAGAAAGAAAGTATGAAAAATGTCACTGTCAAAAACGTAAATGTCATGATGTCACTTTCAAAAAATAAGCAACACCAAGGAATGTAGAACGGACGTAAAGAAATATGAATCCTTATGAATAATGGCTCCACTATTCTTTTTGAAGAATCTGTCAAATTGCAATTCAATAAAATATAAATGTGTAAGTATGATAGAAAAGAAGCGTAACATTCTATAATTTTATCATTATTATAATAGATCTAATCTTAGAAAATATGTTTGAATCATAAGAATTATAACATACAATGTGCATTTTTAAAAAGGGGGCATTAAAGCATACAGTGAGAAACAAATACTTAAAAAAAAAAAGAGTACGAAAGGAACAAAGACATTTTAATTTTTGTAGATGAAAAAACCTTAACTTTCTTCTTTCATAATTGTTAATGAAAATCATTTCATCGCACATTAATAAAGATTTTATTTTTATAAAATTATGATTTGTAAAATATTTGATGGATAGGTTATATTATTTATGTACTCATTAAAATATTACACTATGTTTTATATTATGTTTGGTTTTGTGAAACTACTTTCTACAAATCTATATTTTGTGTTTAATTTTCTTTTGAAGATTTAAAAAATCTTTAAAAAAATTAAAGATACGGATTTAAAAAGTTTCTATTAAAATTTATCTTTCAATTGAATAAGTGTGTTAAATACAATACATTTTCAAAATTTGGTCACAAATACTGTGTCAGAGTATATATGGTAACAGGTAAATTGTTATTCGTTTGTCAAGCAATACGAGTTTAGATGAAGTACAGAAAGGGATTGCGTTGAGGTAAACGGGCAATCAAAAGGAATGGGAAACTTTTTTTAACTTATTATTGTTTTCTTAAAAGTGATTAATGCTCTTATATTAAAATTTTAATTCTTACGAGAATGATAAAAATATTTTTTCAAGGATAATTGTAAAACAAAATCATGTGAAAGTTTTATTTCAATTTAAAAGAATAAACAAGATCAATAAGCTATACGAAACACACGACATAATGCATTAGCATATAATGTATTAGTTTATTTTAAACACGTTATATCTAAATGCTTTTACATTTTAACACGATTTGATTAGAAGTTCCAAAATTTTATGACGGTTTGTTGCATAATTTGTATATTTAAACGACTGGAAAAAATTTAGTACATTTTAACTTAGCAATTTTTGTACTACCCTTCAATTTTTCTTAACATTAAAAAGATTAAACATTATCTCACTAAGAAAATCCATTGTTTTTTTACGTTATAACTGAAAATGCTGGCTCAAACATGTTAAAACTGTATTAATTAAAAACATAAAATTTTATAAGATTAAGCATATTCATGAATAACAAGATTACATTACTTGAAACACATTTGTCAATAACAACCAATATTTTTTTAAAATATATTTTAGAAATGTGAAAATATAAGAAATTCCTTACTTCTGAAATTTTTATTATAAAACTAATTATTTACAAAAATGCAATTTGTTTCTTAAAATAGATAAGTTAAAAAAATCTGTAAAGAAATATTATTAAAAAAATATTCCGATGTATTGCGTTAATATTTAATAATTTGGAAAAAATCAAGAAATATTTCAAAAAATATAAATTTTTAAACAAATTGTCAAGTTGCAAACAGACAAGAACTATGTTATTACCTTTTATGGCAACGCTTAATATAATTGTATTACCTGAATTTGTTGACGTCTTAGGGGACAAGAAACCTTTAATTTTTTTTTTTTTTTTTTTTTTTTTTTTGTAAATGTTACTTTAAATATCATTCAAGGGTACATTATATGCATTTTGGCATACATTTATCAAAAAAAAAAAAAAATTAATTAATTAATTAAAAACAAAGAAGAAGAAGAAAAATTTTTTGAGAAAAATTTTCCGTAATATTTTAGAACTTTTCAAAATGCCCCATGCGAACTGAATATCAATGAAAATCCCCAATATTTTTTATACAAGTTTGGTTTATATACATAAATAAAATTGTACATCGAATTTTATATATTTGAATATAAAGGTAAAAAAAAATAAAAATAAAATAAATAAATATATATATATATATATATATAATAAGTTCTAAATTATTACGGAAAATTCCCCTTTTTTCTCAAAAAAATTTTTTTTTCTTTTTTTTTTTGTGATAAATGTATGCTATAATGCATATAATGTATCCTTGAATAATATTTAAAGTGCAATTTACAAAAAATAAAAAAATTATTTTAAAGGTTCTCGTCCCTCTTAAGCCATAAAATAAATAGTTATTTGGAAAAATGTTTTTTAAACCAATTAGAAAAATTAGGATATACGTTGTCGAAGGCACTAAAGATAGAATCTGGAATACAAAAAATAAAATCGATTCGATGGTGGACACAATATGGAACGTTGTAATAAATTTGTCTATATATTTTCGTTGTAATATATATATATATATATATGTATATCGCTCAAAAACTTATAAAATAATATGTGCAAAGGTTAAAAGAAAATTTTATATTAATTAGGAGATCCAACCACGTCCGATAGCTCTTGTTTGTTTCTTCGCCTTAGGAAGAGTTCATGATGTTGGATCACGTGATTTAACACGAATCCAATCTGCCGAGAAAGCCTTGTTTGTTTCTACCCTACCTAGGGCAGCTTTCTCTGCAGATTGTGTCGGCGGAAATCATGTGATCTGACGTCATAAACTCCGTCTTAAGCCAACCCCATAACAAATAATACATTGTAAGGCCGGCAGTGAAGTTGGCCGTTACCATCACAGGCTTCTCGGGTTCAGAACATAGTTCAATTCAACCGGGTAAAGTTTTCCTGCGTACAGGACATAGGTGAATATAACGTTTAATTAAAAATGCTAATATACTTTTTAAACATTAATAAGTTATTCACAGATAAATCTGTTTATTTAAAACCTGTATTTTACATATAATCCATAACTTTAAGTTATTTACCTTATTATTGAAGAGTTTTTTATTAAAATTGAAGTACTTTATTATTAAAATTGAAGAGTTTTTATAGACTTAAAACTATATCCACAATTTTGGAATGGATTGAACTGTAACTTTATGAAATATTTGTGAACGGACGAAATACAAAGTATATAAATGGATAGTAAAAGGGAATACTAAGTGAAGTGAAATGTAATGTTTTTTTTATATAGAACTGTAAAATAATATATAGTTTTTAAAAACAATTTAAAATGATGTGGCCTTTTTAAATATAAATAAAGAAAATATTAACAAAATGAAAATGCTTTTAAATATATGAGGGATGTATACAAAATAAAGTATTGCTGCACATGGAAAATTAAGTAAAACCTTATAATAAGGTAAATAACTTAAAGTTATGGATTATATACTTTTTAAAGTTAATATATATTTTAATAATCGGCCAACAATAAGACAAAAAAATATTATTTATGTATTTAAATAATAAAGTTTTTAAATTTATTAAACACGGTATTACTTTCATTTTACCGCAAGCCTGAGGTTAATAGCCAGAATAAATCATCAAAAATTTCTCTTTGTATAGCAACTTATTTATTCTAAATCATTCAATGTTTAAGAACTTGGTCCAATTACACATATTCTTAACCTTTTATTTATTTATATATTACGAAAAACTAAAAAAAAAAAATATGGAATATTAGCCTGAAACAAATGCGTACATTTTCATTATTTCAAGTGCAAACGTATCAATTTTCTATAATCTTATGTTACTTTTATCTTGCGGTATTAAAAAAAGACATGCTTAAAAATTATTTTATAAATCATAAAAATCAATAAGCTGAGATATATTTAGTTAGATTGTTTTCGACAGAAGTCACTGTCTTTTTTAATGCCCGTATTATACTTATCTTATACCAATCAACCTTGATAGAGATAATATATGCAACGACATTACGCATTTAAATATCGACACTCGTTGGAAGCGAATGTTGGAGAAAGGGAAAAACGAAAAAGAGAAGAGGGTAAAAGAAGGGAAGTTAAGGGATCTCATGCGCAACTGCAAAACAACATTATTTGAAACTGAGGATGTCTCTGAAGAGGGCTGAAAACGTTTTTTCAGAGAGTTGCCGAAAGGTATGGACGATCATTGCTTGTTATATAGCATATTTTAAAATCTGCTGTAATATATGTTTTTCAATAAAATAAGGATATATGTCTTAAAGTTTTTATGAAAAAATAAAGAAAATGTATTTTATGGAAATTGATTTTAATATGTATACAAACAAGATAAAAAAAAATTTTAATGAAAATTAATTATGTCATGATTTTTTATATAAATGTAATAACAGATAAGAAAAATGTGTCTATACTGTGATGGCTATACTAACGCCTGAAATATTGTATGAGATAAGTATAAGCTAAGATATAGTTTTTTTCAAGAATTGTATTTGATAAAATATTTTTTACCTATTCGAATGTGTAAAAAATGAAATTGCGCAAAGTTTAAAATCTAACAATTGCAGTACGAGCGAAATTTATCGGTTATGTCTTGCTCCGTTAATTGAATCTAAACGTAACTCACAAACATGTTTTTGCTCTATAATATAAATATGAAGAGGCAATAAGAATAAAACGCAAATCTTTATCATAAATAAATATGAAATCTTAATTTTATTCCCCCACTCCCCCCAAAAAATAAAATAAATAATAATAATGAAATTCAGAACACTTTAGAAAGATATTTTTTTTATCATTATTGGTAAAAAGATTTAAATTATTATTTTATAATTTCTGATGATAAATCAAAAGAAATGACATATGCATAGTTTTATTATAACTGTCCAAAAGTTTTAAAAGTTAAATGGTGTCTCGTAAAATACATAACTATGTTTCTACATGTAATCATATTTTCCATTTTTTATCATAAATAAACAATGCATTTTTAATAACTATACAAACAGATTTTATATGTACAATTTTGTCTCTTACCTTTGTCTCCTTATCATAATTTTTTTTAACATTCATATAATAAATAATATTTACATTGAATCATTTCTATAAACATCCACTTAATTAGTGCTTGACATATGTTTGACAAATTCAGACAGTGTTTCCAGTGGGCTACTTTTATAAAATTCAAATTTCTTCATTGGCACCACTTTTCTGAACTGGTAAAATTCGCCTTATTTAATATGTCATTGAATAAAGCTAATTTTACTATTTCAAAAAAAGTGTTGCCGATCAAGAAATCTGAATTTTTAAAAAGTAGCCCACTGGCAACACTGAATTCAGATGTTAGCTGATTACGACATTTCACGACGTAAAAGTTGCTGAATATCGACTCGGAATAAAAACAACTTTACAAAAAAGGATAATATATATACATATATATATATATATGGGTCATTCCACACAAAATGAGCAAAAATTTAAAAAAAGTTGTGGCTGCATAGTAACCGATTTTAATAAAATTTGATACACAGATTCAATTCATATACAAATAGAGCATTGCAAAATATTTCGAGAAAAAAGTAAAAAAAATTTGGAAGTTCTGGACATTTAAAAAACTTGTGACATAGAATGGCATGTGTACAATCATTCAAAGTTGCAAGATTGAAGTTCCGTATCTTGAAAACTATTTAAAATAAATTAAATATTTTTATAATATTGTAATCTCTGGAAAATTATCTTCATATTTATTTAATAATAATAATTTGGCAACGTCATGATTAATCTTAAATTTGTTGTGAAAATTGAAAAATTGTCAATTTTGAGAAAATTAAAAACGTTACAAAAATTAAAGGAATTCAAAAACATTTGTGAAAGTGAAGCCTGATGTAGTGTTACATATTAAGATCGAATTGCTAAAGTTTTTAAGTTGCCATGTATTTCTTTCACCTTTAAAAAAAATTAGAAACTTAAAAAAAAAAGATAAAATCTTAATTTTTCCTCTTATTGATAGGCAAATAAAATATTGAAGGAAAGGTCAGATATTATAGTTATTGCACAGACATAAAGATCAGTAAGTTCATGATATGCTAAAAAAAAATTCAAGATTGCCTTTTGATTCCTAACGTCACAAAATTTGGTTAAAAAAGCAATATTTGTTGCATTCCAAGAACTTTACTCTTTCAATATGCGCGCGTTTTTTTACAATATTCCACGATTTCAAAGGGAAAAAATATGCAGTGCTGCCATCTATGGATATAAATATATAATTTTTTTGTTCAACGTAATATATATATTTTTTTTTTACTGTAGTTTAAAATAAATATATTACTAGCCAAAAATAAACTGAAAGCAAGAATTAAACTTCCCATATTTAAAATATTCACTTTTATCTATAATATCAAATAATTTAAAAGTTTAATAAACCTTTTCTTCACTTAAAAAGAAGTGATGGAAATATTGCATTTTACCCTCAACATATTTTACTATTTATTTTTTTTCTCATTAAGGAATAAAAAGGCAAGAATGAAACTTTCGACATTTAAAATATATACTTTTAGCTATAACGCCAAAAAAAAGTAAAATTGTCAAAGCTTCCTTCATGCTTAAATGAGCAACAGAAATATTGCATTTTTACCTCAAAATTTTTTAAAAATAATTTTTTTCTCATAACGGAATAAAAATACAATTACTAACTTACGTTAATCTGTTACTTATTCATTCCTAAATATAAATAATTTTTAATATAGTCTTACCATTCTTAAGGCTAGTGAAATTTTAAGCATGTAGACAATACCTCGATTTTGCATTCGCTTTTATTGTATATTTTAATCCTTAAATAAACAATCCTGAAATCTATTATTTTACATTTACTCATAAATAGATATGATCTACATATAGACTGATTTTCATTAAAATCTGTGACATGTCTGCCATAGCTGATTTGCTCATTTTGCATGGAATGACCAATATATACAATTTTTTTTTACGCGGTAAGTAAATGTATTCGATATTCAAAATATATGCATTAACATTTAACGTAAATAAGTTGTCATATTATACAAGGTGTCTACAAATTAGTTGGACAAAAAAAATGATTTATTGAATGGAAGTGACAGAAAAAAATTAAAGTACAGTCGTGGAAATAAAAAAGTAAACACCCCATACTAACTCTGCAAAAAACTGTCGTAGAAGAAAGTTACTGGTACCACACGAATGGTAATAAAGTCTACTTTTAAATTATTAGGGGCCCATCTACATATTAAAACAAACCATAACTTTGTTTTTTCCAACAGTAGTACACAATTCTGACAGCATAAATGAACTCTACACCCTTCAATTAGCCTACAAACAAATTTTTATACAATGCGATAAGTTTAAAGAAAGAAATTATTTTAAAACGAGCGTATTTTAGGGGCTGTATGCAAGTTGAAGTTCGGTACTCGATTGTTGACCGAGAGAGCCCCTTCTTGATCAAGGCATCTTAATCGCACTACTAGGTTACAGGATAGTGTAAGAAATTTCAAAATATCTAGTCACTTCTGTCATAGACGGTCCCTTAAATCATCATTTTGCCGTTTTTTAAGCATAATTTGAAAACTACTTGGAAGAAAAATGTGAAATTTTGGATTTCCTTAATGCAGGACTTAATAAATCTAAATCTATAAAAAAAATTGTGGGTTGCAATTCATAATTTTTTCGAATATTAATTTCATAATTCATAATTCATATCATAAAATTATAAAATTTGCAAATTCAACGTATTTATGTTTGGGTATTTTAGTATTACTGCTGCACAAAAAATTAGCACGATAGGAGTATAATTTCAGGAGATATTAAAAATATTGAAACGTAATTTAACATTAGAAGCACTAAATTTTGAATGTTTGTAATTCAAAAACTTATCATTCAAATGACTTGAAATTTGGTGTCTAGGCATAGTTTGAACCGAAAATTTGAACTATCTTGTTAAAATTGGGTATTGTCATAAAAAAAAAAAAAAAAATAAAAATAAAAAAAAAAAAAAAAAATATGGTTCGTTTTAATATGTAGATGGCCCCTAAGCAAATTTTATATGCATCATTTAAAAGTAGACTTCATATCCAATCGTTCGGTACCAGTAACTTTCTTCTACGGTAATTTGTTGAGGATTTAGTAGGGGGAGTTTACTTTTATTTTTCCACGACTGTACATATTGTTGTAAAATGGAAAATTATTACAAGTTTACCATTATCACAAATGTCGATATGACTTCCTTCGTGACTCTGCAAATGTCCCATCGGTAAATCATTTCCTGCCACAGATTTGTCAGCACGTTTCCGTCGATCCAATTATTTGCAGTGCAGATTTTTGATTTTAGTTCAGGGAAATATTCAGGAAGTGGCGGCTTGTACACTTGAGTTACATGAAACAAAAGACAGCATTTCGCTTTTGCAGCAGCGCTGTATGTCTCCATTATTGTAATGCCGAAGCAAAATGATTACCGCTCGCTAAGCGACAACGTCAGTTATCACACCTAACACCATCTATGAATAAACTTAGGCAATATTACTACTAGTCTGAATATCAACTACTTAATAAATTTAATATTACTAATTGCCGAAATAATTTGTAGACACGCGGTATTGTGAACACATCCAGTAGGTGATAAGCAACTTCTTTGTCTCCTTTTGTTTTTAATGCAGGGGCTTGATAAAACATTATAAATTTAAAGTTTCCGCCCGCTTGTGATTGCATTTTAATAGGGTCAATCTGACACCTCTAATGCAACTCACTACTTTTAATGGTCTAACAACGAGACCTTTTCTTAGAACGCTTTGTCTCTTTTAACAAGATTCACAAAGATTCAAATATATCATTACCATTTCGACTGTAGTCTTATAATACTTTGCCGTCTCTCTTTTATTACTGTTTTATCTTGTACCGCCGATTGCAATACGAATTATTTAAAAATTTCCCTCCATACAAGTAAAATAAAAATTAATGTCTTTTTCATTTTTAAGTGGAAATATGACGATTATTTCACAGTATTTTGAACATATGTTTTTCATTTTGCAATAAACACTTTTTGCAACACTTTTTGCTACTTTTTGCAATAAACATTTATCAATGAACAAAAATATAAGGAATAAATACATTTCGATATCAAAGTATTGCCTAAAAGATCAAAAGACAGACATTTAAATAGAAATAAATCAAAATAATCCAAATCTTCTCCAACTTTTGCCATTAAAATACATTTACTAAAAGACGTTTTAGCTTCAGTGAAGCATAAGTACGAAAAAGCTCTCAGTAAAATATAAAACGATTTCATGCTCCTAAAAAGTTTTTCATGGACATGAAATTCACTGAAATCTCCTTCCTTTACGTATTTTCAATTTCAAATATTCATCTCGGATGTCAAGTATAAAGTACTTTTTCACAGATTTTAAAAGTTGCTGCTAAGAAAAATTCATGTAAGTAATAACAGATTTGTTCAAATGGCTTTTTAAATTTATTTTGGCATATCCTATTTAATATAAAAGTATCTTTACTAAATACACATAGGGGAAAAATGAATAAAGAACTTTTTTTACTTGTTTGGAGTTATTTCCTGTGTCATTGGTGTACAGTTCCGAAATGTTCCCTTTAAAATCGCGCGTGCATAAATGTATTCTTAAATTCATAATCACAAAATTGGTTTATCCGATGTCCCCCAGCGATGCAATCGCATACCATCTCATCTTTGCCTGTTAAATATCATCCATGATTTCGTTAGAGGGTGGGTTCTTATTATTACCCAGTCCTCATCATTTTTCATTGTTTTGCCTCTAAACATAAAATATAGCAATTCTTGATAGAATTTGCTCATAACATATTTTTTACGAAGTATAATCTGAGAACATTCACACATTGTAAAAAGACCAATTCTAAAAACAAATACAATCCAGAAACAAAGCATTGCGGAACAATTCTCTGTTTCTATAGTACTATAAAGGGTGTATCTGAAATGCTTCAACACACTTAGGGGATGATAATACTCATCATGACGAACAAAAATGCAATAGAACATTTGGTCGCAAACCACTTATTGAGTCACAAATATAGTGTGTTTCACCCTAACTGAAGTCAGCTTGTCGGCAATAATTTTGCGAAAAATTAAAATATTGCAATAAAAATGTAACGATATGTATCTTATTTTGTATGAAATGGATAACATCACAAAATGTTCTGGAAAAATGGGGTACTCACACAATCGATGATACCTTATTAACTTATAATCACAGTCCAAAATGGGGAGCGTCCAATGCATACTGCTGGCGCGTATAATGGAAACTTCTACCACTTTTTTGTGATGTTATCACATTTCATGTAAAATAAGGTTAATATCTTTCATTGTTATTGAAATATTTTAATTTTTCACAAAATTATTACCGACAAGCCGACTTCAGTTAGGGTGAAACACCCTGTATTTGTGACTGAATAAGTGGTTTGTGACCCCATGTTCACTGCATTTTTTGTTCGTCTTGATGAGTACTATCATCCAGCTAAGTTTGTTGAAGCATTTCAGATACAACCTGTATAAAACGCAATTCCATCTATGTTTACTCTGATGAGTGGATTCATTTTTATCCCATGTTCTCTAATACTGATATTTTTTCAATTTTCCCTTTATCTAGTACAGTGTAGAAGGCAATTTCTTTTTTGTTTTCGTGGCATTTGGGTTTTTTTCTGTCTCAGAATTCTTATATAGAATTTTATAAATATGTATTTTGTAGGACAGAATGAATGAAATTCCATCTACGTTGCCTGTCTGCAAAATATCCGACTTTTGTCCTAAAAACAAATATGTAAGCTACTTGACGGATTTGGTTCCCAAATGTCCTTCCAAGTACGCCTTCGCACATTTAGTCCATCATTCATTCCACTGCCGAAAATATTTCTGGAAGGCTTTTATTTTTTTTTTGGAATGATGTTCAACTCCGCCATCGCATTCTGCATTATCTCATCTCTACGCTCAATATGGGATCCTTTCAATGGTGCCTTCAATTTCGGAAGCAACCAGAAGTCGCAAGGAGCCATGTCTGAAGAGTAGGAAGGTTGGCGAACAACGAGAATTCCATGTTTTGCCAAGAAAGTCTGAATCAGGTGCGATGAACTAGCTGGAGAATTGATGAATCTTACGAATTTTTTCGTTTTGAGAATCACCAAGCTTTGACAAAATTTGATGCAATAACATTTGTTCAACTGTTTTAGTCATCTTGAAAGAAATAAAAATCGACGAACACGTATGACAGCACCTCACTCGACGGCCAGCAGGCAACGACTGTCTCACTGGAATGAAGGGGGGAAATTCAAGTAAGCGCTTTATGTTATCTCCTTCTAATGTGCGCAGTGGCGTTGCCTTAGAATGACTATTGCGCACGAGGTCGGATACTTATCAGAGAGACCTCGTATATTTACGTGAAGCGTGGTTTACTATTGGTGTTCCAATATTTCAATACGGAACTTTTACAATTCTTTTTTTGCTTAGGACAGTATAAAGGCAATTATATGTATATTTTGGTTGTGGCGTGAATCATATTAATTCCTCATACTAGAATACAGCGTATTCCCTCATCCTGTAGGACAATGTAAGGGACAAGCAATTTCTATTTTTCATTGGAGAGTGGTTTCTATTAATAACACATATATTCACATAACAATATTCACATACATAATTAACACTGTGGAGGATGGAGAATGTTATCACAGTCCTGAGTAGAACAAGTCTTAAAAACGAGAAACCTAAATCACAACTGCACGTTTATTATTCGAATTCATTCTAAAAAATGTTTCACAATTATTCTATTTTATTCAGGGAAAGATATTACACCTATTATTAAATAAACAATAAAAATATTCAGATATTCTGATGAGAATTTTGAATTTCTAACTGAAAATTCCGCTAGATTTGGCAAAACCACTTCTCAGTTATCAGATTATTCTTGTAATGATCATAAATTTTCAGATATTTATAGTAATTACTCAAATGATAGCGAAATTTTTCCAATCAATAATCGACTTCCCATTTACCAATTGCCTAAAAATCATTCAAGAACAGATTATTAAATTGATTCTAATGCGCCATAACTTTATTTTCCAGTTACGCGTTCCAAAAACGAACCATACCGCCAAGTTACAAAGTGGTAATGCGATTCACAATTAATCCACCATTTGCAAGATTATGTACGTTCTAGATTATTCTGCTAGACAGATTTATTACTCACTAGACTAATGATTTCAATTATTTTAGATAATTTCCCTGTGACACATTATATCTGGAGAAAAGTACTATTGTAAATTTTCTTTACGGAAAACTTGATTCTGTATTTTAAAAGTGTAGCTTTTAGATACTCATAACATTCAACACAATCAGAATGTAGTACATTAAACATGCAATACAAATTTAACTAAAATGATATAAAATATTCATGATTGCAAACGATCAATAAATATCTCCTTTGAATAAAACAATGCTGCGCTAAGTGCAAACAACATAACTACATTTCTTTAGATGAGAAATTAATTGATATAATACAATTTTTAAGTATACAAAAAGGATTTAGCAATGTTTAAAGGAAGTAACATTCGTACCAAAATTTGTATAA
Organism: Maratus speciosus; assembly: GCA_963932465.1. Lineage (NCBI taxonomy): Eukaryota > Metazoa > Arthropoda > Arachnida > Araneae > Salticidae > Maratus > Maratus speciosus. Next base: position 436,726,471 of record OZ010800.1, read on the forward strand.
TATAATCTGTAAATATTTTTAAATTGTTATTTTATTATTGTATGATTTGTGTTTTTAGAATGTAATATTTGTAAAACGCAATTGTTAAATGAAGATATTTCACCACCAGTGAACTCCGCACCAGTAAGAATTAGCTGCAGCCGAAATTTCAAAAAGTCGGAGTCTCTTGGAAACATGCTTTCATTAATTTGCATTTTTCCTTAATAATATGAAACATTTGATAAATATAAATATCACAGTTCAATTTACATTGAATGCCGTACAGGAATCATGTGTTATGTTTCATTATCATTTAATTGCAAAGAAATGTACACATAATCGAAGATACGAAATTCCAAAGTGCACTAGTGTGAAGTGCGCGGGTGCTGAATCAATGTGTGGAGACCACGAGTTATTTGACACGACACAAGTATGAAAATATTTTCTCTCACTATATATATCTAAAAAAATCAATGTGTCAATCAAATAAATCAAAATGTTTCCAGGCACGAAACCATGGATATCATAAACACATATACAATCGATATTGTATGCTCTCTGTAATTTGTTCCAGTAAAAAAATAGGTATTATAATTACAATCGATGTGCATATTATTTTATTAGAAAACACAAATATCTGTTGTGATAAAGAATAATGTTAAATGCTTATCTTAAACCCATTTTGAAATAGTTTTTTTTTTTTGGTATCTGAAGGAGAAGTCCTCTCTTTTTTTCAAAATTATGTAAGTATAATTTGGATTTGAATGTTGTTTTTTTAACACAGAATGTTGAAAGATTTAAATTTCAAACTTTTAAAAATCATATTAAAATGTCGCATTTCTAATATTTATAATCATTCACTTTAGCATTAGTTTAGTACTTGTTTATCATATAAAACGTTAATCAGTACAGATGAATGTCAAAATAATAAGGGTCTCCCAAATGGAAGTGCCATTGCTGTAATAACTCCGCCATTTGAAGAGAAAGATGACTGCGCAACGCATGCTCCGATAGAGGGCGCAGAATGCTAGGAATGCATGCAGAAATGTCATATACCGCCAAATGCATGTGAAATAGCATGAGAGCACGTTAAAAGGCATCGTACGGTGTCAACGCGCGATCGTCCAATTTTTTAACAGAGGAAAATGTGAGTGGTATTGAAATCTACCGTCGAATGCAAAATGTATATAGCACGGTGTGTATGTCACGCAGATAGGTATTCAGAAAGTGTAGGGGTTTTCGTAGTGGAAGAAAACCACATGCGCTTGGCCAGGTCATGACCTGTCGTCAGTACTGCTTCTTTTACTATGAATATCCCCATACCATTAGAATACCGCTCTGCGTGGCATACTCTTTGTGCCATACACATTTTGCATTCGAAAGTGTAGGGGTTTTCGTAGTGAAAGAAAACCACTTTCGCTTGACAAGGTCATGACCTGTCGTCAGTACTGCTTCTTTTACTACAAATATCCCTACACCATCGGAATACCGCTCTGCGTGACATACTCTCCGTGCAATACAAATTTTGCATTCGACGATAGACTTCAGTAGCACTCACATTTTCCGCTGTTAAAAATTGCACGACCGCGCGTTGACATCGTTTGGAGGCATCCATGATTCAAGCGATGTTTTTTAACGTGTTCCTACGCTATCAACATGCATCTGGAGGGATCTGACGATATCGCATGCATCCCCGGCACTCTGCGCCCTTTATAGGAGCATGCGCAGTAATTTTTCTCTTCCAATGGCGGCAATTATTACAGCAATGTCACTTTCATTTTGGCAACCCATATATTTAGAATACAGAAGAATCTCCATTAACCGAGCTTCGATTAATCGAGGTTTCTATTAACCGAGCCTATAACAAAATCTGATTTTTCTTTTTCTTTTCTTTCTTTTTTTGTGAATGAGCCTTGAAAATGACCACTCTTTTAGTTCACTATTCGTGCTACAGGCTCTTCTGCCCCCAAAAGCACTCAAGTTCCAAGAAACATTTCATCCTGAGAAGTCAACAGCGAACAATGCTCTGTTTCCAGTGGCCGTGTGGCCCTATTGAATACCAGGTGCAATGTGTTAATGTACAATTACACCCCCCCCCCCTTTTTTTCAACTTTTGGACTTTTCAACGAATTTTTTTCATTGACTTTTTCAACGAAAGGTAACAGACTTTAAAAAATAATAATAATGTAAATTTAACAAATTAATGTAATTTATTTTAAAACGGTTTTCTTGAGATTTGTTTTATTTTTAAAAATTCTTCTTTCAATATTTAACTTAGTATAATTAAAAAAAATTCAATTTGCTTTTTAAAATTTACTGCTGGTAGTTGACTTCCATTTTAAATTTGTTGAGCTGTGAACCATAACTTTATATATGTTTATTATTATCATTTAAAAACATTGTATTGTTTTTTTTAATTCTAAGAGATGTTAACTTCACGAGCATGGCGAGTTTTTATGCACAATTTCTATTAACCGAGATTTCCGATATCCGAGGTACTACCGGTCCCAATTAGCTTGGATAATCGAGGTTGTACTGTATGCTACTCTGAAAATAAAATTTCTCAGAAAAAATTTAAAACCACCATAAAAAAAATTGCTTTTAACTAATTTAAAACATTTGATGATAGTTTATTGTGAATGGTTTGTTGCAACAAAGTGCACTTTACCACCCATCATAGTTATTCATATACAGTTTAAACGTAATTGTTACTTAAATCACTTATTTTGTCAAGCAATATACGATAATATGTTAAAACTGTTGACGTTTATCTGTAAAGATATGGCGACAATCCAAATACCACATATTGCTGGTCCATCGAACCACTTCTTGGAAACATTGGGTAAATGTAAAAATGCTGAATGATTCGGGAAAGCAGGAAAGATGGTTATATGGACCCGATAAGCTAAAGCGTATCCAAGCAGGATTCTTGAAGCTAACTGTTGGACCTGTGTCTGGACTATGCTTGCATCTGCCCATAGGTCAATGGTACGATTAATTCCTTTTACAACAAGCTGGACATAACTGCCTTTTGGGAAACGTGGGATAATAATTTCCTAAGAATCGGCCAACGTTGTCCAAACCAATTTACATGTGTATTTTTAAACCTACCATGTGTATTTTTAAACCAAACCTACATGTGTATTTTTAAAACATAAAGTTGTAATATTTACACTTTTAAAGTTTTAAGACCTTTTTAAGCCAGTGAAAATGTTAATAAAAGACAGAAAGGTCAATATAAATATTTGATAATAGCAGAACTGAAAAACAGTCATTACCAGAAAATCCCTTTTCAATCGCAAAATAAATGTAAAAATCCAAGATTTCATTGTAAAGTTATACTTGAAGATATAATACATATATATACTAGCAGAGCCGCCCGGCGTTGCCGGTGGTTTGTAAATAATAACCTTAAACAATACTCAAGTTTGTATGATTTTATATCTTTTGAAATTCTTTTAAATGAACCTAATTTCGGAGTTCCAGTGCATTCCGCAGCGTCTAGTGTGTTCCCATCAAACTTCTTTCTGAACGAACCTGTAACCTGGGTCCCCGCTACGTATGGCAGCACATACCGGAAGTGCCCCGCACGTGCCGGAGACAATCGAACACTAAGTTGAGTGAGCGAAACCTCATAGTAATCAAGCCGACAGAATCCAAAAAAAGAATGCACCATTAATCATTAGCGTTATAAAATGTTGGTAACTGAAGTTTAAGGATAAAATTTCATAATACAGAGAGTAGCTGATTGTAATCAAAGTTCAACGAACCAAATCCCGTTGAAATTGGCCCCTTAGAACCCAAGGAAAGGATGCGTCCCCAAGCGGTGGAAAATGCTCCATCCCCTTGTAAATTTCACGAATTACTTTTAACATTAACACGATATTTAATAAACGGATAAAATCCGTAATCTAAAGTTACCTTTAAAGTAACGCGATTTTTAATTTACGGCTGTAGTGAATAGACGTAATTTGATGCTGAAAAATGAGATTAATGTTAAAAAAATGTGGTAGTTGAGTTATAAAGAAAGACCGGGCAAAATTAAGCATAGGGTATGAATTAATCATTAGAATAATATTTTAAAGAAATGAGCAAAAAATTGGCTAAATGCTTAAAAAAGGTCCCTAAGGTCCCTATAAACATATGATTGTGTTGGAATAGGGAGAAGAGTCAGAGACTGCATTTTAACATTATGCAATGCAAAGGTGATAAAATTAGGGGGTGAAAAATACATAGGACACAAAAAGTTCAATGGGCCCAGGATCGGGCCAAAACGGGAGGTTGCCCCAAGATTTTAACTGGAATATAGAAACGAGAGAATAACTAAATGAAAAAATGAAGCAGCCAAAAATGAAGATTAAGAGGGACAATTTATTGACAATTTATACTGCAAAAGCTTCAAGGAGCCTTGTACCGGGCCCAAGGGCTCAGGGAATTAAGTGGCATGTAGTTTGGTAAAAATTGACTTTTGAGTAGTTTTTAAAGTAATCAGAAGATTCTAGAACTATGGTAAAGAAAATTGCAAACAATTCGGATAATTTTTAAAGAACTTACAACAAGGGCCCAAGTATCAATATTCAAAATTGGTGGTAGCTGAAGACTGAAAATTTTTTGTCGTTCATGTAGTAGTTGGAGGACCTAAGAAGTTGTTAGAAAAAAGAAAAGCTAGTGAATCGGACGATTTGTAAAAGGGCTATAATAAAAGGCCCAAAATAGGGGCCAACTGATAGTAAAGCAGGGACCTAACATGAAAGCATGTTAAAATGTCTTAGTACTTAACGCTTCAGATTCACTGATAGTCAAAATTAGGGTATTAGTTTTTCGTTAGAATAATATTTTAATTAAAAGTGTAAAAAATTGAGTAAATGCTTTAAAAAATGCCCAAGGGCCCCAATAAAAATATGAGGGTGTTGGTCCTGGAAGAAGAATCCGAGACTCAACTTTAAAATTATGCACTGAGTGGGTGAGGAAATTAATTGGTGCAATATGCATGGTGCAAAAAAAGTTCAAGGGCCCTGACCCGGGACCTACGGGGCCATAGGGGCCCCAAGGTCCTGGAATGTATAGACGAGAAAATAACTAAATATGAAGAAAGGGTTCCAAAAATGAAGATTCTATTAAGAGAGGGTAATTTATTAACAATTTATGATGCACAAATTTGATAGGGCACGTTACTTGGCCACAAAGGGCCAGGGGCTTAACTGGCATGTAGTTGGGTATAAAGCAATTTTAGTAGTTATGAAAATAATCTGTGGATTCTAGAACTATGTTAAAGAAATTTTCAAGAAATTCAGATCCTTAAAAACAAAATGCACCAAGGGCCCCAAGAACGCAATTAATATTCAAAATTGGTGGTAGCTGAAGTCCGAGAAATTGTTTTGTTGTTCAGTTAGTAGTTGGAGGACTTAAGAAGTTATTTAAAAAAAAAAAGCTAGTGAATTGAACTATTTTTAAGGGAGCTACAATAGGGGCCCCAAATGGGCCAACTCATAGTTTAAAAAGGGCCCTAGCATGAAAACATGTTAAAATGTCTTAGTACTTAGCGCTTTAGAGCATCATTTAGCCAAAATTACGCACAGGGTATGAATTATTCGTTAGAATATTATTTTAAAGAAATGCATAAATTATTGGGTAAATGTTTAAAAACGCGCCCTAGGACCCCAATAAAAATATGAGGGTGTGGGTCCAGGAATAAGAACCCAAGACTCAACTATAAAATTATTCGCTTAGAAGGGGAGAGAATTTGGAGGTGATAATGCTTAGCGCTCAACAGGTTCAAGGGGCCCTGGAGCGGGCCCTGCGATTCCCTAGGTGGCGCCAGGGTTTTAAATGGAATGTAGAAACGTGAGAATAACTAAAGGAAAAAGGATCCTAAAAATGAAGATCGGATTAAAAAGAAGCAATTTATTAACAATTTATTAACGCAAAACATTCAAGGGGCCCTGTATCGGGTCCTAAAGGTCCAGAGACATAACTGGGAAGTAGAATGGCGCGAATAACTATATGGTGAAAGCTCCTCCAAAACGAAGAAGATTCGATGAAAGGGGGGCAAGTTATTAGAAATTTTGTGCATAAAAATTTAAAGGGGTCCAGGGACCATGGCCCTTAAAAATTAAAAATCTGAGCCTTAGGTGTATCAGGACCTGTCTTGAACTAACCTCACCTAAATTTTCAGACATCTACGTGCGGTAGATTTCGTTAGCCATCGCACACAGACTGACACGCAGACAGACGGACAGACAGAGGGATGTGCCCTTTTATTAGCATATATATATATCGTACACATTGCTTTTTCGGAAATTGTCTAAAATTCGTATTAATTTTTAGATTTCATTAAAAATTGCCACAAAACAATTTACTCAAAAGAGGATTTTTTTTTTTTTTTTTTTTTTTTTTTTTTGGCAAATGTAGAAAATAGCCTCATTTCAGTTTGACACGGCAGAATGACTGATATTTGTTTTATAAGAAAAAATATTTCAAGTAAACTTCTAAATACAAAGAGAAGATTTTCATAAAAATGCGTGTGATCGATATTGTCTGGCATTTGTAATTTGTTCTAGTAAATAATCTAGTACTGTACTTTAAATCAATATCTTACTTATTATGCTAGAAAATCTAACATGTGTTGGACACCCTCTACTGCAAGCGTCACATGGATATTTTAAATGGATTTTTTTCTATCTGACAAAAGGAACTTATCACTTTTATGATTATGTAACTATACATTGTAAAAAAAATAAAAAATAAATGCTTCAAAAATATAATATAACCGCTTACGAAAACATACAAAACCTCTATGAGTTTTCCATTATTCCGAAAATTTATTTTATCTTGCGAAATTTCATAAACCTATTATATTTTCGATATTTAACGAAACATTTATAAACTCAATGTTTTCTTTTTCTGCTATCGATTTTTGGAATTGATTCCTCGTCTTTTCTATACTGTATAATTGGTTTTATCTGAGCGTAACACAAGTTTTTAGGATGTTGTGATTCCTAAATTAAACATTTTCAGTAATTGCGTAATTGAACTTATGCTTTAAAGTGAACATAATAATATTTTAATTGGAATCCTGATACTGAAATTTATGATGTTTGTGCGTAAAATATATTTGTCAAATATGAAAATGTTTATATTAGATGTAAATTACCAATTACAATAAATGCGTGAAAATTAATCTAATCTAATGAAAATGTGTACTTTAGAATCCACAGTTTCTAAAAAAACTTATATTTTGGGTTGATAAAATTAAAAAATACACTATAAAAACTACTAGGAAACGGCTCCGAAAATAGGTAGCAACAAGAGTAACTTTGTTTTTATGAATGTTGATTTATATATCGAAAATATATTGGTTTCGCAGTTCTGTGAAGATAAAGAACGAATTCCAGAATTGTTCACAAATCAGAAGAAGTTAATGCATTTTTTATTTATTTATTTTTTTTTTTTTGTAGTTATAATTTATTTTCCGAGGCAAAGAAATATCTGTTAAAGCATATTTTACGTTTAAGAAATGAAAAGAACATCCCAGTAATATTTATTACTAGATACAAATGCAGATTTTCATATACGTATGTATAATAAATGTTGTCCTCGGTGTTTTTTTTTTTTTAAGCATTTAAGTGGTGTTGAAACTTCAATTAAGGAGACTTAGAACTCTAAAAAACGCCGAAAAGCGAAAAAAGCAAATTGACTTTTTTTTTTTTAATCTTACATTACAAAAACACAATTTTAAATGGCAACACAGATAATTGTTTATAGTTTCACTTTATATTTTCTTCTGACCATAATCGAGGAAATTATTATTTATAGGTAATTTTAAGTTATGAAGAAGAAAACTAGAATCACAGATTGCGCGCAGTCTTATAAATTACTTTCTTCATGTAAAGCAAAATTGATGATTTCTACTAATTATATTTGAAAACGTTGTGCTTACATAAAATCAATATAATTGTTTCTTTTAGCATTTTTCTGTTTTAAAAGCATTTCTCTGTCTTTCTTTTGTGTAATTAAAAAAAACTGCTGATATAACGGAAAAAAAATCACCAAAAATAGATGAAAATGCATATTGAATTTACATAACTTCATATATGATATTTCCTTAAAATTCCATGAAAAATATTGAAAAGATTTTTAACTGTTTGCGCATAATAAACCACTTACATATTTTGAGAAAAATAGCTTGAAAGTTCTTCATTTGAAACTAATCCATGTTTAACAAATATTAAGTTCGCTCTTCATTTTATTTAAAAGTGTTCTGAAATGATTATTCAGAATATATATTTTTTTCTTTCAGAGATTAAAATTGTTGACGGTTTTCGTAAGATATTCTTAATATTTAAGTTATTGCAACATAAAATACAAACATCTGTTCTGAGGGATAACATCTACACTGTAAAAAAGAAGAATGCATCTTAATCTACGAAAATATAATTTAATCATGGACAAAAATATATATACACCAACGATTTACGATATATCCACGATTCGAAATAGCGTTCGTTACATATATAGCATACATATACAATAGCGTCGTCATTCAGGACAGATAGAGTACACGTTGACGGTGAAAATCACATAGCAATGCATGGTCGGAAGTGCTTTCCTGGCGCGGTAGTGACGACACAAAACACAAGAAAGTCAGGACATGAATAAGAGGGAAAATCATTTTTATTATCCTTAGTACAGCAAAAAACTAAGAAAAAGAAACATTAAAGAGACAACGATAGTCATCAAAGTAGGTGTTCGAAATTACGACCGAGGGCCGTGATGCATGGAAGCGCATCTCCGGCGCATGGAAGATCTAATGTTCCCGAAAATACAGTGTCCTGGAATTCCCCAGCAGCTGCCACAATGCCGGCAACAAGTTCCTCAACACTTTCCAGCATTGTCTCGACATTTTTGCAGTACTAAGAATAATAGACATGTTTTCTCTCCCTGTTCGTATCCTTCATTTCTTGTGTTTTTGTCGTCGCTACCGCGCCAGGAAAGCGTTTCCGACCATGCATTGCTATGTTATTTCCTATCGTCTAGGTCTGTATATATCCTGAAAGTTTGTAATCACTGTACTGATAGACCCTGAATAATATGGACAGGGGTGGGGAAATTCTAGAAAATCTTACAAGCCAAGGATTTATTTCATCAACCAGTAAAATGCAACGTACAGTTGAAAATTTTTATGACAAAATTACGCAACTCAAAAATAGTTGGTTACTATTACTATAATGCATTTTCATTTTTTCCTATAAAATTAAGAATTATAAACAAGAGATGAAATTTTAATATAAAGTAGAAATTCATGCCCTGTTTACGTCGCAGTAATTAGGAAAGTTGAAAAATATAGCTAACTACTAAATAAAAAAACGTTTTTGGCATACCTCTATAGTTTTCAATTTTTAAAGACTACCTAAAAAGTCACTCACCTTGTCAGAAAATTCACTCGCCAGTAGCGAGTAAAATGATGCATTTTCCCACCCATGAATATGGATATTGTGACATTTGAATATACTTAATATCAAAATAGTAGTCAAAATGCTCCTATTTTGAACATATTTATACATTTCTACACTGATAAAAGAATTATACTAGAAAAAAAACAACTTTTAATGCTTCTGTAGCTGAAAGAGTAAAATGGTGAAATATCTTTACAACATTTAGAACTTGGGCACAATTGTATCTTCAATTGTTGGAAAGGCATTCCCCATTTTATGGCTACAGCTACTGCAGCAAAAAAAAGTAATTCAGCGCATTATATAATTGTAAGCCATATAAGTAATAATATATTTTTTGTACTTTTAAATTAGCAATCGTATTTAACAACTTTATTCTTAAAATTGAATAAAGCCGCCATTAATAATTGCCGAATAATAATAATATAATAGAATAATTGCCGCCATTTTGAAATTATAAAAACAAAACCTTGCCTATAACCATTGGACTGTTAAGACGAATCGATAGAGACCTCAATCATTAAAATCCATCCAGCTGTTGGGGTGTTTCGAGGGTATAAAGAAATCCGCATACCCAGATACGCGTGAAACACATAACCCTTCTTGGCAGTCGGGTAAAAATTACGTCAAATTTAAAACGATACATTTGAAATTATTTATTTAAAAGGACTTTATTATAGCGTTGCTAAAAAATTCAGGGAGACAATTAACAACAACTCAATTCATTTTACATTAGCTTATTTTCAAATTTTTAACTTTTTTTTTTTTTTTTTTAATCAAAGACGAAAAACAGCCACTGTATCTCTTAACAATAAGTGATTTGATTTGGTCTTTAAAATCCCCAATCAAGGAAAAAACGAATGGAAACCTGTTTACAGAAAGATCTCCACTGTTTTTTTAAATTATAATTCAATCATTTTAAAGCCGATCAAATTAGCGCGCTTTTAGAATCTGGGGTGTCTAAACGGGAGTTGGCGAGAGTAGCTCGTAGGGGGCTCAGCACCCTAGATTTTATTAACCATATTTTATTCTAAAAGAAAATTATATTTCAATATAGTACTATTTCATGTTTCATGCAAAGTAACAATGCTGGTACAGTATTTCAGCATGATATGATTCTGCTTCTATAATACCAAAATTCTGTTTTACCAAGCCCAAAACGTTAACTGTGTACTAAGTTAACATTTGTTCTTCCAAAAATTTATAAATATTTCCGAGCATTGGAATTTATTATCACCATTGTTTGCTCTGTACAGAAAAAAAAGATATATAATAATAATAAATAAATCATAAACAAGTAATATAAAAATTTTGTTTTTAAAGTCAATTGCTACTTAGGTCATCAAAGAAAAATTTCATATAATCCCTTAAGCTAATATTAGTTTTTGTTGCATTAAAATAACTCAATTTGTTGGTTTTCTATAAGCAAGTAGGTTTACAGTGGAAGTCTAGCGGAATTTGGCGGAATGTTAGAGATATCGCCAAGTTGGCGTCACATTTGGCGACTCATTTTGGTCGCCAAATATGGCGGTATATCACCAAGTTGGCGACAAACTTGGCGGTATTTGGCGACAGAACTGGGTCCCCCCAATGGTAACCTCCCTTATAGATATGAAGATGCATTAAATGATTCAATAACCAATGGCCGCCATTTTGTCTCCCATGTCAAACTAAAATTAATTAATTAAAATTTAATTAATGAATTAATATTTGAAAAAACTGTATTAACATTAATTGTCATCCAGTACAAGTTTTAAAAAAATTATTTCAACTTGATAGGACGAATAATAAGTATTTTATTAACGATTGAAAATTAGAACAAAAAATATATATAAATAAATAAATAAATAAATAAATATAGGGAGAGTGTGAACTAATAGTAGGAATTGAAAAAAGAAAATGTACTTGCACAAAGTTGCGTCTATCGTTTTATCGCACAATATCCTATTTGGCATTTTCCTATTTTCAAGAAGGAAGTTTTCCATTATTTAAAAAGAGAAATTTCGGGTTTTTACAAATAAATATAAGAAATAGCGAAATATAAAAAAAAAATCTAAATATAATTACATATACATATGCATATTTACACAACATATTTGTATTGAATATTATTACCCCTATTTTATCGCCTCGATTTCTTACGGATTCGAACGTCCGTATTATCTTTTAGAGGACGTATACTCAAACTGGCAAAATCCAACGACTTAGTTGTAGGCCAAAATATTACTTACCAAAATGTAAGGGAAATTTTGCCGTTTTACCCTCAATTTAAAAGGAATCGTTTTGTTTGTCTGTCTTTGAATGAACATTTCAGTTTTAAACAATCAATGAGTAAGGATAAAAAGGAAAGTTTCCGTTTATTCCGAGAAAAAATAATTAATTCCACTCAAAATAGAAAGTTTCCGTTAAAGGAAATAAATTTTACATAATATCACCAGTAAATATACGAGATTTCTTTACAGCATGCATCCAAAACATGACTAGAAATCAGTACAGATGAGTATTGTAATTTCTAAGCAAATTTCACTTTCTACTTAAATAAAACAATATATTTTAATAAATTTGCAATTTCAGAAAGATTTTTGACAATTCTAATTGAAAGAATGTTTTATATAAATATATTTCTGTGTATTGAAATAATAAAGAAGAAAACAAATTACGTAGCGATACCATTATCATTTAATGTAGCACATGTTAAAGATTATGCAGTAGAATTAATCGCATTTTACGCTATTGTTATATTCGTTGTGATGACTTCAGCAACTTTTGCGCTGTGATTGTTATGCTGCATAATTGCGCTTAGTAGACAAAGATTTAATAATTATCTTACAGGTCAGCTATACAATGATTTTAGAACAAAGCTGAATGATAGCAGTGTTAAGGCAATAGTTATTTTCAACAGCATTAAAAAAGAAATGAAAATTATTGTAACATGTTATAGTATTTTAATTGAGGATATAACTTGCTTTGATAAAGATGTATAATGATAAAATGGATATTGTAACATTTGAATATACTTAATTATAAAATAGTAGTCAAAATGTTCCTATTTTGAACATATTTATACAGTTCTACACTGATAAAAAAATTATACTGGGAAAAAACAACTTTTAATATTTCTGTAGTTGAAAGAGTAAAATGGTGAAATATGTTTACAACATTTAGAACTTGGACTCAATTGGAACTAAGATTGTTAGAAAGACATTTCCTCATTTTAGGGCTACAGCTACTGCAGCAAAATAAATTTTAGAATACATATTAAAGTGAATATGTAAATGTCAATTTTATGCCCTTATGGGTATGTACAACGAAAGTAGTATCCTGAATCGGATTGGGTAATACGATTTTGCCCGAATGATCTGACAAGAGGTTTGAGTCGGTTTGAATTAAAATTTTTTTGTGTTCGGGTCAGTTTCTGGTCAAGTTTTGAGTCGGGTTTGGGTTTGCCTGAAATCTCTTTAAAAAGTCCTGAATAATATTCAGTTTAAAAAAAAGGTATATACATAAATATTATTGAGCACGTATGTGTTCATTTTTATACAAAATATGCAAGACATCAGAGATTCATTGACATGGAGACATTCTGCACTATTTTTTCCACAGTTGTGTTATACTTGGATTAAATTTTCTTTCACTACGAGTTCGAGTTTGAATATTTCACGTCCGAATTGAAATCTACCGGGATCGGTTCGGGTTTCAGTGTGACGAAATATTTTTCTCGATTTCTGGTCGTGTACAAAGTGACGGGTGAAGAACTAAGCGAAAACAAATATTTTTATATCTGCATTGGTAAATATAAAGTAAAATAAGTACTTTTTACACTTATTTTCATATTTCTTTGTAGAACCCAAAAGTGTAATTTGAATACAAATAAAGCCTTAAAAATGAAAAGTGTGATATGATATTTTAATTTATTTTACTGAAAATATACTCTTACTAGCTGAAATACCTGGCGCTGCCGGGTTTTAAACATATTTGATTAGAAAAATCAATTTTAAAATTAAACAGCGTACGGACTATGAATTTCGCGTAAATATGCTCTCTTTTTTAATATATTGAAAGTCTCTAGAATTTTCGCTTTTATATCAGTATTTATAAAAACATTTCCTAAGCCTAATTAAACATTAGTCTTGATCCTTGAAAAAAAATTGAAAAAAAATGTAAATTCATGAAAAGCCCTTCCTGATATCTCCTTCTCTTGTAAAAGCCATGCATTAGCCATATCTTCCTTTTAAATATGAGTTCGTACGTGAATTAACCTATATTATTCACAACTAAAAAGAAAAGGTGCGCATCTAGTATTTGTCTAGAATTAAATAAAAATCATGCACTCTTGACGTCATAATTCACTTCGATATTTTTATCAGAATAATAGGCTACTATAATTTGTGACTCGTTCCATTATACACATCAGGACATATGGCCGTTATCATTATCTTTTTACTTGTGAAGATATTTTTGACATTCAATAATGGAAAAATGGCATAATCATTAGATTTGAAATTTATAAAAAGAAAAATACATTTTTTTTTTTTTTTACTTTTCTAACGCAATTTGTCAAACAATTTTCTGACAAATATTTTTCGAGCTATAAATTTTTTCAATAACTTAAAACGTTTTCAATAACTTAAAACATAACTACGTTTCATTTTTCGAGATTAATCTGTAGCAACGATTAGCGAAAAAGTCAGTCGTCAGCAACTAGTACCTTTTTATTAACGACGATTTGATAAAGTATCAATATATAGTATTTTACAAAAGCCTCTAAATAGCTATACTACAGAATGTGACAAAAGTTTCAAAATATAAATTCTTCAGAATATCTCAATTATTTCGTGCATATATATTTTTTAATTTCAGCATTTGAAAAAAAAAAATAATAATCGAAAAAAAAAAAAATACATGATTGCCTGATTGTTTGTATTTCCATTGTCATGCATTCTTCAAAACGTTTAATTCTGCAATTTTGTATCTACTACAGGGATATGTAAAAGGGAATAATAATAAATAAAATACATGTAAAAGCACAAATAATTGTACAAAAAGTATTTTCAGGTACGTAAATATAATATAAAGATATTTAAAATACAAATAAAAAATATCTTAAAATACATCAGAAAAACCTAGAACGTTTTCAAACTTTACAAGGCTAATTTTTATACACCGTAACAAAAATCTGTAATTTGTACAGAAAAGAATTGTATTTTTTAGAGAAAAAAACTGCTTTGAAGAAAAACGGTTTTTTTCTGTAAAAGAAACTGAACTTCGTAATTTTTGAAGAGAAAAATCTGTATTTTTTACAGAAAAAAAAAAACTATTTTAATGAAAAATTACAGCCTTTTTCTGTAAATTAAACAGTTTTCCACTGACGCCAAATTTGACAGTTTTTTTTCCTGTCAATTTGACAGATATTTTTTTACAGTGTAGGAATATTTAAATGAGTAGTATTTAAATGTTGTTATTATTTTTTAAAGCTTTTTTGAAAATTGTCCAGATAAAAAAAAAATGTTGTAATTTAAAGTTTGAACGTTAGATGAGATTTCAGATAAAGTTATTCAAATTTTCAATAAAACGAGCTTTCATCTATTATGCAGCAAATATCGCCATACCCCATGGATATTATATGACAGTGCATAGTTACAAGCTGTATGTTTATTAGCAATTATTTCAATAATTATATTAATATTGGGGGCCTCCGCAGCTGAGGGGTTAAGACACCACGCTGCTAATCGCTTTAGAGCGTAGGAGACTTGTCGGGTTCAACTCCCGCTGGCTCCATTGCACACTCTTTGTGGAGCTCCCGGATGTAAAAATTCTCTGTGTTGTAAATTTCATTGTGCTATCTCGTCCCTGTATATCGACGATGACTAATAAGTGGGCCTTGTTGTCAAGCTCTCAAGTCTGATGTATGTGTCCAATAAACAAACAAACAAACAAACAATAATAATATTATAATATTTTAATAACAACAATTAAATCCTACAAATGACGGTCTTGTAATGGTTGAAAACGATCTAGGTTTTTCTGATGCATTTTAAGATATTTTTAATTTGTATTTTAAATATCTTTATATTATATTAATGCACTTTTAAGTAATTTTTGTAAAATTATTTGTGATTTTATATGTATTTTAATTAATTAACTCCAGGTGAATATAGCACTGGAATTTTAACTCTTATTTATAGAAATAATAATTTTATAAAAAAGTGTAAAGTATTCTAAAATTTTCAGAAAGAAAATCCGTTATAACACGGAAATACTAATCATAATTTCGATTAAAATTACTTCATTTCAACGGATTAGTTTTTAATCTACGAGATTTTATTAAAAAAGATCATGTTTTCTGGAATTATTTTAAAAAGGGAAACATTATTATTTACAATGCACTTACCTGACTCACTGTACTTTGTTAATTTTAGGAAAATTACAGGTTTTCAGAAAATTATTCTAAGAAAGTTTTGAAGTGAAGTTAGTTCCTATATTATTAAATAGAATTTCTTTATATAAATTGTTGAAAATTTGTAAAAAAAATCAATTTAATATGAAATGTTTTCTGTGTCAATATGTATTTTAGAGTTTATGGTAACAGAAATGTATACACTGTTAAAATATTTGATATTTTAAGAGTGATAAAAAACGTATATAAGCATTTTTTTTCTTTCTCTGTACATTTGTAAAAATTGAAAATGCCTTTTCAAACGTTAAATTGGAAAGATTTTTCTTTCAATTTGAAATATTATTTAATATTCGTTATATATTTTTTCTTCTTTCATTGAGTTATTTTTAACCTTTTTATTTAGTTCGTTCTGAAGTATCATTTTTTTTTTCTTAATTATTCATAAGTATGTGTATATGTATCTTTAAAATTATTTTTTTCGAAAAATTCAATTACGCATTTTTCTATTTTATTCGTCACGTAATCGGTAACAGAAAAAAAATCCTATAAATAAATATTTTTAAAGTAAATTGTAGAAGAGATATGATAGTGTAGAAAATATTTTTCGTTCATTATATTTTTTGAAGTGATTTCTAAATAAACCAATTTATGTTCACAATTGCTTTATAAAACACACTTCTTAAATTTAAAATTATGTATAAGACATTTTTTATCATTGTTATGTTATAATCAAGACAATAAATAACGTGCAAAGTTTTAAAGGTCGCCATAAGATAATGAAATTGATTAAGAAAATTCTAAATGAAAACATTTCGCCATAGATTCGAATATTTCCATGTGAAGCGTAACGATATTCTACAGTGCATTAAAACAAATCTAATATGAATATTGTACAGTTGTGGTAAAAAAAAAAAGTAAACAACCCCTCCTAATTCTGCAACTAAATACAATAGAAGAAAGTTACTAGTACCAATGATTGGAAACAAAGTCTACTTTTAAATGATCTATATAAGCTTTATTTAAGAGGCCATCTACAAATCAAAACAAGACCAAAGTTTGTTTTTATCAATAACAACAGCCAATTTTGACAATATATTTTAAATCTTCGGTTTAAACTATAAATAGAAACGAAATTTCAAATCATTTTAGCCCTGTTTGAATTATACATATTCAAAATTTATCGCTTGTAATGTTACATTACATTTTCATATTTTTATTAATATCTCCTTAAATTACAATCTTAATGTGACTATTATTTTCTGTGGTTATAACACAAAAAACCCCAAGCATAAATACATTGAATATATGATTTAAAAATTTTTATAATATGAATTATGAATTTTATTTTCGAAGAAAAATATGAATTGCAACCTACAACTGTTTTCATAGATTTATATTTATTATGCCCTACTTTATGCGAATTCTCAATTTCAAATTTTTCTACTAAATAGTTTTCGAATTACGATTAAAAATGTCAAAATGATGGTTTAAGTAAGATGAGCAGAAAAGCATAATTTGAAGTGTCATAGTCATCCTGTAGCAATTCAACAATCAAATACCGAACTTACATTTCGAGAACAGTCTCTAAAATATGTTCATTTTAAAATAGTTAATTTCTCTTAAACTAATCGTACGAATTTCATGAAAATTTGTTTTTAGGCAAAGTGAAGCCTGTAGAATTTATTTATGGTGTTAAACTTAGGTATTAAAACTAGATTAAAAAAAAGTTTAGGTTCGTTTTTAAATGTAGTTGACACACTAAGCAAATTTTATATACAGTGTGTCCATAATTAAACGACCCTACTTTAAAGTTGTTTACAGACAAAACTATTGGTCAGAAAATTGAGACATTTTGTGACGTACATAATAAAGGAATGGGAATTTGTTGGGCCAAAAAAAAAAATTCTAATTGAAAATTTCGCCACCAGGAGGCTTTTTTTTTGAATTACACATTTAAAAAAGATTTTACGATTTATTTTTCTCAGATTAAATAAGACAAATATACAGACCGCCCCCTGAAAAAAATAAAGCATAAAAACTTTTAAAAATTATTGGTGTTCGAAATGAACGGACTATACAAGCTCTGAAAAAAAATTCCGACTACGACAGCCGCCATTTTTTTCACAGAGGTCAGGCCTTGTATACAGTGGGCTAAATGTGCAATTTATTAAAAAGCGTCCTCTAGTGGCGAAATTTCGAAGTAATTTTTTTTTTCTCTCAAACAAATTACCATTCCTTTATTATGTCCGACGCAACTTTTTGACCAATAGTTTCGTATTTAGACAACTTTAAAGTAGGGTCGTTTAATTATGGACACCCTGTACACAATTAAAGATTAGACATTATTTCGAATTGTTTGGTACAATAATTTGTTGCAAAGTTAGTAGTGGATGTTTACTTTATTTTATACGACTGTACAGTCGTGGAAAAAAAAGTAAACAACACCTACTAACTCCTCAACAAATTATCGTAGACGAAAGTTACTGGTACCGAACGATTGGAAATAAAGTCTACTTTTAAGTGATGCATATAAAATTTTTCCTAGGGGGCCATCTACATATTAAAACGAATCCAAACTTAATTTTTTTCAATGGCAATACTCAATTTTAACGAGATATTTCAAATA
Organism: Maratus speciosus; assembly: GCA_963932465.1. Lineage (NCBI taxonomy): Eukaryota > Metazoa > Arthropoda > Arachnida > Araneae > Salticidae > Maratus > Maratus speciosus. Next base: position 436,744,925 of record OZ010800.1, read on the forward strand.
TTCGAAATATGCCTAGACTCCAAATTTCAAGTCATTTGAATGATAAGTTTTTAAATTATAAACATTCAAAATTTAGTGCTTCTAATGTTAAATTACTTTTTTCACATTTTTATTTATATCTCCTGAAATTATGCTCCTAATGTGCTATTTTTTTTTTTTTTTAGCAATAATACTAATATACCCAAACATAAATACGTTGAATTTGCAATTTTTATAATTTTATAATATGAATTATGAATTATGAATTTAATATTAGAAAACAGCCCTTAAAATACGCTCGTTTTAAAATAATTAATTTCTTGGAAACTTATGGTACGAATTGCATGAAAATTTATTTTTAGGCTAATTGAAGGGTGTAGAGTTCATTTATGCTGTCAGAATTGTGTACTGCAATTGAAAAAAATCAAAGTTATGGTTCGTTTTAATATGTAGATGCCCCCCTAAGCAAATTTTATATACATCATTTAAAAGTAGACTTTATTTCCAATCGTTCGGTACCAGTAACTTTCTTCTACGATAATTTGTTGAGGAGTTAGTAGGGGATGTTTACTTTTTTTTCCACGACTGTACATATAAATTGTAAACGTGAAGGTGGAAATTTATATTTCGTGATAAAAAGTGGATATAAATTCAAAATGTATAATTGAATACCTATTTTTTCTTTACATATGTATTTCCACATCATTAATTAATTTGTATTAAAAGAAATCCCTGGGATAAAAATTTGAGTGGGTGTGTATTTCATATCTACTCTTCTAAAAATGTAATGGATTTTAGATTGAGAAAAACAGCAACTATTCCAAATCTTGAAAATATGTCAAAATTATTGAAATTTTGAAATTTAATTTACTTTTCGAAATATTAACTTTTGGGGATTTTAATGACATTTCTATAATGATTGCAATTTATTTACTCCACTGTTCTGGATAACAGTTTTAAAAGGGGAAAAATAGAGAATTTATTTTACTAACAAAATTTTCTCAATAAAATTGAAAAGAAAATATTTTTATATGTGTATAATATTTAATTAGATGGTGAAAAAAAACTTGAAAAATAAAAAAATATTTTAGCATACTACATATTTATGAGCCAGCTTATTTTAGGGATTAAAAAAAAATTCTACGACAAATTGACATGTAAGTTTAGTTGGGGTAACTGGGACATGATTTTACAATGTGACTCTGGAGCTTCTGACAATTCAGCCTCAAAAAGCTTATGTTCATTTCAATTAAAATCAGAACTTCTGTAAATGTGTTCAGTTAGGTTCCCTCTATCAGACAGAAATGCTCAAAATTACATTTTAATATTTAAAAATATAAAAATATGCATATTTCACCTTTCTTTCCTCATGGGTCCAGTTGACCCCAAAAATTGGGTAACTCGACCAGGGGGGTCTACGTTCCACACGCGTTTATATTTTTTCATATCGGGTATCAGGTCCTATTTGAAAAAGTGTAAACAACTTAAAAAAATTAAACAAGGCAGATCATGTAAATTATATGTCAATAAACAACATTGTAAGGGAAACCTTTGCTGTCAGTGTGCCTAAAAAAAGCACTAAAAGTGAAAATATTAGATTTATTTATACCAAAAATATAAAACTTAAGCAAGTAATTATGTACTTTAATATAGATAATAAGTATAAAAGTCACATGGGTAATTTAAGGAAAAAATAGCAAGGTAAATCTCTGAACAAAAGGCTATGTAAGTACTTACGTACTTTATCTTTATCCAGGGGTCGCATTATATAGGAAAAATTTTATTGTTCCTTAAAGAAAAGTGCGATGAAGATATTATTTTCAAAATAGTCGTAGGGACGGTAAAAGATTCCCTATAGCATAGCTGCCAACTTTTACGCTTTCCTCTTATAACTAAAATATTATAGTAAATGTTGTCTTATTTAATAGTCGAAATCTTATGATTAAACAAAACGAAAATCTCTATTAAATTTTAGTTGTAGCGAGAAAGCGTAAAAATTGGCAGCAATGCCTATAGAATGCGACCCCTGTGTATAGTACAATTTCAAGGTCTGGCTATCTGGCTTTCAGGGGCAAGGTACTTGCATTCGTAAAATGTAGAAATAATATAATGACACCAATATTTACAAGAGAATCTATCTGAAAACATGTAAAAGTATATCTTCGCTTACTTAATAAAGGTTAAATTCTAATTATAAAATTCAGGTGCCAATGTGACAATTAGGAATTAAAATTAAGTGATGCCATAACGGCATCACCGCCTCTCAAGGGGTCAAGAGATTTGGTTTGATACCACTCAATGTGCTTTTTTTAAATTTTCATTATGTTATTTTAATAAGGTACTCTATTATTTTCTTTATTGTGAGCAAAAACCAATGGAGAAATTTACTTCCCGTAGTAAGAGAAACACAAAAAAATTATTTATAAATATTGGGGTAACTGGATCCAGCATGGCCCAGTTACCCCGGATACATGTCCCAGTTACCCCATTCTGGAAACATTTATGGGGTAACTGGGACACCGGGCTTACATTTAAAACGTAAAGTAAATATGTATAGATATTAGAGGTCTGCACGGGCCGGAATTTCCAGGCCCGGGCCCGGCCCGAAGGAAAGCTATTTTGGCCCGTATAGTTATAAAGGCCAGTGTAAAAATTGAAAGTTCGGCCCGAGCCCGGCCCTTTTACATTTTTACCGTTCTCGGCCCGGCCCGGCCCGACTAAATTTCTACAAAAAATTCCGTTTTTTCTCGACATACTATTAAGATTCTTTTAATGAATACTACATGCATATTTATGGGAACATTTTACAGTATATTTTAAATTACTATCTGTTCGCAAAATAGAAGACACACAATAGTAAACGTTAACGATTACTTACAGTGTTTTAGTCAACGTCTCTACAGACGTTTCAAAATTTAAATAAGGGTTCATTAGAAGATTATTGTAGTTTAGAATAAAGGGTTAGAAAACATAACTTTTGAATAAAATAATAAAAGGTAGATTTGTGAAAATAATGTGGCAATTTATAATAAAAGGTAGATTTGTGAAAATATTTCTGTCATTTTTAAGGCTTTTCTCAAATCCAAAGGAGCTACATTTTGATACATTTATGAGTTCATTTCTTTTCGGAAACGCATGAGATTGGCAGATATTCTTATTCAGAAAATATGTAAATGCCGTTTTTTTCTTAGATAAAAGTAATATATCTTTCAGAAAATACTGCCAAAGTTACCGTTTTGAATCGAATTTCCGGAAGCGATAGCACAGGAAAGGAGAAAACGTACAGTCACGTGACAAGAGTCTTTGTTATCTCTGTACGTAATTTATGAAAAATGGAAACGCTATTCGATCCCAAATGCCTTCAATACTCAGGCCTGTCAATTTTATGCCTTTATAGTTAAAAATGAGTCAGAAAATGTGTCTGAGAGTTTCGCATTGTTGAGCAGTAAATATGAGAACCACCTTAAGGTACATTCCCAAAGATACTGTTAACAGAAGTTCATTATCGCTATTAATACTTTTACAAAACATAATGCCTGTCCTACACATCCTGAGAACGATTAAGACCAGTTCCGTCCCGGCACAAGTCTGCCGAAAAAATTAAACCCGGGATCAGGCATCATGTAACTGTACGATGCCGATCTCTACGATGGACATGTTACATTTCTGTATTGATGTTGTTAAACTCGCATCGGCTCGTAACGCACATTTATACTTCTCGAAAAAGTCATATTCATTGGAAATGACCTCGTATTTTATCTGCTCCTCTCAAATTCTTATATCGGGCCGATAGGCCCGATTGATTTTTTTTATCGGCCCGGCCCTGCAGGCCCGTTCAATTTTTTTGCCGGCCTGGCCCGGCCCGTTTATTTTGTCTGTCGGCCCGTTGAAGAAATTGTCCTAATTCTGCCGGCCCGGCCCGTTTGAAAATTCTCCGCCATTCCGCCGGCCCGCGGGCCGGGCCGGGTACGGGCCTCGGGCCAAGCCCGGGCCCGTGCAGACCTCTAATAGATACCTAATAGTATTAATGTAGTTATATGTCTAATCTTTAAAAAAAAGATAGTTTAATAAAATTACTTACAGTATTTTAATAAAAATCCGAGGAAGTTCAACCATATTGACGTTGTTTTTAAAAAAAGAAACGTAAATTTTTGACAACCTATCACAGTAAAGTGGGAGTTATGATTGAGCTTATACACGTTGTTTTAGGAAGTAGAGATAAAAGGGCATTTCTCACAAAAGCTAAAACTTAAAAAACACCAACGGGATTTTATAAAATAGCCTATGGCCCAGTTACCTCGTTGTTCCAGTTACCTCAACAAACCTTAATAAAAATTACATCTCAGATTTTTTTTAGTTCTATATTTAAACAGAAATGTTTAAAAGTTTTTTTCCTTCTATATATAGTTTTAGAATGCCCACCAACGACTTCAAAAAGAGTTTTGTTGTCAAAGAAAATTGTCAATAATGCATTAATTTTTTCTAAATTTATTAATAGTTACACTTACTATTAGCTGCATTCCAGGAGTTAATAGCTGAGGAAATTTACAAAGATTTCGCTACTAACAACAATATTTTCTATTCAGATAATAGATTTTAGCTGGTAATTCGATTTACATGTATATAACATTTTTGTCTTATTTACGTTATATTTTTTATTTAGTTATTATTTATTAATGAAGTTTTAATTCATTTATAGTATATTAGCCGAAAACGAACGCTGAACTGTTTATGCTGTTTCAATTTCAAACTGGTTTATAATTTGCAACTGGGTTGAACGCGATAGAAATATATATTTAAAAAAATTAATATTTGGAAATTATTAAAAAAAAACAAGCATAAAAATTCATTAAATTGAGACACAGTTTTCAAAGAAATTGCATTTGAATTTACTTTCTTTATTGCCATTCGACAGTGTAACAATTGAAATTGTGCCACGTTTAGAAATTAAATCAAACTGCACTAAAAGCGAAATTTATCGATCATGTTGTTCCCACCGTTAATATGACGTCAGTGTTACTCATAGACGCGATTTTAATTTATAATATATATTATTAGATTATTTCAAGATATTTGAATATAATTCACCAAGTTGCCACGTACACATGAAAGGTTCACAACCATAGTAGACACAGTTTATAAAAAAAAGTGAGATTGTCGATTTAGAAGCTGCATAAAATCTGTTTTATCCACACCCACAGCAGATCAGGTCGGTAAACGGATGACATATATTACGTTGAGTAAAGTGTTTCCCGCCACAATATTTTTTATTGCAAAATGATAAATACATACGAAACCACCAAAATTAATGAGGATGGTAATCTCCGTTTAAATCTACAATCATCTGCCATCGTTTTGGCAACTTTTCAATCCTTCGTGCAATAAATTGGGCCATGCTCGAGTCCAGAAAGAGATCGACCTCATTTATGACCTCCTTATTTGAATTGAAAATTGCTCCATCAAGATGCAACTGCTGATGAGAAAAAAGATAGAAATTTAAAGGGGCCATGTCGGGGCTCTATGGTGTATGTTGCATTAAATCCCACTCTAGCTTGTAGAGCGTCCAGCCGGTCATCGTACTTATGTGTGGCCGTACGTTATCTTGATGAAAATGAAACACCTACCTTCTGAACTCGTTTCTTCCTTTTTAGGGAATGGCCTCGCGAACTTTGATTAGCATGTTTCTGTATATTGCACTGTTTATAGTTTATTCGCTTTTCAGGTACTCTTTGTACAGAATTCCGCGACAATCCCACCAGATGCAGAGAAGCACCTTCTTTTTAGTTAGGGCACGTTTTGAAACCGATCCTTCTGATTCCCCAGTTGCTGAACACCCTCCTTTACAGCTTGTATTGTTGTGGTACACTCATTTTTCATCATAGGTCACAATTCTGTAGAAAATGTTCTCTTTCCTTTGATCTCTGAGCAGAGTCAAAAAACAGTTTTTTTTTCTCTTGTGCTTGTCTTCAGCAGTCAATTCGTGAGGCACCCAGCGGTTGAACTTAAACGTTAGATGTATATATTACAGAGCGTTAACTATTGTTTTTTGAGAAACTTTAAACTCTAACGCAATAGTTCATGTTGGAACATTTCTGTCTTGATCGATGATTTGCTTTAACTGCTCACAATCAACTTCAATAGGGCGGCCAGAACGGGGTTCATCTTCAATGTGAAAATTTCCAGCTTTAAACTTCCGAAACCAATCTTTGACTGTATGATAAGAAACAGTATTGATGCTTAAACTTTCACGCATTTTTCTGTGGCATTCAGTCGCACCGTGTTTGTTACGGAACTCATAGTACATAATCGTTCTGAACTGCTGAAGTGATAGCTCCATTTCGAACATTTTTATGAAGCACAAGATAATAAATTTTTAACAAAGAAATTACACAGTCAGATAGCTGGTATGCCCTGCTTTTGAATGCAAAAATTGGTTGGTTGAAAAACTAACAACTGCACAAATGACAGCTGTTGGCGTAAAGATATCTCCTCTTGGCGGAAAACTTTTTACTCAACGTAATATGAGTAAGTATGTGAAAACAGACTTGGTCCAATGTGGTTGTGCATAAAACAGATTTTATGCATTTTCTAAATAGACTTACTCATATTTTTTTTCAAAATGGACTTGGTCTACAATTGTTGTGAGCCCCTCACATGAGAAAGTATGTAAAAACAGTCTTGGTTCATTATGGGAGTAGATAAAACAAACTTTATGAACCTTCTAAATGGACTATCTCATTTTTTTGTTCAAAATGTACTGGGTCTACTATAGTCGTGAGCTCCTAATATTAACCGTATAAAATCTGCACAATAGTACATATGTATGCGCATTTCGTTCACACATAACTTAAACATGAGCATTGTTTAACAGAATTATATTAACAAAGTAATTTTACAGAAGACATTACTTCACATAATAATAATTGGGAAATTCCGGAGACAAAATTAATTATGTACTTAAAATAATATTATCTCATTCTCTTATGCAAGGCATTCATAAATTTTAATACCAATATCTTCCGTTCACAACCCGTAAAGATAAATTCATTTCTGTAAATGAATTTACAAATGTAAAAGCTTGAGCTCTGGAAAATACTTTCTCGTTTTACAGAGGATGTGTAATAACTAAACTTCTCCTGGTAATTCTCAACTAATACAAGCAAAACAAAATAGATTTTTTTTCCATTTCCTACTATTAGTTCACTCTCTCCCTATAATTATTTATTTATATATCTTTTTCAAATTTTTAGTCGTTAATAAAATGCTTATTATTCATCCTATCAAGTTGAAATAAGTTTTTTTAAACTTGTACTGGATGACAATTGATGTTAATACAGTTTTTTCAAATATTAAGTCATTAATTAAATTTTAATTAATTAATTTTAGTTTTACATGGAGACAAAATGGCGACCATTGGTTATTGAAGCATTTAATGAATCTTCATATCTAAAAGTGGGGTTACCATAGGTGGTACCCTGTTCTGTCGCCAAATACCGCCAAGTTTGTCGCCAACTGCGCGATATATCGCCAAAAGTGATGCCAACTTGGCGATATCTCTAATATTTCGCCAAATCGCCATAAACTTCCATTGTAAACCTACTTGCTTATAGAAAATAAATAAATTCAGATATTTTAAAGCAACAAAAACTAATATTAGCTTAAGGGTCTATATTAAATTTTTCTTTGATGACCTAAGTAGGAATTGACTTTAAAAACAAAATTTTTATATTACTTGTTCTTACTATTGGGTTGTTCGGAAAGTAATTTTATTTTTATTTGGTGAAATTAAAAGACGATTTTCTTAGAGCGTACAAATATATTTTTTTATTATTTATATATTCTTCATTGTGGACAATACCTTTTGCCATCTTTCTGGTACGTGTATGATTCCGCGCTCATAAAACTTCTGATCTTTGTCAAAACTTTCTATCTTTCTTTGATCAAAACTTTGATCTTTGTCAAACTGATCCAAGTGATGAATGACGTCATCATTTGAAGTAAAGGTTTTGACATCTAAAACATTTTTAGCGACTGGAGAATATGGTGGGTGTAGTATTACATCCCATCCAAAATGTAAAAGTTTTTGGCTAGTTACCAATCTTTTATGAGGTCTAGCATTTTCTTGGTTGAACACTAGTCCTTTTCAATTGAACAATTCTGGCATTTTCAGCTTAAGTGAATCATTGAGTTTGTCCATCTGGTGACAGTACATTTCATAATTGATTATGGTATCGTCGGGTAGAAGCTTTAAAAAAATAGATTCCCATGAATTACACCAAACAGACAGCATCACTTTTTTCAATTCCTACTATTAGTTCACACTCTCCCTATATTTATGTATTTATTTATTTATATATATATATCTTGTTTAAATTTTCAATCGTTAATAAAATACTTATTATTCATCCTATCAAGTTAAAATAAATTTTTTTAAACTTGTACTGGATGACAATTGATGTTAATACAGTTTTTTCAAATATTAATTAATTAATTAAATTTTAATTTATTAATTTTAGTTTTACATGGTAGACAAATTGGCGGCCATTGGTTATTGAAGCATTTAATGCACCTTCATATCTATAAGGGGGGTTACCATAGGAGGGACCAAATATGTCGCCAAATCGTCATAAGTCGTCTAAATCATCAATAAGTCGGAGGTACGTCGCCAAATACAGCCAAGTTTGTCGCCAACTTGGCGATATATTGCCAAATTTGGCGGCCAAAATGAGTTTCTAAAAGTGACGCGAACTTGGCGATATCTCTAATGTTTCGTCAAATTCCCGTAGAGTTCCATTGTAAACCTACTCGCTTACAGAAAATCAGCAAATTGAGATATTTTAATGCAACAAAAACAAATATTAGCTTAACTGATTATATTATTATTATTATTTTTTTTTTTGATGACCTAAGTAGGATCTGACTTTAAAAACAAAATTTTTATATTACTTATTTTTATGAAGAATTGCTTTGAGCCGGTTCATATTTTTACTCCATGACCTATTGAATTTAACATTGTTGTAAACAACCCATTTCTCGTCCCAAGTGATGATTCGCATCAAAAATGGATCGTTTTTTTAATTTTTGAAAAGAAAATCACTGACATCAATACGACTCAGCAAATTTCTTTCTGTATGAACATGTGGAACCCATATTGCGAGTTTTTAAATTAAACCGAGGCGTTTCACGCGATCATGAACTGTTGGAGTCGATAAATTTAATCTGTCAGCTATCTCACGAGTTATTATTCGGCTGTTTTCATCAAACAATGCCTTTAGTTTGCCAACATTAGCTTCAACTGGCCTTCCGGAACGTGGTTCATCTTCAATATCAAAATTGCTCGAAAGAAATTTTGCAAACAACTTTTGTCAGTGGCGTTCTATCAATACATCTTCTCCATACATATCGAATAATTTTTTTCTTACTTAAAGAGCATTTTTATCTTTTCCACAGTAAAAAAATCAAATATACCGAAAATACTCTTTTCGACTTTCCATACTTCACAGGGCACCAAACGAAAACTATTGCGCAGAATCAAACAAACTTTTTTCAAACAAGCTTTGCTATATCAGCAATCAAAATCTATAATAACAAGTAATAAAAATCATGCGTTAAGAATAGATTATAAAACACTTTCCAACACTTCCTGAATGCTTTAAAAAACTTCGTTATTTAGGGAAATAAGATAAATGAGATAACTAAGTAAACATTTTATAAAACGCATAAAACATTTGAAAAACTGGATTTCAGCAGTTACCATCCATAGCAAATATGTATTCAAATTTTTTTGAACAGCTCTGTATTTGATCTGTAGGTTGATTTATGTGCTATATAATGGGGAAATTTAGTTTAGCAAGAACACGAATAACGGGTTGAAATTTCTCTTTCAGCAATTTATACTAATACATAGAAACATACTTGTATACTTTTGTACAACACTATAGTTAACGTAGTACCTTTATTACACGCCACGATTTAGCTAAAGTTTAATTCAAAGTAAAACATTCCTAAAACTACTGGAATCACATTTACAGAAATTAACATTTATAGACGGCCATGTATCCAATTCTTTGCGTAACTCTGTATATAATTTTATCTATGTTATACAAACATTTCTTAGTAAACAAAATGTAGTTCAGCGTAAAAATGCATAACTGATTTCAAAACCACCTTTAAGCAATTTACAATCATACCCAGTAACCATTATGAATTCTTTTGTGTAGCCCTGTATACGAATTACAGCATTTATACACACCATATACATTGCATAAATATAGTGAAACATAAAAGCGCATAACATAATTAAAAATGCATTTCCAGCAATAATTGCTACCGTACAGTACTTCGGATACAATATAGTATCTGAAATCTTTTGTGTGTCCCTGTAAATGCTATGCACTTCGTATTACACATGAAATAAGTTATAGTAAACCTCAACGACGTATATCGATTTCATTATATATGAAATAATTTAACATAATTAAAGTACGCCGGAAAAATTTTCCTCCACCCGTATATTATTATGTAACTGAATTCTTTTGTGTGGCCCTGTAAATGAATAATATTTATTCTTTGCCCCGCATATTCTACGGAATGCATATTTTAGTGCATTTTATAAATACATATCACTTTTATTATGTTTGAAAGCATGTAACATCATTAAAAATCATTTTAAACGATTTTTTTTTTCCCGTAGGCCATAATGTAACGGAAAACGTTTGACTGTCCCCGTAAAGGAATTAAACATACTACAAACTTCATTTGCAATAGGGTTTGTGCTATGGTAGAGGTCACTAACATCCAAAAATTTCAGAACGACCCGAGTATATTTACGGGAGTTAGAGCGCGTACAGTCGGACAGACAAACCGAATGCATAAACACTTTTCAACTTTGTTGGAAAGTGCTAAAAATTTGGCTTAAGTGTGACGTTGTTTGTAAAAAAATACAATTATGTCTTCTGTTGGGAAAAAACGAAATTCCAGACAACCCAATATTTTACTAAATACATTTCATTTCAAAACATAAAAAATAAAATTTCGTGCAATTGCGAAATCAGAACAATGTATGCACATATCTATATGGTTAAGCAAAAACATATTCGTGGGGATATCTGACGTCATTTTGATGGTGTCAATGATTTGACAGTAAATTTCGATTTTACTGTCATATTTTGTAAATTCTAGACTTTTTTTAAATTTTACACCGTCAAATAGGGAATATCCATTCAAATATAATTTCACCTATATCTGCATGTACTGATATATTTATGGTTTGTAACATAATTTTGCATCATGACTAAAAAAATCTATATCCTTCCTTCGAGTGCAACCCGATTACGAAAGATTAACACTCCTGGATTTAAATCTACACTGTAAAAGAAAACGTACTAAAAAACGGAAATACTACTGGCAATCTAGACGCCAGTACTATTTCCGTTTTTTTTACGGTAATGTTTACCCATAAATTACAGAAAACTTTCCGTTTTTAATTAGAAAAACGGAAAATTTTCTGTAATTTATGGGTAAAAATTCCCATTAAAAATCGGAAATAGTACTGGCGTCTAGATTGCCAGTAGTATTTCCGTTTTTAGTCCGTTTTTTTCACAGTGTATGTAAATATTCCAGCAGTTGTGTTCGTGTAATATTCAACTACGAAAGTAAAACTTCATCAATAGCTAATTAATAAATAATAATATATATCAAACACAAATTTAACAGACATGTAATCAAATCAATGAGAATCACTAAGATTATCAGAATCAAAAAGGCTGCTGTAAGTAGTGAAATCTTTAACAATTTCTTCGACTATAAACTCTTCGCATGCGGCTAATACAAGGGTACCCTTTTAATAAATTCAAAAACTGCATTTGATATTTTTATTGATAATTTGCATAAAGTGGTTTTTGGTCATAGTGGACGATCTAAAAATAATTTAAATGAAAAAAATCTGTTAGTTTTCAACAAAAATTATTTCCATGCACATTTCTTTGATGTCATACAAGGTAAAGAGCCCCAAAGCTGACACTTTTGTTAAGGTTACTGTTCAGAATTTTGGCTAAGCAAGATGTCTTTCTAAATAATTTTTATTTAAAAAAATGATTTCAGTAACGAACAATTGTTTGTCTTACGATCTTGCTCATTTATTTCCCTTTTCTTGTAAAAGTTCTGTTTTAATGATTTGATAAAAGTGAAAAATTCCCCTAAAGCTGACACTCCCATCAAAGTTCGCTCCCTGAGCTGACATATAAATGCCTAAACCTGACATGGATATTTTTATTTTAAAATTAACCATTTTAATAATATTTAATTATTAAAATATTTTAATAATAATTTTAATAATAATTAATTAACCATTTTAATAACAATTAATTTGTAATAATTTAATATACAAAAGGTTTAACTAAATATCTCCACTGAGACATCATCAATCAGTTATCTAGGGCTAAATGGAAAGGAAGACAAAACCAGCGTGGCGCTTAACGTGTTAATGCAAAACATACTTATAAGTAAAAAAAAATTAACAATATAATATGTTATTATAAGGTGTTAAATACCAAGGTATTATATAGTTTATTCATTAATTGCTAAAAGAAAAAGAGAACACAGATTTAAGCTTAAATACTTTTAATTAGCTGTACTAAATTGAACGCAGGAAGTAATAATAAATGAAACTTAAAGAAGGGGCGAGAATAAGGGTAATAAAATGAAAAATAAAGATAATTATAATTAAGTGTTATTTATTATATTGTTCAACTTCTGGAACTCTACACACGCCTCTAGAAATTGTTATTGATGGAGGTTTTATATTCTGCATAATATTTTTCTCTAGTTCTTACGTCACATTTTCATTTTCTTCAAATCATTTCCAACCTTTTGTTCAGCTTCTCCGCATTGTTGAAACACAGTACTCTTTCACATTGCTTTCTTTCAATTCGTTAATTTGTCCAGGAAAATAGTAATCATCATATTTCACAATCACAAAATCACCTTTATTGAAATTCTGTTTTTCATCTAAATCCGAAAATGCATCCAGATCATCTTTATCACTTTCGCGGTAACACAATTCATCTTCTGTTAACTGATCATCTTCAGAGTCCGTTTCAATTTGGCATCTTTTCCTTCTTATTTGTAGCTTTTTATTTAATTTATTCCTTTTCTCATATGCTTCTTCAGTTTTTTTGTTTTTTTTTTTTTTTTTTTGCTTATCTAGCTAATTGTCTTTTTTTTTTTTTTTTTTTTTTGCTTCTCCTTTTCTTCTCCTTTTTTTTTCAGTATACTCCATACAAGCTTTTGACGACACAACTGTTGGAAATTTCTCTATTTTTTCTTCTTTTTCATACTTTTATTTTCTTCTGGATAAAATATTGTTTCGGATTTCTAGATATACTAAAGACGGGGATGGGGACAAAACAAATTTACTTTAACGCCCCCTAATGCTTCCCCATTGTACTTAAAAATTTTGAACCATATATTTCCTTATCGAGACCTTTAATTTGATGCATAATACGACTTCGTAGATGATTTTTTTTTTCTCGTCCCGCACTTTTCGCCCCTTTATACACCCCACTTCCATTTTTTTTTTTTTTCAATTCGGACACAAAGAGGAGAAAAGAGCCCTTTGAACTCCTAAACTGGACATCCCCCTTAGCTGTTACGCTTTTGATGTAAAAACATTTCTGATACAATTTATACAATTTACAACCTTTGTTCAAACATTTGTAATTAAAAAGAATGCTTTAAGTTATATAATAATGCCTTAATAAAAACTTAATAAACCTTAATATAAACAACTTCTTTTTTAATAATTATCTACAAAATTGACAGTAACCACAATCATCAAAGCATTTACCTCCATCTTCGATTTAGGAAATGCTGCCATTCAAGAAGAAAGAAAAACCCATTCTAAATTATTTTAGAAAACTGGCAATACTTTAAATATTTGTTTTATTTAAAGATGTCAGCTTTAGGGCACCACCTTAAGCTCTCATAATTTTTAAAGTTGACATAGTTTCGAAGAAATTATTTAATTATTTATTTTATTTATTTATTTAATTTTTTGTAGTTTTTAAAAAAGTTTCTCTAAAGATGGCAACATTATTTGGATTAATGCTTTGTTTGAATAAATCGATTTAATTAGTTTGATTTTACATTCTCTTTTGAAATATGTAATGCAAAGAGTATTTACATGACTTACTTCCATATTTACAAAATTTATTGTCAAGAAAGTAAAGGAATTTAATAATTTTCATGCACATAAATATTATTTTCCGTATTGTATTTAAAACTAGGTGTTCTGCCACGACGAACTACGCTCGGCAACCCCCTTTTATATTCCTCATGCTCTAACAATGCGCTTACTCGCTCTGTTTTAAAAAAACATCACATAAAAGTGAATTATAATTAACCGAAAAGTGAAGAACTTCTGTAATCGGGCTAAGATTCATTTCCCTTTGAATGAGGGATTTTAAGGCAGAATCAACTGCTATCGCGACAGTTAACAGCTGTTTTTGTGATTGATTAAATAAGATCAATTAAACATTTGAAAATCAGCTTGTATAAAATAGCTAAGAAACAATGTCGCTGCCTCCTGTTATTTCATACCGACGCTATGCGAAAAGGGTTCTAAACTAGGCGTAAAAAGGTTAATGAATGAACTGTGATAGCAAATGAAATTTTGCGCATGGATTCGTTAAATAAATACAAAACAAATGATCAGATTGAAAATTTGAAAAAACAGTAGAAACTCATACAACATAACTTGGCGATATTCGCCAGCACGATTTCGTTTAGGTGAGTAGGGCAAGAAAATAAATATTAGGTTGACAATAACGGTAAACTCACAAATTTTTTATCCAAAATCATCTTTATCAATGGAATTTTAATGCCCGATTTTCGCCATTATCTTATAAAGTCGTTCTACTATAATTGCATCAAAATCACCTTACTTGCAAAATGTAGTTTTCGTAATTGACAGTATATTTACACTGTAAGCATTATTTCGTTCTTATAATAAGGAATTTATTAAAATTAATATTATAATTATTTTATAAATCTGGAATTAAATTCGGTTTCTTTTTTCTTCTTCTTAAAAACTGCGAGATCTCCGACAATGGAATTCACTGGAATGCTAAACGATTTAGTATAATTTAAAATATGTAAATCATTTTATCTATTTAGTAAAATATTGATAATTATCCTTTTGTAATAGAAACATTTATTCTTAAGAGGAAAAATATTAGATTTTTTTTTTTTAGGTTTTAAATTAAAATTAATTGACATTTAAAAAGCAATTTTAATGTTTGTCTAAATGTAGAAAATATAAATCGACTTTAATCTCTTAATATAGCATATTTTAATATTAGAATTTATATACATGTTTAAATTCTGCGATAAGACTAGTTTTAATGTGATATGAGCAAAAAGAGTAATTTTATAGATTCGGTGAAATTTCCTACTCATTTGCTCATTATTTTAATTACTAGCATGTATCAAGATGTTGCAAAACATCGTGACTTTTTATTTCCACGTACCTTCAGAAATGCATTTTTTTTTTTAAACAAATTAATTCGCTTATAACCTAATAGAAGCTTTTAACCGAATTCAAATTATTTATCAGTTTTCCGCTGACTTTTCGTGTATCGCAATTAATTTCATTACATATACAAGTAATTCCTTTTTTATGTTTAACGTGCTCATAGTAAATATATTCTTAGAAAAAAAAATATGTGAGTTTAATTATGAGCAAAAATTAACGATCTAATTCTCAGCATTATGAAGCAAAAATTCATTCTTTAGGTTCCTGTCGTAATGTTTACCATAAATGTGGTATACTTTAAAGAAAGTAATTTTTTTTAAAATTTATTACCAATATGTACAATTAATTGTTCTTCCATTCTCTTTTTACTCTTATAAAATAGTAGGGGATCCAATCCGAGTTTACTGGGTTACAAAAGATAGGTGAAAAACCTTTTTCTTTTAGGGGCCAGACCACTTTGAGCAGCCAGAAAATATCTGTATCTAAAGCAGTACAAAAAAAATCTGTAGTTTCTTAACCAATGAATGCAACGCATTTTTTTTCTTTTTAGTTTCACATGTTCTCTTCACACATGGTTTGATAAAATATTCAAATGTACATATATTCAGTAATTTTAATTAATTAAATCATAACGACAAAAGTGGCTTTTGAAAAATATGAATATTGAAATATGCATTTTGTGCGCACGATTTTATAAATTCTACTGCAGATGTGATGTTAATATTTCATATTTCATTGCTTATAATACTATGTTTTACAGTGAACCTAAATGTGAAACTATATTCAAATTCTTTAGCATGATTAATGGCTTTTCTAATCATATTCACTAAACTTCATCAAAAAATGTATACTTATTTTTTTCAATCCACAATTTTCAATGGCAAAAATCAGACGAAATTGAGATTCAGCATAAACTAACACATGTAAACTAAGGCTATGCATAATTCCAAGGTTCTATAATAATTAGTTTCTAAATGAGGGTGCACAAAATACCAAAAAATCAATTTTTAGAAAAACGGCTTCAAAATTGGCTTATATTACAGCAACGTGATCTGCCCCGTTAATAAAAAAAATCCAAAAGAATTTTTCATTTAATATGTATTTATAGATTACTCACAAACAACATCAAAAATCATTTTTATATGAAAAATACCAATAACGTATTCAAATAAAGTTTGAAATTTATAAAAACTTACTTTCGCATTAGCCGCAAATGTCAGAATCAACACAGAACCTAGAAATTTTTTTTTTTTTTTTTTTTTTTTTTTTTTTTTTTTTTTTTTTACATTTACTGCCCTACATGGGCTTATACTAGGAATCAAGTCTGTATAACAAAGATATTCCTCCCGGTCTTGTTGAGGTCTCTCTCTATATATAGAGAGATAGATATATAATTCAGTCTAAACTGAGCTCACCGCAACGGGGGGCGTGGTGTTGTATCAAGTAAATGTCAATTAAATTTGTGTTCCATTAATATTATTTATTGATGAAGATATATTTTCATTATGAATTACTCCCTGGAAATAAATGCGATATTTTATATATATTGTTTTAAGAGACAACGGGTTAATCTTTCGTATTCAGGCTGTACGTAATAAGAACAGATTTTTTACAAAATCGTGCTTGAAAAAACTTTTTGAAGCCATTAAAATCAGGAAATTAAGATACAGTTTCCAGATATATTACATTTGAAAAACTTATTTTTTCACTCTTGCGCAATATAGAAATTTGAATAGTGCGATATTTAGTAGTTAAAAAACAATTGCAGTGAAATTGAAATTTATTGGGCAGGTGTTGCCACCATCAATATTACATCAATCATCGTAAATCACAGACGTGATTTTTATTTATAATATAAATGCTGTATTTGGAGTAGAATAACTATTATACCTCAAGAATGTGATGTGCTCCTATAAATGTAAATTATTAGAGAATACCCACTAATAGATAAATAAAGATATTATTAAGTTCTAAACAATCTTAAGCCGCTCTCTTTTCTTTGGCGTATTCAGTTTTTTAATGAACTTCTCATTTTTATTAAGCTGTAATATTCGCGAATCCTCCGCGGTTGTCCGAAGTATTAAAAGCCCCATCCCTACCCGAGATGTGTTGATCGATACATTAAACTTGCTGAATTTTGCTTTAAATTTTTTCCGGTTGGATCTTCCGTGATCGGGCCTACTGCTACCGTTCAGGTCAGTGATGAAAAAGAAGGTACCTCCAAAGAGCGCGCGACCGTTTTATCATGAATGTATATCGCGTTGATGGTTCTGAGGGCAATATTTATTAGGGTTAGGGTAATAAATTAGCGGTTATTTTAATTTATAACATAAGTTATTATATTGAAACACCGATATTTTGAAATATTTGTTTTGTAAGAGAAATGCAGAGTTTGCAGAGTTTCACAGTTATACAGTTCACAACTTTAAAATTAAAAATATTTTCTAAATAACGTTCTTTTTGAAACATTCGATGTTATCTGAAATGGCACTCCTGATTTCATTAACACGATTCATATAGGTTCAAAAGTATTCCGTTACAAAACGTTAATTCTGCGTAAGCCCGATTATGGAATATTCATAGTTTTCCTTTACGCTTTGTGGAAAGCGAGCGTTAGTGAATTTATTAAAACATATATAATTTTTACTTTATATCTTTTATTAAGCAATAGCAACAGAAAAGAAAAAAAAAACATTTAAAAATATGTATATTCAGGATTTCTAATTTTTTTCCAATGTATAACCATATTTTAATTAATATTAAACTTTTAATTGATTAAAGCAAATAATTTTTTTTAAATATTGCGTTATTTATTTTTTATTTATATTTTCCACCTTTTAATTTTTTAAATATTTTGTTGATGCAATTTCAGATCAAGCTGCCGTATTTTTCAGAAGTCATTTGGAGCGTCATTAACTGTATTATTTTTGTATTTCATATACAGTTGTAACCAAAATTAATACTGGGAGATTTAACATTAGCGTCCGGATAACAAAATAAAGCTTTAAATACAATTTATTATTAAGTTCCAAAAATATTACAATGTTGAATATGTGTAAAAATGTTTAATATTACTATGTTACAATGACCAATGTTGGTCTTCGAAAACATACCTCTGTGCATAATTTTTATAGTTCTAACCTACCAGTAAGTGATCTGAAATTTGATTACAAAAGTGCATCTTTAAGATCAAAAACAAAGTTAAGTTAAATAGAAAACTGTAAACAGAGCATTTTTGAGACATCATGATACGCTGAAAACGTCTAAAACCCAGAAACAGGCTTAAACATTTATGCCTCGACGGTACTTTAAAGTATCATTAAAATAATTTGTTATAAATTAATTTAATACGTCGATTGTTAGTAAAATAGTTTAGAATGATTTTTATCTACTTTACTTTATCTTGTTCCGAAAACAGTATTGGTTGCAGAAAACAAAAATAATTTTAAGGGTGTATTCGGAAAAATATTTTTCCACCCTCAACAGCGCGAAATTTTCTGAGACATTTTCAGACTCATTTTTAAAAGTAAAAACACGAAACTTGCTAAGGTGATTTTTGAAGAGATGTATAAGATGCCGTGTGATTTCATTTTTCGCTCAATTAATTAGAATTTGATTTTTAAACAATTATTTTCTCAGTATGACCATTTATTTCAGTCCCAGACCTCGCGCTTCGGAAAATTCGGTTCAAAACGCCAACTTTGACAGCACTTTTTACAATATTTTCTGCATTTATCAAAAAAATGGACAAGCACGGCACATTATATAGTTTCTAAATAAAACAATTTTCCAGTTTGGTGCGTTTGAGAGCAAAAATGAATTTTAAAATGAATCGGAAAATAAGCAGTTTGGATTGGAATACACCCTTAAGAGGATGATTTCTTTTTCATTTGCATCTGTTCAGCTTGACGTTGAAAGTTTGGAGGGGAGAAATTTCAGTTCGGAAATATTTCTGTATTTCTATTGTAAAAACATTATATTTGGACATCTCCTAATTCTACAAAATACTAAAAAAAAAATATTTTAAATAAAAGACTTGAGTGGAGTTTCACAAAATCCCTTTAATAGTAGGAGAGCTGTTGAACATTTTTGAGTAGGTATTTGAGGCACCCTGAAAATTTGTGCAACACTTCTTTTGTAATGCCTGAATACAAAATCGAATGTCTGGCTGAAGGATCGTGGCCCAAAAACTGTGCCAGACAAAAAATGGCACTTGTCACGTGTCTGGCACAGTTTTTGTGCCGATTAAAGTGTCTGTCATTTTCAAAATATTTTTTTCTAAGTATAAATATTATTCTGTCTCAATCTCAGCGTGCCTCAAATACCTTTTTTGGGTAGTCAAAAAAAAAAAAAAAAAAAAAAAAATGGCACTTGGCACGTGTCTGGCACAGTTTTTGGGCCACAATCCTTCAGCCAGACATTCGATTTTGTATTCAGCCATTACAAAAGAAGTGTTGCACAAATTTTCAGGGTGCCTCAAATACCTTCCCTAAAATGTTTAACAGCTCTTGGACTATAAATTCAAATTTAATTAATTAAATTAAATTGACAAAATATTCTAAAAGTTATTAAATGATTCTGGAAATCTTCTAATGTAATTTCAAAAATTTCGCGAAAAATGCTTTAATTGATGAAATTTTCATTAATTCATAATTTGAGATACAAAGGGTTAAATGCGAACCAAATTTTGCAAGAAGTATATAAAAGAAGACAATGGGAGAAATATGTGGTATTTAGAATAGAAATGTTTGAATTTCATCTGACTTGTCATTAAACGAGCAAAGGGAAATTAAATGGCTTGTTTGAAATAATCCCTTTTCCTCCGTTCTTTGTTGATTTAACGAGTACAGCGCACAAAGAGACGTCAGTGAACTGGAAAATAAAGATTTGTATTCATGAGACGGTAAAAGATCTGCATGTAAAATAAAGTATGGTATCCTATAGTTGGAGGTTACTGAAACAAAATCTTCATATGTCTTTTAGTTTTCAAACGAAGTTTCATTTTTCAGGAATAAATTTGTTAAATTGCACCAAATGATTTTAATAATTTCTTTTCCGTATGTTTTATGATATGAAAGGAAATTCATTTAGAACTTTCTAATATATTACCCTGTCCCTAACCCGAACCCAAAAATTCCGCTTAGCCCATTTCCGGCCAAAGGTGCGTAAACACACCATTTCAATAAATATTTTTTTATTAACACTATGACGTATATTTTTCACTGATTTTATTTTTCGGCTATTTTTAAGGGTTCTGGAGACATCTATAAAATATCACTAATTCAATTGGAGTGAACAATTTCTGTTGAGAAATTTTCCAATTACGCTAGTTTTTTAAAATTGAAACGGTTATTGACAAATTCGACTTTTTGAAAATGTATAGTTATTCCACTTGCGATTAATCATATGTTTTTATAATGGATTAAAGATGAAGTTCTTTAAAAAAAATAATAATTAAACAAAAGTCGTAAAAATTTTACAAAAATTTATTAATTTTAAATTTAATGGTGCGTTAGCACACCATTGACCGAATGCATGAAAATGCCGAATGCATTTTATTTCTCAAATAAAATGTTATTTTTCGTGCAAGAAACTTTTTTTTGTCTTAATGAATGTAATTTAAGTACATTACACTGAAAATAATACCACATTTTATAAAATTTCTATGCTTGGCCTAAAATGGGCCAAAGTCAACCCGAAAAAATTAATTATTTAAGAAATTAATCTATATTTTAACACTATTACTGAAAAGCGGGGTTGTCAGTTTGGCCTCCATTTTTATTCAGAAATTTCTAATTCATACCAGAAATTAAGGATAGATTTTTTTTCGTTTATTAAATGGGACGCATTTCGTGATCAATTGAAGGATAATTTCTTCTTTCAAAACTTCCGGTACAATTAGAAATTTCGGACTAAAAAGGGAGGCCAAACTCGCAGCCCTGTTCACTGCAAATATAGGCGTCTTAAATTTAGACACATAAGTGACTGAAAAAGAATTTCAGTCACTTAAGCGTCTTAATCTGAAAATTCAGACACAATAGATGTCTTAATTTAAGATACATAAGTGTCTTAGCATGATCATGGTATATACGAACCGAGAAATATGTTGGAATTATCTACGAAGTGTCTTATTTAAAACAGTAGTTGAACATTTCTTTTTTGTACTTTTCTGAACAGCCAATCAGAGCATTGATTTCCGCGCATGTCATCTATGGCTCCTTCATGATATCACATTTTAAGCGTCGCCATTGCTTGGATTAAAAGAAATGCGTAATTATGGAGTATTTATCGAATGAAAGCGTAAGTCATATTTAATTTTAAATTTTTATCCCAGTAGGTTTGTATCTTATGAATATAAATTAAATAGTTTTTAAAGATTGATCTCTTTTTTTGTAGTTTAATGTTAGTTTTTTGATTTCACAAGCTGCCGTCTGTTATACCTTCTTAATGTAACGGTATCGAATATAATTGCTTTGATAATTAAATTGGAATGCTTTAATTCAGCGCGCTTGTCTCCTGTGAATAAACGAATGAGTGATAACTTGTTTAATCTTCCTTTTCGATCCTGTGATCGGAAATATCCTAATTTGTCGTTGCCCAAAAGCAAAACGTGCAACATAAACAGATTTGAAAAGCTGAATGATTCATAGTTCCATTAAAGGGAGATAAAAACATTAAATTGAAGCCGTTTGAAACTGTATTTATTCTATGTTCTGTTTCTTCTGATTTTTACTGTTTATTGATTATAAACTCTTGCAGTTTATGTATCAGCACTTATTGTATTTTTTTGTGATTATTATTTTGGAGCTAAATATGATATTCATTTATGATTATGATATTCGGAAAAGTTTTCAGATTGAAAAAAA
Organism: Maratus speciosus; assembly: GCA_963932465.1. Taxonomy (NCBI): domain Eukaryota; kingdom Metazoa; phylum Arthropoda; class Arachnida; order Araneae; family Salticidae; genus Maratus; species Maratus speciosus. Next base: position 436,767,302 of record OZ010800.1, read on the forward strand.
GCATTAATACTGTGAAAATTTTCTTTACCTATCACCGTTTTTAATCATAGTACTGAAACTTTTTAAAGATTTATTCTTATGATTGATGCTTTAATTTATTATTGAAAATCGGAAATTTTGATAGTCAAAGTTTCATATTTAACATTTACCAAATTTCTAAAAACATAATAGGTATTTCTTATACTATCATTCTGTAAGATTTTTTAAACATAGAACAAATGCAGAAACATTTTATTCATTAACTGCAATTTCTGTTCTTGTTTAACGGTATATTTATAAAGTATTCATTAATATTTTTTGAGTTTTTTTAAATTGGTACCTATATTATTTTTTTATTTATATGTAAGCCTTTTTCTGCTATGTTTTGTTCATGATTTTAAATTTTCAAACCGGAGAAATTTCAGAAACAATTGTGAAATTTCCCTTTATTGCAATCGCATATGCAACGTTTCTGATACAAACAATTATTAGTACGAAAAAAATTAAACATGATAATTTAGGCATAAATAAAAAGTTGTTTATGCTTGATACAAAGTTTATAGATAAAACTGAAATAGTATATATTTTTAAAAGTTCATATTTACTTATATATTATATATTTTTAAGCGATTAATAACTACTTTTTTTATATTCAAAGTATTTTCAAACAACTAAAAAACAGTACATATTCTGTCATTTCTTTTCCTTTTCTTCTGTTTTCTAGGTTAATTTTTTCTTATCAAATCTGTAAAATTTATGTAACTCATATTCATAAGATACAAAGTTTACAGGAATAAAAAAATAAATATGACTTATATCCTGTTGTTCCATAACAGCTAAGGAATATGTTTAAAAGGAAAACTTTTACATATTCCACAGAATGTATAAAATTAGACACCAAAGTTAATTTTTAATTAAACTGACAAAGCACCGCAAATGCAAAAAATATATATTACACATGTTCACTACTTACAGTGACTAAACTTGTTTATTTATATGTACTACTTGAAATGTATATTTGAGGCAAGTTTTGAAACTAGCAGTGATTATTTTCTGAATGTTATTAAATTAGAGTATTTATTTATTATTTTGTATTTATAGTTAAATAGATCTTGTGATTATCTGATCTGTGTAAAAAAATGTATTTGCCAATATAAATTTTTAAAAGATCTAGTTTTTAAATTGCATGATTTTTTTTTTGAGGGGGGGGGGGGGATTTTCTTTGAAATTTTCGAACATGTGATATTATAAATATCTTTATTTTTATCCACTGAGTATAATGAATATTTGAACTTTTAGAGTAAGACAAGATTACAAATATTTATATATATTTATCCATGTACCGTAAAAACCGTCAATAAGGAACACTTTGGGGCTGGGGAATTTGTCAGATAATCGGAGATGTTTCCTTTTGTGAGGTAAAAATATACAAATATGCATACATTGTGTATTAAAAAAGGTATTAGACGTCCACTTTTCGGAAATGTTCATTAACCTTCACAACGGACACTTCCAAATACCGGACACCCCTATTTAGTAAAAGATAATGCAGAGTAGCATTTTTTTGCAAAAGGACCTGATTAAAACATGGGCATGCTGGACAGTGTCCCGTCCCCCTACGATTTTAGGACTCAAAAATTTGATGTGCAATTTTTGTAAAGCTTATATTTTAAATCCATTTCGAAATTGTACTGATTATAATCAATATTTTGAATTTTTAAAGTAAAATAACATTAAAAACTAAACAAATAAAAGAAATCTAATATTTAGATGAATATCTTTTTGTTTTTAATCTTTTTCTACTCCTGAAATTCAAAATTTTTAATATAATCAGTACAATGTCGTAAAAGATTTAAATTATGAGCTTTACAAAAATTGCATACCAAATTTGGAAGCCGCAAAATCAGGCTGTGTGGGGTTGGGGTGGGGGGGGGGGGGGCAAGACCACAGCTAAATATTTTTCTAGGATTCACCGTGGTCAAATATGGCTACGTATAATGCTGACAAAAATTGGTTGCGATTAAGACGTTTGAAGTGTCTGAAATTCAGACGCAAAAAGTGTCTGAAAAAATTAAGACATTTTAAAATGTCTGAAAATTGAACACACCGTTTCAGACACTTAAGTGTCTGAATTTCAGACATTTCAATTTAGAGTGTTGAAAAGTAGTCTAAAATTATATTTTCAATATCACTTTTATTATTATTATTATTTTTGTATAAGTTGGAACACATTTACACACATTATAATCAAATATATAGTTTATTATTATTATTATTATTATTATTAAAGAAATAGTCAAGATTTTCGTTTCAAAGGTTAATCCGAAACTTACCTGAAAGAATCCTAACCCAACCCAAAACCGACCCAAAGACAAAACATTTAAGTTTAACACGGCCCATGCCGAAAACTATTAGCTTCCACCCGATTCGATGCAGAAGTCTATATTATCTTTTGATATATAATCTAATGGAGCCATATTTAAATGCCTACTGAAAAAACTAGGAAATGTAATTTATGTTTCGTAACGCCGCAAATAAATTTTAAAAAGCGTATAAAATTTAAGACAGTACATAAAGAACCTTTAGTGAAATAGAAATTAAAAGTTAAATTTCATAAAACTGCTGGAAGGTAGAAAAAACACAAACACCAAGAAATGTCTTTTATGCATTTTCCTTAGTTGCTTAAAAGAGTTTCTAAACTATAATACAGGTCATTTTTCAGACCTCGTGAAACTCCGAGAATACCTTTGTTTCCAATAAATATCCTTAAAAGAATGTCAAGGATTTTAAAAATAAAAGAATTGGTTAAATAACGCGATATTTAGAATCGAAATACTCTCATTTTGTTTGAAACGTCATAAAACGCTGAAGATAAATTTAAGTCGTTTGCAAAAAATAATCTCCTCTTCAACCAACTTCCTTTGTAGATTTAACGAGTTCAGAACATAAAGAACCACTAGTAGTCAAATAAAAATTAAGAATTAAATCTCGTAAAACTGCTGGAAGGTGGAACGAACACAAACACCGAGGAAATCTTTTATGCATTTTCCTTAGTTGGTTAACCTTTAACTTGATGTGACAGAAATTATCACATAACAACAGTGAAACGGGCTGCGAGACAGCTGCATCGAAAGATGAATGAAAGGCGCGATTAGCTCATTTTATGATGTTTTTGTACTAAACTTTTTATACAGGACTGTTATAATTAAAATTCACCTATTCAAGAGCCTCTGGAGATTGTACTAAAGCTCCAACCGAAACAAAATTTCGGTAGTGTTACGCAGCTAAACTGAAAGTTCCAAGTTAAACTACGAAAATTGTAAAAACAGCGGACTGTGAGACCGGTAACATCAGCTAAAGGTTAAAATAATTTCTAAACTGTAATACAGAGCATTTTTAAAACCTTATGAAACTCTGAGAACATCTTTGTTTCCAAGAAATATCCTTAGATTGCCAAGGATCGCAAAAATAAAAGGATGTGTTAAGTAAAGCTATATTTAGAATGGAAATACTATCATTTTGTTTGAAACGTTACTTAACGACGGGGACAAAATTAAGACGTTTGCTAAAAAGGCTCTCCTCTTCCCCCCAACCGTCTATGTAGATTTAACCAGGGCTGCGGAGTCGGGCCCATTTTTGAGCGAAAGTGTCAGAGTCGGATCTGTTAAAATTCCCGGGATCGGATTCGATCCATTTTTTACACCGACTCTGCAACCCTGGAATTAACGAAATCAGAACATAAAGAGCTCTTAGTCAAACAGAAATTAAAAATTAAATGTAATAAAACTGCTGGAAGGTGGAAAAACACAAACACCAAAAATATATTTTAAGCATTTTAATTCGTTGGTTAAAAGAATTTCTAAGCTATAATACAAAGCATTTTTCAGACCGTGAAACTCTGAAAACATCTTTTTTTCCGGGAAATATCCTTAAATGGATGTCAACTATCGTAAAAATGAAAGGATATGTTAAATAACGCGATATTTATAAGGGAAATACTATAATTTTGTTTGAAACGTCATTTAACGAAGAAAAATTATTAAATCGTTTAACTACTACCTCTCTTCCCCGACATCATTTGTAGATTTAACAAATGCAGAACATAAAGAACCATTAGTGAAGTAGCAAATAAAAATTTAAAGACATAAAAATTCTGAAAAGTTAACTAAGTTAATCGTTTACTCCCACCCCCAAACTTCCTTATTGTGGATTTAACAAATGTAGAACATAAGGCATTAGGTTGAGCAAAAAGTTCTGGGAAATTTTTAATCTAATAGTTACCAGAATTTGTATCTTATGTAGGAGTACTAGTGGTATATATATAGAAGTTCAGTAATTTCGGCTCCAAAATGCCTATTGAACAATATGATTTGCGTGTGCTGATCCAGCAATATTGGAAAAAACTTCTAACAATTCTGAAAGCCGTCGATAAGATTAATGAGCGTGAAGATGTTGGTACGGCGACAAATTTCGTACTTCCAGCAAAACCGGAATCTGGCATAATGATGGCAGAAAGTCATGGGTATGGCGGCCTATACTTTGAAGAATAGTCCTTGTTGTTTTGTTGTTAATTTGTGCGTAACAACGCAACTTTCACAAATTTCCCAGAACTTTTTGCTCAACCTAGTACCATTAGTCAAATAAAAACTAAAAATTTAAAGTTATAAAAATGCTGAAAAGTTAATAAAAAAGACAATCACAATCGGCAAGAAATATCTTTTATGCATTTTGTTTAGTTGCCTTAAAGTGTTTTAAAATTAAAATACACAGCATTATTTAGACTTCTGAAAACATCCCTTTTCCGAAAAATATGCTTAAATAAATGTCAAGTTAGAGATCTGCACGGGCCGGCCCGTGGCCCGAAGCCCGAGCTCGGCCCGGCACGCGGGCCGGTCTCGGGCCGATTTTCATTCACGGCACTCGGGCCGGGCTCGGGCTCCACTCTTCTCGGCCGGGCCGGGACCGGGCCGTACATTATTTCTGAAGGCTCGGGCCGGGACGGACCTAACTTATTTTTTCTGTACAGAGTCAGGATTGGTTTCATTCCTAGTCCTCACGGCTCAAGCTTTTCAGTCCTAGTTTTGACTCAGCCCGTATGAAAATCATTGTATCAGCTTGGCCAGATCCATTCAAAGATCAGTCAAATTAGGCCTGGCCCAAAAGTTTTTGCAAAAAATGCATGCATTTTTAAATTGCCATTATTCTACACTTATACATTAAATTTTTTTCTTTTTAAAGAATAGTATATTTCTACGCTTATTAAAATATAGCTGAATTAAAATATAGTAAAACGTGTGAAAAGAGACCTGCCTATGACGAACCCTGTTTTAAACTGAAAAACGTGTTGATCCATGCAAAATTAATATACTAATACGTAAGAAAATAATATATGATACATTTACACTTGCTAAGAATGTAACTTGTCTATAAAGCATTTTTTTTTCTTTTTTACGCAATTCCGTCTTAGAAGATTTTACTGTATAGAATTTTTCAGATTTTTGGCATACATGGAATACATGTATGTTAATGCATGAAATACGGATTAACAATATTAATGATAACCTAAACATTTACATACAGGAAATAGAGATTCGTTAAAAAAATAAATATCGCAGTCTGTGTCACTTCTTTAAAAATGAAGATTATAAACATGAGAAAAAAAAAGTTAAGATAAATATTTTTGGTCAGAGCTATCTCGTACGAGACAAATTTTTAACCAAATCGACGTAAAAATCAATGTTTTGTAAAAAATTCACTCGGGCTGAGTTTTTTTTTTCTCAGGTCGAGATTTTAGCTTTTTTTCCGGGCCGGGCCGGGCTCGGGCCGAACTTCTAAGATTTTTAGCGGGCTGGGCCGGGCCAATATTACTTTTTCTATTGGCCGGGCCGGGCTCGGGTCGAACTTTTAATTTTTTTATCGGGCCGGGCCGAACTTTTAATTTTTTTATCGGGCCGGGCCCGGGCCTGGAAATTTCGACCCGTGCAGACCTCTATGTCAAGTATCGTTAAGAGAAACGGATGGGTTAAATACGCTGTATTTAGAATGCAAATACTCTCATTTTGTTTGAAACGTTATTTGGCGACGAAAAGAAAATTAAATCGTTTGCTGAAAATATTCCCCTTCCCCAGAACCTCCTTTGTGGATTTAACGAATGCGGAGCCTAACGAACCATTAGTAAACTAGAAACTAAAAATTTAAAGCCATAAAAATGCTGAAAAGTTAATAAAACAAACACAATCATCAAGAAATATCTATTATGCATTTTGTTTAGTTGCCTTAAAATGTTTCTAAATTAAAATTCAGAGCATTTTTAAAGCTTCTAAAAACATCTATTTTCCAAAAATATGCTAAACCATAACCGGAGTAACAAATATTGTCGCATAACTACCTTGAGCGGTCTGTCAGACCGCTTAATCTAAAGCTGAATAAAATGCTACATTAACTCTCAAAATACTATTCCTGTACTAAACTCCATTTACAGGACTATTATATTTAAAATTCAGCTATTCAAAAGTCTCTAGAGAAAGTAAAAGGAATCCAAATGCAACAAAATTTAACAAGTATCTATAGTTTAACTGAAAGTTTGTGAAAATTGAAAAATGCAGCGGTCTCTGAGACTGCTAATATCGGTTACGGGTTAAATAAGGGACAAGGATCGTAACAAGAAACAGATGGGTTAAATACGCTGCATTTAGAATGGAAATCCTCTCATTTACTATGAAACATCACTTAATGAAATAAGGGATAATTAAATCGTTTGCAGGAAACACTCCCGATCCGAAACTCCTTTGTAGGTTTAGCAAATGCAGCAATAAAGAATTAGTAGTGAAATAGAAACTAAAACTTTAAAGCCATAAAAATGTTGAAAAGTTAATAAAACAAACAAACACAATCAGTAGGAAATTTTTTTATGCGTTTTGTTTAGTTGCCTTAAAGTATTTCTAAATTAAAATACATAGCACACTTGAGACTTCTGAAAACATCTAGTCTCCTAAAATATAAGCCTAAATAAATGTCAAGGGTCGTTAAATACGCTGTATTTAGAATGCAAATACTCTCATTTTGTTTGAAACGTTATTTGGTGACGAAAAGAAAATTAAATCATTTGCTGAAAATATTCCCCTTCTTCAGAACCATAAAAAAGCCATAAAAATGCGGAAAAGTTAATAAACAAACAAACACAATCAGCAAGAAATATCTATTATGCATTTTGTTTAGATGCCTTAAAGTGTTTCTAAATTAAAATTCAGAGCATTTTTCAGACTTCTAAGAACATCTAGTTTCCGAAAAATATGCTTAAATAAATGCCAAGTATCGTAAAAAGAAACAGACGGGTTAAATACGCTGTATTTAGAATGGAAATACTCTCATTTTCTTTGAAACATAACTTAACGAAGTAAGAGAAAATTAAATCGTTTGCAGAAAATACTCCCACCCCAAACTCCTTTGTAGATTTAACAAATGGAGGATAAAAGAATCAATAGTGAAATAGAAACTAAAGATTTAAAGCCCTAAAAATGCTGAAAAGTTAATAAAACAAACATCACAATCAGCAAGAAATGTCTTTTATGCATTTTGTTTTGTTGCCTTAAAGTGTTTCTAAATTAAAATAAAGGGCATTTTTTAGACTTCTGAAAAAATCTCGTTTCTGAAAAATATGCTTAAATAAATGCCAAGGATCGTAAAAAGAAACGGACGGGTTAAACACGCTGTATTATAATGCAAATACCCTCATTTTCTTTGAAACGTAACTTACCGAAGTAAGGGAAATGAAATTGTAATAGTCTCTTCCGTCTTCTCTCTATTGTAGATTTAACGAATACAGCACTTGGATACCGCCAGTGAAATAAAAGAGAAAGATTTAAATTCATGAGACATTAGAAGTATGTAAAATGAAATGTATATATGTAAAAGCGAAAATGAAATTGTTTGTTTTAGGTTTATTTAGAAGGGGTTTCTATGTGCCTTTGTCCCTAGGAACAGCCATAATGCTATGAACTTTATTTGAGACTATGAAATTTATTTATTTTCATCCAATGATAATTTAAATGTGTAAATATACTGTTTAATTAAACCAATAGAGTCATATTCTAATACCTAATGAATCATCTGAAAAGTGTATTAAAATCTCGTAACTGCAACCACGTAAATAAATCATATAATGTTTTCTGATAAAGATATATAATTTGTAGGACTTTATCTTTTTACCTACTTAAATATTCACTTTTCTTATAACGGAAGAAAAATCATTTATCAGCTGTTTAATTTTATACAAAATGTATCAATCACGTGAACAAATAATACACTTAGTGGATCGCGGTAATTCAGCTAGATCCATAATATGATACACTTTTAAACATAAATACAGGAATTCACCTAGAATTCTTACTTAAATATTTTATTTGACATAGAACAGATCTGTCAGCCCGGGTACCTGCTGCGATTTTAACATACTCGATCCATGAAACACCCTATTTTATAGAATGTAACTGCCCATTTTTTGGAGAAGAGGAATTTGAAGCATTTTAGGAATATTAATGACTTCAGATTTTAACAATTAAAACAACGGTCACACATTATAAATGCGGAAAAGAAAGTCATAGAAAATATGAGTGTAAACCTATTCTCGAATATTCTTAGATTTATTCAGTTTTACAACCAGAACAAACGACTGGAACGTCTTCAAAATAATAAAGCTGAAGAAATTCGTGGTTTATGAAATATGCTAAATCATAACCTATTGAAAAAATACAAACCGATGGAAAGTTTAATGGTTGACGAGCAGTTATTTCCGAATCGAGAAAGAACAAGACAATATTTTCCGCCTCAATCGGCTAAATATCGGATAAAAATATGGTGGGTATGTAAAGCAAAAAAAATATTATCCTTTCAACAGCCGACTATGCACCGGGAAAACAGGTACAAATCGTGAAATAAGCCGAGGTGAAAGAGTTGTGAAAGGCTTGGCCACACCATTTAAGGATTCTGGACGAAACATCACCATGGGTAACTTTTCTTCTGATAAGCATTTACTGGAAGCTCACAATGGTTGGCACTTTGGATAGAAACAAACCTTATATTCACCAAGAAGTGTGGCCATGTATTTAACGAAAGTTTTATCCAAAGAATTTGGATTTCATGATGACGTAAGTACCGGGTGAGCAAAAAGTCCGTATAAACTTTTAAAAATCATAAAAAGCGAAAAAATAACTGAAATGAAAAACTGTTTCCAGGATTAGCACTTATAGTTCACGGGAAATTTTTTTAGACAGAAATAAATAATAACTCAAAAACAGCCAACAGATGGCGCTGGTTCGTGCGATTTTGGTGGAAATATGCAAATGAACGGTTGTAAGAACTTGTGCTCCTAATCCAGAACTAGATAACCGTTGTGAGCCTTGTACGTGATCAAGGATGCTCTGTATGAAGGATAAAGCTTTATTGTTGAAGTTATTTTACGTGAACTAGTTCTGGATTAGGAGCAAAAGTTCTTATAGTCGTTTCATTTGCATATTTCCACCAAAATTGCACCAAAATCTGTCGGCTGTTTTTTGAGTTATTTTTTATTTCTGTCTTAAAAAAATTCCCGTAACCTATAGATGCTAATCCTGCAAACAGTTTTTCATTTTGGTTATTTTATCGGTTTTTGTTGGAAAACGTCACAGTGTAAGTGATTTTATGTCCAACATCACCTCGCTTGTGAAATGACAATTTCCTCGTGAAATATGCAACGCGTTTTTTAGTTGTGAAATATGTTCCAAGATGGCGACACTTCCCTGAGCTATGGTGGCGTAAGATCGCAAACTAGCGAACAATTGTGTAAAAGACTTTTGTTTCGAAAAGGCGACAACAGATCGCAGCACTACAGAACTTTTCTGATAGACTCATTTTAACTAGACCCTTTTTGCTTGTTAAGCAGTTTTTATTGTCTCAGGTTTTTTACTCTGTTTTAACTCTTGTGGGGCCCTTTTTTACTTCTTCACTTGAAGGCCCGATTTTGTGAGGCCAAGACGCACGGTTTTTCGTGCGTTAACTCTTTGTCTTATGGAAGACCAAAGTCTCCTACTGAATTTCCAACATCATTACTCTTATATTATTCATATTTAACCCTTTTACTTTATATTTTTTAGTGTGTGTGTGTGGAACCCTGTAATCAAGATATTCTTCAAGAATTAAATATTTTTTTTCTCTACAACTGCATCTGCATTATTCAAAGAAGATATTTTTCACGATTCACAACATCTACTCATTAAATAAAAAATTATAGGTTGTTTTCACACGAAGGAAACCAGCGTATGTCTGCTTTACCAGAAAGGTAAGAAAATAAATTTCTATCTTTCATTATTGATGAAAAAACTTTTGGTATAACAATTTTATATTTATACTGGATCCTTAGCTTCATGCTAATCGCGAACTCACCCTTTCTAGATATTTTAATAGTTTTTATGAATTTTTAAAATTTATACTGACTTTTTGCTCACTCGGTATGTGCTCGTATGTTCCAAAAAAGAATCAAAGCTGTTATTCTAATGTCTAGTATGATAAAACCATGACGGGGCCGAAAGAAAACCCCGAAATGATTCAGTTTTCTTATGAAACGAAATATGAAGTGGATATAATGGAAAAATTATTGGGGCGATATGCAACACATAGGAGTGAAACCATATGGCCACTTGAATTAGTTTTCAACATTGTGGATCTAGCAGAACTTCCTGCTTACATTATACATACTGCCAATAATGATATGGTTAGACATAAAACAGGCAATCGTCGCCAGTTTTTGCGGAAATTAGGTGAGACCTTGAGCATTCCAGCAATTCAAGATCAATTGCAAAATGTACAGACTATGAGACATTTTTCGACCAAATCGGGAATTAAAAGCCCGTATTGAACCCGCCCCAGAACGTAAAGCGGGATGAAAATGGCGGACAGAATAAGCTCTGAAAGAGAAAACTCATAAATCCTTTTTAACTATTGAACATTAAAAACTTCCCTAGCTTCGAGAAGGAGTGCATATTTGTGGTTTGCCTCGCCTAATTTTCATACAACTACAGTGCAGGGGTTGCAATGGCCTTGACGTCACTCACTTTGAACTTTTGACTTTCCCTTTTATATATTGTATTAGAACCTTTTTCGCCTCTCATGTAGTATGTAGTTGTTTTTGAAGATGTGCCGGGAAATTTTATGTCTCGGTGTTTACTTTATAATAATCAAGATTTTTCATTAAAGTATTAAGCAATTACAAGGAATGATTAATTCCACCATAGTTCACATAAAAAATATATACACCCATTATAATAAAAAATCTATTTTTCTCCTACACTTTAAATTAGTGAAACGTCCTTTTGGCAGTGCAAAGGAAGATAGCTAGCGGCTTACCAGTGAAAGGGGGTAGCTGCGTTATCGAGAATACATGTAAGAAATTTCTATTCCTGTTATACTGAATTGATGATATATCCTAAAAGGCACACAGAGGTATGAAATAAATATTAAGTATATAAATATTATTTATAAGAGAAATAGGATGGATAAATGTAGTTGGTGTGAGATGTTCTTGTTAGAGACTAAAAAACGGGCAGAAAAAACTAAAAATCATGTTAACAATGTAAAAAGCCAGTACGTGAAGTACATTAGTACACCTTTTGCTATTGTAAAGCTTGTCCACAAAATTTCGTGCATGAAATACTTTTTACCATAAAAAAATGTCTAACTCTTATTTTCATCTTTTGTTTTTCCATGATATGATAGCCAACTCTATGGAGCAACTCATAAAAAAAACAGTCAAATATCGTGAAAATTCTGAAATATATCGGCAGTAGACTGAGCTGGTTTTTAGTTGTTGTCTGAAAATAGCTACATGATAAGGGGTTATCCATTTCGTTTTTAGTTTTTACTTGTTTTAATTTTCATTTTTATAGGGGCTTTAGTTCTTCTTGGAAAATTGCCAAAACGAACCTATTCCAAGAAAAAAAAAGAAGTATCAAAATCTAAGCATTTCTTCTAAATCTACTCGTTGACATTCGTTAAGTACAAACTACTTTTCTGAAAGACAGATAATAAAAAAATGACAATTTGTGGTAAATCCCTTATCATTCTGTAGCTTATAGAGAGCAACTGAAAATTCGCTATATTGACGATATCTTTCTGAATTTTCACGATATTTAACTGACATTTTTTATGAGTTGCTCTCATTATCAAATCATGAAAAAAAAAAAAAGAACGTTATCGTGCAGAGATAATAAATATAGCATTCAACTGATCATATTTCATAAAATATTTAATCTATTTACATTCAAATTACACTATATTATTTTTAATACATTTTGTTAAATGTTTTGAAACTGGCTTTAAATTTGGTAAAAAACTTTGCATAATATAAACAAAAAACATGTAAAAATTTTTGGAACATTTTAAACAAATCGATATATCTCCATGAGTATACGTTCTATTCTTCCACAAATGAAAATATATATTGTTCAATATCGACATATTCGTAATCTATAGCGATAGATCATTTTGTGTATTTTATTTTACAGGGTGATTCCAAAAATTATTATTTCTCATTGATTTTTTGTTGCCCCCCTAATTGTCATTCTGATCAAATCGCCGTTGATAAATATGAAGTCGATATATTCTTCATAATCCTGACGTTCCAGAAAAATCCGAGAAATATATCTCTAAATATTCGACAAAATGTATAAAATTGAAAGTGTCCGTTCATTAGTAGGCCATATAGTGTATAAATATATATTGCATATACATATAAATAAATGCTATATACTTATATATTTTTTTGTAATTTTGTATGTTTAATATTTTATATATCTATAATACACGTGAAATTAAAACGTAACATTATTTTATATACTTTAATTTTATATACGTCTTAAAAGATATACGATGCACAAAATATATATTTATATAATATTCCTTCTACAGAAAAATATAATTTAAAATTCTGGAAAAGTATAAATTAAAAAATATATATATCAATAAATATTAAACAAATAATTATAAAAAAATTATATATATTCAATATCATTACTTATCCTCCAGTAGCACTCAAATAATAAAATAAGCAACCCCAAATGCTGTAGATCACAATTCACAAATCATATTATCATATCATTCATATCATTTATATTAAGGAGCAAAAATAAATTTCTATGTATATGTCCTTGGGAAGAGTTATCCTATTCCGGCTGGCGCGATTGGCGAAGGAATCAAAAATAGTGCCAATACTTTTTTTATTTATAGTACCTTACTATAAATAAAAAAAGTATATTAAAAAATAATTATAAATAACATATTCAAAATCATTACTTATCCGCCATAGCACTCAAGTAATAAAATTAACAACCCCAAATGCTGTAGATCACAATTCACAACAACCGCATAGAAACATTTATCGCCAAAAAAATAAATAAATAAATAAATAAATAAAATTCGCTATAAAAGGTGGAACAGGATGTGGAACTCCTCCCATCTTCCACATAATGTGAATTCAAAACTAGATTACTTTATCGTTAGCAAAGTTCAAGCGTACAAGTGCAGTTATTTTTAGATTTTTGCACGTTGCAGTATGTTTATGCATGATTCTTTTTCACAAAATAACAGAAATAGAAATTATTAAACGATTCTTAGTTGTTGCTATAGTAAATACACATTCATTTAAGTTTTGCACTTTGCGGTAGACTTGGAGATAACGAAACCATAACATGTCACCGTATGGTACTGCAGATAAATAAAGGATACATTGCACAATGAATTCAGATTTGAAAATAAGAATGAATTTTTACAACAAATAAATGCTGATACATTGTTCGAGGTTTTGTGATTTTTTATTTTATCACGCGAGAATTATACAGAAAATTCTATGGTATTTGTTTTGTTTTGTCTATCAATATTATCGATCAATATTAGACATTTAAAAAAGTTTTATTAAAGATATTTCCTGATGAACTTCATTCATTTACAACGTTGCAATTTGCCCAAAACACGTTTTTTTTTTTTTTTTTTTTTTTTTTTTTTTTTTTTTTTTTTTTTTTAAATCCAATGGGAATGTCATTGCACATTATTTCGTTTAATTGTAGTTTTTTACTTGTCGAAATATGTCCAAGAAATTTTCACGTGATTTAATATTGCATGTAAATTGTCTTGGCGGGAAAAGGGAATTGGCTGTATAGTTTTGGTAACATATTTACTGTTTTATGTATACAAGAATTTTTTTAATATATATATACATTTTTTATGTAGAGAGAAGCCTTTTATCTATTTAAATATACAAGCAGGAGTAAATTGTATAGAAAAAACAATTAGGATGAGCGAAGCGAATCCTCTACTAGGCTATACAAATTACATTTTGTCGTACTCTTCACGAATATATATATATATATATATATATATATATTCAGTATTTTGACTTGAAATTAAACATAAAAATAAATTATGACCTGTAGATTTGCACAATATCATTTTTTTACAGAATAACCAGCAAAAATTTATTTTAATTAATTTATTTTGCATGCTTTTCCATTACGGACGCATTTTAGCAGATAAAAAATGAAACACGAATATTTTCAAAAGAAAAAATAAATCATGGAGTTAGTCATTATAGATAGAATCCTGATTATAAATAGTTTCACGATTTCTTTTATGAATTTTTTAAAATATCTTTTTTATGAAAATTATAGCACATTTTTAATGAATTAAAATTGCGAAAATTTAATTATTTACATTCAATTATAAAAGTATTTTTCTGTGTTAAGAATTCAAAGATACAATTTATTCTTGTTATGTGAAATCATTTACGTAGACGATGCATACGCATTTTAAAAGAATTATAATACGATTTTTTTTTTTTTTTGTAGAGTGGCAACAAAAGAATTGTAAACAAATAAAATTAATTGTTAAATTCGTTATATCATAAATAAAAAATTCTGAGGAAACTCTTATAGTTATTTGGCTGAATTTACATTTCTAAAATTAAAATGCGCCAAAACTTAAAATAACGTTTTTGCTTAATAAAGATGCAAAAATAACATAAAAAATGTTGTTAAATCAAATATTTCTCTTATTAAATAACGCTTCGTGAATCCAAACAAAGCATGGGTTTTGCTAGTATACATATATTACCTAGATGTTTATATTATACTAGGGGCTCACCTTCGTACGAGCCCCGACGAAAAGATTACAGAAGTTTGAATTATGATAAAATAAAAAAAAAAAAAAAAAAAAAAAACAGTATCGATCTTTCTTTAAACGGGTTTCCATTCATTTCCCTTTGATTAGGAAATTTTAAGGTCCATTGAGCTGTTGTTATTATATCCAATGTCTGTTTTCGTGTTTGATTAAATAAGATCATTTAAACATTTGAAAATAAGTTACAATAAAATGAATTAAGTAAACAGAGTATTTGCCAACACGGCATTTTTTAACAAAGCTGACATTGTACTGAGTAGTTAAAAAAAGTCAAAAATTTCGAAGTTTTATTTTGAAAAACAACGGTGATATGAGGCAAAAAAAAAAACAAAAAAAAAAACCTGAAAAATTGTAATTTATTAGATTACAACGACCATTTGGAATTTATTTCGACCACCAAATTCCGTCGCATCCTCTTCAACAACAGATCGCAAAGATCAAACTTCAGACGACCAAAATGTTCATCGATAAACTCTCCAAGTTCCGTTACGAGAAGAAAAACAGTTTCAAATCGAAAGCAGTTCCACGAAATCATCCACAGATTGCGACGAATTACCTACGTTGAGCTCAATTATTCCCGGTTAGAATCGACCGATTGTAAAACGCCGTGGCTAGTGAATTGGAGCCCCTCGAGACATGGCCTTTTACTATCAATTGATTAAACATTAGATTGTTTCCTTTTTCGCGTTCGTCTTTTATTCTGTAATCGATTTTCATAGGCTATATAATCAGTTGAAGACCTCGATTTTCATGGGCTACATAATCAGTTGAAGACCTCGATTTTCATGGCCTACATAATGAGTTGAGGATTTTCATTTCTGCGTTGCTCTTTGGCTTAGGATTTTTCCATATCTGATAATTTGTGCCTACCCATTTTGTAACTTTTTCAATTTTTAACGATTTTATGCCTTTCGATTACATATTCAAACAATTTTTAACGACTTTATGCCTTTCTATTACCAAATTAAATAAAAGTTCTTCTAAAAGTAAAGAACATCGTTGAATTTCGTTAAAAAAAAAAAAAAAATAAATAAAATGCGAGCATCATTTGGCCCCATCCTCGACCGAAAACAACAACCATTTCCAAATGGTTAAAAAAAATAAAAAAATAAATAAAAAATGACCCGCTTTGGTAATTTTAGTGTTAAATAAAGGTGATTTGAATTGTATATATGCTTTTGAGTTTTTGAAAGCGTATGTTAAAAGATATAAATAATCCTTTTTAAATATTAGAGAGCATACGTTTTGATAAACAACACAATATAAAATTGTAGAATAGACATAAATAATTTCGTTTACAAATTTCATTTGTTTTCATAAAAATGTTTCATTAAAAAATTAATATTAAAACAATATCTAAGTTCTCATCTGTTTACGCTTATTCTAGATTTAATAAAATCCGAAAAAATGCGAAAAAATGCAAAAACATTTAACGAATTGTGTTTATTAATTTTGTTTTTAAGGAATGTTCTGCAAAAAACGAATGGAAGTGTTGAATGGATTTTAAACTTTTTATTCTTCTCAAAATATGCTTGGAATTGCAGTGGTGGAAAATTGGCGCAGGGGTGGAGCCTATTGACACCACTAAATTATAGTAGTATTTTGCCTCTTATCTAATGATCAAATTTCTGAGTTTTTATTACACTGAATAATACCATAAAAATTTAGTGGTGTCAATAGGCTCCGCCTCTGCGCCAATTTTCCACCACTGGAATTGTAATAAAAATAATTAAAAAGTTTCAAAAATAGAACACATTTTTCGGATTTTTTTTACACATATTTTCTGCAATATTAAAAAGTTAATCATTTGAAATATAACTAAATATACAAAATTGGCACAGTCTGCAAGAAAGTCGAAAACAATTCGTGAATTTCGAAATAAATAATATTTCTCCATGGCAACTATTATTTTTTTGTTTACATGCAATAAGAATAAATAATTTATTTTGCATTTCTCATCTGTTTCCGTGAAAAAGTGTACCATTAAAGAAAAAAAAATCCAAGTTCTCCACTGTTTCCGTTATTCTAGATTTAATACTATGCGAAACAGAACAACAACAAAAAACATGCAAAAACATTCAAAGAAATTGTACTTATGAATTCGCTTCTAGAATATGTTCTGTAAAAGATGAATAGAAGCGTTGGATGGAATTTAAACTTCGTATGCTTCTGAAAAAATGCTCGGAATTCCTATAAAAATAATTAAAAGTTTAAAAAATAGAACCCCTTTTTCCCAATGTTTTTGAAATATATTTTCTGCAATATTATTTTTTTTTTTTTTTTTTTTTTTTTTTTTGCATCTGTTCAATTTAGGATATATATAACAAAAATCTGAAATCACGTCCACGATATATTGTCACATCCATGATTGTTGTGCATGAATTAAATTCGTTGTTGAATAATTCTATGGTGTGCAAACAGACAGATTTTTACATAATATACAAATATATATTATAACCACGAGCCAATAATATATATTCGTATGCATACCAATTTCCGAGTTATCCATAATTCCGAAAAGCTTTTCTTTATATTTAGAAATTTCAGAAACCAATATATTTTCGAGATTTAAAGGAAAATTTATAAAAATCAAATTTATTTTTCAGTGTATAATTTTCGGAAACGTTTCAGAGTAGTTTTTACTGTGTATCAGATTTTTTTTTTTTTTTTTTTTTTTTTCGGAATATAGATTTATCAGATGTTATCATCTTCAACGGAGATGCTAAATTGTAAGAATTATCTCAGCTTAAAATGTTTACTCGAGTATTAATAGCATCCCATAAACCAATATTTCGATTTGAGAAAATGGACTAATAATCATAAAAACTACTCGGAAATGTTTACGAAAATTTCAGACAGCAAAATAAGTTTTATTTTTATAATTGTGTGTTTAAATCTCGGTAATCTATTGATTTCTTTGGTTTTTAAATGTAAATGAATGCTTTTTGGAATGGTCCCTGATTGATAAGAGGGTATGTTATATATCCGTTCACAGTTCCATTATATTTGCGTGGAGTAAGAAGGATATATCTTTTTTTTTTTTTTTAAGTGCATTATTTCTAATATTTTACAGTACATTGACTAGTGTTCAATGCTTTTTTTACAGTCTTTTGCGAAGTTTTGTCTAGAATTCAATGCTTTTTTTATACAGTCTTTTGAAAAGTTTTGGATACATGAATAAAGAATACATTCATTAAAATTATTATAAGCTGACTAGGTGAAAGCTTATTTTCTAATCAATTTAACTGAGGAGATGACTTAACATTTGCCAGTTTCATATAAAAAAATCTTTCTTGTCACCTAATTTCAGAAATTTCAGTTTAAGTTTCTATGTTTAAGAAAAAACTCAAATCATACTTTTTATCTTCAAACTTAGAGTAGGTTTATTCCAACAGAGTAAATTATTTGGTATTTTATGTTTTTTTTTATATATTATTTTATTTGTTTGTTTATTTATTTCTCAATGAAGTGTTCACTTTTTTTAATATCACTTTGAAACAAATTTGGAGCAATTTATATTGCTATCGAACATTTTATATTGTTGTCTATCGAGTAGCGTACGATGGATCAATTTTAGTAAAATTGATGCTTGACAATCTATATTATAAAGGACAAACATATCAGTGAGTAACGCATACGTCATTTTGCGAATGGCAACACTTTGAAATTTGAAATGAAATTTTGGTTTTGCAATTTTCTCTTCTTTTTAGAAATTTTAAACTTTTAAACATCGGACATTTAAAATTTTTACACCGTCGTATAAGGAAAAAAATGCTGTTTTAAATGCAATTTGTTTGAAAGCTGTATCTCAATTTATTTTTGAGATATTAATTTTTTTGTAGTTTTTAATACCATTTTCCTTATTGTGGCAACAAAAGTACCCCATTTCTATTAAAAGCCATTGAAAGTAAACGGAAAATAGTCAAAAATAGGAGATGCTGTATCTTTTTGCTGCCATTTTATCATAAAAACTGAAAAAAAAGTTGAAATTTAAATATGGGCTATGTCAAGAACATTGTTTGTTATTCCGTGATAATGACGTCATATGCATACTTTTCTATAGACGAAGTTTAAGACTGGATTGTAAAAGTGGATTGCTTTAGCGGATGCAAATGACGTCATTTTATAAAAAGCGTGTATTTTAATTCTTAAACCTGAATTATGTCTTGTAGAAGTGCGTTATTTTCACAGCCCAGCTGCTTTGAAATTCTTCACAGGTGAAAATGCTTCACTTTTGAAAATAATGTAATCGAAATCACATACTAATAAAACGCAACGTTATACAAAAAATTAGAGTGTCTTTATAAGGGAGAGGTGACATGCAAAAAATAGTGATTTATATTACAGAAATTGATGATTCTCGCCTGGATGGATTTGCTTCGCCGAGTTAGACAAGCAAACAAATAATTCGTGGTTTAAAATAATATCATCTTCCTGAAGTTTTTGTTGAAAATTCTCTCCAATAATAAAATTTTAATGCTATTTTTTAGGACATTCTACTATAATTTTATCAAAATAACATAATTTGCTTAATTTAATTTTTCCTAATTTTATATAATCTATATATTTAAAACACAAGTGTGTTCTTTAGTCATCTGCCCTGATCATTCTTCTGAACCAATTTCAGTAATATTTTTTTTTTTTTTTTTTAACTGAAAGCTCTTCCTTTGTAGATGTGATCGCACTATCTGTTTTTTTTTAAGTATCCCCACTTTTATATTTTAATTTTAAAAGCATTTTACGAAATTTCTTCAAAATGATGAAAATCAGATAGCTTTCATTATTGCAGACAAGAGAGAAATAATGAGGTATTTTAAAGTTTATTGATGCTATTTTCTGATAAAAATTCAAAATTGTTGATAAAAATTGTCGTCTAGGGTTTAGTGGCGCAAAATCCCATTAGGAGCAGAATGGTATATTAGGGCAAAATAACGGGAAATGACGTACTGCTTTTGAAAACACGCATTTTTCCTCAAAAATTTTTATATTGTTTTTCCTTTTGCATGTGTACTGATACTAAGTTTCAGACACTAGGCGAAATGCTTATTTAAGTGAAAATGAAGTCATATTTAAAAGAAAACGACCGTTTTCTTAGATAAAACTAAACATTTTAACACAAATGCGTCTAAAAAACTTAAATTACGGAAATTTTTACTCTCCGGAATCGAGATTAGAATATCAAGTAAAGAGTGCGTCTGTTCACATAAAAGATGTAGCTGACAATCCTGACTTCAAGTTTTGAGTTAAAACGATTTTTAAATGATCAAATAAAATAAAATATATTTTTTTAAATGATGAATATGGATATGAGAAGTGTGTATGGAAATTTTGAGAAAGTGAAAATTGCTGTTTTCATTCCGAAAATCCAAGCATAAGAGCCTCAATTGATAACCACATCTTAATAACTGATTTTTATTATATTTTACTGATTAAGTATCTATATTATAAAGAACAAACGTATCTGTCCGTAACGCTGACGTCATTTTGTGAATGGCAACACTTCACGATCATATTTCGATCTTGAAATTTTCGCTACTGCAATTTTTTAATCTTCTGACCATCGTAAATTTTCAATTTTCGTCGCACAGGGAAAAAAAATTACTTTCAAATGCAATTTGTTTAAAAACTGTATTCATTGACTGATGTATTGTATTTAATTTTTAAGCATGATTTTTTTTTTTTGAGTTTATCTTATTCCATGCAGGTTTCAATACATAATAATAATAAACATTTTGCACATAAAGCAACAAACATTTTTCAGCATTTGTTTCTGACTATTTTTGCATAACGAAATTAACACTTCCTTTATAAAGAAGTAAAATAATAATATTAAAAAAACACCAATCTAACACATTTGTGAAAGACAAATTAACGAAATTAATACTTCTTTTATAAACAAATAAAAGAATAATATAAAAAAAAACACAAATCTAACATATTTGTAATCGTACAATTTAAATTTTTAGATCATCAAACAGGATTTTTTTTTCAAATGGAATTTGTTTTCAAAGTTCATCTCTGTTTACTAATTGTCTATGGTTTTAAAAACAATTTTAAAGCATGAAATATTTTTTAATTTATCTATATCGCGCATAACTCGATTACGAAAGATTAATCCGTTTGCCCTTAAAACAAAATAAAGAGTTCATCATTTTCTTACGGCTAATATCCATTTAAAAAAACTTCCCTATGAATAAATAAATAAAATAATATAAATAAAACACAAATTTACCAGACATGTATAAGCTCTGAACTTATCAGAATATAAAAGCATGCCATAAGCATCAAAATCTTGGCAAATAACTCTTAGCATGCGGTTAATAAGAAAATACCGCTTTTGATAAATTTCAAAAATTTATTTGATTATATAATTTATATTTTTCATATGAAAAATGCTTCTTTAATGTTAGTGAGCAACCTAAAAAAATTATAGCATATAAAAAAAATTATTAGTTTTCAATTAAAAAAAAAAAAAATGTTTTCACCTATATTCTTTAAACCGGGAAGCCTGGTACGATCCCCTAGTTATTTTTAAAACCAGAATTAATAAAAAAGAAATTTTTTTTCAAACCAATAGCATTTGAAATTAGGGTTATTCCTTGTTGGATTGTGCGAAAGTTGAAATTGGACGATGTGTATAAATTAATATATTTTATGCAAAAGCATAATTGATTGCTTAGATCGTAACCGTGGTCGATAAAATTCTAGCTTTGTTTAAGGACAGTTTTTGATTTATAATACATATTCTCACGAAAATAAATTTGTATGCACATTGATCTTTCTATACACTTCTCCAATTCACACAATTACAGTTCATTCGATAGTCCCTGCGTGACATGCATAACTTTAGGTTCGGGAGCATCAGTTCTTCTTGTCTGGCTAGATTCCAAGTTACAAAAGTAAAGAGTATGCTCCGAACGTTTACGGAGAACACCCCTTTCTTTTTGTTTTTGAAAATGTGTATTTGCTTATGAAACTATCATTTTACTTTTCTGCTTTCAGGAACCTATGGAAAGTTCAAATTAGGTTTTAAAATATTTAAGTGTTATTTTTCAGCTAAAACAGAGACATCAATAAATTTTATGAGTGGTTGTTTTAAAAGTATTTCTCTTATTAGTTTCAGTAGGTTTTTTTTTTTTTTTTTGTATTATATTTCACTGCGTGAGTAGAAATTAACATAAAAATACAAAATTTAACTGCAAAGTTAGAAGATTTTCCATAAAATTGTAATTTTAATAGAAGTATCTATTATCTTCTCAAATTATTACACTGATTCCTATATATATATATATATATATATATATATATATATTAAATGAAATTTTTTTAAACTGATATGTTTACTTTTATTCTTTTTATCTAAATATCCACACTGTTGCCTGAGAAACATAAAAATAATCAGTTTTATACAATAATTGTTCTTAATTTTAAAGAATATTCTCTATAGTGTAATTTCATAAATTCAGTTCGTGGAAGGTTTTTCTACATTTTATTTACTTATTGTTATTTTTTTTAATATTATTATGGCACGAGACTCCTATTTATAGAACATAACTCACTTCTAAGACAAACACTGACATTTATTAAGACGAACCCAAAACAAAAATACAGATAGTAGCTCTTTTCACATTCAATATTTAGCTTCAAACAGCAATCTTTGGCTTTATTTACATAACATCGTTGAATATCTCCTAAGATTTTTATGCATCATTAAATCTTTTATTTAATATCGTCGAAAAGATTCTACTGTTCTTTTTCACAACAGCCGTCGTCGAATTCTTTCTGCGTTCTATTTATTTTTTTCTGCATTTCCACTTCACACAGCTTCGTTACCTTTTTAATCTCGAAGCGGAGGACAGCGTCGAGAACATTGAATCTGAATGCAAGTGTTACTTGCGAAATTTCCCACATTATTATTTTCATAGTAATTGTAACAGAAACGGATAACAGGAACATATAGTAATTTTAACAGAGGTGTGACGGAAAAAGTTTTTATCCAAAAACACTTGTATGAAAACAATAAAAATAAAATGATACATTTTTATATGTGGCAACGCTCATACGAAAAATATCAACTCAATGAAATCTAGCAGTCATGAGTCGTGATAAACTCACGAATGAATACGAGCTAACGATACGCGAGAATTGAATACATTAGAATGGAATTGATTCATTAAAAAAGGGTATCAACAGAGATCGGATGGTAAAAAAAGAAATTCAGGGGAAACATATAAGTGGCAACGCTCATACAAAAAGTATTAACTCAATGAAATCTAGCAGTCATGATCTGTGATAAACTCACGAATGAATACGAGCTTTCGATACACGAGAATTGAATACATGAGAATGGAATTGATTCATTAATAAAATGATATCAACAGAAATCGGAATGTAGAAAAGGTAATGCAAGGTATCCTTTTTAAACTGGGTGTACTTGTCAACTAAACCATTCGCCACAACAAGTTCGGAAGTGATGGCTATTTCTTTAGGAGCACCCGAAGTGTGGCCATAGCTACTCGAGTAGATCTCGTAATTTAGAACCTTGATCAGGTAACAAAATCTTCAACTGACTAGGCACCACCACAGGTAAAATTCATAGGAAATTTCGTGGACTTTGCACCCACGACGGATTTTACATGCACCGTGCACCATTTTCGGCGGATTGTGGCGTTGTGCGTGGCGGATTTTCAGCTGGCAGCGAACTTCGAGTCGGCAATATTTCGCGTACGATTCCGATGTTCTGCCAACTGGGCCACTGTTGCCGGAGGTTGCAAAGTTTAACACCAGAAAAGCAAAGCAAAAGTGCACTCTTTGTTTGTTGTTTATTGAATATGCAAAACTTCATATTTGAATGCTATCTATGTTTCGGTACATTGTCAACATTAATCACTTCATATATATAAATTTTGTTTACATTAGTAAATATATCTTCTATTTACTATTAAGATTTTTATACTTTCATAAAACATATATACTTTTACATTAATAGTCTCATTCTAGGTAAAAAATTGATCCAAAATGAATAAAAACGGCAAAATATTCAATAAAAACAGTTTTATTTTACATTTTTATTTTTTCAAACTATTTAAATGTTTCGAATATATTAGACCTAGACAAAGAAGTTTGAATTTTCACGTTGTCTGAACCTTAATCTTATTTTATATATTTTGTTATATACTGTCGTGTTATTACGTATGTAATCTTATATTCTTATAATAATATGTTAAAATTTATTTCATTTTAATATTAAAATAGACATAGTAGACAATTTATTTCGGGATACAAAATACAGAGTAAACATATTTAACATGGTACTTTTTCAATATAGGGGCATTGGCATTTTTTTTTTTTTAACTTGGCGCTATTCGCGCTTCAGAAAGTAAGATTCATTGCCAAATGATATAAACCGATTTGAAACCAAACCAAATGAAGTTTCATGTTTCTTTTTATGTGAATTTATAAAAGTATAAACATAGTATTTATATATGTATTATTTTGGGTTTTCTTCTCATCTGTTTGTATATAGAAATAAATAAATGGCTTCATTAAATTAAGTAAATCGCATAAACATTGAAAAAAATATTTGTGTGCATGAAACAGTGAGATTGGCAGAAAAAAATGTTCCCAAATTTACTTTTCTCGCCAGGGCCATTTTCTTTATTTTGCCAAAGCCTCTATACTGGAAAACTACCTTTAAAAAGAATTAAAGGAAATAAACATTTTAGATTACTTAAGTATTTAGATTGAAAGAAGCGTTCATATTCTATTTAAAATAAGTATATATATATTAAAAAAAATAGGAGACCTGAACGGAAGATGTTATTTAACACAAATTAAATTTTGAGAAAATTTAAGTGAAATTTTTGGTTGTAAATTTTGCTTATTTAATATTTTTATGATATCATATGTTCAAAATGTTAACAGGTGATACTAATCACTCAAAACATAATTTTTAATCATTATTATTATTATTTTTTTTTTTTTTTTTACTAAACCAATCGAAAATATATTTAATAATATGGACCTATATCTTCAAACAGATTAGAATTTAGGTATTTTAACTTTACCATATATTATTTTAGCTCATAAAACCTTCATATACAAAAAAAAAAAAAAAAAAAAAACTTTATGAGGACAAATGCAACTTTGCATCTCCTTCTACTGATGTCGGCAATTATATTTAGCTGCTGTTGCTATTTTCCTCATATAAATATCAATTCAAACAAATACAACTTGCTTATTTTCGTGAAAGCCAACCGTGAAGCAAATGAACTTTTCTCCACGGAGAGAAACGTTTAATGAAAATTTACATTTAAAATTACATATGATTTATTTACATAACAGATTAAACTAAAATTTGTACAAAGAAAATTTTTATAATTCAAGTTAATTATCACAACATTTAATTAGCATAAAAAAAGAGAATGCGATATCTTTGCACTTCTGAAAAATCCCGAACCTATCACTTAAAACAAGACTATGCGTCATGTCAAACGATAAGTAAGATTTTATTTACTTATTTTCTTTTATCAAAATGAAGTATAAATCTCCCGATTCTATCACTTGAAAAAAGACTATGCGTCAGGTAAAACTGCAATAAGATTTTTTTTCTTTTATTTATGAGAAAAAAGTATAAAGATAAAAATTAGAACGTTTATAAAAAAGTAGACTATAAACTATTGCATAACACATCTAATAATCTTTTGCATGCGACTACAAATAAACTTTTGTAGGAGCAATATAAGTACGTAGATGTGAACACAATGAGAATTATAATATACAATATTTTAAACAATATATATACCATTAAATAATATTTTTAAAAATATGTATAATTCTAGACTAAGGAGCATCTCCTTTTCATGTCTGTCTGAGACGTAGAATTATATTTTAAGTTCAAGCGACCTAGCACTGGGGGCCAGACAGCTATTCTACTAACCCAGATAGCAGTCCTAAAAAAGACTTTTAGCTTATTGGAAGTAAAATGCAGTGCTTAAAAGGGTAATTCAGTCGCTCGAAAAGGCGTGCTTGCTAAAGCTAATCCTTTGCATTTCAATATTTTTAAATGATTTTTTTTTTTTTTTCGCGTTTTATAGCTGAGATTGATTTGTACAAAGGCGTTTGTTACTTTTTTGATTTTGTTTTAAAGATATATGTTTGTGTTTGGTTGCGTAAAGGTGTTTGTTTTGTTTAAAGGTATTTTTAATAAGGACACTTTTATTTTCGGAACCGGTTTCGAACTAAAACGCATCCTTATAAAAAACAAATTAAAAATAAAATCTGCAAAGTAAATCAAAAAACTAAAAAAAGACGGCCTTTCTGCAGATCGATCTCAACTATTCAATGCAAAAAAATAAAAATAAATAAAATAAAATATAATTTTTTAATGCAAACGAGATATCTTAAAAAATTTCTTCCATAGGATTAGCCGGTCTTTTCGCGTGAAGGAAGTAGACCCTTCGACCTATTCTATCGCCCCTTAAACCTAATCTCGGAAATTCTCTCGCAAATGCTTGTTTACAATCCAAGTTAAAAAGGGGAGTGAATGTTATTAATATTTATGTTGTCTCTTTTTAATACTTACAACAAAGCAGAAATGTGTGTATGCATTCAGTTTGTCAGTAAGTCTGTTTGGCCGTCTGGCCGTGATCGAACTCTTGTAAATACACTAGGAATGAGATGTGATTTTTATGTTATTAATTTTTACTATAGGATGTTGTATTGAAAATGAAGCTTGTAGCATTTATAGTTCATTTTCAGGTATGCACAAAATAATTCCGTAATATTATTCTTTATCGGGAAAAATCGGTTACGGTTCATTTTATTGATCTTACTATATTTCAAACATAATTGAGTATGCAACATTGAGATGCACTACAGCATGATTTCTCAGGAGTTAACATATACAGTTCGTTTACAGGGTCGCATAAAAATTTCCAATAAAATATAATCTATGAGAAAAAGTCGATTGCGGTGCATGTAAATGACCTTATGATACTTCAAACATAATGCAATTAAACAGGAGCGCTGACTATGATCGACCATTGCTAGAAGTGCGTTTTCTGCTGTAGAATGCTTTTATAAACTTATCCTTTTTTCAGTGTATTATGTGGTGTGAAATAAATACTTTATTTCATATATATATAGGGCTGGAAAACAGAATTCGCCTAAATTACCTCATACGGATAGAAATTAATGGTTGGTTGGTTGGTTGTGTTTATGCCAAGGGGGGGGGGGCGCCCTCCGTGGGTGTTTTTCTAAGGGAACCTAACCAGTTTTGCCTTCTGGCCGTGATCTAACTCTTGCAAATACACTCGGAAAGAAATGTGATTTTTATGTCATTAAGTTTTACTATAGGATGTTGCATTGAAAATGAAGATTGTTGCATTTATAGTTCATTTTCATGGATGCACAAAATAATTCCGTTACATAATTTTTTATGGGGGAAAAGCGTTTATGGATCATTTTATTGACGTTGCAATATTTCAACCGTAATTGGAATGATAGTATACATCATTGAAATTCACTACGGCTTAATTTTTCAGGAGTTAACATATTCAGTTCGTTTTCATGGTCGCATAAAAAAATTCCTTTTAAGGGGGTCCGTGACACATTTTAAAATCATTTTTATTTATTGAGTAAAATTTTTGAATATTTTTGCGATGGTTAACCATATCACTTTTAAACACAATCACATGATAAAACATCTCATACATTTTACTAAAAAATTTTAAAATTTAATATTTATTAAATAACGGAGGTAATTTAAAATCGTCATAACTTGAAATATTATTCGCAGAATTCTAATTTTTTTTCATTTAAATAAACATAAACATATAAATTTTGATTCTGATTCAGCATTTTAAAAATATTATTTAATTAAAAATTAAAAATATATAAAAAAAAATGTAACTTTCAAAAAATCGTATTTTCAAAAGTAATTTTTTTCTTTAATTTGCTGAACCAAATTAAAGTAAAACAATTGAAAAAGTCCCAATGTTCCAAGTTTGAACCATCTATCTTTACTATTATCTGACTTATAACAATTTAAATACAAGAAATGTTGAAAAAACCCATCATGAAGAAAAATGAATTTTCACAAGAAGTCGTTTCCATGAAAATCATTACTTGAAAGTGAGATTTTGAAAGCAAACCAAAACGAAAAATACATATACTTCTTGTTCCATTTAAGATAGAAAGATGATTTAAACGTCATTTTAAGAAGAAAAAAAACGGAGAAAATTTCTAATGCAATAAAAATGCTTTGGAAAATTTGAAGATTTATGTATCCCGGGCTCCCTTAAGGGGCTGTGTATATATAACGTTATCAACTTTTTTATAATTTTGGACCCCCCCCCCCCCCTCCTCCCTTTAGGATATTATACGTTATCATCCCTAGAACACCCCTCCCTCCGTAACGATATCGTTATCGATGTCTAAAAATTCTTTAGATTTTTTGAATTTACTTCTTTTGTTTGGAGTGATAATACAAATATGGTTACGTTTATTTTTCGCATACTTTATTGATTCAAATGAAGAGAAGTCAATAAAATATCAGTTTATATATGAAATAACTTTATATTAAACAACACTTAAAAGAAATATTTACTATTTAAAAGTATTTAATAATAGCCTTTTGTTACGTAATGAATTCAACAGTAATAATGTCTTTTTGCAATTGCCCCCCGCACGGGGAGGGGCAGACAGAACTTCTTATCAACAAAACAGGCGACAACATTATCTCTCTTTTATTTACTAGTAAATACAAGTATAATTTCAAACATACTTCGCATATGGTTTGTAGAACAACGGATTATATATGTGTATATGTATGGCATTTGTGACAGAAGAATAGGAATGCCTATCGTTGGGGTATTCCGTATTTTGGAATTAAATAATTTTATAATGATTTAATGATTTTAATAATAACTTTGTATTTTCATAAAAATAGTAACATACGTTAGAAAGATAACATACTATTTTTATGTAAAGGCCAGGTTACAAATAAAAAGAAAAAAAATTGTTTGGATCAAAAATGATAACGATATCATGTGCCAGACACCCCCCCCCCCCCTCCTCCTAAAATGATAACGTTATATATGCGTAGCCCAAAACTATAATCTATAAGAAAAAATCGATTGCGGTGCATTTAAATGATCTTATGATACTTCAAACATAATGCAATTAAACAGAAGCACTGAGGTTTGACATAAAAGGTTTTTTGCATCTAATAGTGTGTGTAGCATTTACCGTTCATTTAGAGATATGCACAAAAGAATTTGGTTACAGGATTGACTATGATCGACCATTGCTAGAAGTGCGTTTTAATCTGTAGAATGCATTTTAAAACTTAATTGCATTTAAAACCATTTTTAGTGTATTATGTGATGTGTAATAAATAATTTATTTCATATGCAAGTCTGCAGAACAGAATTCGCATAAATTACCGCATATGGATTGAAATTCCTGAAAATGTATCAGTACTGTGTTATTATTATTATATAACTGCTTATTTAGATATCTCATTTCATTCATGAAATAATATTAAATAACTTAATATTATGTTAGTTCTGAAAAGTATTTTATAATCTTTGCTTTGTGTATGTTTTTTTTTTTTTTACATTGAAAACTATATATTTGTTTCGAGAACTACAATTTCACATTTTTGATTTCACTTACTTAATGAAAGTTGCCTTTAGGATAAAAATTATTTAATCATTGTCTATTTTGATATTTTAGTAGACACCCCCCCCCCCCCCCAACAACAACAAAAAAAAAATAAATAAATAAATAAATAATAAAAATAAAAATAAAATAAAATAAATTTATCAAAAGAATGTATTAAAAATAATGTTTTAATTAATATTTTTAACTGCATCTCTTATTACAGATAATAACTATATAGTCTTAGACTGAATGTAACTTTTAATATTATGCATGCGATTGTATTTAGCGTGTGATGTAAGGTTCCTCGCATCTACTGTAAAATCAAAAGAAGTATTTAATAACATCTTAAGTAGTCGAAGTAACACATATGTTGAAGAAAATATGTTGCGTTATTAATTCAATAATGAAACTGTTTAACGTTAAGGGAATCTTTTTATACTAAAAGCATGATTTTAGATTTTTCTTTTAGACTTTTCAGAAATATCAAACATTTTTAGTTCAAATAATGCATCTAATGCTTTTATTGAAGGAAACAAAAGTATTAAGTGGGTCGGCGACACAAAAATCTTCAAATTTTGCAAAAATATTTTATTTTGTTAAAAATTTTTCCTTTTTTTTTCCCTGCTTAAAATGACATTTAAATCATGTTTCTATCTGAATTAGAACAAAAAATATTATTTTTTTAGTTTTGGTTTGTTTTTAAAATTTAGCTTTCAAGCAATGGCTGTCATGGAAACTACTTCTTGTAAAAATGCGTTTTTCTTCATGATAGGTTTTTTCACCATTTCACGTATTTAAACTCTTATAACTCGAGAACCGTTAAAGATAACGGGTTCAAACTTGGAACATTTCTTTTTCAATTGCTTTACTTTAATTTTAATTCAGCATATTTGAATAAAATATTTACTTCTGAAACTATGATTTTTTAAAGAAAAGTTGCACCACTTTTTTAAAATTTTTTTCGTTAAATATTTTAATTTTTTTTCATAAATTAATATTTTTAAAAATGCTGAATCAAAATTGAAACTTATATATTTCTGTTTATTTAAATGAAAAATAAATTGAAATTCTATAAATAATATTCCGAGTTATAAGGATTTTAATTTACCCCACTTTTTTAATAAATTTTAAATTTAAATATTTTTCTAAAACAATATGAGAAGTTTCATTATGTGATTTTGTTTACAAATGATAAGGTTAACCATCACAAAAAAAATGAGAATTTTAACTCAATAAATAAAAACTATTTTGAAATATGTCCCGGACCCCTTAAATTAATTAAGGTAATAATCATTTTATTTAATTTTAACTGTAAATGTTCGTAGTAAGTATAATTAAGCTAAAATTTTCGAATTTATGGTATAAATTGATGACTTTTAAGTACTGTATACTGAAAACAAATATCAAATAAGTTATAAACTATCGCGGAAAATGCATATATTGCAGAATAAAGTATGAGCAAGAAGACGTAGATACGCTTTTATAAGGGTACTCCAGTGTACAATTTTTGAGATTTTGGGCGCGATCGTGTTGACCCGAATTTTTTGCATTACACATTTGTGTATGAATTAGATGCATTCTGCATTTCTTTAAGTTTCGTAAAGTAACGGTGTATCTTTCGGAATCTTGTTGTCGCTGTTACTTTCGAAAAGATATCTTAATTAAGTAACTGTGGTTGTGCAGTAGCAATTACAGTGAGAGAAGAGTAGCTTTTAGTGTAATTTGGAACGTAAATCGCCCAAAGATTTATGAGTCCTCTCGAAAAATTGAGCCAGTGAGTTAACAAAATTCGGAGTTTCTATCTAGCAGTGGTGATAGATTCATTCGCTGTAAGATTTTCCTTTTTTCAAAGAAGTTGAAATTTATACTTGAATAAAAACCAATTTCGGAACCCACGAAATCCCATTTATCCTGATATTATCTAATAAAGTGATATTGCAAGTGTATTATCTTTAAAGTATATTATCTTTATTAGGTACATTATCAGATAAACTGATTATCTAATAAAGTTCGTCCCAAACGAACGGTGAAGTCATTTGGAGCAGAATTAAGTGAGGTAAATTTAATGAGATTTGGGAACGGGTTTTTCCATTTTTTTTTTTTTTTTTTATATATAGATATATAAATGAGCTTATTTTTAATCAAGTGTATTTAAATATCAAGTGCTAATTCCGTGTTTGCTCTTTTTTGTGTTTGTTTAAATATGTTTATGATTTCTTTTGAAGACGCTTTGAAATCAACAGTAGTGAAGAAAAAAAGCAATTTTTGTGCACAGGATTAGAGAATAGTTCGTAAATAAGGAGATTATGCATGTATTTAACATACAATGAGCTCCATTAAAAAATATATATTTTGGATAATAAATCTATAGTTTAGGGTAAATAATACTTTAATGAATCTGGATTACATAATATAAATACAATATTTGCACTTTAAAGTTAAGAGGGATTTGGGGAAATAACAGACACTAGCCGACTCTACAGCCTTTATTGTCAAGAAATTCCAGCGATGCGTCCTTACCGTCCGAGAGCTAGAACAATTCTCTACTCTGCCATCTCAGATCGTTCCCTGGCCAGATTTATAAAAATTATAACTCAGCAAATACTTGCACTTGGGTTGGGCCATACGTCATCAGATCTTCCGTGGGGACCCGCTGATGCATCTCGTTGCTAGCATGAGTGTTTTTAGAATTCCAAAAACCACAACTCACATATAAATATGCATTGTTTGATAACTATTATTATTTGTATCTTTAAGAATTACTAAAATTAATAAAAGCGTTACCACGGAGTAAAATGGGGCCATTTTATAGGGTATTTGTTTACGTTCTTAGGAATATGTTCTTGAAATAAAATTTATGAACCAGATTCAATGCACTTTGTCCATCCCTTTATTTTTGATTTCAAATGCTAGGGGCAGGTGGGGGTAATTATGACCAGGGGGTAATTATGACCGCCGTCACATTGGAGAAAACTGCGTATGGTAAAATTTTGTTTCAAGCTTAGATATTAACGTCATAATGTATATTTCATCTTAGGTATTCTTTATTACTAGTCTGAAGCCTTTTTGAGATACGAATAGAAATTTGAAACTAAGTCTATAAAATTTTTCATAAACGTATTTGTCACTTTGGAACTCAAAGTGGTCACAATTACCCCAAAGAAATGTGTATTGGCAAGTATAAAGAGAAAATATAGTGGTCATAATTTCCCCATTAGTGGTCTTAATTACCCCAAACTTATGTGATGGTGAGTTTTTGGTGGGGTAATTATAGCCATCCCTTTTAACTAAAAAAAACAAGTTGGAAATTGCTCGTCAAACGTGGCAAATGAGGTGCGTTTGTACTATAGCTAGTTTTATAATTATTTTTTGCCTCCCATATTGTACTGAATGTATATTTTTTTGCACTTCATAAGTGCATAGTCTGTAACATCATTAAAATGCACTGCAATTATTTTTTCCCATTCCCTGTAATGAAACGGAAAAAGTTTGACTGTCCCTGTAATTAAACTATACATCTGATTTTCATAAAATTTGAAATGGCTCAACAAAATTTTGCAACAATTATATATTTAAAATTTCAGACCTTTCGGAATGCTGTAACATCACTAAAATGCACTTGCAATAATTTTTCTCATTGGCGGTAATGTAAAGAAAAACTTTTGATTGTCCCTGTAATTAAACTACGCATCCGATTTTCATAAAATTTGAAATGGCTCGACAAAATTTTGCAACAATGATATATTTAAAATTTCAGGCCATTCGAAAGGCTGTAACATCATTAAAATGTACTTGCAATAATTTTCCCCATTGGCCGTAATGTAAAGAAAAACTTTGGATTGTCCCTGTAATTAAACTATACATCCGATTTTCATAAAATTTGAAATGGCTCGACAACATTTTGCAACAATCATATATTTAAAATTTCAGACCATTCGGTTGGGTAGTTTTTGCTCTGTTATATGCGGACGGACGGGCGGACTGAACGACGACTATAGGTGCTACGTATTTATATAATTACGAACGCACCTAAAAAACAGCTATGAGAATTAAAACTTTTAAAAGGTGTTTGTAAAGGATCAAAGTTACTTCCTATGAACTAAAAACACCACTTTCCCAAAATAAATAAATAAATAAATAAAAAAAAAAAAAAAAAAAATAATAATAATAACAATATTGAAAATGTAACAAGTGGTCATAATTACCCCTACTGACTATATATTACTCAGAGTATGGATAACGGTGGAAAAGAAGTGAAAAAAAAATTACACTTTCTCAGATAAAATTAGAAATACAGAAAACAACTTGTCGTATGTTTACGTAAAGATGATTTAAATTATATATATATATATATATATATTTAATTTTTGAAAGCGTATGTTAACTTGATATAAATAATCCTATTTTAAATAATAGAGAGCATACGTTTTGATAAACAATACAATATATTCAATAAATATCATATTTCTAAACTTCGGATTTAATAAATTTAATAAATTTCCTTATCTGATCAATCTGTGTTCCATAAAAAAAAAAAAAATATTCAGAAAATTTACAATGATTGACTATCGCACTTGTTCATATATTTCGTTAAATATTACCATAAAGAAAGTAAATAAAATTGAAGCAGCAAAATGTTATGCAAAAATACTTGAAATACATTGACTCACATAGAATTTTCTGATTACTTAAAAAATTCATATTGTACATTAAAAAGGTCACTAAAGAGATAAATTCAGTTATTAAATTTGTGTGACTCATATAATTTCGCAGTATTCGTTTTTAAGCTTCAGGATGTTCACAACTTGGGATCATAAACAAATACGTTGTTTGCCTGACTACAATGCATGTTACAGAAGAGAAGTATAAATGCTACAAATTAGAAACCGCGTAATTCTTCACTAAACGCCAATGTAACTTTCATGCCTTCACAAACATACTGATCGCTCCCACTTGGCTCGACATGCCTTATTCATGCGCTAAATTGCCTCTATAATACAGCATCAAAAATTTATTGCCAGCTGTTTCAAAACTGTTTTCTTTCTTTAGCATGCCTTAGTTTTATCATTTCCTGTTTTATTGTGTAGGTTGCAGTTAAAGAGCTAAAAAAAAAGACTGTATTTTTTTAGCTTTTACTTAAAATAGGGAACCTAACCCGGTTCTAAAGTTACAGACCATAGACTAAAAAATTTTTAACACTTTCCAAAATAGTTGAAAATTGTTTCTGATTTCAGTTTGTTTGTCTGTCGTCTGTGCGCCGTCTGTCCGTGCTCTAACTCGCGTAAATATAGTCCCAGTTCCATGAAATTTATAAATGTTATTGGGTATCATTATGGAATGTTCTGTATTGAAAATGAAGTATGTACCATTTAAGGTTTACCACAAGCAAAAGCCATACTTTGATTGGATTCGCGAAGCATTATTTAATAAAATAAATATTTGAAAATAACAATATTTTTTTAATTAACCATTTGGAAAAATGGTTATTGTCCTCGTCAGGGTAGGAAATCAAAAGCATATCTGAAAGTTTTTATTGGTTTAATCCGCATTTTATTCGTATTCTGATTGGTCTATACACTAACCTTTACTTTCAACAGAGATGGATACTTCTGTTGCCACTATGACAAAAAAGTAATAAAGACTACAAAAAAAAATTAATAACTCAGAAACAAATTGAGATACAGCTTTCAAAAAAATTTCATTTAAAAGTACATTTTTTTCTCTATACGACGGTGTAAAAAGCAATATTGTGGGATGCTTAGAAGTTTAAGAATGAAATTTCATTTAAAATTTGTCGTCAGATTTCCAAGAAATCTCGAAAAGCCTTTTCCCAAACAGCCAATGAAATGCTTGGATAATACGAAAGTATCAGGTGGATAATACGTAATTTCTAAGAAATCTGACGGGTCGCAGGCGATTTTTGTCGCTTGCAATTTTTACGTGAAATAACACTATTAATGCTTAAATTCATGGCGTACGTAATGTATGACCAACTACGTGCGATTTTTTATGTCTTAAATTTTACTCTTTGAAAAAATCTTTTTCCAAATGGTCGTTGTAATTTGTTAAATTGCTTTTTATATTATTTTTGCAACTTTATTAAACAAAAACGTTATTTTATGTTTTGACGCATTTTAATTTTAGAAATGTAAATCACCCAAATAACTAAGAATTTCCTCGATTTTTTTTATTTATGATATAACGAATTTAACAATTAATTTTATTTGTTTACAATTCTTTTGTTGCCACTTTACAAAAAAAAAAAAAAAATCGTGATATAATTCTTTTAAAATGCATAAGTATCGTCTGCGTAAATGATTTCATATAATAAGAATAAATTGTGTATTTGAATTCTTAACACTGAAAAATACTTTTATGATTGAATGTAAATTATTTAATTTTCACAAATTTTAATTCCTAAAAAATATGCTATTATTTTCCTAAAAAAGGGTACTTAAAAAATTTCATAAAAGAAATCGTGAAACTATTTAATTAATCATGATTCTATCTATAATGACTTACTCCATGATTTACCTTTTCTTCTGAAAATATATATATATATATATTTTTTTTTTTTTTTTTTTTTTTTTTTTTTTTTTTAAGTATACGGCAAAATGTAAATTTGTGACCCTTTACAGTGACACTCAAAATAATTCAGTTATATTATACGGTCTATGGAGAAAAATCATTTGCAGACTATTTTAATAATATTACACTATTTTAAACATAATATAATTAATGTATATCACAAAGGAGTACTACACTGTGTTTACTGTAGAATAGGGTTTGCATAGAATGCATCGTTTATTTACAGGAACACACACAAAATAATTTGGCTACAGAAGAAGACGAACCATAATTGATGTATTGAAGCCTATGAATAATAATTGCTAGAAGTGCGTTTTCAGGTGTGGTACGCGTTTTTAAATTGAATTATTTTTTAACACTTTCCAACAAAGTTGAAAAGTGTTTATGATTCGGTTTGTCTGTCCATCTGGCTGCAATCTAACTCTCGTAAATATACTCCGATTGTTCTGAAATTTTTGGATGTTATTGACCTCTAAAATAGTACGATCCCTATTTCAAATGAAGTCTGTATCATAATTAGTTCGTTTACAGGGACAGTCAAAGATATTCCGCTGCATTGCGGTCAATGGAAAAAATCGTTTCAAATGATTTTTAATGGTGTTACACCCTTTCAAACATAATAAAATTGATATGCATTTATGAAGTGCACTAAAATATGCATTCTGTAGAATATGCGGTGCAAAGAATAGTTATTATTCATTTACAGGGCCACACAAAAGAGTTCCGTTACATAATGATATAGGGGGGGGGGATTTTGCGGCGTATTTCATTTATGTTAAAGTTTTTCATATACAATGAAATTGATATACGCCGCTAAGGTTTACTATAAGTTATTTCATGTATAATACAAAGTGCATAGCATTTACAGGGACACAAAAAATATTTCAGATACTATATTGCGTCCGAATTACTGCATATTAGCAATGATTGCTGGAAATGCATTTTTAATTATGATATGCGCTTTTAAGTTTCACTATATTTGTGCATACTATATGGTGTGTATAAATGCTATAGTTCATACACAGGGTTACAGAAAAGCATTAGCAAAGGTTACTGAGTATGAAATTAATTTGCTTAAACGTGCCTTTTAAATGAGTTATGCATTTGTACGCTGAACTACATTTAGTTTCCTATGAAATGTTTGTAGAATATAGATAAATGATATACAGGGCCAAGCAAAGAATTAGATCTATGGGGAGAATTAGATCTATATATTAGGGCCGTCTATGGATGATAATTTCTGGAAATGTGATTTAAGTAGTTATAAAAGTATTTTAGTTTGAATAAAAGTTTAGCTTAATAGTGGCGTGCAATAAAGTTAGTAGGTAAACTACAGGGCTATACAAAATATTCAATTATGTTTCGATATATTAGTATAAATTTCCGAAAGAGAAATATCAATCTGTTATGCGTTTTCTGGCTAAACTAAATTCTCCCATTATATAGTACATATTTTAACCTGCATATCAAATATAGGGCTGTACAAAATAATTAGAATACATATTTGGCTATGGACGGTAACTTCTGAAATCAGTTTTTCAAAAGTTTTATGAGTTTTCTAAATTGTTCTTTTAGTCATCTTACTTACCTTATTTACCTAAATAACGAAGTTTTGTTAAAGCGTTAAGGTAATGTTGGAAAGTGTTTTATAATCTATGCTTAACGTATGATTTTTCTTTCTTGTTAAAGTTGTATTTTGTTGCTAAATTTATATCTTGTAAACTTCTTAAATTTAGTTAAATTTGCATTTTATTAATTAATTTATTTATGCATGAAATTTGAATTTGTTATGAAATATTAGTGTTAAACAATTTTTGAACAATTTATATTGTTTCAAATGCAAGTGCGCTAATATTTAAAAACCGTGCTGAACACGATAGATAAAGATTTCTTTTTTTTTAATATTCTTTTTTATTGGTTTAATACCTGCTCCCTTGAAAGAAAAACAAAACAGTGTAATAAGATGCACTAAAAAAAAAAAAAATTGTATTTGACAAAACATTTTTTTCTCTGTTTTTCAGTGTAAAAATTGAAATCGTGCAATGTTTAAAGGGCAAAATTTATAGTAAAAGTGAAATTGTTTGCTCGAGTTTTGCCACCTTTACTATAAAGTCAGTGGTACTCATAGACATGTTTTCGCTTTATAATATAGATATTGGAACTTGAAAGGACATTTCAAACAACTTCTGAAGTATTATAAAAAATAGTAGTAATTCAAAACAGAGATTGCTATCATTTTAAAGTGTCTGTAAAAAAATGATAGAGAGAGAACACCCCCCCCCCCCCCCTCATTTACCTGAGAAAAGTAAAAAAATTCATATGTATTCAATTCTTTCATTAATGATTAGAAAATATTTTCCAAAATTGAAATTCATAAATGTTGTCGTGATAAATGTCATTATTGAATGTTTTCGATCTCAGCTGTGATCTTGTTTTTCGAATATTTCAAAATTCAAAAGAATATTAAAAGCTGAAGAGATCTGGGAAATAAAAAAAAAATCATGAAACAAATATTTATTTATGAAAAGAAAACAAATAGTTATTTTACATTATTGAAGAATTGTCATTCTTACAGGAATATATATATTTTAATTTACTATTGGTATGTTCTGTACTTTAGAAGAATATATGTATATAAATTTTATATAAATAGTTCCATTTTGTATAATAGACAGCATGTGAATTTTTATAAAGTTAAAAAAACATTTGATATTTTATTGTTTCAGATTTTTTTTTCACTAAGTATTTTACTTATTGAAATATCTTCACTTAGTACAAACAAGATTTTAAATTTACTGTATACCGGACTGTCGTTATTTTCTGCATTTTCTACTGCGTTACCGTAAATTTTATTACAACAATATGGTACATTTTATTTTTCTTTGATATGAAAATAAATTGGAAAATTTAATTTATAGGATAAAATATAAAGTAGCCATTGTTTCTGTATAAATAACAAAATAGAAATTAAAACAAATTCAAGTTGTACCTTCAATTAATTTAGTAAAATAATAAATGCAGTTAGTGTACATAATTATATTATTCCTCAATTCAAACAAATTCTGCCCACTCCTTTTAAACTTCGATATGTACATATCTGTATAGGCGCCGGAGCATCTGCTCTTCTTGTCTGGCTACAATCCAAGTTACAAAATTGAGCATAATACTATAAGTGTTTATGTAGAACATCGCCTTTTCGACATTAGAAGCCACATATTGTTTTCATGAACTATAAATTTATGATTTTACTGACGTACTGAAAGCTCCCATTACGTTCCAAATTACTTAATCATAAGGTATTTTGCAGATAAAATACAGATAAGTTATGGACAATAAAGTTGTGATAAGTCGTTTAACAGGAGTTTTGAACTCATTGGCTACTGTGGTTTTATTGTTTCGTGGTGTTAGATAAGACAGAGTTAAAAATTTTAGTACATGTTTTAAGGTTTTGTAAAAATATATAGTATTAAATAACTTCTTAAATATTATTCACATTACACTTTTTTTGGCAATGTCTTTTTTTTTTAAAATTAATAAATACATTCACTTTCAAGAAGTGTAATTTTTAATGTTAAGCATATGAATTCCAGTTTTCGTAATTTTTTAAAATAAATACAAATGTCGAATAAAATCTAACGTATTGCAGATTATACATGTTTATAAGTAAAATATACATATATACAAATATACATAATGGACCACATTATTTTATATTAAGCGTAATTTGTAACAATAAAAGTATGTCATAATGAAGAGAAGGACTTTTTTCAATTAGGTAAATCAACTTGAAGGGATGAGTAGCATATATATGACGAAGGGATGAGTAGCATATATATGACGAAGGGATGAGTAGCATATATATATGTATATATTCTGTTGAGCTGAACCAGGTTTCAGACCAGATGCTATAATCATTAAGGCTAGCTGGGTGAAAAAGTTCCACCAGATTCGTCCGGGATAGCTCAGACGGTAGAGCACTGGCGGCTTCAGCCAGGAGATCCCTGGTTCGAATCCTGGTCTGGACATTTTTCGCCCAGTTGGAAATTTACATCTAATATATATGATGTTTATTCCAAAAGAGCGAAAAACATCTGAGTCAGGAGTGGAACCTAGGTGTCTACGTTTTCCGTACTTATTCACTTCCTCCTGAGTTACCCAGATCAGCCAAGTATCGTCCGGGTATTTTAGTAAGAAGACACTGTAAAAAAGTGGACTAAAATACGAAAATTGTACTGGCAATAGAGACGCCAGTACAGTTTCCGTATTTTAACGGAAAATTTCCCCCGTAAATTTCAGAAAATTTTCCGTTTTTCTAGTATTTATAGAAGACATTTTCCGCTAAAGTATGGAAATAGTACTGGCGTCTTGATTGCCAGTACAATTTCCGTATTTTAGTCCGTTTTTCATTTTTTTTACAGCGGAACATTGGCACAGCAAACGAAGGTACACAGTTTCGAGTTGTTATCTGGACATTTTTCACTCTGTTGGATCAAACCTCAACTATACTAATTCAACTTTGAAGATTAACCCCTTCGGGACGGGAGCCTTTTACGAAATTTTTAATCTTTTGTCACCGTTTTTTAAAAACAGAAATTTGTGTCTTCTTGAATCGAGAAAATGCGCTGATTAAATAAGGCAAATTTTACAGTAAAATTTTACTGGTGAGGAAAATCAAGAATTCTGAGCGCTTGATGCGGCACGTATACGTGTCGCTCGTCCCCAAGGGATTAAAAGCATGATTTGAGTTTTTTCTTAAATATAACAAATTAAATTGAAATTCCTAAATTTCTAAAATTAGGTGACAAGAAATATTTTTTTAGATGAAACAGGCAAATCTTAAACAATCTACTTAGTTAAACTGATTACAAAATAAGCTATTACCTGGTCAGCTTATAATAATTTTAATCAATTTTTTCTTTATTCATGCATCCAAAACTTTTCAAAACACTGTAAAAAAAAAAGCATTTAATTCTAGGCACAATAACTCTAGTCAGTGTACTATAAAATATTAGGAATAATGCACTATAAAAAATAAAGATAAATCCATCTTAATCCTCGAAACTATAATGGAACCGAGAATGGATATATAACATCTTCCGATAAAAGGACTATTCAAAGAGCATTCATTTACGCTTAAAAATCTCAGAAAACAATAAATTATCGGGATTTAAAGAAAAAATTATAAAAAGAAAATTTGTTTTGCAGTCCGTTATTTTCATAAACGTTTCTGAGTAGTTTTATGATTATTTGTCCATTTTCTCAAACCGAAATATTGGTTTATCGGATGCTATCAATTCTCCAGTAAACATTTTAAGCTGCGTTAATGCTTACATATTAGCATCTGTATTGAAGATGATAACATATGATAAATATATATTCCGCGTTGAAAAAACTGATACACTGTAAAAACTACTCTGAAACGTTTCCGAAAATTTTGCACATAAAAATATATTTAGATTTTATAAATTATTCTTTAATTCTCGAAAATCTTTTGGTTGGTGAAGTATCTAAATATAAACAAACGCTCTGCGGAATTGTGGATAACTCGGAAATTGGTATACAGTATTTTTGTTCGTGTTTATAATATATGTTAACGTCTTACGAAAAAAATCTCCATTTTTGCACAGCATAGAATTATTCAACAACGAGTTTAATTCGTGTATAACAAATACATCACTGATGTGATTCAGGTTTTTTCTCATATATCCTAAATTGAACAAATGCATCAAAAATATTTTTAATATTGTAGAAAATATCTGTCAAAAACATCG
The DNA here is from genome assembly GCA_963932465.1 of Maratus speciosus. NCBI lineage: Eukaryota > Metazoa > Arthropoda > Arachnida > Araneae > Salticidae > Maratus > Maratus speciosus. The sequence continues at coordinate 436,809,508 of OZ010800.1, forward strand.
GAGAAAAGGGGTTCTATTTTTGAAACTTTTAATTATTTTATAGGAATTCCGAGCATTTTTACAGAAGCATGGGAAGTTTAAATTCCATTCAACGCGTGTATCCATCTTTTTCAGAACATATTCTAGAAACGAATTCATAAATACAATTTCTTTGAATGTTTTGACTTTTTTTTTTTGTTGTTGTTGTTGTTGTTGTTGTTTTTTTTGGATATTATTAAATCTAGAATAACTGAAACAGTGCAGAACTGGGATTTTTCTTTTCAAAATGGCACACTTTTCCACGGAAGCAAATGAGAAATGCAAAATAAATTATTTATTCTTATTGTATGCTAACAAAAAATTATAGTTGCCATGGAGAAATATTAGTTATTTCGAAATCCATGATTTGTTTTTGAGTTTCTTACAGACTATGCCAATTTTGTATAATTAGTTATATTTCAAATGATTGGCTTTTTAATATTTCAGAAAATATATGTAAAAAAATCGAAAAAAGTGTTCTATTTTTGAAAGTTTTTAATTATTTTTATTGCAATTCCAGGCATATTTTGAGAAGAATAAAAAGTTTAAACTACATTCAACACTTCCATTCGTCTTTTTCAGAACATTCCACAGAAACGAAATTAATAAATACAATTCGTTAAACGTTTTTGTTTTTTTTTCGTCGTTTTTCGTATTTTATTAAATCTAGAATAAGCGTAAACAGACGAGAACTTAGATTTATTATTATTTTTTTATGAAACATATTTTTAAGAAAACAAACAAAATTTGCAAACGAAATTTCTTATTTTTATTGTATGCCGTCTGAAACAATAACAGTTTCTGCGAAGAAAAATTATTTATTTAGAAAAACAAGATTTGTGTTCGGGTTTGTTGCAGAATAAGTCAATTTTATATAATTAGTCCTTTTTCAAATGAATAAACTTTTAATACTGCAGAAAATACATGTCAGAAACATAGAAAACAAATGTTCTATTTTTACAAACTTTAAATATTTTTTGTTGAAACTCCAAGAATTTTTTCAGAGGCATAAAAAGTTTAAATTCTGTACAATGTCTCCCATTCATCTTTTACCTAACTAGAAGCGAAATTCATAAAAACAAAGTTTGAATGTTTTTGCATATTTTCCACTTGTTTTTCAGATATAATTAAATCTAGAATAAATGTTACAGATGAGAACTGATATTGTTTTTTAATTCTTTTTTTTAATACCAGATATTCTCACAAATAAAAATGAGAAATGCAAAATAAATAATTTATTTTTATTGCATGCAAATAAATAAATTAATAGTTTGCAAGAAGAAACATTATTTATCTCAAAATCCACAATTTATTTTCTACTATGTCAATTTTTACATAATTAGTCGGATTTCAAACGTAAGAGAGTGTTTGAAATATTATAAAACTTAAAATGTAAGATTTATCGTTTACTAAAAAGTTATGGGGATGTGAAAATAATAATTCTCGCTTCTTGTTTTTTATAGATGTCTTGTCATTATTATTAGAATTATTTCAAAGCTTGGTGCCATTCGTGCTTCAGAAAATGAGATTTGAAAACAGATATTAAAACAAACTTAATGAATTTTTATGCATGTTTATGCATGTTTATATATTTAATAAATAAAATCTAATACATGTATTGGATAAATTACTTCGCTTCTTATTATGTAAATTGTATAAATATTGAAAGAAACTGCTTGTGAGTATGAAGCAGTAAATAAGTTTCCAGTAATATGCATGGAAATCTTCCTTCTTTTTCCAAAGTTGTTTTTTTTTTTTCTGTTTTCGCAACGTATCAAGTTCTCAATTAACTGACATTTGATGTTAAGATCATTTTGTAAACTGGCACACTACACACATTTTATCATCCATCTTGCGGAAATACAGGTAAAGTATAGATTATTTTATGATGGAAGCTGATTATTTTGTTTATAGTAAGTTTAAATATAGTTAATTTTTTGTACAGTTAGAAAATACATTGGACAATATTCTTTGGACATGCACCTGGTCTCACAGGTGTCAGATAATTGGGAATCTACAATATGATATTTCGCATTAATAGTTTGTAGAAAGGGGTAGATAGGGACGAAAGAAAAAAATCCTGTTACATTATGGGTTATTCGGTGGTAATTTAGGACAATTTACTGCGGTAATTTTTGTAATATAACGGATAAAAAATTCAAATTTGAGGTTGACATGACTCGGTGAAAATGGTATTTTTTATGGTAACTTACTTTACTTTTTCAGTAATTTCAGTTACCACAATAAATACAACTGCAAGATTTCAAGAAATTACACTAAAATTAAGTAATTTCCATCTAAATTGAGTTTTGAATACGATTAATTACCAAATAATGTCAACTTTAAATTTGTACTTTTTTTTTTTTTTTTTTTTTTTTTTTTTTTTTTTTTATATTACTAAAATTACTGAAGTATATTTTTCTAAATGTAACGTAAGTTACCATGGAATGACCCTTTTTAAAAATTGATAAAATATTGTCTTCGGTACATTTTAATGATACTGAAAATAATGTAGTGTGCAGCATTTATCCTTTATTTGCGGAGACGCACAATACACTTCGTTTAGATAATAGACAATGATTGATAATTTCTCGAAGTGCGTTTTCTGATGGTGAATACATTTTAAAACTTATCTAATTTTTAATGTATTTCGTGGTGTGTATGAATTCTATAGCTTCTATACAGGACTGCACGAAAAAATCGGCATACATTACCGGATTTGGGTCGCAATTGCATAATAATGTGAGTGTTGGAAAGTGTTTCATAATTTATGCCTGATGCATGAATTTTCGTTCTTGTTTTATACACACCTCGAGATGCATGATCTTCTGTTATTTGAATTGAATTTTATCGTGACCAGTACAACGACCTACAACTGTCCTCTAATTAGGGACGTTTGATATCAACCTCACTCTATATACAGGTTGTCCTCTCAGTAGTTGATCAAGTTCAGTCACGGGAAGAAAGGAAAACGGTAATGCTAAGTCTATTGGGGCGTTATTTTCAATTTTCTCACTTTGGTTTTAATGTTTTTTTTTTTTTTTTTTTTTTTTTTACATACGATAGCTGAGGACAAATTCCAACCGCGCTATTTTTTAATTTCCGATTTTAGTTTCACATAATAATAATATTAAAATTACTTTTACTTTTGGAATCGGTTGAAACCGTTTCTGAAATTGAAACTATCCTAATATAGGAAAATGCTATAACCAAAATCGAAAATGTAAAAACTAGCTCGGTTGTAGATCATCCTCTGCTATCTTATGCAAAAAAAAAAAAAAAAAAAAAAAAAAAAAGAAATTTATCAAATTACAACGACCATTTGGAAAACGATTTTTTTGAAAACTAAAATTTAAGACATAAAAAATCGCACGGAGTTGATCATACATTACGTACGCCATGAATTAAGCATTAATAGTGTTAAAAAGCAGAAAAACCAACGTTTAAAATGCACAAATAATATATGAAAAGCAGCAAACAGCTGTTTCGAATCTACTAGCGAGATTCTTCTTCAGTGCAAAAGGAACAGCGTGCTAGAAAAAACAAGGCTGAGCTTTTCTAGCACGCTGTTCCTTTTGCACTGAAGAAGAATCTCGCTAGTAGATTCGAAACAGCTGTTTGCTGCTTTTCATATATTATTTGTGCATTTTAAACGTTGGTTTTTCTGCTTTTTAATACTGTTGCACAAAGGCTTTATTTGCTATTTTTACATTAATAGTGTTATTAGACGTAAAAATTGCAAGCCAAAAATATCGCCTGCGACCCGCCAGATTTCATGAGACTTAAGTATTATCCACCTGAAACTTACGTAAATATCCAAGCATTTCATTGGCTGTTCGGGAAAAGGCTTTTCCATCGTCAGATTTCCAAGAAATCTGACGGCAAATTTTAAATGAAATTATGATAAATGATATTTAAATGAAATTAAACTTCTAAACATCCAACAATATTGCTTTTTATACCGTCGGATACGGAAAAAATGTACTTTTAAATACAATTTGTTTGAAAGCTGTATCTCAATTTGTTTCTGAGTTATTAATTTTTTGTGTAGTTTTTATTACTTTTTTGTCATAGTGGCAACAAAAAGTATCCATCGTTGTTGAAATTAAAGGGAAATACAGATTACTGTATAGACCAATCAGAAAACGACTAAATTGCGGATTAAACCAGTGAAAACCTTCAGATATGCTTTTCATTTCCCATCCTGACGAGAACAATAACCATTTTTTCAAATGGTTAAAAAAAAAAGCATTTAAAAATATTAAAGTCAAAGCGAGAAAATTGAAAATAACGCCTCCATAGACTTAAGAGCCTACACTAGTCACTCAAAAAGACTCGGATGATAATGTTAATCCTAAGGGAAAGTTATTTTCAAATATCTCGTTTGAATTTTGATATTTTCGAATGATTTTTTTCCCATAGGATAGCTGAGGACGATCTGCAACTGGGCTAGATTTACTTTTACTGTTTTGGTTATAGTTTTTTTTTTATATTAAGATAGTTTCAATTTTAGAACCGGTTCAATCCGGTTCCGAAAGTAAAAGTAATTAAAAAAATGAAACCAAAATAAAAAAAGTAAAAACTATCCCAGTTGTAGATCGTCATCAGCTATCCTATGCAAGCGAGATATTTGAAAATAACTTTCCCATAGGATTAACATTATCATCCGGGTCTTTTTGAGTGAATAGTGTAGGCTCTTAACATTAGCGCTTTCCTTTCTTCCCGTGACTAGTGTAGACTCCTAATCCTTAATTTTTTAGTCACACTTTCATTGCAAAAATATTCCAAACGTTGTTCTTTAGCCTGTTTCAAGCCATTTGATTCAAAATGTTTTTTTTTTGTGTTTTTTTTTTTCGTTTTTTTTTCTAAAAATCACTTAATTTAATTATTTATACTATCAGTGTTTTCTATATGATACATATTTTTTAAATTTACATATTAAAAAATGGTATACATATTAAAAAAAGAAAAAATATTTTTGTAATACATAACTTTCCGAACTATGCGACTTAAAAATAAATAAATAAAAGTAGCGATTTTTGGAAATAGAAAAGCTTTATTCTGCTTCAATACACATTTTTTTTTTTCTTTTTCTGAGGCGAGAAATATTTAAATCGTAAGGGTGGTTAATTGATTTCTGCGAAACATATGGGGATATTTTTTCTAATATTTTGTGAAAGTGCTTCTTGAATTTTTATATTCGGTCGTTAATTTAGAGATTTTTTGTAAAGAAACGATATGAAAGAAATAAAGAATTACAAGAACAGTCCTTTTTCTATTGTTTTTAACAAAGTTTGTATAAGTGAAATTGTTATTTGTTGATTTATTTAAAAATAACTATTGTTGATAGCTGGAATTAGTGGTTTTAAAGTGTCTTATTAAAATCATGTTTGTGCCATAAGCATGTTTCATTTAATATTTTTATCTCTAATTATAAAAGGATCATCTCGTATTTAGTCTCAACTAAAAATATTAGTTTATATATTTTTCATTTATGTGAATTTTTTTCTATTTTATTTTTCGTTGTAACTTATTTCGATTCTAATGTAAAAAAAAAAAAAAAAAAAAAAAAAAAAAAATCCATGCCGGGTCGGCTTACAGGCACAGGTAGATTTCAAAGTTAAGTACTACTTTCACCAACAAATACTAAACCAATAAGAGAAATTATCCCAGTTTAACAATTTTATCTGTGCGCTTTTGACGAGTTTTTTATTTCTCTTTTTCAGTAAGATCTGTTTTTTTTTTTCAGGATCATGTTAATACGATATTTTCTTCTTCAACAACTATTTTTCTTTAATTTGTTTATGCGTAAGAATTGGTCCTAACAAAATCTTGTCAATATAAAAGTTGTAGACAATATTAGGAAGATTTATAATAAATTTAACTAGATTTGAATTGACGAAGTTACGATTTTTTACTTCTTGAGCCCTCCCCCCCCCCTTTTTTTTTCCTTTTTATTTATTTATTTATTTATTTATTTAATTTTTTTTTTGCGTTAAGAGTTAGTCCTATGAAAAACTTCCCAATACAAAAATTGTAGATAATATTAAGAATATTCATAATAAATTTAAGTGAAATTAATATCTTGAGAATTGACGAAGTTATAAATTTTTTTCTCCCTAAAACACTATTTTTTTCGCCCCTTGAGCGCATTTTTAATCTTATCAAAATTCTGTGATACATAAATAATTGACCCTTTTCCTAAGAGTAAATAATAACTTTAAACTGATTTGATATGTATACTAATTAAGAAGTTATGTGGTTTTTTTTTTCAGTTTTCACAAACCCCCTCTCTACTTTCACCCCCTGTGTCCGAATTTGCCCATTAACGAACTTGACCGAGATTTTCTGTATCAGTTTGTAAGAGATTTTCCCATAATTATCGAAGTTATCGTGTCCATAAAAAAGTGATCTCTCTCTCTCTCTCTCTCTCTCTCTATATATATATATATATATATATATATATATATATTAAACTGTTATTAATTAATTTAATAGTGCATTTTAAATAATGTAATTAATATCTATTTATTTTATATTAGATTAAATGTGTTTAACAAGGTATTTCAAATTTTATTTCAAGATGTATTAACTGCATCCTTTGGTATCATTTACTGTGATTTCTTAACTGTTTTATTCACCTTAATCTTTTTGATATACTGGCAGCCATGTGCGCGTGGATTTTTGTAAAATACTGAAATATTAATCGGTATGGTGTTTATTATTTATATTTTATATCCTATAAATATTTAAATACGTTTTATTGATTCTTTCATTTCATATTATTTGTTTCTATTCTGCTTTCATTTTTAATCAATTCACTTGATTTTAATGGTTGTTAGGGCACAGGGGAAAATAATTTTTAGCTTTAGCTTATTTTTCCCACAGAAAACAACCATTTTGCTTATATCATTGAATTCTGTGCCCTTGATAACGTAATTCAATGTATAAGCTTTTCAATTTTTGTCGGTGTCTACTTTTTTCTTTTTCTTCCATAATAATTCTTATATTAATTTTTTTTTTTTAATACTTACAGCTTTAATTCATAATAATTGACGGTGGAAGGTTATGTTTAATTAATGGTTATATATATATATATATATATATATATATATATATATAGAGAGAGAGAGAGAGAGAGAGAGTGAGATAGACATAGATAGATAGATAGACAGATAAAGTTTTGAACTGGAGATGATTTTGCGTTCTAAGGGTCATGATCGGTATTGTTCTGCAAAAAATTTTCAGAAATTCCAACATAAGGATAATGTAATAAGTAGTACTTCTTATGAAATCTACCTAATATAGAATTTCAACAAATTAAGAAAGAAAAAGTTTTAGCTTATATTTTTATCAATTAGTTGTTACTCAATGTCATACTTTCGACCACACTGTCATCCCCCCCCCCCCAGAAGAAAAGTGTAAAGTACAAACAGCAAGTTGCTCTAACGCCCCTGGTTCTGGAATATATGTTTCTTATATGTAAAGAAATAAATTTCCGTCTTTTTAAAAGGTAATATTCTGAAATTTTTATCTTTGGTTGGAGAATATTGCATGTTTTGAAGAAAAAAGGACATTTTTTTAAAAATACGTTTTCAATACGAAAAGTTCTAAGCAACACATTTTCCGGAAAACCTCTGTGTTTTAACGAAAATGTAGCTTTAGATTGAAAGATTTCAGGATTTTTTTTATGTTAGATTGGATAATTTTACGTATTTTTGGATATGTGGGCAGATCAAAGAGACGATTTTCGTGATTTAACGAAATATAATCAACGGAAGCAAATGTTCAATTCTCGGATATTTTTTATCTTATTATCATTATATATATGTATATATATATATATATATTGTAAGAATGCATGCAATGGAGGAAAAATTCTTTTAATGTGTTTCATCACGGAATCAATTTATTCCATTGTTTTACAGCTATGTAATTAAAGCACGCTTTTGTGTTATCAAAATTTCCTTGTAAGATATTGGTGAGGGGCATTGCAACTATGATTATTTATTTCAATTTTATCGGTGGATTAGATCTTTCCATGGATTGTTCAGATATCTTTCATATTCGAATATGTTATAGGTGTCCGCCACACAGCAATCGGTATGAAGAGATGGTAATTTACATTTTTAAAACTATGTTTGTCTTTTTTTATCTACCAGACTTAATACATTTTTTTATGTATGCATGTGTTATAACTTGGATATTATAATAAAGTATTTTTTAACGTTCTTAAAAATAAATCTATTAAATATACTTTCGGTAAAAAATAAAAAAAAATAAAATAAAATCCTTTATACACTTAAATAACATAATTGTCGCAGAGGTCTACGAAGATATCAATTTAATTGAAAATTATGTCTTCTTTAAATTCTGTCAAAAAAATAAGATGAGAGTCTTCATATTCAAATTGAAACAAACTTTAGAATTTTAGTACGAACAGCTAATTTTGACCTCATATTTAGATTTTTCAATACAGTTTAGCTTCAGTAATCAAAGAGAAACGCTCCGGTGAAGTAACTTAGAAATTAAGCAGATTTAATATTGGGAACTTCTAAAACGTAGTTCCTTTTTAATAGCTGTATAAAATGCTAGAATATAGATAGTGTTTTAAATATAACTGGAAAAATAATTCATGGCATGAACTGTAATTTTGGAATCGCATATTTAATGCTTCTAGTAGGCTAATCATATTACATTTTTATTGGTTACTGTATTTATATATGTAAAGTTTGTTGGTAACAGCTAATATCAGGTCGAACATTTTAATTAGGAAATTGGGGCCTAGAATGTTAATTTATTCCACCGATGTGAAGACTTCTTCGATGTCTTAAAGTATAGCTCCAAGTGAGAAAACTTGGAGGTTATTTGCAGTCGTATTATTAAGTCATACGGCCATGGCGTAAGTAGAAAGAAGGCAACCAATTCAGGAATCCGGAGATTTCTCCATGAAAGAAAAATAAAGGTAGCTTGTCGTTGGAAGACGTTTATTCATCCGGCATAAAAATTTAAACAAGTCCCACATTGTAATATAATTCCGTGAAGCCTTCAGGCTTTGGCATGAGGATCTATGCTATGCTGTAAGATCTTCAGAAGCAATTTAGAAAAATACGAGATTAATAGTCACCAAATAATATTTTCTTGAGCACTTAAAACAAAAAAAAAAAAAGAATCTGATCTTCGTGTTCAGTGCGTCGGCTTTGTATTAAAATCGCGGAAGAAAACAAATGCCGACGTAGCATGCAAACGAACAAATCACTGCGCACTCCTGCAGGTGAGCAGCTAATTTAATAGAGCGAGAGGGGAGTGGCCTAAGGATAAGAGCCCCTTGCCTAGTAGAGAAATGTTTTTGCAGTAAAAAGCCTAAGGTCGAAACGCGCGGTAGACTAGATTCGTGGAATGAAGATTGGAAATAAAAATAACAAAATGGCTTTTTTAAAGTATTCGAAAAAAAAAAAAAAAAAAAACTAGCTTCTCTCAGAATATTATAAATGGAGTAACTGATAAAATTTATGAAGGGACAAAAAGCTTTAGATTAAGAATTTGAATAAGATAATTATTAATATACGCGTTTTAAAATCAAAGGGAAATTAATTAGGAATAATGAAGATATTATTAAGAAATAGGGAAATAGTGAGTATGCCGGAAAATTAGAATAATTTAAAGGAATATCGCGAAGCAAAAATTTTTATATAACATATATATATATAATTATAATCACAATATATACAAATTATTAAATTGATATAAAAATGTATTTTAAAATATGAATTTTTATCCTATTTTAAGCTACAAAAATTAAAAAATAAATCAATAATTAAAAGCTTTTTCAAACTTGAAGCTTATCCTACCAGGTATTTTTAGAATTATGTTTCAAAAACTACTCACATTGCAGTTTGTATTTCAATTATTGAAAAAAATCATATTACACGTTTCATGCTTCATATCTCTATAAATCCTAAAACATTTTACGAAATAACTTCTTTAATGAATCTAAAAGCCAGATTTTCGTAATAACCGATATATGATGTCAAAATTGGTGTTCTTGTGTAAATTTTCAAAGTCTGCTACAACGTCATTATTGATACGTCCTCCTAAGATTATTTTTAAATATAAAATAAAAGAAGACGTAACTTCAAATGTAATAGCTATTTTCGTTTTTCTTTGCCAGTATATGGCGATTGAAATATATAGAGGATTACCTTCTAGTTAATGCAGATACTGCATTTAACTTAAATGCTTCGACAAAACAATGCAAAAATGCTCTGTAATTAAAATTGTCCATCGATATCAAATTAAAAAACAGAAAAAAAATGTAGGACGCTAAACTTTATAAAACGTAGAATTTAACCAGTGAGAGAGTACGATGTTTAAAATACAAAAATTAACCATTATAAAAAGTTTGTATTTTAACCATTTATAGGTTTCGAAAAAAAATTACAGCAAGTTAAGGAACTTAACACATCTTCTTGGTATTGTTACATATACCGGGTGAGCCAAAAGTTTGTTACAACATACGCTCCATTCATTTGTTCTTCCAATAACAAGTGTTCAACATGACCTCCAGGACATACTACGACACAACTGTTGTCCTGTTCATTGTGTTTCTGGTCATTAGCACCCTCTACATGTGATTTTTTAGCTTTTTTTCTTTGCTCTAAAAAAAAAATAAAAATTGTCACAATTTCTTCTTTTTTATGAGTTTTTAAAATTGTAATGAACTTTTGGCTCACCCGGTATATATATTTTTTACATTGGATTTTCAGATAAAATGAACCTCATGCTTCTTCATCTGATATAGAAGAAGAAAACTCACCAGGAAGGTCTCCATACGGACATACTCCAAAAAATCTGAAAAAAAAATATAGAATGTTTTTTGTTCTCACGAGGATAGATAAGTTTATAAAAAAAAATCCGGCGGATACTCGATAGCGTGTCCGCAAAAAAATAATGAAAATTCTGTTATTTGGCGATTTATCACCGGTTGGCGATGGAGTAAAATTTCAAAAAATGCCTCTTTATGTCGAATACTCTTTAAGGTAAAAAATGTTTTATGTTAAACTTGTTTAAATAAATTTAATTTAAATAACTTTAGTTTTGTCAGTTTTACTTTCATTTAACTATAGTTTTGTCATATATATATATATATATATATATATATATATATATATATATATATATAATGAAAGTTAACTATTAAATTTTATGAATTAAAACAAAATATAAATTAATTAAAATCGTTTCAATCTTAAAATTAAGTCCAACTGAGCGCTGTCGATTCAATTTTGTTGCTATGGAAACAAAAACTTCTCCGTTATTGAAATGTGTAACTGCAGCATTCTTCATCTGTCCTTTATTTTGGAATACGCTGAAATATATGAAAATATATTTTTCAATATGAATATATTTTTCAATATGAATATATTTTTTTTATATGTAATTATTTTAACAGTGATAAATTAAATAACTGCAGCAGCAAGCTACATAAATATGTAATACAGAAAAATATATACATTAAACTCTCTCATTTTTTAAGTTTAAATTCATTAAATACTATTTACAAGCATTCTAAAAATCAATTAAAAAGCAATTTTCAGGTGCATTAAAATCGTTTGTTTTTGGCGAGGAAAAATGTTGCTCGACAAATCGGGTTGCGCTTTCGTCTTTTCGCGCCAAATACTCGAAAATGTTTTATTTGTTTACACACTTTCTACTGTAATTCCGCCGCTATATTTGACTAATCCTTTATTACATACATAAATAGTTTAATTTCTACTTTTTTCAAAATATTCTGAGTATGGCAAGTAAGGAGACCTTCCTTGTCAGTAACTAAAATTTCTGTCTAAGATACTTTACACTAGATCCAGCGATCTAGTGTATCCAGCGATTTCTGGAGTTCCATTACCTGAGATTTATTCTGTTGAGCTGAACCAGGTTTCAGACCAGATGCTGTAATCTTCAAGGTTAGCTGGGTGAAAAAGTTCGACCAGAATCGTCCGGGATAGCTCAGATGGCAGAGCACTGGCGGCTTCAGCCAGGAGATCCCGGGTTCGAATCCTGGTCCGGACATTTTTCGCCCAGTTGGAAATTTACATCTAATAAGATACTTTAATTTGGACAATGGAAATGTAAAACATACAACCGCAAATCATTCAATAATCTGGTTAATCGAGGTACATTTAAAATTAAATTTCATAATACGTAAAATTATGTTTGCATTTGCAAAAATATCAATTGGTCATGGTAAAAGAATGAGTAATGTAAGACTACATAAAATCGCATTTAATTATAACACAAATTTAAAAAGCAAACGGGGAAATCTTCGAAGGAATAGAGTGGATGATATTGAAAAGGCTATGAGGGATAGAGATCTGGAAGAAAAATGGACCCTTGACTGTAAGAACTGGAAAAGACTATTGTAAAAGTTTCGAAAGGCGGTATCTGACGCCATAAACCGATATTTTTTATATTTTTTATATATTGCAAAATATTAGAAATATGACAAAGACTTGTTTATGAGATGGTAAGTTTGGATTATAGACCCATGTTTACGAAATTGAAAATCAAAAGTTGGTTTTTCCCCACATAACAAAAAAGAGTATTATTTATATTCTATAGTATTTATATTCTACAATCAATATTTTCATAATAGCGCTCTTAATGCGCTGATTACGGTGCTACCCTTTCACTTTTATAAATTGTGTTTCAGAATTTTCAAAAATCACGTATTTTATTAATTCACTATTGCAGAGTTAAAATACATAATATATATTGTAAAACAGACTTTTTAAAAATAAATAGATAGATTATATAAAAAAAAAATATTTATATAAAAATCAATTTCAGGCGTAGTTGTATAAAAGCAATGTTATAAGAGTAAATAGCAATACATTTTGAATTGTATTTTTATTTATGTTATAAAATATAAAGGAAAAAATGTATAGAAGTATAAATATTTCTCACTATTTAGAAAGGAATGCAGTAAATAATTATTTTCACTATTACTTCCAAACTAGTATGTTGCAGTTATCACTTAACTTCATTTTATATAATTCCAATCAATTGCAGATTCTGAAAGTGAAGATTCGTTGAATTCTAGTGAATTTAAACTGGTAATATAACATTGCATATTTTGAAAAATCATTATATTTTGGCACCACCTCTTAGATTACCTCAACAGAAATTGAACGACACTCTATTCCTATCGTGAAGATTTTAAAAATGATGTGTCTTTGAATTCTTTGCACATAAAATGGAGTTATAAGAATCACACAAATCGGACAAATCATCAATTTTTGGCAAACCTATTGGGGAATTTACCTCTCAAACTAATCAGCAACCCTTCACATAAGGAAATAACTTCATATGAAATTTTATTCTATTCTATGTAGAACTTCATCATTAGAGAACCCACAAAATTTCTGTCACGTACAGCCGTGAAAATAAAAAGTAAAAAAACCCTACCAACTCGGTAACAAATTGCTATAGAAAAAAAACAGAGTTTGGCCTGGTTTTGATTTGTAGATGTAACCGTAAGCGCATTTTATGTACATTGTTTAAAAGTAGACATTGTTTTCAATCTTTTTGTACTAGTAACTATCTTGTGTTATAATTAGATGCAGGGTTAGTAAGGGATGTTTACTCTTTTTTTTTTTTTTTTCACGATTGTACATACATACATAGAGACAGACGTAAAATAACACAGACTCACGAAGGAATTTTTTTCAAAGACAGTTAAACAGTATTCAAGATCTTATAAAAGTTACAAATCCGTCGTAAATCGGAAGTCGAAAATTTTCACGATTCCAATATTTCCTCCTTTTACAGTCAGAAGAAAGTAAAAAATATAATCAGTCCCACATATCCATCGTTCTCGGAATGTTTCCTGCAAGCCAATTTTGGGACGTAAACAAGAACGATGCAATGGCGGGAGGGTTTAGTAAATCAATAGTTAATTTTATTCAAATTTAATGGACAAATCTAACAAAATAGTAAATTAAACATGATTCAATGTCGAAATATTGTAGGAATAGAATTATTAATCTCTCCCTCTAAGAGGAGAAAAAAAAAAAAAAAAAAAAGAGGATTACGTTTTAAATAATTGGAGAAAAATGCGTGCTCGAGGGAATCGTCGGACGAACTTCTTTTGCTAGTTTTGTATTTTAAATGGAATTCGGGAATACGTACACAAGCACAATCCGGCATAGGGTACAATTACTGACAGGGTTCGGGTGGGATTGACTTTAATATTTCGAGTTGAGACTTAATTCTTTCTGGTCGGGTTCTTGTTGACCCTATTTTTCACAGCAAAGTCCTGAACACTTTTCAATTGAAAAAAACTATGTATTTGAAAATTAATGAAATTATGCATGTTCATTTTTATTTTTTAAAAAAAGGTAAAAAAGATATACGAAATATAAATGTAGATTTTACATAATTGTATGAAAATTTGGATTAATTATTTTCCACTTCAAGTTCAGGTCATTTTTCGGATTATCAAAATTTATGTTGTAGGGTTCGGTTTGGGTTTACGATTTATTGTAAGTGGGATTTTCGGACCCGACCTGGACAGAAAATTCCGTAAAGGACAGTAGCACAAGTTAACGTAATGAGCACTTCATTATGTGTATGCACAAGAAAACTAAATGTTACAAACAAAATGTTCATATTTTTGCTATTATAAAAAGGATGTACCTATTTATCTGCGACATAAAAGCCGTATGAAAAGGCTAAAAATTTTATATATTGCGGAAATATATTGGCAAAAGGTGCTTTTCAGAAACAATAATTACTATTTAAATTTATAACACTTAGCAGAAAATTTTACAATTACATTAAAATTTATGAATGTCGTATATTTTAATGTAAATATAAAGAATATATGAAGAAAGCTTTTAGAAAGCCATATTTATTATTAAAATATTAGAAAATTTTGTTCCTATTTTTTTTTATATTTTAAAGCATAATAAAAATCTAATGTAAGACACTGTAAACAAAAATCTGTATTTCTACAGATCTAAAGTTACATGCTTACTAAACTTTCAACTGTAACTGTACAAAAAAAGGTGCAAATCTACAAAACTAGTTTTTGTAAAGCTACAGATATCTGCAACATTACAAATGTATCTGCTAAAATCACAGTAAGGTTACTAAAAATTTATCTGTAACCCTGGTTGTTGTTACATGAAAAGTTCTAGGCATCCCAGTTTCATAAAAAATCTTAGTAACCTTACAGATTTTTTTTATTTTCGGCACAAAAGTGTGTCTGTTACATGAATTTTTGTTGTTGCCGTTACATAAAAAGTTTTAGGAATCACAGTTTGCTAGAAAAATATTAGTAACTTAACATATTTTTTTTTACAGTGTAGTTTTAAGAAATATAAGCAATAGCTGCAATATATACTGTAATACATTAAATTAGTGAATTAAATCTTTATATTAAACAAATCATTGACGATATTGTGAGTTATAATTCACATCAGCAAAAAAAAAAAAAAAAAAGGCATTCTTAAAGGAAAACAAGAGAACTGTGTATAAATCAATATTAGATTTACTATCTATATTTAAAAATATATATATACATAGTGTGTTATAAATAAAATTAATTCTGAAACTCTCTCAAATCTTTCGGATAGCACATACAACTATTCGTTAATTAAACACTTTCCTATTTTCATTCATCAATTTTTATAGAATCTTCTTCCTGTTAATCTAGACAAATTGACAGATAGATACAGATCAAAACAAATATATTACTTTCAATAAGGAAACTTCATAAAGACATTAAGCAACATGTTCGCTGTAAAAGAATTTTCTCATTTCCTAGTACAATAGTGAATATTTACTAACTATTTTCCGCTGTATATTGTAGAAAATTGGTTTTCAAGATTTCTGGACATACCGATTGCGCTTAAGTTCAATATTAAATATAATAATAATAACAGATAATTTAAAAGAAAGAAAGTTTGTATTACATTAATTCAAATATTCTGTCACTTCTTCGAAATAAAATATTTTATGTAAGAAAGTTTGAAAATGTATATCCAAGTTGTCACAGCTTAAAAGAACTAACATGTTTGAAATATTTTGCAATTCTCACATAGTAGATTCTTGTTCGAATTTTAAAAAATAGATTAAAATAGATGGTTTCGTATATTATATGTATATATATTGCTTTGTCTATTGTAATGTAATTTTTAATCTATATTCCACCTACAGGATTCTTTTCTTGTTTCAAAACATTTATTAATTCAAATTATTTTTTGTTTTGTTTCTGATTTTACTTACCATTTTTAAACAAAATGAGACGCATAGATTTATTTAGCAATTTTTATTGTATTATTATATCAATGTTTTCTTTAGAGATGAAGCGATCATAGCACATTCAAGCAGAATATATATTTCAGATTTTAGGACGCCCAAACTTACAAAGAATTTCCATTCAGAATAAAATATTTTTGATTTGATTTCAGAAAAATTAGCGAAAATAAAATTTTTATTCCAAATTTTAAATTTATCATTACTGAATAACTAATAAAATTTAACCAATAATGTAAAATAATGTTAGTCTGAATGTATGATTTCCACAATATAGTAACAATAAGTGTTTCCAGGAAAATGATTTGATTTAATGCAAAAATCCAATTAAAATAAATTAGTGTATAGTAAGAATATATTGGTAATTAGCATTATCGCAAGAATACTAGAGCTAAATAGTTAAATAATTATTTTAGAACTTTGAGTTAATTAATCATTTATTGTCCAGTTCATTTAAAATATCGTTTAGATCTATTAACGTTTGCACATTTTCTTATCTAGATAACATTCGTACTTAAATACTACAAAATACAAGCAATTAAACTGTTTGTACTAATAAAGGAACTTTGTAATTTTTAATTGAAAAAATTTTTAATCGAATATTTTGGGTTTTTATTTTCTGTTTAATTATAAAAAAAAAATTAAGAAATTTATTCAACCTTTAAATAACGCAATTTTTATTAAATGAATAGGTTTTTGATTACATTCATTGCTATTATTTATGTAGAATGCACAATTCCTAACAACACTTTTATACATATGTATATTGAGAGAGAAATATAAAATTAAAAAAGGGTTAGAGACTTGTTATATTAGCATTTTTTATAAAGATGGATTTGGTACCGTGTTTTACATATTACCATATAATACATATTTTAAATATATATTCGGCGTCCATTTTGAAGTGTAATAAAGTTTTTTAACTTTCATTTTAAAGTCATGTTTACCTATCAAATATTTCTCTACTTGATTTGACAGTGTCTCAAATCAAGTAGAATGTAACTTTCGCAATTCAGAATACAAATTTTACATATTTGTTTTTGTATTCTGCAAAATTTATCTATCCAATAGTGCAAATCTCATCAAAATCTATTCAGTATAAAATGAAAAAAAAAAAAAAAAAAAAAAAAAAAAAACCTACAATTTCATAATCGGGTTTAAATTTGATACAATAGCGACAAACCGTAGCTCTACAATTGAGCAACGTAGAGTCATATGTTATACACTAAAACGTTCCCCTTAAAATTATAAATTTAACAATGTATGTGCAATAAAATTCTCTTCAGCAGAACGTTAGACTTAAGCATTATATTTATATACTTTAATGCAGGAACTTAGTATAAATTTTAATACCAGGCGTATATAGTTGTAAAACTTTAGGAAAAAACATTTGAAAAATTAACAATGTTTTTTCACAAAGTTTTACAACTACAAACGACTGCCCTTAAAATTTAAGCTATTTTCATGCATTATTTGAATATAATATATTGCAATTTCTATGAGCTGTACTGGAGCCTACATTCGCAATAACATCGCATACTTTTATAAATATTGATATATTATAATATAAGCTCCTACAAATTAAATCCTTTATTATTTATCATAAAAAATACCTAATATCATGAAGTATGAACTCGTATCAGAAAAAAAACAATTAATCAACAAATAATGTATAAAGTTGTATAAAATCAATTATTGGTGTTAATAATGTTCTACAATATTAAATACTTGTCTTTTTAAAACAAAAATATTTAAATTATCAACCTTTGATAGTATAATAAATATAAGTATTACGAAAATTTTAATGTTATAGGTGATAATAATTTTCCAAGTGTAAAAACAAACCTCTCTTTTAAATCATTAATATGCCTTTAAATATTTGTTTTTGCACAATTTTTTTTTTGCACTCAGAACTACTGCATGAAATTTCTGAAAGTACTTAATAGAGTCCAACATTCCAGGTATAAGAAGTCAGCTAAACATTTTTTGATACCGATATTTTACTTTAAAAAATATATTAAAATGGTACCATATAAAATGAAATTATATTATTGCGTAAATTTTAACGTTTTAACCTATGTTTATGTGACATGAAAAAGAACAGATAGTTTGTGAGCTATAGTTAGGAGCTATGAAAGATCATCAAGGAAAAAATATATATATCAATCAAGACAGCCATAGCAATAAAAGACAGAAGTTTGTTAATCTAGGAAAACATAATGTAACCAAAAAGAAAATCCATAATAACCTCTTCTGAGTTCCCCACAATTCCGAAAAGCGTCCTTAATATTAGAAACTTTCAAAAATCTATTGTTTTAGAGATTTAAAGAAGTATTTATAAAATGGATTTTCCTTTGTTGCCACTGATTTTTGTAAATGCTTCTGTGTAGTTTGTGTAGTGCACTAATCAGTTTTCTGAACTCGGAATAAGGGTATTTCCTGTGCTATGATTTCTCAAGTAGATATTTTTATATAAAGTATAAAAACATGTTTGATAGCCATATCTGATGAAGTAATAACATTATCATTAAAGGTAATATTATTTTGCTGCTCTTGAATGAATAAATTCAATTTTTCAGCTGAAAATGTTTGATTGAGAATTAATAGCATTGTAAATATCGATAATCCGCTTAAAAAAAAAAAAAAAAAAAAAAAAAAAAAAAGTATAATTAATACACTGTAAAAACTACTCGTTTTCAAAAATCTGTGGAAGTAGAAAAAATTTATTTTCATAAATATTTCTTTAAATATTGAAAATATATTGGTTTTGAGAGATTTCTAAAGATAGAAAATGCTTTTTTGTATTGTGGATAACTCGAAAGATCTTGAATGAATAAATTTAATTGTTTCAGCTGAAAATGTTTGAACGAGAATTAATAGCTTTGTAAAAACTGATATTCCACATAAAAAAACAAAAAAAAAAAATACATTACAACCTCTATTATCCAAAGTAATTGGGACCGACCTTCTTTCGGAAAATCGAAATTTTCGGATAATCGAGAATGCTCACTTTTAAGATTAAGGACAAATATATGCGCTGATTCTTATTAAGGTAATAAGTGCTCAGTAAAAAAAAAAAAAAAAAAAAAGCAGCAGGAGAATAGGCACAAGAATAAATTACCTGAATTTTAATTTTGAAATTACGTACCTTTTACATATATCACAGCGGTTTGAAAAAATGTTTTCTTGTCGCAGTTTCGATTACTTTTGCATTGAAGCTCTATCACTGAGTTTTTTGTAATATAATTAGTTCACCAGCATCACAGTCTTTCTGCTGCTCTAGCCATGCCAAACCTTTTGAAAAACATTCAATAACTTCAGAATTGCTAATTTGTACGTTTTCTTCGCTCCATTCCGCAAGTTACGGGAGCTCAAGTTAAATTCAAAGAAACTCTAAGAAAGGGGATCGGAAATATTTATATGTACTCGTAGTTCGGAAAGAACCGCTTGCACACAATAAATATAATAGTAAAAAAAAGCTTTCAAAATGGATTTTGCTCCTCACAAGGAATGTGATAGTAAAAGAAAAAAAAAAAAAAAAAAAAAAAAAAAAAAAAGCTTTAAAAATGGATTTCAGTTAATCCAGAGTTTCGGTTAAAAGAGTTTCTGATAAAAGAGGTTTTACTGTATATATATTAATACACTGTAAAAACTACTCGGAAACATTACCGAAAATCGGTGGAAGTAAATAAATTTTTCTCCACATCTCTCATTAAATCTTGAAAAGATATTGATTTTTGAGATTTCTAAAGATAAAGAACGCTTTTTTGTATAGTGGATAACTCGAAAGAGGTTATTCTGTATATTCGTTCTTGGTTTTATTATAGTTTCGTAGTTTAAGAAACATTTGTCTTTTTTTTTTCTTACTGTGCACATTAAAATGATATTAAGGGGACAGTTTACCTTTTCAACAATTTTGTTCATTTTAAAAAATATGGTTCAAATGGCTGCATCTCACTGCATTTCAATTTTCAACTAAAAGTACATTTAAAAAATAACTGCAAATTTAATTAAAATTTTAAAAAAGTTCATTAAAATTTTAATTTTTTAAAATCCCTACTGCTTTTTGATAAATTTACATTTTTTCCCAATTTTATAAAAAAACGATTTTAAAACGTGCATTACACAAGACTGCGTATGAAATTTTAGATACATCTAATGTTGCATTTATTATATTTTTTTTACTGATAAATATAGTGTAATACGATGAATTCTAACACATATTCATATACTTATTTTTTTAAATTTAAATAACAAAAAAAAAAAAAAAAAAAAAAAAAAAAAAAAATGAAAGCAATTACATGCGCAGATTCACCACATATATAATAAAAAACATGCACAGTAAAGTTTAACCCTTAAATGCCTGATTTTTCAAAAATCATTGTAATAATGCTTTTCGGCTTTCATTTTTTAAATAAATCATGGGAAAAATACTTTAAAAAAATCATATTTTATTTTAAGTATGGTTTACGGCTGGGAGACAATTTATTACTAATCGGCAATACTGGTCTTTAATTCAAAAAATATTCTTCCTGGATAAAATTCTATAATATTAAACACACAAGAATTTTAGGAACTATAACAAGAAATAAATATTACTTGCTCACTGCAGAACAAAATATGGTATTTCGCAAGCTTACAAACAAAACAAAAAGAACAAGTAGCAACAATTGAAAAAATAAATCTATCTTTATTCTTAAAGAACACAAGTGTTGCCATCTACATGTTGAAAATCGATTTAATAATATTTTCAGAATGTATTTTATTAGCAACATTAGGTATTATAGCTTCAATATTATTCTAATAGTAATTTAGAGCCTAAATTGGGTATATTGCCGAAAAGCAACAACCGGCATTTAAGGGTTAAATGTCTATCTCAAAAAAAAAAAAAAAAAAAAAAAAAAAAAAAAAAAAAACCTTACCATTTTTAAAACATGAAAGTGAAGAAAATACGAACATGGAGAAAAAGGCATTTAATGTTTAAAATTGTGTGGTTAATTACGCTGGGTGTATTAACAAAATTTACTATATCTCGCCATATAATTGTCGTATTGGTAAAAATAAGGTGTCAAAATATCCACAATTAAACAGGCTTTCCTTTAATATTAAAAAAGAAAGATTGACTTTCTTGACAAATTTTAAGGTAAACTCTCTCCTTAATAATATTAAAACATACTTTTTCTTATAATTTATATTATTGAAACTAAAAGGATTCACTTACCATTGTATCGTAGTACTGGACAACAAGTCTATAATCTTTCAAAATGAGAGGGCTACTATTGATGTGCTTAGCTGCCAATTTCACAGCTGGTCGAACACCCCGGCCAATAGCGCCCTCAGACACGTTATGAGACAGCGGAAAAAAGGCTCCAATATGAACATTTGCCTGAGAGCCTAGTCCAGAAGTACCATGAGCGACGAGAAATGGAACCAAGATACCAAGCGTCAATTTTATTCGATTTCTGTCCTTTTTTAACATGGCACGAAGTTTTTCTTTCAACAGCACACTAGTTTTTATCACTTCTGTCAAGGAACTTATAAGTTAAAAAGAAAATTATAAAAATAATTATAAAGTATTATAAAGTCCTAGTATTTTTCCGGCATTATATTTTTTTAATGTATTCTCTTGGTGTAGTATTTATTATAATAAATTCATCAAAACAGCGAAATATTCTTCGATGGAATGTGATATACGCTTTTCAGGTGTTTCATTTCTGTACAGTAAGTTTTTGGCATAAATTTTAAAACTTAATCCCAAAAATATATCAAACAATTTGAAATTAGTTGAATACCTTGAATTCTGTCGTTAAATGCTATCCTTGAAATTTAATAGTAACTACAAATTTCACTTGCTCATGATTATCTTAGTTTTTTTTTTTTTTTTTCAATCCGTGTAAAATGCATTTCTCATTTAAAAATTATTCATTTTGTGGTATCTTTACACAATTATTGTTTTATATTTATGCTGTTAATTACACTGCATTAAAATTCATTCAAATAATTAAAATATGTTAAAACTTTGGACAAATACTTCTTTCTACAATTCCGGATATTTACATTTGATAATTACGTAGAGCATTTCTTTTAATGAATACATACTGTATAATTTCTTGCTGGCATTTTTCCAAACTGTTCTAAGCGAAATATAATACTGCCGCGCTGTCTGGTATTTCTAAAATGTCTGCAAACAAACGTGCATTTTTTTACACCAATCATATCTCAGAGTAATTTATAAGAATTTTATAAAATATTTATTATTTTCTTTTGTACGTATTCGTTTTAGCTTACTTTCAATAAATTTTATCAATGATGTCTTTTACCGTATATTTACAAATGTACACTTATAGACATTTCTTTTTCTATAACAGATTTTAACTTAATTATACTTTGATGCAGTTTAAACAGTTATTATGCATTTTGCATACTTGTTATTTACTCTTAAAAATTAAACTATTCAAAAGAAATCATTTAAATTTTAAGTTTTATTTTAAGCTTAAAATTTTCATAAGTATAAAAGGCGTGAAAATTAGATAAAATGCGCTGTGTAAAAGTGTAATTTATATACACTGAAGTATCTTTTCTGAGATATTTAAAAAATCACTTTAAGTATATTGGACATAATAAATTTGAGTTTTTTAAGAAAATGTTTGCAATTTTTAGATAAAGAATTATTACTTATACCCAATCTTAGCTATAAAATTCAACATACTGGAAAATTAAAAAATTTAAAATTTTCCGATACAAATAGGATTTTAGCATTATTTTTAAAAATTGATTCCAAAATTATATCAAGCAGTTTGAATTTTGTTCCGATAACTGAAGATACAGTCATTTCAAGAGAATTAGTTTTCAACATAATCTTGAAAAATAAATGTATTAATATTTTCACCTTCAGCGCAGTCCTTGAAACCACTGAAACTCTTAACTTTTGTAGCTCTGCATCTCTACTCTCAAATCAGCAAAAGTTTGTACTTCTCATGACACTCCTTCGGAACTTGTATTAGTGTTCAGTGAACTTTAAATCTTCACATTCCTTAACGTAAATCAATTTTGTAGAATTCGTAGAAGATTAAATTCACATTTTCTGACCTATCTTTAGAAGTCGTAAATCTTATTTATATATTCCGCAAGATCTCTCTTGAATTTTCTTTCTCGAAATAAAATAAAGCTTATTATTTTAATAAAACTGTCCGCGTGACTTCACATATCCAAAGTTCCTTTTCTACTGCAAGGAGATCTCTCATGGAATCCCTTTCCCGTATCACCAGTAGGGGGCGCTTTCAGCCTTGCCCGGGCCTAGCGTGTGCGGTAATAATGTCGATTATTACTTTCTCAGTTTCTGCACGTAATTGAGCAAATATATATTTTTTATTTTGCTCCTGCTTAAAGTGGCACTTCATATTAAAGATTTTACTACATATTGCATTAAATAGAAACGGTATTAGTTTATTTTAAATATCATTATATTCATTTAATGCAAAACTTTGGAGGCTGAGATAGTCCTTCAATGTTCACGCAATTCGTCTAATTAAAAATGAGTTGTATCTGTAAAGAAAAATATAAGTTATTTTTTTACTTGGTAGAAAATTATTATTTTATTAATACAAACTGTATTAATGTGTTTCATTAAATATTATTGGTTATTTCATGTACTTATTGTATCATATGTAAGCGAAGAACAAAACTAGCAGGTCAATACATATCGTTTAATTGGGGAGAAAAGAAATATGTCTGATATATATATGTATGTGTTTGTTATTTTCCCTTAATGCAGAACATTGGGGGGTAAAATATTTTTTCATTGTTGAAAAGATTCGCCCAGTTAAAGAAAAGAAAGAAAGAAAGATTATAATGGAAAATAGGACTTTCTTATTTCATCGGTAGAAAATTGTTCATTTTTAGTTCAAAATGAAATTAATGTACTTATTTAAACAATATTTAAAATTGGACTTTACATTGTGTGATAACTATATGAAAGAAATATTAATACAATTGCTAAACAGAGTACAATGGGAACTTTACAACACATTTAAAATCTACATACATTTAAAATGCATGACGTTTAAACATTAAAATGATGTTAAACACTTCCCGACAGTTTCAATCAAAACACTTGGTCTTTCTCAAGGGATACTAACACTCAATGCCTCTTTAGTATCGCTTGAAAAAGACAAAGTGTTTTGGTTGAAACTATCGGGAAATTTTTAACATCATGTTAATGTTTAAATGTCATGCATTTTAAATGTCATGTATATTTTAAATGTGTTGTATAGTTCCCATTGTCCACTGTTTAGCAATTGGATTAATATTTTATCATATACTTTTTTAAACATTCACTGTTAAAAATTTTGCAGCATTCTGGCAGGTCATTCGACCGTTTTTTGAAAAAACGGTTTCATAACCATAATTTAACTACATTCTGGTCATAAAATGGCCAATAATATGGTCAGAATAGTGTTAAATTACGTGTTGTGTAACCGTTTTTGGAGAAAACGGTCAAATGACCTGCCAGAATGCTGCAAATTTTTAACAGTGTTCGTTCTTAGTCCATGTACTTATTGCTTTTATAATTAAGAATAGTGTAATGTAAGCATGTCAATTACATTATTTTAATGAGAAGAAAACAACGATTTTTCTTTTTAAATTTTACATTTACTTTAAACCGTTAGAGGCTGAGATTCTGTTTCATTGTTTAAACAAGTCGTCTAATTAAAAAGAGAAAAAAATGGGGAATAGTATAAGAAAAAATAGGATCTTCTTTTTACTTTCTTCTACCTTTACAAGAAGAATGTATTGGATTCGTGAAAACTTTCGGCCCCACCAGTGGCCGAGAGGTTCTACTCTCGAAGCCGGTAGACGGGAGGTACTGGGTTCAATCCCAATCGCGCCCGTCGGCCTAATCGTTCGGAGTTTTCGTGGTTTTCTTCGAACCTTGGTTCTCCAAGCGTAAATACCGGTTAGGTTCCCTTAGAAAGACCCCCACGGAGGGCACCCCCCCCCACTTTGGGCCTATATCCCTCGTGCTGATAATTGGCCGTCATCACCACAACCATCGTGAAAACTTTCGAATTCCTGTTTTCGACGGATTTACACTTTTCATGGGTCAGAGATCCCGAAAAACATGTCTGTACAAAATGTTTGTCTGTGAGTCTGTCTGTCTATCCGTCGCTCTGTCTGTTTGAGACGCAAAATTTATGGGAGCTCTATCTCAAGAACTAATGAACGATATTAAATAAGACTTTATATTCAGTTATTCCTTTATATAATTTTGTGCCGATTAATTTTTTGAGTAAATCTCCAAAGAAGTGGAGCTCTATGCTGCATTTTTCACGATTTTTGCAATAGCTCTATCTCAAGAACTATTACACGAATTTTCATCGAACTTCAGATTCAGTTAGTCATTCATATAATTTGGTGCTAAATACGTTTTGGTGTAAATCGTACAGCAGGTGGCGCTGCTGTGCAGACTTTTTTACGATTCATGCAAAAGCGCTACCTCAAAAACTAATGCGCGGATTTTCTTGAAACTTCAGATTCAGTTAGACGTTGACATAAGTTGTTGCTTATTAGATCATTGTGTAAATCACGTATCAAGCTTCGCTGCTATGCTGCATTTTTTCGGATTTACACCATTTAACGATAGTCATATCTCAAGAACTAATGCATGGAATTTCATATCTTTAGAGTCCTCGTGATTTACATAGATTGTTGTTTAATTTTGGCAATTGTGATAGCGAAATGTATGAGATAGAATATGTATGAGATAGAAGAAAGTTTTGGGATAGCCATGTCCGACTAGTTTTTACTATGCAGAAACTTTTTTCTTAAATTAAATTCGAAAGTAATGTACTTATTGAAACGTGATTTCTTAGTCCATGTACTTATTGCTTTTATAATTAAAAATAGTGTAACAAAAGCATGTCAATAAGACTGTTTTAATCAGAAGAAAACAAACATTTTTTTTTTTAATTTCTAATTTATTTAAAACGTTGGAGGCTGAGATTGTTTTTCATTGTTCAACAATTCGTCTAATTAAAAAGAGAAAAAATTAGGAAAAGTGTAAGAAAAAACACGATCTTCTTTTATTACTCTGTAGGATTTTTAAAAAGAAATTAGATTAGAAATAAATGCACTTACTTAAACGTAATTTCTCAACCCATGTATTTATTGCTTTCATAATCAAGAATAGTGCGACATAAGCCTGCAATAACATTTTTTAATGAGAAGAAAACAACAATTTTTCCTTTTAAATTTTCCATATAATTTAAAACGTTGGTGCCTGGGATTGTGTTTCATTATTGAAACACATCTACTTAAAAAGAGAAAAATTTATGGAATAGTATAAGAAATCAAGTTGGAAATTGCTCCTCAAACGTGGCAAATGAGATGCGTTCGTACTATAGCTAGTTTTATAATTATTTTTTGCACCCCATATTGTTCTGAATGTATATTTTTTTACACTTCATAAGTGCATAGTCTGTAACATCATTAAAATGCACTTGCAATAATTTTTTCCCATTCCCCGTAATGAAACAGAAAACTTTTGACTGTCCCTGTAATTAAACTATACATCTGATTTTCATAACATTTGAAATGGATCGACAAAATTTTGAAACAATTATATATTTAAAATTTCAGACCATTCGGAAGGCGGTAACATCATTAAAATGCACTTGCAATAATTTTTTCCCATAGGCCGTAATGTAAAGAAAAACTTTTGACTGTCCCTGTAATTAAACTATACATCCGATTTTCATAAAATTTGAAATGGCTCGAAAAAATTTTGCAGCAATCATATATTTAAAATTTCAGACCATTAGGTTGGTTATATGCGGACGGACGGACGGACAGACGGGCGAACGGACTGAACGACGACTATAGGTGCTACGTATTTATATAATTACGAACGCACCTAAAAATGAACCTTTTTTTTTTACTTTGTGTGATCTTTTCATAAAAATTTAATTTGAAATTAATGTACTTATTTAAACGTTATTTCTTAGGCCATGTACTTATTGATTTGATAATTAAGAAAAGTGCAATATAAGAATGCCAATTACATTGTTTTAATTAGAAGAAACGATTCTTCTAATTAAAAAGAGGAAAAAAATTAGGTAATAATATTAAAAAACAGGAACTTCTCTTTATTTTCTTCTATCTTTACAAGAAGAATGTATTGGATTCGTCAAAACTTCCGAATTACTGTTTTCGACGGATTTACACGTTTTAGGTGTCAGAGATTTTGAAAAACATGTTTTTATAAAATGTCTGTCTGTGACACGTGTGACGGTGAATTCGTATGCCCAGGTTCACAATATGAGTTGAAAAACTCCAACACAAAAGTTTAGAGGACTTACATCTTTATTATGAAACACCTTTTAATGGAGGGCCGTGAACAGTGTAGAGGTACGGGAGAGAGTTTCAATAACTGCCCGACGGCAGACGCCCCACAGCGGGGCTTAATTTTGGTTTACATGGCTCGAGGTCAGGAGCAAGAGTGCCCCAGATTTTGTTACAAATACTTACAGATTGGCGAACATTATTTAACCATATGTAAGATGTTTGGCGAAAAACAAATTGGGTAGACAAAACAATCCAGAAGTTTTACATTCAGTTGAATTATCCGCCATGGCAGGCTTTTTAGGTTTACTAGAAATAAATTCTTGCGGTAAGAGAGTGGCTTAAAGAAATAGCAAACATGTGATATTACATGCACGTTACAGATATAACGACAGCTGAAAATTAGTCAGCAAGGGGCATATGGTTTGTATCCGACAAAGTACAAGGGTGAGAATTGAATACTAATGCAAGCTCAGAGGCTGAGAAAATATGCATTACGTATCGTCGGTTGCGAAGCGAAAAAGACATTCACTTGTATTTTATTCTTTTATTTTATTTCAACGGAAAAATGCTGCGGTTAAGATCTTTTTCTATCCGTGTGGACTTGAAAGACAGAAAAGGGAACCGAGATAAATGATGTCTGCATTTAAAAAGAACTTTAAAAAGTAAAAGTGAAACTTACAGTAGTGAAGGGGGGGGGGGGGGGGGGAGAATGAATAAAGACATAAGAAATTAAGTATAAAATGTCAAATTTAAACTAAATATTTTATTTGAAGGGGGGGGGGGAGAATAATGGCAATTTATAATAAACCAGTAAGGTTAAAAGTTGATTTTTGAGGGGAGAGGAGGAATAATGAATATATAGCGGGAAAGCCGTTATAACACGTATATTCTGGGCGCTCTATCTCAAGAACTAATGAACGGAATTGAATAAAACTTTAGATTCATTTATTCCATGATATAAGTTGGTGCTGATTACCTTTTGCTGTAAATCATCCTACAGGTGGCGCTGCTATGCTGCTTATTCCCCAATTTCTGCAATAGCTATATATATCTCAAGTATTAATGCACGGATTTTCATAAAACATGAGATTCAGTTAGTCTTTGATATAATTTCTGCTGATTACTTTTTGGTGTAAATCGCCCAACAGGTGTCGCTGCTATACTGCATTATTCATGATTATCGCTTCAGCTAGCGGCACTGAATTCCAATGTAGGTAGAAACCAAAAAAATGGAGAAGGTAAAAAAAAAAAAGAAAAAAAAAGAAAAAAAAAGAAAGAAAGAAAGGGAAGAAAAGAGAAGATACACACAAGTAATATCTTGGAGTTAATTAGACAGGGGTGAGAAAGCATACCAATTATGAATATGATAAGTACATTTGTGCTATTTATAGCGCTTAGAGTTATTCAATTCCTACTATTAGTTCACACTCTCCCTATATTTATTTATTTATATATATATATCTTCTTCAAATTTTCAATCGTTAATAAAATACTTATTATTCATCCTATCAAGTAGAAATATTTTTTTTTAATTTGTACTGGATATTTTATTACCGCCTTTTATATTATCAAGTAATATTAAATATTTTTGTAAATTATTGTATTTTATTACCGCCTTTTATATTATCAAGTAATATAAAAATTTTGTTTTTAAAGTCAATTCCTACTTGGGTCATCAGAGAAAAATTTAATATAATCCCTTAAGCTAATATTAGTTTTTGTTGCATTGAAATATCTCAATTTGTTGATTTTCTATAAGCAAGTAGGTTTACAATGGAAGTCTATGGGAATTTGGCGAAATATTAGAGGTATCGCCAAGTTGGCGTCACTTTTGGCGACTCATTTTGGTCGCCAAATTTTGCGCTATATCGCCAAGATGGCAAAATATTTTGCGGTATTTGGCGACAGAACAGGGTCCCCCCTATGGTAACCCTCCTTATAGATATGAATATGCATTAAATGCTTCAATAACCAATGGCCGCCATTTTGTCTCCCATGTAAAACTAAAATTAATTAATTAAATATTAATTAATGAATTAATATTTGAAAAAACTCCATTAACATCAATTGCCATCCAGTACAAGTTTAAAAAATTTATTTCAACTTGATAGGATGAATAATAAGTATTTTATTAACGATTCAAAATTTGAACAAGATGTATATATAAAAAAAAAAAAAAATAAATAAATAAATATAGAGAGAGTGTGAAGTAATAGTAGGAACTGAAAAATAGGAAAAAAAATAGGTAATAATATAAAAAAAAACAGGAACTTCTCTTTCCTTTCTTCTATCTTTACAAGAAGAATGTATTGGATTCGTGAAAACATGCGAATTCCTGTTTTCGACGGATTTACACGTTTTATGTGTCAGAGATCTCGAAAAACATGTTTTTATAAAATGTCTGTTTGTGACACGTATATTCTGGGCGCTCTATCTCAAGAACTAATGAACGGAATTGAATAAAACTTTAGATTAATTTTTTCCATGATATAAGTTGATGCTGATTACGTTTTGCTGTAAATCATCCAACAGGTGGCGCTGCTATGCTGCTTATTCCCCGATTTCTGCAATAGCTATATCTCAAGTATTAATGCACGGATTTTTATAAAACATATGAGATTCAGTTAGTCCTTGATATAATTTCTGCTGATTACTTTTTGGTGTAAATCGCCCAACAGATGTCGCTGCTATACTGCATTATTCATGATTATCGCAATACCTCTATCATAACCCTTAAATGCCTGATTTTTCAAAAATCATTGTAATGATGTTTTTCGGCTTTCTTTTTTTAAATAAATCATGGGAAAAATACTAAAAAAATCATATTTTGTTTTAAGTAGGGTTTACGGCTAAAAAACAGTTTGTTACTAATCGGCAATACTGGTCTTTAATTGAAAAAATAATTTTCCTTGATAAAATTCTATAATATTAAACACACAAGAATTTTAGGAACTATAATAAGAAATAAATTTTACTTGCTCACTGCAGAACAAAATATGGTATTTCGCAAGCTTCCAAACAAAACAAAAAGAACAAGTAGCAACAATTGAAAAAATAAATCTACCTTTATTCTTAAACAGCACAAGAGTTGCCATCTACATGTTGAAAATCGATTTAATAATATTTTCAGAATGGATTTTATTGGCAACATTAGGCATTATAGCTTCAATATTATTCTAATAGTATTTTAGTGCCGAAATGCAACACCCGACATTTAAGGGTTAAGAACTAACGCATGGATTTTCATCAAACTTAATATTCAGTTAGTCCTTGATATACGTCGGTGCTGATTACTTCTTAATGTAAATCGCCCAATAGGTGGCGCTGCTATATGGATTTGTTTATCATTTCCGCAATAGGTCTGTCTCCCCAGAAAACTAATCCACTGATTTTCATGAAACTTCAGATTCAGTTAGAAGTTGATATAAGATGTTGCTGATAAGGTTTTGGTGTAAATGACATAAATGCTACATTTTTGCTACATAAATGCATTTTGCTACATAAATGCTACATAAATGCTATGCTACATTTTTCTGGATTTACACAATTTCAGCGATAGTCATATATCAAGGACTAATGCATGGAATATCATATCTTTAAAGTCCGCATGGTAGGCACAGATTGACATTTAATTTCTGCACTGTAATAGAGAATTTTGCAGTATTAATATATATGAGATAGAAGAAAGTTTTGCACTGTAGGCCATTAAAAAAATAATTACATTAGAAATTAATAAATTTATATAAACGTTAGTTCTTAGTCCATGTACTTATTGCTTTTATAATTAGAATAGTGTAACATAAGCATGCCAATTACACTGTTATAATGAGAAGAAAGCAACAATTTTTCTTTTTAAATTTTCCAATTAATTTAAAACCTTGAAGGTTGTGATTGTTTTTTTATTGCTGAAACAATTCTTCTAATTAAAAAGAGAAAAGATAGGGAAGAGTATAAGAAAATATACGATCTTCTTTTATTTACCCTGTAGGAATATTTTTTTAATTTAAATATATATTAATGTACTTACTTAAACGTTATATTTAGTTTATGTACCTATTCTTTCATATTTAAGAGATGTATAAAAAAAAAAAACTGTCAATAAATATTTTTAATAACAATCAATAAACAATTTTCAATAAAACATCCAATTTTGTATAATAGTTTTCGTCTCGTTATCAGAATTACACTGTAAACTAAAGGATATAACATACGAATATCTTTGAATAACTATTTCCTCTTAAAGTGTTTTTTCATAAAATTGCCTTGATTTATTATAGCTAAAACAAAGAGATGCGAAGATCAGCACTGATTTTTGTCCACCCAAAATAAAATAATTTTTTTCTAAGACATTTTGATATGATTCAGAATGTATATTAGCTACCTGTCTGATTAACGTTTGTTTAAAGATCGTATAAATGTGCCATGTAAATACGGAGTCATAGGTTTATTTCGAGAACTTTTATGTAATTCAATTTCATATATTTGACTTTTTACTTGAATCGCTTATATAGTCATCGAAGGTTTTATGCATATAATTAAGTAAAAATTTATTAAAAACATGTATCAAGTACTTCATTAACCCTTTATGTACTGAATGATTAATTCATGAAAATTTTATCTTCTAAAGCATTTTTGTTGAATTTTTTAAACTACATTAGAAGATTTACATAATCATTTAAAATTTTTAGAAGGATTTTAGAAGGATTGAAGGATTTAGAAGGATTCAATAAATTTTGAATTTATAAGGATTTTGTACAATATTTGTAACCCTACTCGGATCTTTTATTTTAAATATTTTTCTTAGTATTCTGTAGAATTAGGAAATGTACAAATATAGTGTTCTTACAATAGTAATATAGAAATATTACCGAATGGAAAAATCCCCCCCCCCCCCCCTATCGCCAAGAAAGCTGAGAGATGCAAAGGCAAAAAGAATCATTCTTTTAAAAATATTTTTCTTCTGTATAACCATTAATGCTTTTGTAACAGTATAAAGTAATGTATATCTATAACTCATTCTAAATTGTATTGCTACTAATCGATGTATTAAATGAATTTTATAACAAATTATTTTAATGGAACTTATAAGTACTGTCAGTAGATAAATTGTTAAAATTAGCGCTCCACGCACAAAAAAAAAAAAAAAAGAAAAAAAGAAAAATAGTGCAATCAAAATGCATTAATATTTGCTAAATAACTAATGTTTCCTTGTTTTACACCTTTAAAAATATTAAAATAAAAATCAGCCAGTGCAGCAAAAGAAGAAGTTATTAAATTATTTTAAACCTTTAGCCACTGACGGTACTTTTAAGTACTATTAAAGAAAATTTATTATAGAATTTATTTAATCCATCTATTACTAAAAGTAGATTTTAATTTTCATACAGAGTACTTTGCTCGATAACAGTTAGAAAGCATAGCGAAATAGTCAAAGCTAATTATTTTATAAAGTGATTGTTTTTTCAAACATTTACAAATGTGTAGATTTTCCCTTATTGAAAATATATTATATGAAAAACAATTACTACAATAACCTTCCCATTTATAGATAGGACCACAATACATTTATTTACATTGTTTTTATAAATAATCGTAAGATTTTATTAACAGTATTTTTAGTTAAATAATACAATTATACTTGTAAATATTCTAGAAAAAGAGGTGTAACTATCGATTTGTTAAACCTGTTTTAATGAAAAATCTTATCTAAATTTTATATTATTACAATATAAGTTTTCTTATATATTTCTAGTTAATAAGGGGGATAAATATTGAGGTAGGTCAATTTCAGGATTCATAATTCCGTTGGTTAAAACAATAAAAGGATTGCCATATCAGGTGTGTTAAAATGAAAGGAACAACATACGTATATGCATTAAATTTGTATTATTCAGATGTGCAATAATGTAAAACTTTAGTAACCGACTTTTTTTGGGTTTTAGAATTTTTAATGTCACTTACTTAAAAGGAGTTTTAAAACCTTTTTTTAGAAAATTTAAAACTTTAGATTATTTGTTATTCTGAAAGTACTCCTTACTCTCGTGTTTTAATATTTTTAGTGAAAATAATTAGAAAATATCAAAGTTTTATGCTTTGTTATCATTAATATATTTAGAAAAAAAAATAAGATTGCTGAAAAATTATTAAAAATATAATATTCTTGTACTACATCGGTTGTTATCATTACTAAATTGAGTAAATAGAATAAGTTTGCATAGCATATTATTAAAACGATAATATTTTTTAACATCTGTAAATTGTACATGTCGATACGTAAACAAATTATTTCCTACTTCTTAGAATGATAAATTTTTGTAATACTATAAAAGAGAGAAACTTTTCCACACTAATTGTTTTATCTTTATATTTAAAAAAAAATCAGTAAGCTAACGTATTTAACAAAGAGGTAAATTTGTAATAGATGTATATCTATTAAGTAATAAAAAAACTAATATGTGTACTAATGTGTTTAAATAATATTAAAACAAAAAAGTGCCTGTTTACATTAAAACTTCTCTGTGTATTTTTATAGTAACAGAAATAAATTACATATTAAAGCAAAAAAAAAGAAGAAATAAAATTCATGCGTGAAACATAGTACATAACAAAACTTCAACATATTTATAATAATGTAATAAAATTTCTGGAAACAATTTCGAAAACGCGTGGCTCATTTAAAAACAAGTTTCACCAATAACCATACATAACCGAAATGCATTCGAGTTCTGTAAATGATCGATCGGTTTGTATATAAAATTTAGCATTTTCTGGTTTAATTGCCGGAAAAAATATTTTCACCTGTAAACTTGTTTATTATTTTAGGTTGAAGTTATAGAACTATATTGTAAGAATATAGTATATATGTAATATTAAATGGATATATCGAATAGATTTTTTATAATACTGCGCGCAACAGGTGTATGTAATTAAAAATCCTGAATTAATATGTCTTAATTAAAGAAAACTATCATTATGTATCATTAAAATTATTTAAAGGAATACATAAACAAAGATTTGTACAATTTCTACTAAAAAAAGTCCTTCCGGCCAGTGCCGGGAGGAAGAGGTAGCTTTTATATTCCTTATTTTTTAAAAGCCAGCTTTTATTATTCAAACACACGGAGCTCAAATTAGTGGAACCCGATTATAGAAGATTAAATACTAATTTTTATCAATACTGAATATGAATGGGAATTTCGCGAAATTAGTCAGCGTTATCAAAGCTGGTTTTATTTAAAGGGATTAATATTTGGTCGCAAATTCAGCGATATCTTGAAATTTCCGCCATTTTAAAACAACATAATGGGTGCAACAAAGCTAACCAATGAACTTGGTCGAGACCTTAGTAATTTCTGTGCACATGCTCATTCACATCTAAATCGGTTGATATGTACGAGTGCTGTCGCATGCAAAAAAATTAGATTTTTCAAAATGCCACCCACATTAGAAATTCAAACTGCTATATCTCAGCCATTTTTTAAGATAAAGACAAAACAAAAAATGCTCCGGAATGTTTTTCATTTTCTAATTTTTTTGTACCTTATTTTAAATTTTATTTATTTTATAATTTTTAAATGGCCGCCATTTTTAAACAAGATGGCAGATGAAGTTGGCAAACAAACTCGGCCGAGAGATTGCTATGTACTATGCACATTGTGCATGCCTTGTCACATCCAAATCGGTACATAAATACGCGTATTATCGCGTGACAAAAATCAGATCTTTCCAAAATGTCATCCATACTAGAATTTCAAAGTGCTATAACTCAACCGTTTTTAAAGATATAGACGAAACAAAAAATGCTCCGGAATCTTTGTATCAAGCTCAAACACATAAGGTAAAAGTCTTTTTCAATTTCTAATTTTTTTGTACCTAATTTTAAATTATTATTATTTTTTAAATTTTTAAATGGCCGCCATTTTGAAACAAGATGGCGGATGAAGCTGGCCAACGAATTCCCTCGAGACATTGCTATGTACTATGCACATTCCTTCTCACATCCAAATCGGTTCATAAATACGCGTATTATCGTGTGACAAAAGCATATCGTTTCAAAATGTCAGCCACACTAGAATTTCAAAGTGCTATAACTCAACCGTTTTTTAAGATATAGACGAAACAAAAAATGCTCCGGAATCTTTGTATGAAGCTCAAACACATAAGAAAAAAGTCTTACATTTTCTAATTTTTTTGTACCTCATTTTAAATAAAAATAAATTTTTAATTTTTAATTGGCCGCCATTTTGAAACAAGATGGCGGATGAAGCTGGCCAACGAATTCGGTCGAGACATTGCTATGTACTATGCACATGCCTTATCACATCCAAATCGGTTCATAAATACGCGTACTATCGCGTGACAAAAATAAGATCGTTTCAAAATGTCAGTCATGCAAGAAATTCAAAGTGCTATAACTCAGCCATTTTTTAAAGATATAGACGAAGCAAAAAATGCTTTGGAATCTTTGTATGAAGCTCAAACATAAAAAAAAATCGTTTTCAATTTCTAATTTTTTCGTATCTCATTTTAAATTTAATTTTTTTTTTAAGTGGCCGTGTCTGGTGTCTGGGGGTCATGATTAGTGAAAATATACTAAATTTTTTCGGAAGCCTTTTCCTCCGAACGGCTGCAATAGGTAGTTTTTTGTAATGAAAGCAACCTAACATTGTTTAATTTTTGGAAATATTTACAGCTCCAATTTTTTTTTTTATTTATTGCGTTAAAATCAAGCAATATCGAGCTGCTGACGGTGATATCCCCCCTTAATTGATTTTATTATGTGATATTAGTGTGTGATTTTAATTTTATTATAATGTCTGCTTTTAAATATCTTTATCATTCTTGATTTTTATCAATTAATGAAGTGAAATGTTTTATGACTAAAATTGCTTTGAAAATTATTAGAATTAATTTTCTTTTTTCTTTTAATTTACGGGAATTACACAGAATCGTTAAACCAGAAAGAAATATCATGCGCCAAGCATAGATTTGGAAACACTTTCCAACACATTGAGACTACTGTAACTAAACTTCACGGTTCAATAAGGTGAAATATGATGTCTAATGAATAATTTGGAAAACGCGTAACACATTTGAAAGCCCTATTTAGAAATTATCATCAAAAGTTGCGAATATTTTTTTTGTTTGTGTGGAGCCCTGTATATATCCTATAGATTTCTATGTATACTACATAGTATGCGAAAATTTAGTTTAGTTAGAAAACGCTTAACACAGTTGAAAATTCTTCGTTAATGTCTTTCGATAAACAGAAATATACTTCAAATCTATTATGCAGCCCTGTATATGATCGATAGAATTTATACACGCCAAGTAATATGAAAAAAAAAATTACTTAAATTTAAAAACGCATGGCACAACTGAAAAAGCACTTCCAGCAATTATATGCTAATACTCTAACTAAATACATTCGTATTTTCCTTTTAGGGGACCGGGAAAGGCCCTATCTCCGCCATGTTAAATTCATCAACTTTATGTACCTTTTTCTTAGAAATGGTGAAAGATAGAGATCTAGATTTTTTAGAGTAGTTAGAATAACACGTTTTACGTATTTTAAGAGACCATTTTTTTTTCTAAGTGAAACTGAAAATTAATTATTAATTATTTATTGAAAGTCATTTTTAAATTAGCATTTTTGATAATATTTCACTGCCTCAAATAAATAATTCTCAACAAATTGTGAAATCCATGTGTTAAAGTATACAAAATAACATAAGTATTAAAAAAAATCCGAGTTCTTAAGTTTAATAAATATTGAAAAAAAGGGAACACAACCATGAAAAATCCAAGTTTTGAGAAAAAGTCAATTAAAGATTTAAATGCCATTAAGCTGTGAAGTATTCTTAGAAAAGAATGAATAATTTTAACACTTCTTTTATATATATATGTAACCATGTAAGACACATCGATGGAAATATAAAAGTTTAAACTATTTAAAGATATAAAAAAGTAAAAATCGATTTTTCCCCCAAATTTCGCTTACCCGGTCCCCTTAAAACAGTTTTTCTCAAACTGTGTGCCATGGCACATGAGTGTGCCAAGAGAGATTGTCAAGTGTGCTGCGAGGTTTTTTGACAGATATTTAAAATTGTATGGTGCCGTATCAACAATACGACATTTATATTTTTCTTGTGCTTAAAAACTAGTTTTCTTCGCTTTCAGTTGACGAATATGAATGATTACGAACCCGTTTGAATCTTGACACCAAGTTTGACAACAGCAGAAAAAGAACAGCTCACTGATTTGGGAATCGACAAGTTTTACCCTTCAACAATCTTCGAGAAATAGTCGTATGAGTTCTGGCTTTCTGTCAAAAATGTGTACCCCACAATCAGCTTAGAAGCTATTAAAATTCTTCTGCCATTTGCATCTTCATGAATCTGTGAATTTGAATTTTCAGCATTGACAGAAATCAAGTCCAAAAAGTGAGTAAGTCCTTTAAAAGTTGACGATGAAATGCGACTTTAGAACCTCGTTTTGATTTAATTTGTTCAAGAAAGTACGCTGAACCCTCTCACTGAACAAATTTTGCAAATAAATATGTAACTTTTTTGTATCATTCAACTTTAACATTCTTTATTTTCAGGTGTGCTGCAAGTAATTCCTGAAATTTTTAGTGCGCCGTCAATCAAAACATGTTGAGAAACACTGCTGTAAAAGAACGATAAACTCTATGCACACCAAAGTATTCGAATCCTTAAAATAACACAATTAAAATTTTCACTATCATCAATAAAAAAAAAAAATGCAGTTAAATTTTTTTGTGAAGTCGTGGAAAAAAAAGGTAAACACCCCTACTTACTCCTCAACAAATTATCGTAGAAGAAAATTACTGTACCGAACGACTGGATATAGAATCTACGTTTAAATGATGTATATAAAATTTGTTTAGGGGGTCATCTACATATTAAAACGAACCCAAACTTCATTTTTTTTCAATGGCAATACCCAATTTTAACAAGATATTTCAAATCTTCTAGACACCAAATTTCAAGTCATTTGAATAAGTTTTTGAATTATAAACATTCAAAATTTAGCGCTTCTAATGTTAAATTAAACTTTTATATTTTTATTTATATCTCCTGAAATTATACTCCTAATGTGCTAATTTTTTGTGTAGCAATAATACTAAAATACCCAAACACAAATACTCTGAATTTTTATAATATTATGATATGAATTATGAAATTAATATTCGAAAAAATTATGAATTGCGACCTACAATTTTTTTGATGCATTTAGATTTATTAAATCCTGCTTTATGGAAATACAAAGTTTCACTTTTTTCTTCCATGTAGTTTTCAAATTATGCTTAAAAAGCGGCACAATGATGGTTGAAGGGGCCATCTATGATACAAGTGACTACATACTTTGAAATTTCTTCTGCTATCCTGTAATCTAGCAATCTTCAATGACTGCTTGAGTAGCACTTAAGATGCCTTTATCAAGAAGGAGTCTCAACAATCGAGTACTGAACTTCAATTTGGATATAGCCCCTAAAATAAGCTCGTTTTAAAATATTTAATTTCTCGGAAACTTATCGTACGGATTGTATAAAAATTTGTTTTTAGGCTAATTGAAGGGTGTAGAGTTCATTTATGCTGTCAGAATTGTGTACTCCTATTGAAAAAAAAACAAAGTTATGGTCCCTTTTAATATGTAGAGAGCCCCCTAATCAAATTTTATATACATCATTTAAAAGTAGACTTTATTTCCTATCGTTCGGTGCCAGTAAGTTTCTTCTGTGATAATTTGTTGAGGAGTTAGTAGAGGGTGTTACCTTTTTTTTTTTTTTTTTTTTTTTTTTTTTATTACGACTGTGCATCCATGTACAGTGACAGAAAAAAAAACAAAACAACTTGACACTCAAGGCACAACCTTAATGATCAGATGTTTTAGTTTACTTTTCCCTGCTTTAAAAAGGAGAAGCGGGCGAGATTTTCCATCACGCGTTGGTCACGGGGAATGGAATCAAAATCGAAAAAGTACAAAATGGCCCAATTAGAGATCAAGCTCAACTATGCAAAAAGAATATGCAATCTATGCAATCTATGCAAATCTATGCAATCTATTAAAAAAAATAGTTTAAAAATAATAAAATTTAAGAAAGAAATTCGAAAACAATCTGCCCGTAGGTTTAACACTAGCGAACGTTTTCTTTTTCAAGTAAGTGAAGAGTTCCCTTAAGTAATATCCAACATCTGTAATCTAAAATATGAATTTTTAGTAAACATTTACCATCATGAGAAAAATTCCGAAACTTTACGGTTGGCACTCCGCGAGAGGATGATTTCAGTTTTTTATTTAGATATCATCTTTCACCTCACTAAATAGAGATTTATTTATTTATTTATTTTGAAAAATTCTGAATTTGTTGGAAAGTTTTTCATAATCTATGCTTATTTTATGAGTTTTTCTTACTTCTTTTCGATTAAAATCAGATAAAAGAGAATATTAAAATAACTTGATAGAAATAATTAATTCGCAGTTAGATGATTGCATAACAAATATTTACTTCGTTGTATCCAATATATTATTCATTTACAGATTTTGGAAAAAGGGATGTTTTTTATTTCTATTGTTGTCATATGATTGAAATTAATCCCAGGCATTTAAATCTTTTCTTTGATTTTGAACTATCTTTTGTTACGCAGTAATCTGTTTAATATAATTCTACAAATAAAATTCTTCTTTTGATTAACTGCTATTTAAAAAGATCTTTTGTTAGAAGATCTTCAAAAACAAGACTATTTTCAATAATACATTTGCATACAATTTTAAAATTGATTGTTTTATGATATTTTTTATATATTCAAGTTACGTTTACAGAATTGTGAATTTAAATGAACACATTTCATTCCATACATGTTAGGAGGATTTGGATAACTCAGAATTTATATCAATTATAAAATATATAAAATAACTTTTAAAATAATCTCAGAATGGAAAGCCATTCATACGTATATTATTTCTAATTATCATTTTCAAAACAAATAAATACTGATATTCTGAAATAGCTCTGAAGCAATACTGACAAGGGAACCACTTTAGGTGTTGCTCGCACCTAGAATCGAGACCTGGTGCATTTTGTAGCCCTATGCATAAAAGTTAGAGAACCGATAAAAATTCTTTGTTAAAATCATATTTTATATATACTTTTATATTTATAATTTTTTATTATTGGATTTTTATTTGTTAATTTTACACCAAAAGAGAGTTAAGTCGCCAGATATGGCACTTAAAAATTTTCACTAGCTTTACACTTGTAATAGGTTTCCGTCCAAACCATTACAACACGGTGCGTAGCGAAAATACTGAGCTAGGGTTGCCGGAAAACTGTACGGGATGAAAAAGACGCCAATCTTTCCCCGCCAAATATGTAAATATAATACTGTATTTTTTAAAAAATCAAATTCGTAGGTTCTTGAAGGAATTTTAAAACTTTTTTCAACATTTTACAGTTATTATTGACTAATTTATACTTTTAACTATTTTTTTTTTTTTAACTTTTCCTTTAACAGCCCGAAAAGTGGTCTCGAAAATTGCATTTTCAGAAAGTTAATCGGCTGTAAAATCAAAAAATATTATTTTACCAAAAAAATTGTATCGATTCCCAAACTTCCTAATATAGAGCTTTAAAATCCACTAGGTTTCAATACTAGGTGCGCGCAACACCTAAAGTGGTTCCCTTGTGAAACGCCAACATTCAGTTTTTCACGTAACTCACGATCCTTTTTTTTTACTTTCTTCTCAATCGCCCAACAGGTGGCGCTGCTATACCGCATTTTTCGCGATTACTGCTATAGCTCTATCTCAAGAACTAATGCACGGATTTTCATCAAAATTCCGATTCAGTTAATCCTTGATATGAATTGGTGCTGGTACCGTTTTGATGTAAATTGCCCAAAAGATGGCGCTGCTATGCTGCATTTTCCAGCATTTACACGAATTTCGTAATAGCTCTTTTTCGAGAAATAATGCACGGATTTTCATCAAACTTCAGATTCAGTTAGTCCTTGATATGAATTGACGTTTAGCACATTTTGGTGTAAATCGCTCTACAGGTGGCGCTGCTATTCTGCATTTTTGTGATTTCCGCAATAGCTCTATCTCAAGAACTAATGCTTGAATTTTCAACAAATTTCAGATTCCTGTATACCTTGATATGAATTATTTGCTGTTTATGTTTTGATGCCAATCGTTCAACAGGTGGCGTTGCTATGCTGCATTTTTCAGAATTTCCTCTACAGCTCTATCTCAATAACTAATGCACGGATTTTCAACAAACTTCAGTTTCCGGTATACCTTGATATGAATTAGTGCTGTTTATGTTTTGATGCAAATTGCTCAACAGGTGGCGCTGCTATGCTGCATTTTTCAGAATTTCCCCTACAGCTCTATCTCAATAACTAATGCCCGGATTTTCAACTAACTTCAAATTCAGGTATACTTTGATATGAATTGGTGCTAAATTGATGTAATTTCTTGCACTATTTAAATAATTTAATTGACGTGATTTATATAGAAGAAAGTTTTGTGATGGCCACAACATACCAGTTTTTTTTTACTTGGATGTTTATGTCTCTTTTATAAACCCTTGATTATATCGAGCCACAGTTTTGGTAGTAAAATGAAAATTAAAATAAACATCCAAGTAAAATGTAAAAAGTAACGTGCGTTAAAAACTAAATGATGGCGATTCAGTTCATTGCATCAGAGACCGTGTAATTTCAGAGTATCATCATTATTATTTATATAATTTTAATTTGTTTTGCAAATGATTTTCAGCAGTGAAATTACGCTCATCATTATTAAATAGTTAATATGTGATTTATCACATTGTGCTGCAATTTCAGCCTTGCCAATATATGTGAGTGAGAGATGCTAAGCTGGGTATCGTTCTCATAGCTTAAATGGTAGAGCACTTTGAGCGCTATTCCAAAGGTTCCGGTTTCGATTCCTGAATTGGACATTTTCACTCTCTTGGTTCTACGATTAGTTAGCAATGTGATAAATCACGTATTAAATATTCATTATTATTTGTTTTGAAAATGACTCTGTATGCGTCGAAACATGTCAACAGTCAGATAAAACTATTTTACAGTTTTTAAAGTTTCAATCTTACACCTTTTTAGCAAATAGAAATAATATATTATTACAAGGTGTTAAATTGTTACATATTTATATAACCATTCACACATTAAATATATATTATTTTACATATATTTTTTAGTTCTGTCAAAAAAAAAGAAAAAAATCTATTTGCAAGTCTCATGTTTGTGCGACTTTAGTAACTAAACAAGATAGTAAAAATATGGGTTAAGCATACATTCCTATTATGAAATCTTCCCAACACATTTGGAATACTTTAAGAAAACTTCATGTTTTAATAAGTTGAAAGACGATGTCGATGTAAACTATTTGAAAAACGCTTGAGGAACAATATCTGAAAGCAATTTCATTTCAAAATTTCTATTATTTTTAAATTAAAATATCAACTGTCATATAAAATTATGTACTGTGATACGAGTTTTGTTATTTAAATGCTGTAGTGTTTTGAGATCAAGGATGTTTATTTTTATGCGTAGGATAAACGTTTATGGAAGAAAGTGTCTGTTAACTTCATAATAAGTGTCTAATAATTGGAACTGAGATGATTGGGGCTGAGGCGATGTTATTCCCTTACCATCTGCACAACCATTTTGTTGAATGATTTTGCACACATGTAAATTATGAAATATGCTGTGTGACATTTGCATGTTAGATAAATAAAGTTGTAATAAGCTTTTTTTTTTTTTAAATTAAATGTTAAATATGTGGACATGAATGATGCTATAAAAAATACTCTCCCCTTTTCAGAGAAAAAAAAAAAAAAAAAAAAAAAAAAAAAAAAAGATATATTTCTAAATATGAAACAAAGAGAAGAACAACTTACCTTCATCCATGGTGGCTAGTTGAACTTTAATTGCTGTTGAGTGGAAATAATTATGCCAGCGCCACTTACTATCTGTTAACCTAAATGGGTGTTTAAAGGAACTGAGATGGTGATCAACCTCAAGGACAAATATATTTACTACAATATTTTACTATACAATCTATACTAATAAAGAAGAATTATATTTTCCCATACTGTATATATATATATAGGTATAAATATATAAAGCCAAAAGTTAATAATATTTATAGAAATTTTTACAGCATACATTTAATATTGGATAATTGTACCTGGGGACAGAGACTGAAATGATGGTTTTGTTTGTTTAAAGCTTAAAATTAAATATTTATACATCATTATATGTCCATTTACCATTGGTAATTGTTATAGCAAAGGTTACAACATATTACATTTTTCAGTTTTTGGTTTTAGTATAATTAATGAAATATTATTGGCTGTGGACGCAAATCGTCCAATTTTCAGATATTCGTCCATAACACATTTGAAAATTCAATTTCACTAATTAAGGGTCCTCGGTATCTTTGAAGAACTTTAAAAAATTCTATTTACTGATGCACATTTACTTATTATATACACATATTATTATAAGTGATATTTTGAACACTGATTTTGACAAGTAAAAAATGTCATTTTGTGGGTAAAAAGTGAGAATTTTATTATTATTTTTAATTATTATTTGAAGAACTAGCTGCTCTTGGCGACCAGTTTGGTTTCCTTTAAAATGTATGTTTGAGAAACTATTGTATCATGTTACTTTTATTCATAATTTAATTTGCTTGGACTCCCTTAAATATAATTCATATAATCCCTTAAGCTGATATTAGTTTTTGTTGCATTAAAATATCTCAATTTGTTGATTTTCTGTACTACAATGGAAGTCCATGGGAATTTTGCGAAATATTAGAAATATCGTCAAGTCGGCGTCACTTTTGGAGACTAATTTCTTTTGCCGAATTTGGTGATATATCGACAAGTTGGCGACAGAACAGGGTCCCCTATATGGTAAGCACCCTTATAGGTATTTAGATGCATTAAATGCTGTTCTATAACCAATGAGATGCGTTTCATTCGGGCGTTGCCGTTAAACAATTAACAAATAATCGCGATTTCTTTGCCACGTACGATTGCGTAATACATGTATAGATTTTAAGGTTTGCTGTATTTCAATACATTACTGTGTTTAAAACACTAAAACTTATACAAATAATTGTCAAATCACTCAATTATTTTTTGTATCATCAATACAGCTTATTGATTAGGGATTAATTTTACAATTAACGAGTTCATTATGATGAAAAATAAATAAAATATACAACCATTAGCAAAAACACAG
The DNA here is from genome assembly GCA_963932465.1 of Maratus speciosus. NCBI lineage: Eukaryota > Metazoa > Arthropoda > Arachnida > Araneae > Salticidae > Maratus > Maratus speciosus. The sequence continues at coordinate 436,854,492 of OZ010800.1, forward strand.
CAAAAAATATGATTTCTTCCACGTTTCGATACTGTTTTTTTTTCCTCATTACATTGCAAAATCCATCCCTAATTTTATTATGTCAACTATATTGAGGATACAAAAAAAAAAAAAAAAAATAATAATAATAATGACGTGATTTGAAAAATATTTGTGGAAGTTTTAGTGTTTTAAACACAGTAATATATCAAAAAATGGTGAAATTTAAAATTGTTTAAACTAAAAAAAATAATAATAAAATGCTCAATTTCTACGTTCAAAAGAATTTTTTTCTTGTCAAAATCAATTTTTCTAAGTATTACCTTCAATAATATGTGTATGTAATAAGTAAATGTACATCAGTAAAAAAAATTCTTCAGCTTTTTTCAAAGGATACCTTGTCCCTTTAACAGCTATAATAAGAAAAGTATTCAAATACTTTTGAAGACTTATATATGATCTAAATATTTGTAAATACACTACATAGTATGATCAAATTTAATTCAATTAAGAAACGTTCAACACAGTTGAAAATCCTTTTTGAGCAATTTCCGCTAATAAACTGAAATGCATTCTTTGATGCAACCAAGAATACCATATATACACTGGTGTGCAAAATTTAAGCAACCATCATAAAATGCTAATTTTCGAGCGCGCTCATGCTTAAAAGAAAATAATATAATTCAAATAATATGTACTATCCTTATAGCGCAGATTGTCGATGTGGCATGATAGCCGATAGTCGATGTGTCACACATGGACACAAGTGTTGCAGTCACTACGGTGAAACGAAATGTGGGATCTTTCACCGTCATATTATTAGCCTGAAATAATCGTCGTATGATTTTTCCACTGACAAGTCACTATGACTGTTGCTTTTTGATGAGTCACCAGATAAAATCACAATGATGTTACCCTGTGATTCTCATGTGACTATCATTTGAAGACTCAATTTTGAAGTAATCGTGAGCATTGCATTATAAAGAGTTACCATATAATGTCACAGTGAAGTCACGTGGTGACTTTCAGGTGAGCGAGACTCTACTAGGAAGTCACCATGCGCTCCTTTGTGAAAAGTCGCCAGATAATTTCATTTTCTCTCACTTGGGAACTCGTCACAAAGCAGCTGTCATGGTGACTTTTCAATGGAGTCTCTGAATGACGGTCATATGAGAGTCACTAGGTGACTTCATTGTAAAGTCACTTGTTGACTAATCATAAAACTGCAGTCATAGTGACTTCTCAGTGGAGAGACCAATTGAGAGTAAGAATGAAATGAATAAAAGATATCATATTTCAGTTCGCTGAAGTGATTGTGACGCTTGTGACCATTTGTGACGTCAAGGTGTGTTCACATGGACTGGTTGTGCTGATAGGGTAGAACCTATTTTCTACACTTGATGTTTGTGGAATTCTCTTTTGAGTACTCGCGTGTTCAAAAATTAGCATTTTGTGACTGTTGCTTAAGTGTTGCACACTAGTGTATTTATATATCATATATGATATATATAACTACGAGTAGTATACAACACGCAATATGCAAAATTTAATTAAATTTAAAAATGAATGCCACACTGAAAGCAAATTTCCAGAAGTTATAGCTTATAGTCAGTACTGTGGCAGAATTCTTTTGTATATCCATGTAAACGAACGACAAATGCTATTCATACTCTTCTTTTCACTAAGCATTTTGTGCTTTTCAGTGCTGTACACCAGTTTTAACCCCCTTCAGGGTCGCTTAATATTTGGAAAAACCATCAAAAAAGTACCTATTTATTTTATTACAGAAATTGAATAATTATAAGGTTTCTAAATAAATTATGCAATTAGTTTTTTTTAAGGCGAAAAAAAAGATGTTATAGAACAAATTCATATTTGTAGAAAAGCCATCACGCGAGAATTCTGTATCTTAATCTTTGTTTTACACCGTACAAATTAATGCGAATAAAACCTTTATTTTTCACATCTTAGATCTTTATTTATCATCATCACACACATTTTTACAAATAATATTTGAAATAATGTATATACATTAAATTTTGATTATTTATAGTTTTTTGAGTGTTACATATTTCGAAACATGCAATACAATGCCCAACATTACAGTCAGCGCAAAAGCCAAACCTAAGCGGTAATATTCAAAGACTTCATACCGAAATGCAAGTTGAATATTTCTGGTTTCAGAAGTTTTTTTCCAGCAATAAATCTCCAGCCCGGAAATATGACGAGAGCGAGAAATAACGAACGACACCTCATCCCGTGATATTGACGGGAGCGAGAATTAAGGGGTTAATATGTTTGAAGTAGTTTAGCATTATGAAACTATATTGCAAACGATTTTTACAATAGTCCATAATGTAATGTAATTCTTTTGAGTGTCTTCGTAAACGAACTGTAAATGTTAAGCACTTCAACGAATAATATGAAACAGTATTCCGTAATATGCAACAGTATTCCTAAATATTAAATATCAATTACATGGCAATTCGAATGCGTTTACGCAAGCTGGAAAACGGGCAGAAGACAAAGGCAGACGGTAGATAGACGCCAAACAATGAGAATTCGTAAACACTTATAATCTATGTTGGAAAATGCTAAAAAGCTATTTCTTATTAAAAATGTTTGAGATATGATTTCCACTGAACATAGCTATGTATGATGTATTTTGTATAGTTTAGGAACTCTGAATAAAAGCTTGTCATTCATGTGCAATGCACATGCATGACAAAAGGCACACGGGTGAAGTTTAAATTTTCTTGCACATAACTAGAAGACTCTTCTGCCTGCGAGCTCACCAACTCCCATTTAAATTGCGCAACTTATAAAAAAGTAGTAATGTGCTGTGTTTTAAAGATTATATGGTTATTAAAGATTAACTGATATTATCAGCAACGGCGATACCTTTTGCAATCGAGTTGTGATGCTTTTCGGTATAAATGGGCATTTTTTAGTGACCATGACCTTATCCACCACTGTCGCGAGAACTGAGGTTTGGATTTGAGAGTGATAAGTTATATCAATTACACATTTTGAAGTCAGCGTGTATGAAAGGGTTGAGTTAAAAGTGTCGCTTGCTCTCGGACTCTTATAACAACTCTATGGACAATATTCTTCCTTTCGGTTCGAGATTACAAAAAATCGTCTACTCGGGAATAACATTGAGAACTGCGTATTGAAAAGAACTGCGTTTTGAAAATTTACATTTATATTTTATGTTTATATGCAGTTTTACATATTTTCAGAAACAGGTACAGCTTTGGCATTAATTCTTCACACTATCTTAATGCACCATTATGATCATTTTCAGGTTAGCTTTAAAATGTAAATTGTTTATTTTGATTAGTGAGTATATAGTATAATCGGATAGTAATTCATGCAAGATAAATCTAATTTACTTTTGCATGCATTTCTTTGTATATATGCTGCATCAAGTGATACAATATATAAAGACACTTGCTAGCAACGCAACTTTTACCGCATGTGATTCCCACTTTGACGTCTCATGAATATTGCCCATAAGAAAATCGTTTTAAATGTGTCGTTTTAATGTATAAAATATTTTTTTTTCATTAAATGCGTTTCGCGCGCAACAATTTAATTTTTTTAAGGTCATATATTTTTTTAAATATTCGCGTATAAAACATTTTTTTTATTGCATAATACAATCCATTTTCTGCTTTTAACATTTGATCATTTAATTCAGTTTAAAGTTTTCTATCTTTTTTTATTAGTCACGTGTAAATGCATTTTTAATTGAAAGGAAATATTATGTGCTCTGATTTATGATTTGGCAACAATTTAAACAAATTAACTTTTCTAAATATAAAATAAACAATTATTCAAATATTGAAAATTTGAATAACAAATTTAAAAAAAAGTGAGAAAAAAGTAAGTGCAGTCTGAACACCGCAAGCTTCTGATCTGTATCTCTTGAAAAAATAATTGAATTCTTAAGGATATTTTTTGTTCCTATAAAACTTTTGAACGGAACTTTTTTGAAAGACTTCAACATTAAATAGCTCACAGTATAATTCATCGGTATGTAAAAACTGTCTGCTTCAGCGTGCTTATAAAACATTTCTTTATAATACTTCGGAATTTCATATTTTTCTATGGAGTAGTTTCTTAAATATCAGCGAAGAAAGACACCCGTTCACGAAAAATCCGATTACGGAGTCGTCGATGACAGCGTTAGGTAATTCTTTTTAGAATAGAAAGATACATAAGAAATCCGACTCGTTTTACTTAATCGATTTACGTAACACACTCTAAACTTAATAATGGAAATCAGTGGATGCATTAGCTGCTATAAACATTATCAAGCTCACTGCAGAGGACAAGTGTTTAAGTAACTAGGAATGCATTTACATGTATATATATTTTTTTGTTTTTCATTAATATGCTTTTACGGTTAAATCTGAAAGCATTATATATATTGTTACTATATATGGGGCATTCTCGCAACCTTTTAACTTCTAGGTCCCTGAATAATAATTTTTATTTTAATATTTTTTTTTTTTTTTATTATTATTTCATATACTGGGAAACATCCCATTGCATGATTGCATAACGATATTAACGAGATAAAAAATAGGGTGGGCCGAAAAAAACTTTTTTTTTTATTTTCGATGATGGGTAGTGCGGAAAAGTGGCCACTAATGGCACCAAGTTCACACAAAAAATTTGAGATTTTTAGGACAATTCCTATATTTGCCGCTTTTGGCTTGAAGTTTTGCTAAAGGCTGATTTTTGAACTTTTTTAGCAAAAATTTTAAAAATGTTAAATTAAACTTATTTTAATCGTATTTACTTGAAAAGGCATATTTAATGTTCCAAATGTATAAATAAGCTTTGATAATGCATTATATAATTGCTATGTGTATTTTAAATTAGACGATTTTTATAGCCTTTTCGCGTTTAAGTGAGCAAAGGTTGCATGTATTCTTTGAATCTTTCAACGGTTTCTCTCTTTTGTCTTCTTTATGACCCTTGGTCTTCCTTATTTTTTTCGATGCTTTAAGGGTCATATATTTGGGTGACGGAGAGCAAAATCCCTCAGAAACAGATCTGGAAGAAGAGAAGGGGGTGAGGCGAGAACTTAAGCGAACGCAGTGACTCATCGCGATGTTGAGGGAGTGAAGGAGGAAATACAAGAGGGCAGAAAGTGCTATAAGGGATGCTTATTATTTTCAGTGCTCAGTTTCCCTGAGACATGGCGGACGCTGTGTGAGACAGGAATATCCGTTTAGGAGTGTTTGGCTTTGAAGGGCCTGGTTCAAATTCAGATTCAGTCGAACTGCTTGCTTGAAAGCTCCCAGTACTTGAATCTTCAAACAATATAACTGTCTTCCATCTAGATCTAACTCCACTCGTTGAAGGCTTTGTCGCAGAACCACTATTCCTCGTTGAAATTGTATCCCTTTTAATTTTCTGCGATATTTTCTTTGCAAGCGTTTTGCTTGTTTTTAAATCAATATTTTCGATAAACTTTTTTCGAACAGTTCTTTGATCCTTCAAGAAGTTTACCTCCCGATGTGGAACTTTACGTCTGATGTCGCAGCTACAATTGTTCAAGCCTCTACACTTACAAGCTGCAATGGCAAAGAGAGAGGATTCCGCATTTCGTACGAAATTTTCGCGGATCGCCTTGCCTTTTATGCACGTATGATTACAAGATTTCTCCAATGATCTACACTCATTGTAATAGTTTTTAATCTTTCCGTTAACTGTTCGTTGGGAAACAACTGGTATGGAAGATTTTATTCAGATTTCGGAAACTTTTTCACCTACCATTTTAATAATATCCACTGGTTGAAGATAAATATTTCGATTCTCTTCTATATCGCTTCGCAACCATTAGTAGTGGCGCATGAGGTCAGCATTAGTTGGCAATTGCAAGTCTTTCAATTTGCACGGTGCCCCAAAATGGCTACTTTTCATGCTATCACATGTCTTTACATGATCATGAGCTTTCGCACTAGCCATTTCTAAACTCGTCGTAATAAAATGCACAAAACACAGTAAAGGCACGTTAAACGATCCAAAAAGCAATGTATTGCACGAGAAAAAAGGTTTTACTTTTACACTGAACAAATGTCACTGGGAAACCGAGCACTGAAAAATAATAAGCATCCCTTATCACACTTTCTCCCCTCTTGTATTTCCTCCTTCACTCCCCCAACATCGCGATGAGTCACTGCATTCATTTAAAATCTCGCCCCACTCTCTTCTCTCCTTCCAGATCTGTTTCTGAGGTATTCTGTTGTCCGTCCTCCAAATATATGACCTTTAAAGCGTCGAAAAAAATAAGGAAGAGCAAGGGACGTAAACAAGACAAAAGAGAGAAACCGTTGAAAGATTCAAACAATACATGCAACTTTTGCTCACTTAAACGCGAAAAGGCTATAAAAATCGTATAATTTAAAATACACATAGCAATTAAACAATACATTATCAGAGCTTATTTATACATTTGGAACATTAAATATGCCTTTTCAAGTAAATACGATTAAAATAAGTTTAATTTAGCATTTTTAAAATTTTTGCTAAAAAGTTCAAACATCAGCCTATTAGCAAAACTTCAAGCCAAAAGCGGCAAATATAGGAATTGTCCAAAAAATCTCAAATTTTTTGTGTGAGCTTGGTGCCACTAGTGGACACTTTTCCGCACTACCCATCATCGAAAATAAAAAAAAAAGTTTTTTTCGGCCCACCCTAATAAACAAGTTTTGGACGATGTTGGGGGTCCAAATACCACGAAAACTCCTATACCGTCCCGTGTCCCTGTTGCTGATTTTTAAGTTTGGAGCTGTCTGTATGAAATTGCTTCAATAAAAGTAATTCGATATAATTTTTTCCCAAAACTGGGACAACTGTTTTATATAAATATGTAGCAAAAAAAAAAAAAAAAAAAAAAAAAAAAAAAAAAAAAAAAAAAAACCTGCTCACATTTTTACGGTTGATATTATTTTTTTTTTTAACTCTGTCCCTGGGTTTTTCATCCTTACCATCCCTTTTGCTAAACTTATATAGAAAATCACTTCAGATGAAGCCACAGAATTTTTTTTAATGTTTTTCTCATGCAGAAATATGCTAGAGAAAGAATGTCTAAAATTCTTTGACAGGAAAATTACTGCAGAATGTAAATCAGCATTTAAATATCAGTTTCAAGATCGAGGCTTTGTTGGTAGTCTTACCGCCCCCAAGATTTATTCCTGCACTTTTCGTGGTAAATTAAAATATATATATATATTTAATCCAACGTTAACAAAAGTTTCTAAAAATCAAAGAACATTGTGGCTATCACTTTTCTTAACATGATTTGCTTAAAAATAGTTGGTAATTTCCTTACCGTTGCATCATTACCGTCGCTTCTTTTCCCATTTCGTCCCTTTTTCCCCATACCATCCACTTTTTTACCTTACCGTCCCTTCTTTAACACCCCTTTAAGACAATGTTATAAAAAAATTCTGTATTGAAAGTACTACATTTTTATTATTTCTTATTTGAATGTCCTGTGGGTACTATGCAAATTCATTATAAGTAAAAATTTAGAAGAAAATAGAAAGTTATTGTGGTAAAATGGTAAGAAAAAATTAAAATCGTACGTTTAACTTAAACCTCGGTTAAATAAAAATATTTTCGCTGCTGACCATTTTTCCTTTATTTTGAATCATTAAGGCTTTCATCTATCAGATTAAAATGTTATTTTAGCAAATTTAATTTCACCAGATTTTTATTCCCGAAAGTCAAAAGATTGTGAGAATGCCCCATATATTGTTAAAATAACTAGATAATATAATACATTAAAACACTATATATAATGTTAAAATAATACAAAAAAATTGTATAACACCTGTAAGTACAAAAACAATATATATTAATTACGGCTGTAAAAAAGTGAATTATTATCAATCCCAGAAAATATTTCAAGCTATGAATTCAATTAACAACAGTAAACATTAAATGTTTAAAAAAAACTAAAAATAAATATGTTTCTATAGGTTTTCGCAAATTGACGAAATAATAAAATAGAGACTTGATTCGATTTTTACTAAAGCGTTCGAAATTTGTGTGTGAAAACTTATGTGTGTATCTCAGTTTTATACTCAAATAAATACACATTATGTACAGTATATTTTTATAACGTCACACTTCTGAAACAATTCTTAAAAATTAATTTTAGAAATTTTGTATATCTGTAAAGCGAATCAAAACTCTCGACACCTCAGACAGGCTTCTAATACTGTGAGGTAGGAGTAAGTTTGACCCGCTAAATTCAATAAGTATATTTCCACCAGAAATTTAATTTAACAAAATATAAATTACGTTATAGCTGTACTAATTTAAGTCAAAAAAATCTTTTTGTTTTGGATCATATTTATTTTATCGAGCTCCTAGATAAACCTAATAGTGCTTTACATAATCAAATGTTAAGGATTAAAAGCTTATAAATAAAAGTTTCATCTAGTTCTTAAAATGTTAACAGCACACATTCAAAATTTTACGAATTAAGGTGGGTTTTGCCTATATAAGTGCGGAAGGAGAGCATTTTCTAAATTTGTTTAGGTGCGTTCGTAATTATATACATACGTAGCACCCATAGTCGTCGTTCGGTCCGTCCCTCTATCTGGACGTCCGCGTATAGCAGAGCAAAAACTACCACACCGAATGGTCTGAAATTTTAAATGTATATTTGTTGCGGAATTTTGTCGATTCATTTCAAATTTTATGAAAATGGGATGTATAGTTTAATTACAGGGGCAGTCAAAATTTTTCCGTTACATTACGCCAATGGGAAAAAATATTTCGAATGAATTTTAATGATGATACAGCCTTTCGAACAGAAGAAAATTGATATGCACTTATGAAGTGCACTAAAATATACAATCAGTACAATATGCGGTGCAAAATAATATTTATAAAACTAGTTATAGAACGAACACACCTCATTTGCCACGTTTGACGTGCAATTTCCAACTTTTTTTTCTTTAATAAGGCTGAAGATTTTAATCCTTAATATGTTAATAGCGCACATTCAAAATTTCACGAATTAAGGGAGGTGGGTATCGCTTGAATAATTCTGAAAAGAGGGCGTTTTTTGCAAATTTTTTATTTTAAATAAGAATGAATATTCTACCTCCGGGTTTTTTGCATTTGTTATCAGTTGAAGAACAATTATCTCAGAACTCTTAAAGATTCAAAATTGTCGAAATTTCAATTATTTTAGATGTTAAACTCCTATATTTTCTGAAAATTTTGATATAAATTTTGACTGTTTTCATGAAATTACCATTAGAACAGTAGTTATGGCTTTTTGAATTATTGCCATTCAATAGCTGAAGCTACGTTACCGAAACTTTGAAGTCCTAATGTGTCCTTTGGGCATAGCGCGCACGATATCTCAAAAACTTCTGAATATTTTTTCCTGAAAATTTCAAAACATATGTTTCATGTTCATCTGTATAAACTGAACATAAAATTTCCTTTTTATTGTTCAAGAAATTATTTTTTAGGTGATTATCTCATACTGTTGAAAATTTCAAAATTTTGCATTAGCTAAATGCAACTTTGTCTTAAAAATATACAAATGCTTCAAATACAAATTTATCTAGGTTTAGGGTAATTATTATAATCTGAAGTATAAGTAGACACCAAAATTGTAATTCTCGTTGCAAAATTTATTTTGTAATCCTGCACGTAAGCTGTTGAACAAATATTCTGTCGTCAAATGTTTGACAATATGGAGCCCCCATAAATGCTATTTCTTCATGTCGCATTTTTTAGGTAGATTTCGTAAGAAATACTACCTGTTGCAGTCGTTACAATGGTGCGACTTTTGAAAAATTCCTTCATAACTTTTCGTTATATGACACCAGGAACCCCAAACCACCCCCACCTAAAAAGTTTATATATATATATGTGTGCTTATATATATATATATATATAAAGTCGCAATTATGCACGGATCATCTTCAAACTCGCCAACAACATTGAGATGGCTAATACCTCGACGGGGATTGAAAATAAACAAAATCGGTACAAGGGGGTGGAAATGGGGAGGGTTCAAAATTTTGAATACCGTCTTAAAAATATTGTGATAAAACCAGCTCTTATACAACAATGACAGGAAAAAATAAACATTTTTTGTTATAGCAGTTGCCAACAATAAAATTCTCACCACAACAATTACTTTTCTATTGCAAGATTTTCACGTGAATAATTAAATTAAATAAATAGTTTGACGAATTGAAAACAAATTGAATATTACATCATAAGTTTTCTAGAGCAAGATTTCCGCATGAAAACTGAAAATAAAATAAATAGTTTGACGAATTAATATATATGTATTGTGGTATCCATTTTTATTGTCATTTCATTCACAATATCGCGGTTTTTGAGGATGGTCGGTAATGTTTTAATGGTTATATATATATATATACCCTATATATATAAAATCTTAATGAAATGGATATTATGAAATAAATTTATGTAACGATTCTTTGGAACGACTGATTAAAAAACTGATTACGTTTCACGGCGATTTTTCATAAAATACGGAATACTTTGCGATAAAATTAACACCAAAAAATCCGTATTGATCTGCAGATCTCAAAACTGGTATTAGAATTTTTAAATTCGAATTAGTTTTCGAAATATTAATTTTTTTCTAATTTTATATACTTTTCTCTAATGATGGCAATTCAAATACTAATCATACACATATTTTTTTTTAGATTTTAGAAAAGGTTACTATTTTAAACTAATTTGGCGAGAAGTTTGGCCTCCCTTAAATGTATGCTAAGAAATGTATCATGTTACTTTTATTCATAATTCAATTTGTATTTCATTATCTTTTTATTTAATACAAACAGAAACATTTAAAATAAATGGTTTTCACTTCTTTATTTTTTTTAAACGAAATGAAAAGAAAAATATTAGGCACAGATGTCATATACGCACTGGGGTACCTAAATGGCTCCAAAATGCCATTATTTTGGATTTATATAACTTCAAAGCAACGTTTTAATTTACCAGTCGAAAAATAAAAAAAATGCTAACTGGCGAGTTGAAAAATAGATGTTGGCGAGATTTGCACGCGGCTAGCGTAACAGTACCAAGAATTCTTTGCGACCATGGAAACTTTTATGTAGTTTTATTCGAAAAAGAAATTTGATTTTTGAATCAAAGGGGAAAACTTTCGGCACAGGTTACGGACCCATATTGGCGCGATTTTTTTCTGACGCTAATGACATATACGCAAGGGGTACTTAACTAGCTCCATAGTATCGTTATTTTGCTTGATTTGATAAGCCGGATGTTGTTGTTTATGCTGTTGATGTTTTCCCCAAATTAGCGTCGGAAAAAAATCGCGTAAATATGGAGCCGTATATGATATCTTGGCCAAACTTTCATATGAAAAGCGAAGGGCGTGTAAGTATTAAAAAAAAAAAAAAAAAAGAGAAAAGTTTATAAAATTAGAGCGTATTTATTTATGGCAGTTACATGACTTGGACTATTATAATATAGATGAAATGATGGCGATAGAATAATATTTGGCGAATTATCACCTGTACCTGGCTAACTTTAAAGTACCAAAATGACAACAGGAATATAAAAAGCGAAGTGGTTCGCCCGGAACTGTTGATGATAGTCACATGACTTAGGCTATTGTTATAGAAATTGTTTTAAAATACCGGAAGACAAATACTCTGTACAATTAATTCATTTTATTTTAGCTTCTTTTCAAACGTTTAGCTGATCCTCTTTAATCAAACACAAAAACAATCATTGGATGTCTTAACAGCAACTGATTCGGCATTAATTTTTTGAAATCAAAGGAAGTTGAATGGAAACCCGTTTACAGGGAGATATGCACAGCTTTTTTCAGTATAATTCAATCTTCTATAATATTTTTAAACCAATCAGATTAGCGTGTTTTTAGATTCTGCGGTGTCTGAACGGGGGTTGGCGAGCGTAGCTTGCAGGGGGCAGAGCCCCCAAGTATATATATATATATATATATATTACGTCATATTGGAAATATAATGGATCACAGCAGTTGAATATGTAACGTCATGTGAGTTTGAAGAAACCTATTAAAACATGATAAAAACGCGAGTATGGAAATATTAACTTATTTTAACACTTTGAGGTTCTTTGAATTTGCTGTAGACATTTTTAAACCTATCCCTAATACATGCGTGTGTGTATTTGTGTATATTAGAATTTTCACAAAAAGTTTAGCTCACTAGAGCATCACTAGAGCTCATTCTTAGTGAAGAAACTGGGTTTATCTCTAATTTTGATTTATGTTTTGTTGGTGAATTTTGTACTAACTCTGAAATCTACCTCCGCCTGTAGGCCGAGGCAGGGATTTCTTTAAATACATGAAGTGAAACAACATACTTATATCTTTCGTTTCAATAAAAATTGTGTTTTAAGATAATATACATTTTAAGATATTAAATGTTGAAAATGATCTTTTTTTTTATTTTTTCCAATTTTAAGCGTCCTGAGAACCCTTAATTTTTTTAGTCAAAATTGATGATGTGACTCGGGTTGCGTGGGTGGAGACCATAGCGTGCGTGCCGTGCACTTTCAATCGGATGGGATCCGATCGATCTCCAGAGTCTTTTTCTTCATGATTATATTTTGCTATAATGATTATAAAAGTAGATAATATTGTCTGGAGTATTAACCCTCTCGCTGCGTAAGTAATTCTTTGCGATGAGCGTCTTTTATAGAATTTTTAATCTTTTATCACCGGTTCTTTCGAGCAGAAATTTTTTACTATCGTAATCGGGGAAAATGTCTTGATTAAATCAGACAAGTTTTCGCTAAAAAATAACTCGTGGGAATAACCAAATAGTATTAATTAGACTGAAAAATGCATGCCCGAGTATATTTCGTGCTACGCAGCGAGAGGGCTAACCGCTTTGAGATCAAAAAGTTGAAAATCAACAAAGTCACAACGATTTGAACGCAATATCTATTTCTGATCCCTTTTTTCAAACTTTGGCGTGCATCTAAATATATATACAGGGTGATTCATAAAAGATGGGCAGAACTTTAAGGGGTTATAGTACACTTAAAGACAAATAATATTAAATAGGAGACTAAGGGTCCCAGACGTATTCCCAAGGAGATAGGGGGCATTAAAGTTTAGGGTCCGAAATTTCAAATGATTATAAAACATGGAAAAATTAGTCGATTCGTTTGCGGTTTTTGCAAAAAATTTTCTTTATGCCAGTATTTTCTTGAAATAAAATTTTAAAGTTCAATTTCAAAAAATGCCGATAGGGGGCGCTTTAGACTTTGGAGTAACAAACAACTATTTTTTAACGTTATTTTTTGTATTTCTTTAAATGATTTCGAAAGCTTAGACTTAAACTTAAATTTTGATCTAAAAATCTGAGTCCTAACGAGTAGTTAAGTAGCGTAAACTGAAATTTGAAATTTGAAACCCTTCTCCCCCCAGAACAAAAATCAGTTATTTCCGATCTTTGTGTCGTAGATTAGGCTCTAACTACTGCCGCGTTTTGCTAAAATTATTCTTTATGTCAGTATTTTCTTGAAAATAAATTTTAAAGAAAATTTTCAAAAAATTCCGATAGAGGGCGCTTTAGACTTTGGAGTAACGAACAACTATTTTATACCGTTATTTTTTGTGTCTCATTAAATGCTTTCTAAAGCTTAGACTTAAATTTTCAGCCCAAAATCTGAATTGTTAGACGTGGTTAAGTTTCTGGGGAGAGGGGTTTGAAATTTCTACTCCTGAGCACAGTTCAGTTTACCATGTCCACACATTGTGTGCTGTGATACGAGGTAAAAAGACACAAATTAGGATTATGTTACCAAAGCATATTTATTAACATGTAATTACAATAAATGTTCAAAATTGTGACCACCAGAGGTTATGCACGCAGAACAACGGCGAAGAATGGAACGGCGAACATTCGCGAAAACATCAGGCTTTTCGAGCACTTCCCCTACAGCGGCGGAAAGTCTGGCGACCAGTTCCTCGGGGGATTCAATGGGTGTCTCATACATAAGAGCCTTCAATCGTCCCCAAAAAAAGAAATCGAGGGGTGAAAGATCTGGCGAGCGAGCAGGCCAAGCAACAGGACCACCTCGACCAATCCATCTGTTCGGAAATGTGATGTCCAGATAGTTGCGGACGTCTCGTACGTAATGGGCTGGCGCTCCATCGTGCTGGAACCACATGACCCGCCGGATGCGTGGAGGAACAACGTTTAAGAGGTCTGGCAGCACATGTTGCAGAAATGTGAGGTATGTTTTACCGTTGAGGCGTTCAGGAAGAAGGTACGGTCCGATTAGGTGGTCTCCGAGGATTCCTGCCCAAACATTAATGGAAAAGCGTCTCTGATGAGCATGTGGATACGTAGCATGTGGATTGACATCCGCCCATACATGTGCATTGTGTGTGTTAAATGTACCTTCACGTGTGAAGGTACATTCATCGGTGAAAAGCACAGTTCGTCCAAAATGTGGATTTAGCGCGTTCTGCTGCAGAAACCAGCGGGCGAATTCAATACGATTTGGATAATCCCCTGGAGACAGTTTCTGGACTCGTTGCACATGAAACGGGAGCAAATGTTCATCCTTCAGTACCCTCCAAGTCATGGACTGTGAGGTATCCACCTGCCTAGCCACTGTTCGTGTACTTGTACTTGGCTGCGCCGCTACTACATCCAGAATGGCTTCTGCAACAACTACTGATTCGTCCTTTTTTGCACGACCTGCATTCGACCGGGAAGCGAGAAATGATCCCGTCTCACACAACTGTCTGTGCAAGCGCTCGAAAGTTTTGCGGTTAGGCAACCGCCTGTTGGGAAATCGCTCTCCGTACATTCGTTGTGCCTCTGCACCATTTCCATCTGCCGCTCCGTAAATTAAATGCATCTCAGCCTTTTCCTTATTCGTGAAGGGCACCATCTTCCGATTCATTACTACAGCGACTTACACTTGACTCACCGTTCAGTGGTTTTTATGCCTGAATCGTGTCGAAATTTTGCATACGTGTTCTTCTTCTACCCCATTTGACATTTGCATACTTTCTGTTTCCTTCTTCACCCGGTGACTAGCGTCAGGAATGGAGCTTTAACGTTTGCATGAGCGACGTTTCCAACTGTGCCAGTGCCTTTATGAGTGAATTCCGACTATGCAGTCCTTGACGAAAGTTGTATTTTTGCCTCGTATCACAGCACAGAATCGTTGGGCATGGTTAAGTAGTGCAAACTGAACTATGTTCAGAAGTTGAAATTTGAACCCCCTCCCCTCGCTACTGAACCACGCTCAGCGATTCAGATTTTGAGCTGAAAATTTAAGTTTAAGTCTAAGCTTTAGAAAGCATTTAATGAGACACAAAAAATAACGGTATAAAATAGTTGTTCGTTACTCCAAAGTCTAAAGCGCCCTTTATCGGAATTTTTTGAAAATTTTCTTTAAAATTTATTTTCAAGAAAATACTGACATAAAGAATAATTTTAGCAAAACGCGGCAGTAGTTAGAGCCTAATCTACGACACAAAGATCGGGAATAACTGATTTTTGTTCTGGGCGGAGAAGGGTTTCAAATTTCAAATTTCAGTTTACGCTACTTAACTACTCGTTAGGACTCAGATTTTTAGATCAAAATTTAAGTTTAAGTCTAAGCTTTCGAAATCATTTAAAGAAATACAAAAAATAACGTTAAAAAATAGTTGTTTGTTACTCCAAATTCTAAAGCGCCCCCTATCGGCATTTTTTGAAATTGAACTTTAAAATTTTATTTCAAGAAAATACTGGCATAAAGAAAATTTTTTGCAAAAACCGCAAACGAATCGACCAATTTTTCCATGTTTTATAATCATTTGAAATTTCGGACCCTAAACTTTAATGCCCCCTATCTCCTTGGGAATACGTCTGGGACCCTTAGTCTCCTATTTAATATTATTTGTCTTTAAGTGTACTATAACCCCTTAAAGTTCTGCCCATCTTTTATGAATCACCCTGTATATGTACATATATATACATATATATATTTAAATCGCTGAAAGGTGTACAAGTGTGTATAAATTATATCGACTTTAAACCTTTATGTAGGGAATTATGAATTCATGAAAATTTTATCTCCTAAAGCATTTTTTCGTGACTTGTTTAAACGACGTTAGATGATTTACATAATCATTTAATAAATTTTAGTAGGATTTTAGAAGGATTGAAGGATTTAGACGGATTAATTAAATCTGATCTTATAGGGATTTTGTGAAATCTTTATAACCCCACTCAGAACTTTTAAAATAGATATTTTTCTTAGTATTTTGCAGAATTAGGAAATGTACAAATATAATGTTCTTACACTAGAAATATAGAAATATTTCCGAATTGAAACACCATTCCTCTCCTCAATGCCATGAAAGCTGAAAAGATACAAAGGCAAAAAAAAATCGTCCTTTTAAAAATATTTTTTGTTTTGTGTAACCCATAATGCTTTTGGAATAAGATAATGTATCTATAACTCATTCTAATCTGTATTATAACTAATCGTTGTATTAAATGAATTTTATAACAAGTTATTTTAATGGTACTTATAAGTACCGTCAGTAGATAAAGGGTGAATTGTGTTGAATTTTCTCTTAATATAAAGTTTGACCATTTACATGAAAGTGGATAATTTATATAGTAAAAAGGACTTAAAATTCAGTTCTTGAAAGTTGTGTTATACTTTAGAAGTCTACATTTATCATGTAATGACATATTTAAATAATGTTAAACCTATAGGAGTATCCTTTTCAAATGTTGAACTTTTTATATGTTTTTTGCATAGGAAATCTAAAGTCAATATCTAACGCTGTCCTTTTGATCATTTTCAATGGTTACAGTTTTTCCTACGAGATAATTGGTTCCGAAAGTGACAAATTCTTAAATGAAGAATTAAAAAAAAAACTTTATATAAAGAAATAGTACTAGATATAAAGTATGAGTTTGCTGGGGCATATGTGGGTAATAAACTATTAGAAATCAAAGGAGTGCTTAACCCGTCCGCACACGTACCTATTTTTGTAACGTTGCATACGCATGGGATAAAATTTACCCGCATTTTATCTCCCATTATATTTTTGACTAAGTACATTTTAAAAACAGATCTACTGTTGAATATTGTAGAACGCATCAATACAACTTTTTTTCAGTGAAAAATCACGCCTTTCATAATTATTTACAGATTTTGTAGCATTTGCTGTAAAAATCACTTTTTTTCCCCTTTAGAAAATAAGCAAAACATTTATTTTACACATTAAACTATGAGTTATTTAAAAAAAAATGAAATTAATCACATTTAATACCTTGTTATCATTCTATGCAAGTATATTTTATGTTACTTTTTCATTAAACTTTTTTGATTGTGTGTTATCCCGTAAGAATGAGAGTATCGAAATGAAACGTTCGTACACGCACGGGATTATACAATCCCAAGTAGGTTCTTTCTCCGCTCCTAGTGATCAAAGAAACGACATTACTTCAACCAACCCTTCTTGATCTTGATTTTGAAAGGTACAAGGAAGGTCAGAAGAGTTATAAAAAATGTATCCCTGTCGTCGAAGAAAAAATGTTATTGGGGGTGAAATCTATCCCGGCTCGTTTGCTAACGAGTTAAATGAATGTTAAATACAAACTAGCCATATTGAACATATAATATTCGGCAAAATAATAAATATATTTCTTAAATATATATCATTTTATAAAGTCATATATATATATTAAAAATATATATATATTAAAAATAACTACTATCTGAAAGCCGTATTTAAATATCTAATTATCATATGTACATTTAAACAAATTATGAATATATTTATATATATAAGGTAAAAAAAATGATGCATTCGTTATTTTTACTTATTTCATTATTTGTCAAAATAATAGTATTGTTGAAAATGACTTGTTATGAAAGAAAAATTCTATATATAAGTACTACTCTCTAAACTACAACCGTTAAAAAAATAGGGCCAATTTCTTTTGTGACACCATATTTAAAGGTAAATAATATAAATGAAAAAGTTAACAATTGACTTTTAATCAGATTATCCGCATTTAAAGAGGGCAGATGTAAAAATGTTTTTATTTCATTTTTTACAATCACTGGAAAAATTTTAAATTTACTGATACCATTATTAACTTTCATATATATATATATATATATATATATATATATATATATATATATATATATATAATTAAGAATGAAAGGTGGGACTGCACATTTTAAAAGTTTCTTATTTTTGTGCTTTTGTGAAAGAGAAAATTCTAACTACACTTGTTTTCTCTCAGATGTCTGAAAAAATATACCGCCCTGTATATATTTTCTTAAAATGTATATATTAACACATACATATATTGACGTTATGAAGATATAAATAATTATTCATTTTTCGAACTAACTGAAAACAAATTCCGCATTTTAGTACGTTTCAAATAAATAAAAGTCAAATTTTCTATCTTTATTTTTTAAATTTATATTATTTCCTATTTTTTAGATTTGAAGGAGAATTTGAACCAAATATCGTATTTCTTCAACCTGAAGTTTTTTGTAAACATTAAAAAAAAAAAAAAAAAAAAAAAAAAAAGAATATGTTTCTAAATAGGTATTTAATGCGTTGAGTACATATTCTAATTTTTGATACTTTATAACCGTTAAAATAATATACAGGGTGCAATACGTTATCTATCGCCGAACTTTAATTTCTCAACCGTTGGTCAGAGACATATAGTTCCAATTACAAAAACATTTCAAATGAGGTAAATATTCATGTTGTGGCACTATTTAAAGTAAAAAATCAATTAAAAAAAATTACGAAATCTAACTTTTTTTACGGTTCCCCAGTCCCTATAGTTATATTTAGTAAATGTTTACACATATCATAACAGATATAACACACAAAGTTTGACATCTGTACTACAAAAATTGACGCAGTTATTAAATTTCAAAAGATTTTTGCACATAATGTGTGTCTTTCATTGAGGGATCAATTAAAAGATGAATTAAAGTAATTCGAGATCAATATCAGGGTGCAATGTCGTTTTTACGGCGAAACCACCTTTAGCCGGTATCGCCAAATCGGGGAATCATCAAAGAGGGTTATTTCATTTAAAAATTTCAGCTGACTTTCAGGGGTCGTATGCAAAGCGAAGAATGAAGTATTGAAATTAAACAGAAGTGAAAATATCAATTTATTATAACATCAGAAAACGATCTACTATAAAAAATGAATATATCAAACGCCGGAATCTACTAGAGATACTGTTCAAAGTGTTCTCCATTGGTGGCAATGCACAATTGAATGCGTGATATTAATGAGTCCTGGACACGTTAGAGCACAGCAGGTGTGCAAGTTATGCGACAATCAAGGATAGCCGGTATCGCCAAATCGAGGAATCACCTAATTATTTCATCTAAAAATTTGAGCTAACTTTTATGGGTCGAACAATATTCAAATGTCAAAGAATGTAGAATTGACAACCAGAAAATAAAACATGCTCACTAAGGACTAGATAAATGGCAGAAAAATAAATTGATATTTATTTTTCTGTTTAATTTCAATATTTCACTCTTCGCTTTGCATACGACCCCTAAAATTCAGCTCAAATTTTTAGATGAAACAACCCTCTTTGGTGATTCCCTGATTTGGCGATACCGGCTGGTTGGTTTTGCCGTGGATAAGGTGGTTTTGCCGTAAAAAACGACACTGCACCCTGATTTTGATCTCGAATTACTTTAATTCATCTTTTAACTGATACCTCAATGAAAGACAAAATTATGTGCAAAAAACTCAAACTTTGAAATTTAATAACTCTGTCAGTTTTTGCAGTACAGATGTCAAACTTCTTGCGTTATATCTGTTATGATATGTGTAAACTTTTACTAAATATAACTATAGAGACTGGGGGACCATATAAAAAGTTAGATTTCGTAATTTTGATAAAATTGATTTTTACTTTAAATAACGCCTCAACATGGATATTTACCTCATTTGAAACGTTTTTACGTTTTTGTTATTGGAATTATATGTCTACGACCAACGGTTGAGAAATTAAAGGTCGGCGATAGATAACATATTGCACCCAGTATATCTTTTATAATTAGGAAAGAAGCTTAATTTAATGAGAAGGTACTATAAAGGAAATGTGAAATTATATCACAAGAACGAAAATATCCAAAAGACTTTATCAGGTGAATTCTATTGCTATGAAATTCCAATAAAGTATATGATGGATGTAGATTAAATTTTCTAAATTAACATAAAAGTAGTGAATAAACATATATTTGTTAACTTGTGTTTCAATATATCAGTTGTTTATAGTATGCAAACTATTATTTTGTCTAAACATTTTCAGTCGTGTTCCAATCATCACATGAAAAAAATATATATAATAATTTTAATACATTTAATTACCGTACATACTCGCAAGACTTTTGGCCTAAAATTGTCTTTTAAGGGGTCTGAGGAGTCTTAATTTTTCACTGAATGTGCATTTTTGCATTTATTACATTTAATATATTTCTGATTCCCTGAACACAAATGCATAAAATTTTTACCACTGCTGGCTAAATATCTGTTCCATTTAGCATAATTATTTCAATATTATAGAACTGATATTTCACTATTTTTTTAATGTTTATTTATTATAAAAAAAATTAAAATTGATTTTTTATCTGCATCAACTGCGTGCAAGATTGTAGCGAAAATATTGGTTCTAGAGCCCCAAATAATATTTATAAAGATGTAAAATTTATGTACTTTGAACGTACACATTAATTCTAAGTAATTAAAATTTTATTTTCTTTAAATATATAAATTTAAATTATAAAATTTAAAAAAAAATCGTTTTTTGTTGAAAAAATGCTAATTTTAAATATTCAATACAATAGTAATAAATTTTAGGTATAAGTTATTCCTTGCATCAAAGTGAACTAATGTTTCAAGTTTTGTACAAATTGCTTCATTAGTTCTTGAGAAATGTTGCGCGTAATGAATGCAAGTCAAGAAACAATTTTAAAATTTTCCTCAAAGTTAAACATTTTAAAAAGTGTAAAATAATAGTTATAGAACATTGAAATGATTATGCTACACAGAACAGATATTGAACTGTCAGTTGCAAAAAAAAATGTATGTATATGTGTTCTATACGGAATGTGAAATAAAATTAAATGTTACACGTCGCTAAATTGCACCGCCAATGAAAAGTAAGACATTGAAACCCCTTAAAAAGAGAGAGTCCGCTTATACGCAAGTCAAAATGTTGGAGAAAAGTTTTACATCACAGAGCTTTGTGATTTGACGTTTGTTTAAAAAATCATTTAAAGACAGATTACGAAAAATCAGGATTTAGTGAATATGTTCGCCAGATGTGCAGAAAATAAAGGGCGGCAATTTGAAAAAAACGGGAATCGATGCTATCGCCTGTTTGGTGAAAATGACGCAAGAATTGTGGCCTAAAATTGTCTTTCAAAAAGAAAGAGTCCACTTATACGCAGGTCAAATTGTTGGAGAACAGTTTTAAATCACAGAGCTTTGTGATTTGACGTTTGTTTAAAAAATCATTTAAAGACAGATTACGAAAAATCAGGATTTAGTGAATATGTTCGCCAAATGTGCAGAAAATAAAGGGCGGCAATTTGAAAAAAGCGGGAATCGATGCTATCGCCTCTTTGGTGAAAATGACGCAAGAATTGTGGCCTAAAATTGTCTTTCAAAAAGAAAGAGTCCACTTATACGCAGGTCAAATTGTTGGAGAACAGTTTTAAATCACAGAGCTTTGTGATTTGACGTTTGTTTAAAAAATTATTTAAAGACAGATTACGAAAAATCAGGATTTAGTGAATATGTTCGCCAGATGTGCAGAAAATAAAGGGCGGCAATTTGAAAAAAGCGGGAATCGATGCTATCGCCTCTATGGTGAAAATGACGCAAGAATTGTGGCTTAAAATTGTCCTTCAAAAAGAAAGAGTCCACTTATACGCAGGTCAAATTGTTGGAGAAAAGTTTTAAATCACAGAGCTTTGTGATTTGACGTTTGTTTAAAAAATCATTTAAAGACTGATTACGAAAAATCTGGATTTAGTGAATATGTTCGCCAGATGTGCAGAAAATAAAGGGCGGCAATTTGAAAAAAGCGGGAATCGATGCTATCGCCTCTTTGGTGAAAATGACGCAAGAATTGTGGCCTAAAATTGTCTTTCAAAAAGAAAGAGTCCACTTATACGCAGGTCAAATTGTTGGAGAAAAGTTTTAAATCACAGAGCTTTGTGATTTGACGTTTGTTTAAAAAATCATTTAAAGACAGATTACGAAAAATCAGGATTTAGTGAATATGTTCGCCAGATGTGCAGAAAATAAAGGGCGGCAATTTGAAAAAAGCGGGAATCGATGCTATCGACTCTTTGGTGAAAATGACGCAAGAATTGTGGCCTAAAATTGTCTTTCAAAAAGAAAGAGTCCACTTATACGCAGGTCAAAATGTTGGAGGAAAGTTTTAAATCACAGAGCTTTGTGATTTGACGTTTGTTTAAAAAATCATTTAAAGACAGATTACGAAAAATCATGATTTAGTGAATAGGTTCGCCAGATGTGCAGAAAATAAAGGGCGGCAGTTTGAAAAAAGCGGGAATCGATGCTATCGCCTCTTTGGTGAAAATGACGCAAGAATTGTGGCCTAAAATTGTCTTTCAAAAAGAAAGAGTCCACTTATACGCAGGTCAAATTGTTGGAGAAAAGTTTTAAATCACAGAGCTTTGTGATTTGACGTTTGTTTAAAAAATCATTTAAAGACAGATTACGAAAAATCAGGATTTAGTGAATATGTTCGCCAGATGAGCAGAAAATAAAGGGCGGCAATTTGAAAAAAGCGGGAATCGATGCTATCGCCTCTTTGGTGAAAATGACGCAAGAATTGTGGCCTAAAATTGTCTTTCAAAAAGAAAGAGTCTACTTATACGCAGGTCAAATTGTTGGAGAAAAGATTTAAATCACAGAGCTTTGTGATTTGACGTTTGTTTAAAAAATCATTTAAAGACTGATTACGAAAAATCTGGATTTAGTGAATATGTTCGCCAGATGTGCAGAAAATAAAGGGCGGCAATTTGAAAAAAGCGGGAATCGATGCTATCGCCTCTTTGGTGAAAATGCAGTGGATGTCAATAACAAGGGTGTTGATTGTAAAATCATTTAAAACATGTGACATTAGTAATGAGTGGATTCTACTGAGGACAATTATATATGAGGACCCAGAAGCCAAGGGGTATAAGTGACAATATTGAAAAAATTGAATTAAGTGCACAGACGACCTGGAAATATGCTTTTTTCTCTTCAGGTAAAGAAATAGAAGTGATTTTCTAATTATGTGTTGTGTTTTGGAGATTAACAACTTTTGCCGAATAATGATCAATATTAATTAATTATAAATTTTAAAAAATTGTACTCTACTTTTTTCGCATTTATTGAAATAAGAGTTCAAAGACCACTGTAAAACAAGCAGCAGTTTTAAATTTTAATTCAGTCATTAATTATTGTTGTTCAACTTTAACATCAATTATCTTTGAACTCAATTTACTCGAAATCGAAATTTTGTCACGTGTACCCCTTGGCCTCTGATGTCCTCATATATGAAAGTAATGACGAAAATTCAAAATTCATCATATCCTGAGCCTGATTTTTATTACGAGGAAGCAACGCGACAGGACATCATAAAATATTTTGAAGATTCGGGTAAAGATTCCGAATTTGAAGTATTCGTTTGATGTTTCTTATTTTTTTTATATAGTTATTTTTGCTTGATTAGTATTTCATTAATAATATGAATTTTGTATGAAAACATATTGGAATGTTTTAGAATCAGCTTATACTCGGGTCATGAATTTTACTGATATTTTTTCATTCAAATTAGAGGCGTCGGCATGTACACAAACGGGCATATATGCGAGTATATGCACTATCCTTTTTCGGGCAGGAATCTCTATAAACAAAGATAAAAGTTGTGTTGAATATCAGCTTCCTTTTTTTAACTTTAATGAGTATATTATGTTGTTTAAATTGGAAAAAAAGATCATTATTTATATTCATTTACTGTTTTCCTTCCGAGAGGGCATAATCAGAATTATAGAAAATGCAAAATTTATTATAAAAAATGCAGAATTTAGAAAATGAAAAAAAACAAATTAATATTTTGGTTATGCAATTTTTCATCATAGGCGCTGTTAGCATGCATAAACTATCAAGTTTATTTTTTTATGAATTTGACTAAATTTATACGGAATATTTTATAAAAATTCTTTTGTGATAAAAAGTAAAGAAAAGAAACTTAAAAAATATCATAGTGGAAACATATGTTGTTGATATGAGCGACGATGGGTTCATGGGAAGTAAGTATTCCTTATAGTCAATAGGGCAATACAGGCAATAGGGGATTTTACCTGGCAAAATTAATGGTAGTTCTGGAAATCGGCTTACTTTATGTTTTTTGGGTCGCTGAATCCGAATTTGTAACTTCCCACGAAAATTTCCCCCGGCAACCGCACCCCCCCCCCCAAATTTTGGTAAAATGCCCCCCCCCCCCCCCAAAAAAAAAGGTTTTATTAAAAAAATCAATTTTTTTTATTGTTTTAAGGGAAAAGTATCTGGAAATTCAGAAAGTAGACAAAATTTGCAACAAATAAGATACATGTCATTATGACGTAGGATGAATGGGGAGGGGGGGATCTGCCTCGGAACATGCGCCGCGGTGCTCCGAGGACAAAGTTGCGCAATTTCACGTAACCACTCACATCGTTTACATTCGCCCTCCCGTCTTCCCTCCGAACTTTCCCTATAAGGTTTACTTTAAGTTTTTTGGGTTTCTGAATCCGAATTTTTAACTTCCCCCCAAAATTCCCCCTCCAGCAACCCTCCAAAAATAGTTGAATTAATTTTAGAGTAATAATAGAGTTTTAAATTAATTTTTTTATTGTTTTATGAGAAAAGTATGTAGAAATTCCGAAAGTAGACAAAATTTGCAACAAATAGGATATATGACATTATAACGTAGGATAAACGGGGAAAGGTGGGGGGCTGCCTCGGAACATTCCCCGCGCGCTGTTCTCAAAAACAAATTTTTTTCAAAAAATCAATTTTTTGGGGGGTTGCCGGGTGAAATTTTGATGGGAAGTTACCAATTCGTATTCAGCGACCCAAAAAACATAAAGTGAGTCGAAATCCAGAACTATTATTAATTTTGCCAGGTAAAATCCGCTATTGCCTGGGCTTGCATAACTTAGTGCACGTAGCGCCGCAGTGCATGTTCAGAGGCAACCCTCCCCCTCCCCGTTCATCCTGGGGGGAAGTTAAAAATTCGGATTCAGAAACCCCAAAAACTTAAAGTAAACCTTATAGGGAAAGTTCAGAGGGAAGACGGGGGGGGGGGGGGATGTAAACGATGTGAGTGGTTAAGTGAAATTGCGCAACTTTGTCCACGCAGCACCGCGGCGCATGTTCCGAGGCAGATCTCCGAATCTCCCCATTCATCTTATGTCATAATGTCGTATATCTTATTTCTTGTAAATTTTGTCTACTTTCTGAATTTCTAGCTATTTTTGCCCTAAAAAATAAAAAAAAAAATGATTTTTTTAATAAAACCTTTTTTGGGGGCATTTTACCAAAATTTGGTGGTGGGGGTGCCGAGGGAAATTTTGGTGGGAAGTAAAAAATTCGGATTCAGCGACCCAAAAATCATAAGCTTTTTTCCAGAACTACCATGAATTTTGCTTGGTAGAGTCCATTTACGGTCTCTATTGCCTGGACTATTAATTAATTTTAAACCAGAGCCGTTACATAAGTAAAAAAGTAGCACTTAAAAGTGTTTTTAAAATATAAATTTCACGATGGCGGATCCTTATTCTGAAGATCTGAGAGAAAATCGCTCATGAGTAATCAGTTTAAATCGCGTTTTTTACACAATTTCCCGCCAGGGTCACTATTAGCATAAACAATCATTAATAAAACATTTTTATAAAAATATAAATTTGAATTAAACTTACACTATGTGCTAAATTACTTAAAAGATGACACAGTATTTAAAAAATGTTAAATTATTTTAATACCTCAGAACTTTCAACTATAAAAACATGGTCTTCTTCAGAGGAATATAAGAAATACAGCAGTTATTGACGCCTAATTTTCAAAATCCACGTAGATGGTGACGAAAGGAGTGAAATTGGAAGTTAATTTATAGATCCGGAAACATTGGGAAAATAAAACATGGATATAGGGAAGTGGAAAATTACTCGTTTTATTATTCTTTAAGTAAACTGAGCCAAATTCTGTTTAAGTTGTAGGATAAAACGTCATTACAAATAGTATTTTCTTTAGTAATAATTTCTATTGATTCGCGGATAATATAAATCATGATACTTCTTTGAGGGATATATAATTTCAGCGACCCAAAAAACATAAAGTGAGTCGAAATCCAGAACTAGTATTAATTTTGCCAGGTAAAATCCCCTATTGCATGGACTTGCACAATTTAGTGCACGTAGCGCCGCAGTGCATGTTCAGGGGCAACCCTCCCCCTCCCCGTTCATCCTACGTCATCATTCATGCATTCTATTTGTTGCAAATTATGTCTACTTTCTGAATTTCTACATACTTTCCCCCTAAAGCAATAAAAAATTAATTTAAAAACAACTAATTTGGGGGGTTGCGGGGGCGGGGGTTCTATTTATTTATTAACTGATATAAATTTGACCTTGGCAGCAGCTTATTCTGGAGAATTTAGTGAAATTTGTTTTTGGAAAGTGGGTTTAAGTTGCGTAATTATGCAATTTCCCACAAGGTGAACTACCAGAAGAAAAATACATATCACATAAAAACTTTTATCAAAATATAAATTTGAATAGCTTATTGTGAAGATCTGACCTAATTTCGCTGATAGGAAATTACTACCCTAACCCAACTTTGGTTTAATTTAATAACGTTCAGAAAACTGAAGTACGTTATAAACAAACTTTTAACAGACATCCTCGCCTTTGTTGTAAATATGATAACACCAAAGAAAAGTGGTAAAAGCTTCCATTATACGCGCCATCAGTATGAACTTGACACTACCCATTTTGGACAGTAATTATTAGTTTATAGTGTATCATCGATTGCGTGAGCACCTGAACCTTTTGTGATTGTATAATATTTCATATAAAACAAGGTACATATTGTCACATTTTTATTGCAATAATTTTATTTTTCGCAAAATTATTACAGTCAAGCCGACTTTAGTTAGGGTAAAACTCTTTGCATTTGTGGCTAAATAAGTGGTTTGTGACCTAATGTTCTATAGTAATTATTATTCGTCTGGATGAGTATTATCATCCCTCTGAATTTATCGGTCAAACAGAGTAACACCCTGTATATGAAAATATTTAGCATTATTACTTAATGAGATAATTAACTGGGGAAAATACATTAAGGATAAATTATCTTTTCCTGTGAATATTTAATTAAATTTAATTAAACACATGTTTCGTAATGAATTCCAAAGCCAAAGTTTAAGAGATAAATTTCTTTAGAACTTTTCAGACACCTGTCTAGAAAGTGTCTGCAAATAATAATAGTTTTTCCTGTAGTTAAATGCTTCATCTTTTTACTTTTAATCACGCAAGAGCACATAAACAGAACGTCTGCTTGACATTTAAGCATTTTCAAATAATGAGAAATTTTCACTGTCACATAAATAATTAAGGGTGACATCTGAAGGTAGATTAGGACATATTGTGGAATTAATGAAACATATAATCTTAACTATCAAAATTTATTTCGAGCAGATCTTTTGAACAAAAGGTTTCGAATAAGAGTTTACAACATTTATTAAAAAATGAGAAAAAAAGCAGAATAATTTTTGAAGATTGAAATGTTAAGTATATCGAAGATATAGACTCATAAACATAAAACATAAATAAACTAGTCGGATGTACCAATCCCAAAACTTTCTTCTATCTCATACATGTTAATACTTCAAAATTCGCTATCACACTGCCAAAATTAAATGGCAATCTATGCATCTCATGAGGATTCTAACGATATGAAATTCCGTGCATTAGTTCTTGAGATATGACTATCGCTGAAATCGTCTAAATTCATCAAAATGCTGCCTAGCAGCGCCACCTATTGGGTGATTTATACCAAATCCTAATCAGCAACAATTTATGTCAACGTCTGACTGAATCTGAAGTTTGGAGAAAATCCGTACATTAGTTTTTGAGATAGAGCAATAGCGAAAATCGTGAAAATTTCTGCATAGCAGTGCCACCTATTGGGTGATTAACACCAAAACCTAATTAACAACAACTTGTGTCAACATACAACTAAATCTGAAGTTAGATGAAAATTGGTCCATTAGTTCTATTGATAGAGCTATTGAGGCAATCGTGGAAAAGGCAGCAGAGAAGCGCCACCTGTTGGGCGATTTACACCAACACCTAATCAGTAGAAAGTCATATCAAGGACTGACTTAATCTGAAGTTTGATGAAAATCCGTGTGTTAGTTCTTAAGATAGAGCTATTGGGGAAATCGTGTAAATCCTCAAAAATTCGTCATGACAGCGCCACCTGTTGGGCGATTTACACCAAAACGTAATCATCATCAATTCATATCAAGGACTAACTAAATCTGAAGTTTGATCGAAATCCGTGCATTAGTTCTTGAGATAGAGCTAGTGCGAAAATCGTGAAAAATGCAGCATTGCAGCGCCACCTGTTGAGCGATTTACACCAAAAACTAATCAGCATCAATTTGTATTAGGCACTAACTGAATATCAATTTTTATTAAATTCCGTGCATTAGTTCTTGAGATAGAGCGCCCACAAAATTTGTGTCACATACACACAGACAGACAGACAGACAGACAGACTCACAGAGTCACAGACAGACATTTTGTAAAAACATGTTTTTTGGAATCTCTGACCCCTAAAACGTGTAAATCCGTCGAAAACCGGAATTCGAAAATTTTCATGAATCCAATACTTTCTTCTTGTAAAGATAGAAGAAAGTAAAAATAATGATAAATTTTCAATGTGGCATAAATAATGAAGGGTGAGATCTGAAGGTAGATTATGACAGATTGTGGATATAATGAAACAGATAATCTTAAATACCAAAATTTATTCCGAGCAGATCGTTTGAACAAAAGGTTTCGAATAAGAGATTAAGTTTGCAGCATTTATTCAAAGAGGAGAAAAAAAAGCAGAATAATTTTGGAAGATTGAAATGTTAAGAATCGAAAATATAAATTCATAAAAATAAAAGATAGATATTTCCTCTTTTTAGAAAACTAGTCGTTGTGGTCCAAATTAATACTTACCCATCGTGGATATGCACAGTATAAAATATGAAAATGAAACACATGTAAACCATTTATAAAATACATTGCAATTCCAAAATAAAATTTAAACGTATATTTAAATATTTGTAATACATAGTAATGCTCTATTACAGAACTGAGGGTACTATTTGGTATCCGGCCGACTCATTTCGACAAATCACACAAATATCCAAACTACTCACAAGATTATAAAAATTGGCAGAATTTTTATTTTAAATAACGAAAGAACAAATAGATTAGTGAAAGATTAATAAAAATACAAATAAAACTTCGAATTAAAAATCACTTGATGGCTCACCAAATACGTGTAACGTGTTTAATGTTAAGTGAATGTGACATTTACGATAAGCTATTATTGGCATTTAATCTTACAGTTTGGGGAAGTTTTATGGTCGACGGGATAATCAAGTAGTACCGAGTTGCGTAAAAGAAACATCCTTGCAACTCCAAAACTTATAATCATATTAATTAACAGTTTACTGCGTCGGATTAAGCGTCTCATTTCCAAATAAAATACATCTTTGAATTGAAATTTGAATGAAGTACAGAGTCAGGAAAAATCGAAGAGTGTGAAAAAAAGGATTAGAAATATTTCGACAAATAATTATTCGATCGACTTTATTCTTTATGACAAATATATGATTTTTTATTGTTTTTTATATTCACTCCTTAGAATAAACAATTTCTAAAATTTTTATATACCTTTTATCAGAACGAATATTCCAAGAGTCCGAAAAAAATAGTTCCGGATAATCGAGGTTACTGATATTCAATAGGCTTCTTTCTGTTATTACATACAAAGTACACACCAAATTTCAAGTCTCTACCTCAAATTTTTTGGGAGATAGAGTGTTTACAGAAACACACACACACAGACGGACGGAAATTTTTTCTTCTAAAAATAGGTTTTTCGGAATGTCCAGTGTGTGAAGCGTGTAAGTCCGTCAAAAAAAAAAAATTCGATTTTTAAAACGTTCACAAGACTTTCCCTATACTACGTATGATGTATAAGTAAAAGGATAAAATACAGATGTTTTACTTATTTTTGGATTTTTACTATGAATGCTATTTATGAAAATGTTTTGTGTTATTGGTTAATAATAAAATGGTTAATAAAGGAAAAGTTAGATTTGTTTTAGCAATATATTTGTTAAGAAATTCTAATCTAATTTAATTAAACGCGTGTAATATCAAATACGGAATTTAACTAAAAAATTCAGTTTAGTTAACAATTTTTAGGCAACTGTCTATGAAATGTTTGCACCCAATAATATTATTGATTATAAATAATTTTTTCATCTTTTCATACTTAAACACTCAAGATATCCGACAGATAGATTTTTTTAGACATTTACGTAATTACAAATGACTATCAAAACCACATGCAGCATGTAGAATGTAAGAGGGAGGTAAAGATGAAGTTATTCAGATTGGCGGTATAAAGTTTTTGAAATTTTAAAGTTAAACTACTCTTACAAACTTACAATTTTTACCCATGAAACGATTTAAATTAAGTTTTCTCAGTATACTTCATATATGCTGGATTTTAGTCTATGTTCAATAATTTTTTTTTTTCATAATGTGCGATAGCTTTCGAATTGAATTTTTGTTAATATGTTTTTTATAGGAAAACTAATTAGTTTGTAAATATCGTAAAAATTAAATTAATTTTTTTATGTACTTAAAATAAAAATAACACAGAAAAACGGTTATTGCACGGAAAATAATTTTCATGCACAATAAAGATCCGAAAATTACAGGCTTCAAGGGAAAAAAAAAGAACTTTTTAAATTTTAATTTACAAATTGCTGTAGAGAGACGGGAGAGGTATCGTTCGACCGAAAATTTCATCTGCTTTCCAAGTTTAACTAAATATATACATATTTTTTAAATATAGTTCAACTAAATAATAAAAGCTTGATAAACTGTAAATTTTTAAATAGCAACACTCAATCTGTACACCACATCTACGTTCAATGGATCAAGGCAGCCTGGAAAAATGTAAATGTATATATACAAAATCTGTGTTTGGGTATATGTTCCATGTACAAATATTCAATTTTTGACCAATTTGCTAAAATCTTGATATGCGTACGGTGTACAACAAGAATAAAATCTCTGGTTAATTTATAAAATTTCTCAGGGCACTTTTCAACCACTTTTTCAACCACATGCTAGAGTCTTTCCTTAAACAAATCTATTTAAAAAAAATTCCGACGCAATTGTTTCTTTCCTGTTGGCACAAAGAGAAACTGCGTATGGACAATTTTTTTATGAATCGACAAAAATTCCGACATATTCGCTATGTTTTCTCATTCGAAATTCTCGTCGATCTGAGCTGAACTTGTGTATTTTTATAATTAATAATTTAACACTTTTACTTTATGTGTATTGAAATGACGTAGTACCTTCTTTAAATATATTTATTTTTAATACATCTACCATATTACAGATTTTTCGTTTTCAAAAAAGGTTTTGGGGTATTGAAAGGATATTTGTACAGAGAAATAAAATAAAAAAAATAAATCTTAAATTTCACGTTCCTTTCAATAAGACAACTTCAGCGTGACGTCAAAATAGTCCTAAATACACGATTACTCTATTTTATTTCGTATTTCGTTTGTATAAAACATCTATATATTATATCTATACCTTATAGCTAAATTTTCTGATACTTTTCATGCTGTGGAAACAGTTTTCACGTTTTATATTATATAGGAAACATAGAATCCTGTAATTTTAGTGTTGGTTATTTCTCTTTTGAAACAAAAAGTTTAGAAAATGACGAAATCTTTGTGAGATTATCGTAAATTTAGTTTTTATGAAGAAATATATAAGTTTCATTATAAAATAATGTCACGCGAAATAGAATTTTACTAAAAACTACGCCATTTTGGTAAATTGTTTTCATTTTTCCCCAGAGAAATTGTTCTATTTTCTGTTACACATGTTAAAGAAAACGCCACAACAAAAGTAACGTAATTTTTTTTCTGATTGTCGTTTTAACGATTTAAGGCTGCGAATGCATCATTATTGTAATCGCCGTATTGTTGCATTTTATTTATTTTAAGTGGAGGCCCCTATGGTTAACACGGACAAAGACGGATGGTTCTGCTACTTTTATATAATTTTTCTTAAATCTTTATTGAATTAGAAGAGGACAAAGTTTGAGTATCATAATTTCAAGCTCACAGAACAAAGTTCTAATACCTTCGACGAAAAAAAAAAACAGTTATAAAAAAAAGGGGGAAAGTAATGAGGTAAACTGAATAAGGTCAAACATAACTGAGGCATATTTTTCAAATCGAAAACTTATTTAAAATTCTTAAAGTTATTAATTAACAAACTGACCCACACGGCGTTGCCCGAGACCGATATAATATACTCTTATGAACTTTACATTTGTATAATTTTATATATTTAATTCGATTTTGTTTGAAAAATGTGCCCTCTCACTGGGGAAAATGTGAAAGAAGCTGCTAATTGATGAGGTTTGCTATGTAAATTTTTTCATTAATTTTTGGAAACTTGTATCTGGTGGTAATGAACAAATTAAGTAAAGCGTGTAAATGTAACTAGAAAACAGGAATACTACTTTTTTAGAAATTATTGTTGCCCCCAATGAATAAAAATATAAATATAAATAGTGCAAAAAATATATTTCGGTTTTAAGACTTAAAACACACGATTTTATTTTATACAAAATGATGCCATTCGCATCCACTGAAGATTCACATTTTCTATCCAGTATTTAAACAATATCTACGAAAAAGTATGCATATGACGTCACTATCGCAAAATTGTACACAAATCCAGCAAAAAACGATGTCTTCAGTCAAGAAACTCGACGAAAAAAATCGGCTATCTAACGATTCACATGCCTTCATTTGTTTGTAAAGTTAATATAAATACTTAAAATAAATATAGTTTATAATAGATCCATGTTTTATCAAAAATATTTCATTTATAATTGTTCAAAATAGCACAAATTTTAATTGCATTTTTTTTCCCAGTTGTTATTGAAAAATAGCAGCAAAAAGGTAAAACAATCTACTACTTTCCAATTATTTTCCATGATATTTCCTTTACTTTCTACAGAAATGGAGTACTTCAGTTGCCAACCCTAAAGAAATAGTGTTAAAAACTACAAAAAAATTAATATCTATAAATAAATTGCGATGCAGTTTTCAAACAAATTGCATTTAAAAGTACTTTTTTCGCCCTATACGACTGTATCTCTCTATTCTAAAAAAAAGTAACTAACGCTGTCACCGTCGCCGACGCCGGTTTTGAATATTTTGTGACCGGAGGTCTTTCTTCGCTAATAATAAGAAAAATATTCCACACAAAAATGTGAAAATCAGTGGTATTATAGAAAAATGTTCTATAAACACGCTGATGTAGACAGTTTTAAAATCAAAGAATTATTTAAAGAGATATTTAATGCTAAAGTTGGACAAAATCGTTCCATTAAAAAGGTTTTATAGCAGCAAAAACTATACATGGGAATTTAATCATTTTTAGATCATTTTATATGTTAGAAATTCCCGGTGTACAGACTGCATTTTTTTTTACTCATTTTTTGAGGTTTTATTTCTATTTGAAATTGAAATTTTCAGCATTTCGAGACATATTTTTTATATAGAATATTTTAGAAAATGGCATTAATTTAAACTGTTGCCAACTATATAAACAGCGCAAACATTAATGTTTGCTCCAGATTAAAAATTTATTTATACGTGACTATTATAAACATGAAAACCCCTTCAAATTATAATAATGTATAAAAAGCAGAAACTTATTGAAAATTACATCTTAAAAACTATATTTACACGTGAATTTTAAAAGAGATCTGATATTGTAAAACAATAAATTCATTAACATCCATTAGAAGTCTTAAATAGGAGAAATTACGTCACATTTACGTCATATTACACTTATTGCGTAAAATGAACAAAAAATAATATTGCAAACTATCTTAAACTTAAAAATTGCGCGAGACATTTATTTGATATTTTGAGATTATCTTTTCAACTATTTCTGTTAGGACAGCGCAAATAATATTTCATTTCTAACAAAAGTATTTTCACGTGAATATTAGGTAGAGAAAGAAATGTTTGGTGAAAATTACGTCAGATTAAAAACGATACATTTAAAATGTCTTATTTAAAAGGACTTTCTTTTCGCTTTGTTAAAAAATACCGGGAGAAAAAGACTCTGTTTACTTAATTCAGTTTATATTAGCTTATTTTGAAATGTTTAACTGATTTTATTTAATCAAAGACGGAAACAGCAGTTGTATCTTTTAACAGATACCTATTTGGCCTTAAAATTCCCCAATCAAAGATAAATGAATAGAAATCCGTTTATAGGGAGATCGTCACTGTTTTATAAATTTTAATTCAAATTTCCGAAATCCTTTTATAATCTCCGAATTCTTCTGCTTTTAGCGCGTGCGGTGTCTGAACCGAAGTTGGCAAGCGCAGCTCGTAGGGGGCAGAGCCCCCTAGTAAAAAATAAAATGTGCGATGCTTAGAAGTTTAAGAATTTGCTGCAGGAATTACTGGTATTTAACCTTACAATGATACACTGCTTACGGCTGTCTTAAATAACGTAATACTCTTTTTTAGAGACGACACTTTCATTGCTGTCCGAAAGAAATAGCATATCCGGGGCTAATAAATATAAAATTGTTACAAAAATATTTGATGTTAATTGATGTAACAAGGATTGTTTGTTGTATTATAAAGACACCGCTGCGGTACTCCACGCATAAACGCTTTTTAGAGCCAACATATTAACTTTTGTTGCTAAAGCAGATTGGTCTCTAATGTCTATTGATAGTATGAAAGTAATAGACATCGCACAGACGCACGCACACACACACACACACACACACACATATATATATATATATATATAACCATTATTTAAACATTACCGACCATCATCAAAAACCGCAATATTGTGATGTTATATATATACACAAGGCCCGGCCTGACTATTAATTTCCAGGACTGACGTAACTGTACGACAACGAAAAGCCGGAAGATGGCGCTAATGATTGCATATTGAAGAGCGTTTTCTTGCGCATGTGCAGTGCACTCGGCGCCATTCCGAAGTAAGTGGTTGTCGTGGAAAGGCGCATTAAAAGGTAGCTCTTAAATTCCTGTTGTCGAAGTGAAAATGGAGCAAAGAATTAACATTAAATTTTGCTTAAAATTGAGCAAGACAGATGTGGAAACCTACGCAATGTTAAAACAAGTTTACGGCGAGGAAGCATTATCCCGCTCAAGAACTTTTGAATGGTTTAAACACTTTCGGGACAGGCGGGAATGCTTCGAAGATTATCCCCACTCAGGTCGGCCGCAGTCCGTACGCACGCCGGAAGCAATTCAAAAAGTTCGCGATATGGTGAAATGTGATAGTCGATTGACTATTCGAGTACTCGCCAATGAATTGAACATGGACAAAGAGACGGTTAGGCGAATTTTGACGCAAGACCTAGGCAAACGCAAGATTTGCTCAAGCAAGATTTGTTCCAGTGCGTTGTCTGTGAGGCGATTCTTAGCCCAGCATGGTGTCGTTGAGATGCATCATCCACCATACTCTCCAGACCTAGCACCCGCAGACTTATTCCTGTTTCCTAAGCTGAAAATTTCGCTGAAGGGAACAAGATTTCAGGATGTCGAAGCCATCAAGAAAACTGTAACGTCACTATTAAAGAGAATTCCAAAAGAGGACTTGAAAACTTCTTTCCGAAATTTGTACAGCCGAGCACAGACGTGTATTATGGCTGATGGGGATTACTTCGAATCATATTAAATGGCTATGTGTTTAACCTTTTTTTCTTCTGAGTTTTTTTATGAGTCCTGGAAATAATTAGCCGGATCTTGTATATATAACTATTAAATTAACATTACCGCACACCAACAAAAACTGTGAAAATATGTATAAAATGACATTAACAAATAAAGTTATATATATATATATATATATATATATATATATATATATATATATATATATATATATATATATATATGTAATAATAAAAAATTTTCGTCCTTTTATCTTAGTAAAACTATTCCAAATTCTTAATATCTACCTTTTTATACGTATCTTTAATAATATCTTAAATAACTTTTGACTTTTATTTCATACCTTTAAACCTGCGTTTTCTTTAATTATTATCCTAAAAACCTTAATTCGATCGTAACTTACTTCTTATAAAACCACTAAATTACTTGTTTTTAATATTTTGTTCTATTGTGCTCCATATCCGATAATTACTTGCAAGCTCCCCGCAAGCATTCTGTTTACGTTATAAATCTAACGCCGAGAGTATTAAGTTCATTCATACGTTAAGTTCATTCATACGTCACGCGTACTACTCCCTCCTCCCGGATCTAAATCCTATCGTAGACTGTTCTGCCGCCACGTCCTTCCGGCTCTTTCCACGGAATTGGCTCTTTACTTGTAATGTAACAACACGCGGCCTTTTCTTTTTAGTATTTATACTCTTGCATTGCCTGAGAGCACAGATTTTTTTACGTTTTTCGTTTGTTTAATAAAAAGCCGTCACTTGGGTTGTATGAATTTTAATTTGTGAGATTCTAATACTATTTTACATCATATAGATTATTATGAAGTGAGACAGCTATATTTCGAGAGCCGATGGCTAGTCTACAGGAATTGCCATAATGTGTGTCTGCCAAATAAACGACGTTTAATTTTACGATGCCACTAATATTTATAGAACGGGAAAGTCTTCTAATGTTTCTTGAATCTGCCCTTTATTTACCACCACGACTGCGCTCTAGATGTTCTCATGAATAACGGAGAATTGGCAAAGTTTTTAGCATGGATTACTATACTACTTTTACGTAGATATACAGGAGGGTCACCTGAATTTCACACATATCTACCCTCTATATATAAAATCTTAAGGAAACGATTTTATGAAACGGATATTATGAAATGACTAAAATGAAACGAATTTATGAAACGGCTGATTAAACAACTAATTATGTTTCACGGCTATTGCTCCTAAATTACGGAATACGTTGCGATGAAATTAACACCAAAAATCCTTACTGATCCGCAGATTTCAAAACTGCTGTTAGAATTTTTAAATTCGACTTAGTTTTCGAGATATTAATTTTTTTTCTAATTTTAAATACTTTTCTCTTATGGTGGAAACTCAAATTTTAATCATAACAGATATATTTTTTATACATTAGAAAAAGGTTATTATTTTAAACTAATTTCGCGACCGGTTTGGCCTCCCTTAAATGTATGCTACGAAATGTTACTTTTATTCATAATTCAATTTACTTGAACAATCTTTCGCCAAATCGAAAGTTTTTGATAGAGAAATCAAGAACTCGGTATTTTTATGTTAGCGAGACGCAGGTGATAAATCGCGAAACATTTTTACTATCGCATTTTTTTTTTGTATTTCATTAATTTCATTTAAAATATAATCCTTTCATTCATTTTATTTAAAATACAAAACTTTCATTTAAAACTGAAACATTTAAAATTGATGGCTTTCACTTCTTTATTTTTTTTTAATTCAAACAAAACGAAAAGAAAAATACAAGGCACTGATGTCATATACGCACCGGGGTACCTAATTGGCGCCAAAATGGCATTGTTTTGATTGACATGGAAACCCGGCTATTGTTGTTTATTTAATAATAAATGTTTGTTTATTTTTATTTTCTTTTTTAAAATTATATAAATTCTTTTGTTCTATAATTATTAATTTATTTTTGGTTATGTTCTTTTATAAGTAATAGAAAATAATTAAAAAATACAGTACTACTTAGTTATTCCGTCGACCAATTTCGCCAGATTATATACATTGTCAAATCACTCGCCAAATTATACAAATTGACATAATTTTTATTTTAAATGACGAAAGAACAAATAACATAGTATAACATTAATAAATATACAAATAAAACATCGAAATAAAATTCACTTGATGACGTAAACACATGTAACTTGCTTTAAAGTCAAGTGTTTGTAACACTTACGATCAACCATTATTGGCATTTAATCTTCTAGTTTGGTGATAGAATTTTGGTCGACGGGATAACTAAGTAGTACCAAAAGTACATATTTAAATGGTATTCGAAAACGAGGTTTTCGCCAAACTTTCGAAAAAAAAAAAAAAATCACGCCAAACCCGGTGCGTATCTGGTTAAATATTAAATGATGCAACAAACCATGACATTTAATTTCAACTTCAAAGCAACGTTTTAATTTATATATATATATAATAATTATAAAAATTAAATTATATATATAAATTAAATTAAATTATATATATAATAATTTAATTTAATTGTGTTCGAAAAAAAAAATGCTAACTGGCGAGTTGAAAAAAAAAGCTATTTGCGAGATTGTGGCTAGCGTAACACTACCAAGAATTCTTTGTGACCATAGCAACTTCTATGTAGTTTTATTCAAAAAGAAAATTTGATTTTTTAATCAAAATGGAAAACTTTCGGTACAGATGTCATATACTACAACCCTATATTGGCGCGATTTTTTTCTGCCGTCAATGTTATATACGCAACGGGTACTTAACTGGCGCCAAAGTATCGTTATTTTGCTTGATATGGTAAGCCGGATGTTGTTGTTTATGCTGTTGATATTTTCTCCAAATTAGCAGCGGAAAAATTCGCGCCAATATGGGTAAATTCGTGCAAAACTTTCATATGAAAAGCGAAGGGATCAGACCGTATTTATTTATGGCAGTTACATGACTTGGACTATTATAATATAGATGAAAAGATGGCGATAGAATAATATTTGACGACTTATCACCTGTGCCTGGCTAACATTAAAGTACCGTCCGCCTGGAACTGTTGATGATAGTCACATTACTTAGTGTATTGTTATAGAAATTGTTTTAAAATACCGTGAGACAAAAACTCTGCACACTTAATTCATTTTATTTTAGCTTCCTTTCAAATGTTTAACTGGTCCTCTTTAATCAAGCACGAAAACAACCATTGGATGTCTTAACAGCAATTGATTCGGCCTTAATTTTTTGCAATCAAAGGGAACTGAATGGAAACCCGTTTACAGGGAGATCTGCACAGCTTTTTTCAGTATAATTTAATATTTTCTAATACTTTTAAAACCGATCAGATTAGCGTGTTTTTAGGGTCTGCTGTGTCTGAACGGGGGTTACCGAGTGTAGCTCAGGGGAAAGAGTCCCCTAGTATATATATATATATATATATATATATATATAAGGTTTAAATATGAAATAAAATAAACAATATTTCATAAAAGCACAGGTGACAAAGGTGGCATATTTCGTACTCCAATGGTGACTTACCAATAAAAAAAAATGAAACGTAGCAGAAATTCGGTACTTCAACATTAAAGATTGATTGGATATTATAGGGACTTTGGGGGTAGGGGTAAATAAAGCTCAAATGTTAATCACGTATTTATTTTAAAATTCACAACTGTTTTTTCAGTGAATAATGCACTTAATACGCAGCCTGTGTCTAAGACATTATTGATTCTATATTTTTATAAGAAATATTTTAAACCAAAAGGTATAATAAACATATCGTCGAAAACAAACTCTATTTACAATATATAAATAGTCCTGTTGCGCATTATTTTGTGTTTTATCATTCCTTTACTTTAAAATGCATACGTTTTCAGTTGTCCATTGAAGAATAAATATATTTTGCGAAATGCATTTTAACTTTTATATGCATGGATAAAGTAATTACTTCATCTTCTTGTAAAATAATTCAAATTGAAAGAATACTCAAAATTAAAATTACCCGCATTATTAGACAAAAA
This sequence comes from Maratus speciosus, assembly GCA_963932465.1. Taxonomy (NCBI): domain Eukaryota; kingdom Metazoa; phylum Arthropoda; class Arachnida; order Araneae; family Salticidae; genus Maratus; species Maratus speciosus. Next base: position 436,894,716 of record OZ010800.1, read on the forward strand.
AATGAAACATTCATAAATATTTTTTCTTTAAATAAAATAAAGTGAACATAAAATTCAAAAAGGTTTTACTACGTTATTCAAAACAACATGCTAACAATGTTAGAAATTAAGGATATTTGGTCCCTTTTACAGTAAATCAAAATGTGAAAAAAAAATATAGAGATACATAAAAATAGTTTATTTGAATACTTACTTTATCCAAAATAAATGATTTATTTTTAATAATTTATGTTGTTTTTTTCCTCTCTCTTTTATTTTCCTCCTTTTAGTATAAATTAATTTGCGCAGAGATGTCTTTTAAAATAAGTGCTATTTATAAGGATTGAAAATTTATGAACAGAATGGTAAAAAATAATTTCAATTTGAGCAAAGCTATACATTTCAGTAATAATTGATGTTTTTAAAACTACGATACCTAAAAACATTTGAAAAAGGAAATTATTTTTTCTTATGAATTAAAGGGAGTCTGTTATTATTTATTCTTTACAGATTGATTTAATTTAAATAACATACTACAGAAGAATGCTGTCAGTTATCATTAGCTTTTCTGTTGTTAATCCGTATTATATTAATTTTCAAGGGGAAAAAAATAAAATTAATTGAAAAAAAAAAACATTAATAAAGTCATAAGGCATTCTAAACAAGTTGGAAATTGTACATCAAACGTGGCAAATGAGGTGTGTTCGTATTATAACTAGTTTTTTATTTATCCAGTGTTTTTCGACAGGAATTCCTGTCTTATTTAATGCCCATATTACGCTTAAATTTTCTTATACCCATATTTCAGGCATTATAGTAGCCATTAGTATAGACACTTGTTCCACATCTGTTTAACATTAATGTATAAAGACTCATGACACTTCATTTTCATTTAAAAAAATCTTTATCTTTCTTTTTGTACATATTTTTACATTTTTAAAATGAAAATTAAGTGTCATGAGTCTTTATATATTAATGTTAAACAGATGTGGAAAAGGTGTCTATACTAATGGCTACTATAATGCCTGAAATATGGGTATAAAAAAATGTAAGTATAACAACTAGTTTTATAAATATTCAGATCTTGGTGCAATAGCTGTTGCACTCTTATGCAAAAATGCACGAATGCAAAATTTATTACGATTCTATATATTAAATTCAGTAACACGAAAATAATAGGACTCCATCTTAAATAGGACGTCATCACCATGGTAACCTTGAGTCATTACATATCAAGGGATGTCATTGAATTCATTACGTATGGTAAGATTTAATAGAATGAAGATGCAATTATAAAATTCTGCCACATTTACATATGTTAAATTTAAAGCCATTCGGTTGGGCAGTTTTTGCACTGTCATATGCGGACATACGGACGGACTTACAGACAATCGGACCAGACGACAACTATAGATGCTGTGTATTTACATAATTATAAACGTACCTAAAAAACAAATGTTTCTAATATACAACTAGTATGTTTTGGCCATCACAAAACTTTCTTTCTCCACGTCAATTAAATCATTTAAACAGTACAAGATATTACATGAATTTAGCACCAATTCATATCAAAGTATATCTGAATTTGAAGTTGGGTGAAAATTCGTGCATTAGTTCTTGAGATAGAGCTATAGCGGAAATTCTGAAAAAATGTAGCATAGCAGCCCCCCTGTTGAGCGATTTGCACCAAAAATAAACAGCACTAAATGATATCAAGGTATACCTGAATCTGAAGTTCATTGAAAATCTAAGGGTTAGTTGTTGAGATAAAGCTATTGCGGAAATCGCAAAAATACACAATAGCAGCGCCACCTGTTGAGCGATTTACACCAAAAATTAAACAGCACTAATTTATACGTCAATTCATGTCAAGGACTAACTAAATCTGAAGTTTGATGAAAATCCGTGCAATAGTTCTTGAGATACAGTTCTTGCGGAAATCGTGAAAATGCAGCTCAGCAGCGCCACCTGTTGGGAGATTTACACCAAAAATTAAACAGCACTAATTTATATCAGGGACTAACTAAATCTGAAGTTTCACGAAAATTCTTGCATTTTTTTCTTGAGTTAGAGCTATTGCGATAATCATGAATAATGCAGCATAGCAGCGCCACCTGTTGGTCGATTTTCACAAAAAAGTTATCAGCACCAAACTATATCCTGCACTAACAGAATCTGAACTTTTATAAAAATTCGTGCAGTGGTTCTTGAGATATAGCTATTGCGGAAATCGTGAAAAATGCCGCATAGCAGCGCCACCTGCTGGGCGATTTTCACCAAAAACTTATCAGGTCCAGTTTATATCAATGTCTAACTAAATATGAGGTTTTGTGAAATTCCGTGCATTAGTTCTTCAGACAGGGCGCCCACAAAATTTTTGTCACATACAGACTCACAGAGTGACGGAGTGACAGACAGACTCACAGGCAGACATTTTCTAAAAACCATCAAATCGTGTTCTGGGCATTCTAAAACGTATAAATCCGTCGGAAACCGGAAGTCGAAATTTTTCACGAATCCAATACTTTCTTCTTGTAAAGATAGAAGAAAGTAAACATGTATTATATCCACGAACGAAAATCTTTAAAAGCCTCCAAAAAAATATTTTTTCTTTTCGAGATTTAAATAAGTATTTGTAACATAATAGTTTCTTTCGCAGTTGCGGATTTTAAAAATGTTTCTGACTAGTTTTTATTGCATATTAATCAATTTTCGAAACCAGTTTTTTAGACTCAAACATTTCTAATTTAAACATGTTCAGTTGAGTAATCGAATTTATATATTTAAGATAAATAAAATAATTTTAATATAAATATTGAAGCTCTTAATTACTGTTGTAATTTTTTCAAACTGGCAGACTTTCCAAACTCAGTTAGCAGTGCATTGGCCAAAATGTTCCTGGTTCGAATCCTGGCCTGGATAATTTTTACCCAGTTTGGAAAAATTACAGCATTAATTAATTACGTGCAATTACGAATCGAGCGTTTACTGGAGATACATTACTGCGAATTGTGAATCAAAGCTCTTAATTTATCATGTTTGTCAGTAAAACATGTTTGTTGAATATGAACATATTTACCTTCTGAGATTTTGTAAAGAATTAAATTTGCATGTGTTTATACTTATCCTATACCATCTCTTCAGGGATTATTACCATAGTAGCTATAACAGTATAGACATTTTTCATTATCTGTTATTACAGTTATATATATATATATATATATATATATATATATATATATAAAAAAAAAAAAAACATGACACAATTATTTTTTCATTTAAGAAATTCCTTATATTGTTTGTATACTTTTGGATTAAAATCAAGTTCTGTAAGACATATTTCTTTATTTTTCATTAAAAACACATATTCTAACAGGTTTAAATATGCTATATAACAAGCATATTATGTGCAATGCATCGTCTTTCCAGCTGCTCGTTATTTTTGGAAAGAAGCTGGAAAGTATAGGCGATACATTGCAAAAATAACATTCTTGTTATATATCGTATTTAAACCTGTTAGAATATATGCTTTTAAGAAAAATAACGAAATATGTCTTAGAGTTTTTAATGAAAAATAACGAAATATGCCTTATAGAAGTTGATTTTAATGTAAAAGTATACAAACAAGATAAACAATTTTTTAAATGGAAAAATAATTGTGTCATGTTTTTTTTTTTTATATATAACTGAAATTTTATGTAACAGATAATGGAAAAATATCTATACTGTGATAGCTACTACTATGATAATAATGCATGAAGATATGGTATAGGATAAGCATAAGTATAATACGGACATTAAAAAAAACAGTGATTTTTTTTTCTCTTTTAAGGTTCAGGGTACCTATACTATTTATCTTTAGAGTATTTGGAAATATTATTTGAGCTTTTTAAATAAGACCTAATATTCACCATTAAAAACTTTTCACATGCAAAAATTTAATTATTTTTAAATGGATTCCGCGTGTGATAATTTTATTTTAAAGTTTTCGTACTTTTTTAATTTGTCTGTAAAGATTTTGAAGAAACTTTTCTTATTTTCTGCTTTGAACACGTGGTCATTTAATTCTTAAAAGTATTTGCTTTCTGTTTTTAAGATTATTGATGTCATTTTCTCTTTAAAATTGAAAAGACAACCCCCCTTTTTTACGTCTATGGAATTTGAAAGTGACAGACGATTTTTGATTTCTAAAATAAACTAATTCTGGATGATCGAAATGTGAAAAAAAATGTTTGTTTTTTTCCCCTGAGAAACATAATTTAATCACAATATTGTCTTCACTATCGATGGAAATAAATGATAATTTCAACTTCAATTCGAAAATTACGAAAAAGATATTTAATAATTCCTGTGTTTTACCCTTTTTCACAAAAATGGAGTGATCTAGTTGCCATCATCATACACATGTCATTAAAATATAAGAAAAATTAATCTCTCGAAAACTAATTAAAACTTAAAAATTGTAATACCATTTTTGAAACCTGTGGATCAATACCGATATTTAGAGTTAATTTCGCCGCCAAACGTTCCATACTTCAGGTGAAATAGCTGTAAAATATAGTGAGTCATTTAATCAGGACGTATCATAAAATCGTTTCATATATATATATATATATTTAAATGGGATTTTATATGCATAGGGTGTATATCTAAATATATATATATACTAGTAAATCTGCAGATCAGGAGCCTCAACGTCATCTTTGCAAGTCATTGTTTTTCAACACTCATTACATAATATTCAACTTCCTACAAATCGCTTTTTAAAGTTTTCAAATTACATAAATATTTATGAGCATACGAGATACTTCGTAAAGTTTCAGAAATTAAAAGTGTTAAACAAGTGGTTGTACATTGATGTTCTGAAATTCTGATGAGCTACTTATTCTGGTAACTTTTTTAATCAAAAATTGCATTTCTTCAAGGGGGCTCTGCCCCCCTGAACCCCCCGTAGTCTATTTAAATTTACATTCGTAATTTTTTATTGATTGTGCGGATGGTTATAGTATATCTTAGATTTTTTTTACGCTGTGATTTATAAGGATAAGCATAAGTTTTTTTTTTTATAAATTAATAAAATTTAAAATTAAAATAAAATATTCATGTTAACCGTACACAGACAATAAATCTTGAAGTGACGCCAAAAATCCGCTACATTCGGCACAACACAACAACGTGCTTAAAAAAAAAAAACTGTTCCACGTGCTTGTTTTGTTTGGGCCGAATGAGGGCACTTAAATCTGAGCGATAACGCACATCGTATTGCAAACTGTTTTTACGGCATACTGCATCTCCATCTATCTCTTTTCTTCGTGAATAATAGTTAATTTTATTTTACCCAAGATCTTTTTATTCCAGCATCTTTGTTTTCGATAAATGACGTCTAATTCACCTGCTATGTGTACTTACTCAAAACTTTTCATCTTGTTATATTAAGAAATACTCGAGAGTTTTCTTTTTATTTTTAATATGCCGCCATATTAATTTTTCTATTCTTAATTTCATTTTTCATTTTCCTGTTTCACGACAAAACATTTCAATTGAAAATTGTTTAAAAGAAAATATTATTCCGGGTTTTGATTTTCTTGGCAACAATTAAAGAAATATTGGTAAATGTTATGGGGAAATGTTACGTTATTCTCCATGAAAATAATGAACTTTTGTATTTTTAAGCAAAATATTTCAATAAAATAAATAAAATAAATGAAATATTGCCTATTTTTATTTCTGGGCTGAAATTCTTCTATATGCAAAGATACAAATGCATTAATTCATCTGTTTTGACGTTGGCTTTACTCAAGCATTATACACGCAATTATACTAATATTATTAGGACCAAATACGTTGCTAGGCAACAGAGAAAGAAAAGGAAAAAAAATGAAATATGCATTATGTCAATTTGATAAAACAAAATCCTTTATATTATTGGAAAACATGCATAAAATTCCCCCCAATATTATAAACCTAATTTAAAAAAATCTCGCAAATATATTGACATAATTTATTATAATAATTTAATAATGTTATTTAAAAATTTCAGCATCAAAAATTTACAATTTAAATCCATTTTTCATATGAGCCATTTCTTTCAACAAATGAAAATCTGAAAATCGTCTGACTTGCCATTGAAAAGCATTATAGAGCAAAATAAAATGTTCCATATTTCCCGAACGAATGAACCAAATTTAACCAAAAACTATACAGCTAAGTCCGGGTACCTCGTCAACATGCCCAGTGAATTTCAAGCCGCTCGGATGCTTTTTGCGGCAGTTATCGCGGAACAGACAGACAGACTAACAGAAACCAAAACTTTTCGTGTCTCCACAGTAAGCCTTCACTGACGTTTCGGCAATAAGTTTTGGTGTTTCTTACGAAATCTACCTAAAACAGCTCCTAAATCGTATTTCCGATTAAGCTGAAATTTGGCTAATATCCTTTGTACCACTATCGCAAGAACCAAATAGATTTTCGTGCAAATGGACCGATGTATCGTGCATTTAAACCATTTTAAATATATTTTGAAATAGAGTCTATAAGGCATGTTACCAAGGAAATGTGACAGGGTGTAAGATATAATATTGTTGCAAGACATTAAAGCACTATACCCCTTTTGGGCCGAATTTTTTAGATACCTCCGACCCCCGAACTCACTGAGAGATTAAAAAAAAAACATCTATCAGTGATTTCGGATATTCTATTGCTAGATACAGCAACTACAACTTACCCTGTTTGGCTGTTGATTTCGCTTTAACTGATTTGCTCTTGAGGTTCGTTTTAAGTTATGTGCATGCGCATACTTCCCTTTTGTTCAGGTATCAGACACAGTGACGCCCAATGAATAATCTTAGAGGTCTTTTGTGTTGTAAATAGGTATACTAATTCCTAGTCGTATCGCCACTCAAAATTCGTGGCTAAGACATCTTGAATATCAGATCTGAACGGTGTATTAGTCAAGTATTAGTCTCATCAGTAGTAGCCAAGCATTGCGTCAGAGGAAAGATCTACAGTTATAAAACGTGTTGCCCAGTATATAAGTCCATCTGATTCCATTGTTTCCGAAATTCATATCGATCCATGGACTTCAATAAAATATTTGAAAAGGTGTATGGAGTCACTTCAGTTTTTTACAACTTTCGACATTGTTGAAAAGTGTTTATGACTTCGGTTTGTTTGTGCTCTAACATTCTTAAATATACTCGTGTTGCATGTAAATAATAGGTTTATTATGGCATGTTCGGTATTCTAAATGTAGTGTGCAGCTTTATTAATTCATTTACAGTTGCATTCAGAATAAATCCGTTACATTTTGGCCAACGGGAAAAATAGCGTGCAATCTACAGCTCATATTCAAAATATTAGAATAATTGAGAAAAAGTAATAAGAAAAAATTATTTTTCATTTATTTATTTTTGATACTAAGTAAATGCAATTAAATTTCTTATAAATTAACTTTGAATGTTTAGATAATATACATGGTGTGTTCACAAAGTTTCAAGACTGGTCTGACAATTCAAAATTTATTAAACATTTTTGTACCGCGAACTAAAATTCTTCGAAATATGATCCTTGGACATCAACACACCGCTGCAGCGTTTTTTTTTTCATTGTTCATAGGCCCCATAGAAGTCTTCGCACGAAAGGTTGTTAAGGAACCTCGTCGAAGATGCCTGGATCGCTGGAATCGTGTCAAATCGCTTCCCTTTCAGTTCTTTCGTGACCCGGGGGAACAAAAAAAAAGTTTCTGGGACGGAGGTCGGGGCTGTAAGGGGCTTGCAGTAGTATTGCCACGTTAAAGATAGCCAAAACTTCGGCGGCGGCGAGCGACGTGTGAGAGGGTGCATTGTCGCGGGGAACAATCCAATCGTTTCTGATGTCTGGGCGGACGCGACGGGTCAGGTCAGTTTTTCTCTGGAGTGCTCCACCAGTTTTGGCTATATTTAAATTGGCAATATTTCTGCAAGCCCCTTACAGCCCCGACCTCGGTCCCAGCAATTTTGTTTGTTCCCCGGGTCAAGAAAAACCTGAAAGGGAAGCGATTCAGCACGATTCCAGCGATCCAGGCAGCTTCGACGAGGTCTCTTAACAACCTTTCGTGCAAAGACTTAGTCGGGGCCTATGAACAATGAAAAAAAAAGCTGGCAGTGGTGTGTTGATGCCCAAATGTTATATTTCGAAGAATTTTAGTTCGCGGTACAAAGATGTTTAATAAATTTTGAATTATCAGACCAGTCTTGAAACTTTGTGAACACACCACGTATTAACTTTTACAAAATATAAAATACAGTACAATAATTTAGGTATACAGATTTCTGAAACACATCAAAATATTAGAATAAAATTTAAATTGGTTCAAAATATTAGGATATTTTATTTTGCGCAGCAATATTAACTTATGAATATGAAGTAAGTGGTATTTAAAATTTTGTAGCATCCCCTTTAGCTTTCATAACTGTGTACAATCGATCTTGCATACTATATACAAGGTGTGTACAAACATTTCTATCAATATTGGCCCAAATGGACTTATACGTGCCACTAACTCAGTTTTACTTGAAGGAGGATTTTCTTGGAGTTTTTTTTTCATTATACATAATAAGTTTTCGATGGGATTGAGGTCTGGTGAGTTCGGTGTCAAAGGAAGTACCTTAATGTTGCGTTGACGAAACCAATTTTTAGTTGACACCGAGTTTTGCGGTGACGCTAAATCTTGTTGAAAGATGAAATCATCTTCAAATAAATGTTACGTGTTAGAATCTTTGAAACAAGAAACATTTATAATATCACAGACTCTTTCTTTAATGACTATCTTTTTCTTTTAATTAATTTCTATTACTTTCATTTCATACTTCATCGATGTACGTGTATGTGCCCAACCCAGAATTGCTGCGCTTGATGTTCCTACATTGGGCATGTGTGTGGACTTTGCCCTATGTATCTGCATCGCCTTTTCGCGCGTTCTTCTATCATGTATCTTTCTGAAGGGAAGAGGTGTTTTTTCCTCTCCCTCCATTTCTGTTATTAATTATATTTAACCAGGAAATTTATTAAACCATTTAAAAGAAAAGAAATTAGCTTTTTTGGTTCAACCATGCACACTATGGATTCAAATGAAAAAAAAAAAAAAAAAACTAAGCAATACATAATCCAACTTTCTATCAACAACACTATAGGTTTTTTTTTCTTCATGTGAAATATACTGAATATTTCACTGACGAGGTTCAACCAATGATCTGGGAGGACCCTGCGATATTCTGAGGTAAGAGAAATTCCTTATCTCTTTTATCTAATTTTGTGAAAATGATTTATTAGAATATATAATATCCTATGAGGTCACTCCTTTATATCAATAAATCCTCTGATGATGGAATTATGTAATATTCCAAAATTTCTTGATATATCTGAGAGTTAACCTTTTCGTAGATGAGTCATAACATTCCAGGTCCTTCTGCACTCATGCAACCTCAAACCATGACACTAGCAGTAAATTTTACGGAATGTTTAAGGCATTCTTTATCAAATGCTCCTTGCTTCATTCTCCAAACTCGAATACCTTGATTACCATATGAAACATAAAACATACTTTCGTCACTAAATAATATATTTTTCCAATCTTCTTCGCTCCATAAACGTTATGATTTATACCAATTCGATCTTATACGCCTTTGTTTTGCAAACATGAGACGTTTTGTTTTCGATACACGAGATTCAAACTTAAATTTTGGAGACGCTTAATGTGGTCGATGTAGAAACTTCAAACTTCAACTACTTCTTCTTTCCATTTCCAGTGCAAGAATCGCACACTTTTAAAACGGTTTTTCTTAACTATACGCTCCAGTTTCATGTCATCTCTAGCAGATGTTTTTAGTTTTCGGCCGTCATTTCGGGGATTATTTTGAAATTTTCAATTTATTGAATATTGTGTTAATATTTTACTAACGCTTGATTGAGAACAATGCAAATAATTTGCGATATAACATTGATTTTTACCGTGCAGATACAAATCAACCATACGATGTTTAATAGATTCAGGAATATCACTCACACGACCCATTTTAAGACTAAAAAGCAAACAAACTGCTAAAAGAATACTGATTTTAAATAAAATCGTCTTAATTTAATCAATGATGCCACCAGTTATGAATTGGTGATAATTAAGGGAGAATTAATGTGAAATAGTCTAATATTTTGAACCACTTGAATAAATATTCTAATATTTTCACTTTTCAAAATAATTTTTTTTCAATTAATCTTTTCAAAAATGATATTAGTTTTAAGATAATAAATAAGTTTAATCAACAATAAGTTCTTAATAAAAATATCGTTTGCATATTTGCATTAAAAAACATTAAATTACCAAACGATACTTTCAAAAGTGGTTTTTAATTTACATTTTAAAGCAATACTAGTGTAAATGTTCGTCCTAGGACGGTGGGTAAAAATTGTGTTTTTCACTTAAAATTCGAAAAACTGATAAAAATAGTTGACAATTCGGAAGCGTTTAGATGAGCAAAATTTGGCTAGTTTATCCTCTTTAATAAAGAACTATGTATTGCTGATAACTGGCTTTTTCGCTAATCATTGCCACTAATTAACCTCGGAAAATGAAACATTTGAAGTTACTGAAAAAAACTCATAGCTTGAAAGGTATTTGTCAGAAAATTGTTAGACAAACTGCCTTAGAAAGGTAAAAAATTGCATTTATCTTGATAATTTCAAATCTAATGATTATACCGTTTTTCAAATACAGTAGAACCTCGACTATCCGAAGTAATTAGGACCGACACTCTTTCGGAAAATCGAGAATTCTTCACTTTTGAGATTAAGGATAAATATATGCAATATCTCTTATTATGGTAACAAGTGCTTAATAAAAAGTAAAGCAATAGCAAAATAGAAACAAGAATAAATTATCTGAATTTTAATTTTGAAATTAAATATACCTTTCACATATATCACAAGAGTTTGAAAAAATGTTTTGCTTGTCGCAGTTTCGATTGATTTTGCTTTGAAGCTCTATCACAGAGTTTTTTAATATTATTAGTTCACCAGTATCACAGTCTTTCTACTTCTCCAGCCATGCTAAACCTTTTGCAAACCATTCAAACGCTTCAGAATTGCTATTTTATTCGTTTTCTTCGTTCCACTCCGCAGGCAACGGGAGCTCAAGTTAAATTCAAAGGAATTCTAAGAAAGGGGATCGAAAATATTTATATGTACTCGTAGTTCGGAAAGGACCGCTTGCACACAAGGAATATGATAGTTAAAAAAAAAAAAAGCCTTCAAAAGGGATTTCGCGCACAAGGAATGTGATAGTTAAAAAAAAAAAAAAAGCTTTAAAAATGGATTTCGGTTAACAGAGAGTTTCGGATAAAAGAGGTTCTACTGTATTGAATTTCAAAATTGACCAAATTTCACAATAGAGTACTATAGCGAAATGAAACCGTCATGAGTAAAAAGATAAAGAAAACGTCAATTTGTCCTGATGTGAATACTGGCTATAGTGCGAGTCACAAATTACAGTAGCCTTATAAAATTATAGTAGCATGTTAAAATATAAAAGCGAATTATGATGTCACGAGTGCATGATTTTTATTTAATATTATATAAGCCGGGATGTTCGGGTTATATACTTTAGTATTCTTATAAACAATACAATACTTCTGGGCAAACCAGGCTTTCCGGCTAATATACCATTCCAAACTTCAGATCTCTTAATAAATCGAAAATTTGACAAATATACAGCAAAGCTGCGTAATTAAAAAAGTCGGCTGCAACTGTTGAAATAATACTGATATTTAATACTAGTTTTTAGGTGCTTTCGTAATTATATAAATACGTAGCACCTATAGTCGTCGTTCAGTCCGTCCGTCTGTCTGTCCTCATATAACAGAGCAAAAACTACCCAACCGAATGGTCTGAAATTTAAAATATATGACAGTTGCAAAATTTTGTCGAGCCATTTCAAATTTTATGAAAATCGGATGTATAGTTTAATGACAGGGACAGTCAAAAGTTTTTCGTTACATTACGGGGAATGGGGGAAAAAATATTGCAAGTGTATTTTAATAATGTTACAGACTATGCACTTATGAAGTTAAAATATATAAACATTCAGTACAATATGAGTGCAAAAAATAATTATAAAACTAGTTATAGTACGAACGCACCTCATTTGCCACGTTTGACGAGCAATTTCCAACTTGTTTTATAATATTTTGAAATTATATTTTTATCATTTACCCCCTACCCCCCCCCCCCAAAAAAAAAAAAAAAAAATGTTTATTGATTAATAAATAGGATAAATTAAAAAAACCCAACACGTTTTCTGTGCCCCATTTTTGCGTCACATTTCAGCAGAAACGAATCTACGGAAATGGCGAAAAAGGACTCCCTCCGAAAAGGGAAGCATTGTTAAAATGTTCTTCACGCCTATTGGTGTTTTTCTTCTGTTTACCCGCGGCAGACGTCACATGACAGCTTCAAATGACGTCATTTTTGTCGCCCCCTTTAATCTTCATAGCTCCATGGTTTATTTTTTTTTCAATGAATCAAAAATTGAATGACTCGCTACAGCTCTTTTTGTTTGCGTGGCTTTTAACGATACGTTTGTTTTCAACTTGATTTCTGAAATGGTTTTTCAACTGTGCAAATCATTGAAATTTTGTTAATTTTGAATCCTTTATAGAAAATTATGTTGATCAAAATGGAATTCAAGTAGAAAAGATTTGTATTTAGGCAGATAAGTTTTCTCATACCGAAACTAAGCCTAACGTGACTCCATCTTATCGGAGACTGGTAAGATTGATGGGTTGGTTCCGGATTCATTATACTGTGTTTTATTATATATAGATTCTTTTCATCTTTATGTATGATTTCTAATGTATACGAAAAGGTTATTTTTGGACTAATCCTCACTTTAAAATCGTTTACTTCCTCATAATTTAGAATTTACTTTCTGTATGCAGTCTGTCTCTATTATAATTTTATGTATCATTCATTTAAATTTAATATTTTATGTATGTACCTAAATCCTTATCATACTTCCTTTTTAAAGAATTGCTTTTTAATATGACAGCGTATATCCAATGTATGTGGGTTTAAAATTTAGAAAAAAATTTTCATTTCAACGTAAACATTTTTGAATACATAATCTTGTAATTAATAGAAAAGAAGGAGTACAAAAATATAAATCGTTTTCGTTATATCTATAAAGAACTGTGTAAAGTAATCCGAATTGAAACCGTAAAGCAATACGAATGCAAGCAATAATACAACATTTATTTCAAACTAAATTTTGGCAGGTTCATAAGATTTTATTAATTGGAAAGAACATGTATTAAAAATATAAAATAATTTATTTATTAATAACAATACAACATAATCTATTTTGGCACGTCTGATTAAAGATTTGTGAATATAAAAATTTACATGTCAAAATTGTTTATTGGAAAAATGAAGTTAAAATAGCTAACAAAAGAAAAAAAGAACTGTTTATCTTCATTTTTGAAAAATCGATAACATAAAGAAAAGTATCAACATACATGTTTCAGCTAAAGACGCGTTTGTAGCGAAAACAGATAACAGTAAAACATCATTAACTCTTTTTATTGCGTTTTTGCTGTGTTGTCATAAACAGGCTGTATTCAAGTTATTGAATTTTTAATAAGGTTTTTGAAAAGTGGTAATAAGTTTATCAATATAAAAAAAACATAAACAGAAAAAAAAGGAATTACGGTGAGATAAGGATACTTAATACATTTTCTTCCATTATCCGTGGTAGGGTAAATATGAGTTAGTATAATAAGTAAAATTTCTAAACAAGAAAAAAACAAGAGCGAAAAATCATGCGCACGGAATATTGTTCATGAAACACTTTCCAACACATTCATAATCTATATATATGTATATTACGCTATCGTACGTGGTACAGAAATCGCGATTATTTGTTAATTGTTTAATGGCAACGCCCGAATGAAACGCATCTCATCTGTTATATTGAACAGCATTTAATTAATCTCCATACCTATAATGGGGTTCCTTAGGAGGGGACTCTGTTCTGTCGCAAAATGCTGCCAAGTTTGTCGGCAACTTGACGATATATCGCCAAATTTGGCGATATCTCTTAAATTTCGCCAAATTTCCATAAACTTCATATTAAACCAATAGGGTTTACTTGTATACAGAAAATCAACAAATTGAGATATTTTATTGCAACAAAAACTATTATTAGCTTAAGGGATTATATTAATTATATTTAAGGGAGTCCAGGTAAATTCAATTATGAATAAAAGTAACAAAGTAACATGATACAAAGCTTAGCATGGTTCCCCAAACATAAATTTTAAGGGAGACCAAACTGGTCACCAAGGGCGGCTAGTACTGTAATAAAACTATGCTGAAAGTAATATAGTAGATTATACTAGTTTACTATGCTGAAAGAGGCTGCTTAAATGAACAATTTGGAAAAAGCATAATGCAATTGAGTCGGGAAAATGTACAATTTTTTTGTGCAGCCCTGTATATGATCTATTGATGGTATGTATGTATATTACATAACATGCTAAAAGTTAATTCATTAAAACCCATACACTGTAAAAAAAAAAAAAAAAAGTTAAAATACTGAAATTTTACTGGCAACGGGACGACAGTAATATTTCCGTATTTAAACGGAATTTTTTCCCGTAAATTCCAGAGGAGTGTCCGTTTTTCTGGAATTTACGGGGGAAGTTTCCGTTAAAATCGGAAGTTGAAATTTCCCATTCAGCAATTTCCGCCATTAAACGAATGTTGTTGAAATCTTTTGTGCAGCCCTATACATGATCTATGGAAATTATACACATCAATACATAAAAAATAATTAAATTTAAAAATGCATACCACAACAGAGAACGCACTTCCAGCAATTATTGCTCGTAGGCTTCATGAGATCAATAGTTCTGTTACTTCTGTAGCGAAATTCATTTTGGTGTAGCTGTAAATGAACGAGAAAATTCTATGGTTACCATTCTCTTGTAATACACTTCAGTGGCAAATATCAATTTCAGTATGTTTAAAATAGTGTAATATAATTAATATACACCGCAATCGATTTTTTCCCATAGACCGTAATGTAACGGAATAATTTTGTGTATCCCTGTAAATAAACAGTAAATGAAACACATTTTATTTTCAATACGGAACAGGCATGGTGATAACCAATAACATATATCAATTCAGTGGCAATATGTATATATTTGCGCGAGTTAGAGCACAGATAAACCGACGGGCAGAAAAACCGAATTCATAAAACCTTTCCAACTATGTTGAAAGTTGTTAAAAATCAAGTGTCGAGTATATATTATGAAATACTTATGCAAAATAGCGAAACAAAATTTCACCATTTAATAATGTGAAAGATGTTATCTAAGTATACAATACTAAGTACGCTTATAACTTTCTTTAGTTAGCACTGTATATTATCTTTGATATTTAAACATACACCATAATATACAACAATCAGTTAAACTTAAAAACGCATACCATAACTGAAAACGCTTTTTCAGCAATTGTAGCTAATAGACATATTGCAATATCAGTATATTTGAAATAGTGTAACATAATTAAAATGCACTGCAAACAATTTATATCCGTAGATCATTACCTTGAGGAATTCTTTTGTGTGGCTCTGTAAACAAATAATAAATTCTTTGCAGCCATATTCCACACACTGTATATATTAGTGCACTTCATAAATCGATATCAATTTCTTTTTGTTCGAAATGGTACGACATCATTAAAACGCAACCGAAACGATTTTTTTACCGGTGATCATAATTCAACGGAATATTTTTGTCTGTCCTTTTAAATGAACCGTAATTTCTGCAGTGTTAATTTTGAATAAGGATAATCCTGTGGTAATTGTCAATAACATACTAATATAATTACAGATTAATCGGGGTATATTTACGAGAATTGGGGAGCGGACGGACGGACAGACAAACATAAATCATAAACACTTTTCAACAATGTTGAAGAGCGTTAAAAAGCATTAAATTTCAAATCGCATTAAAAAACTTTATATGCATCTAGACTTTTTTCAGAATATTAACTGTTAGCTATACCTCTTTAGCCTCTTAACGGTTGCATTAAATTACGGTTTAAAAATCAAATTGCTTATTGACACCACTTTTTTGAAAAAAGAAATTGTTACCTTATTTAATGACAGGTAAAATGATGCGATAATAAAGCCAATTACACTATTTTATAAAACTGGGGAGTGAAACTGGTGTTAAAAACATATAATGTGAATAAAAGACACAGCCCTTGAATATGACGGGAGCGAGAATTACGGGGTTAAATGAGTGTTTAAATTTCATGTTCAAACGTTAATCAGATGTGGAAATTTTGCAATATATGTTACGTTCACATTTATATGTAGTTTGTCCGTTTAAAAAGTACATGACCAATTAAGGGGGTAGGATATCTTTGAACACGTCGAAAAAGGAAACAATACCAGTATATTTCGAGCTTCAAATCTTGTGTAATAAGTCAAAAATAAAAATGAAACTTCATTTAAATATAAAGATCATATTTATATTTATATTTAAATATATATATATATACTTGTAAATTCATTAATAAATATTAAAATGATAAGTTTAAAAATATATGATAAAAAGAGAAAAAAAATCTTGCGCGCATGATAAAATCTGAAAATATGCATATAAAGAGGAAATTTTGTTGAAAATAAATACGTAATACTGTTAACTTTATACTAAAATCTGAATATTTGTCAAAAATATGGACTAAATTAAAAAAATAACAAAAAATTTAAAAAAATTCCCTTTTTTAAAAATATTATCAAAGTAAAAAACAAAAAATAAAATAAAATCTTACCTTTTTCTGGTTTTAAGTTGTAGATAATACAGTAATGAATATGTGGTGAAAAGTTTTTTTGATTGCCATGCATAGTTTTTTAGTAACACAACGCGCAGTATCAAAATTCATTGATTGAGTAAACGCAATGCAAAGTTTAATTATCCTATGTAATCTAAATGTATAGTCTTAATAAAACTTCCATAATTAGTAAACTAATGGGAATTTTTTAATGCGGTTTTTTGCATATTGTTCAGAAAGAATTACGGAATCAAAATATGTATTAAAATTTTTTCGAAAATTTTGCAGGTTTAAAGGTACCCTATCCGCTTAAAGAATATTCTATTCAAATGCGAAACAAAAACGAAAAATCCTTCTTCAAGCATAGATTATGAAACACTTTCCAACACATTCAGAATAATGTAACAAAACTGCACCGTTTTATAAGTTAAAATATTATGTCTAATTCAACCCTATGGAAAAACATAACACCCGAAAAACCCAATTTCAGCTGTTCCCATCTACAATCGGAAAATAATCCTAATTCTTTGAGCAACCCTGTATATAGATTTGCATGTATTAACTACATACGTCTATTAACTACATGCGGAACAAAAAACATTATGTCTAATTCAAGCATATGGAAGCGCATAACACATTTCAAAACCCAATTTCAGCTGTTACAGTCTACAATCAGAAAGTTGTCCGAATTTTTTCAGCAGCCCTGTATATGATGTATAGATTTCTATCTACTAACTGCATGCATACTAAAATTTCCTTCACTTAATTACTACACATATTTCAGTTGAAAATTCTCCTTCAGCAATTCCCTCTAATAAAGGAGAATGGCACTTCAATACTTTTGTGCGGCATTGTATATGAAGTATAGAATTTATATATAACTAGTAAAATGAAAAAAAAAAAAAAGTTAAATTTTAAAGCGCATGCCGAAATTGAAAACGCACTTCCAGCCATTATTACTCAAAGACAGTACTGTAATAGATTTCTTTTGTGTATCCTTGTAAATGAACGACAAATGCTATGAACGCCCTATTCCATCGCAATCATCTTGTAGTGAAATATTCAGTGATTTATATCAGTTTCAATACACTGGAAACAGCGTAATGTCATTAAAACACTCTGCAAACGATTTTCCCCATATACCATAATGTAATGCAATTTTTTTGGGTGCACCTGTAAATGTACTATTCATCCCACATACTTCATATACAATACCAAACATACTTAGATGACCCTAAACAAGGTTTATCAATTTCATGAAAATCCGAGTATATTTACGAGAGTTAAAGTGTGGACAGACGGACAGACGAACCGAATGCATAAACACTTTTCAACTTTTTTAGAAAATGTCATGAAGCACATTTTCTTTACGATTTATTTTTTGAAAATTGCATAAAAATACAATAATATCACTCCTTCCACATATTTGTTTCTTTTTTCGCATTACGGAGTCATTTAGTTGCCACTATTAAAGAAATTCAATTAAAAATTAAACAATAATATTTAGGAAATTGATTTAAATTTCGAATTTTATTATGACACTTAATGATTCTTATAAACTTTATAAATAATTCTTTTAAGCCGTCAATTAATGGAACTGTTAAAGGAATAAATGAGAAATTGTAATTCATAGTGTGATTTTAATGTAATAGATGGAAATGTCCAGTCCATAGCGAATTTAGGCATGTACTTTGAATTACATAACAGTATAACATATCACAATATTAAAATATTTATTTGCTTAAAAGACGTTATAAAAACACATTAAAAGTAAATTAAAAACCCATTATTTACATATTTCTACTCATTACTGAGTCGTCATCAGTATGTATCATTACATAGTGATCATTGCACACTGATACTGGACGTAATTTTGACGTACTACTCGCACTTATTTACATGAGTATAACACATGTTTAATTAATATATATTAGTGTTTAATAAAAAAAAATCTTTTCTTACTCTGCAGCGTAAAACAAAACAAAACAAAAAAGTCCTTCCGGCCAGTGCCGGGAGGAAGAGGTAGCTTTCATATTCCTTATTTTAAAAAAGCCAACTTATATTATTCAAACACACGAAGCTCAATTAAGTGGAAACCGACTGTAGGAGATTCAATACTAATTTTTATCAATACTAAATCATTATGAATGAGAATATCGAAAAATTAGTCAGCTTTATCCAAGCTGCTTTTATTTAAAGTAACTTATATTTCGCTGTCAAATTCGGCGATTTCTTAAAGTGCCTGCCATTTTAAGACAACATGGTGGATGAGGCTAAGCAGTGAACTTGGTCGAGACCTTAGTAATTCCTGTGCACATGCTCACTCACATCGGAATCGGTTGATACATACGAGTGCTGTCGCAGGCAAAAATTCAGGTTTTTCAAAATGTCACCCACGTTAGAAATTGAAACTGCTATATTTGAGCCATTTTTTAAGATAAAGACAAACAAAAAATGCTCCTGAATCCTTATATCAAGGTCAAATACTTAAGAAAGAAACCTTTTTCAATTTCTAATTCTTTTGCACCTCACTTTAAATATATATATTTTTAATTTAATGGCCGTCATTTTGAAACAAGATGGCTGATGAAGCTGGCCAGCGAACTTGGTCGAGATATTGATGTATACTATCCACATGCCTTCTTCCATCGAAATAGGCGAATACGTGTGGTATCGCGAGACAAATACAAGATCGTTTCAAAGTGTTAGCCATGATAGAAATTTAAAGTGCTATAATTCAACGACTTTTTAAGATATAAACAAAAGAACAAATTTTCAGAAACAGAAACTGCTCCAGAATCTTTGTATCAAGGCCAAACACATAAAAAAAATCATTTTCATTTTCCAATTTTTTAATACCTCATTTTAAATTTTAAATTACATTTAAAAAAAATGGCAACCCCTTTGAAACAAGATGGCGAATGAAGCTGGCCAACAAACTCAGTCGAAACATTGGTATGTACTATGTACAGACCAAGTTACATTCAAATCGGTTCATAAATACGCCTGTTATCGCGTGACAAAAATCAGGGAGTTTCAAAATGTCAGTCACGCTAGAAATTCAAAATGCTATAACTCAGCCATTTTTTAAGATATAGACGAAATAAAAACTGCTCCCGAATCTTTTTATCGAGGTCAAACACATAAGAAAAAAATATTTTTTCAATTTTGAATTTTTTGGTACCACATTTCAAATGTAAATTTTTCTTAAAATTTTAAATGGCCGCCATTTTTAAACAAAATGGCGGATGAAGCTGGTCAACGAACTCGGTCGAGACATTGGTCTGTACTATGTATAAAGGAAGTTACATTCAAATCGGTTCATAAATACGCCTGTTATCGCGTGACAAAAATCAGGGAGTTTCAAAATGTCAGTCACGCTAGAAATTCAAAATGCTATAACTCAGCCATTTTTTAAGATATAGACGAAACAAAAACTGCTACGGAGTCTTTGAATAAAGGTCAAATACATAAGAAAAAAATATTTTTCCATTTTCAATTTTTTGGTACCACATTTTTAATTTAATTTTTTTTTTAATTTTTAAATGGCCGCCATTTTGAAACAAAATGGCGGATGAAGCTGGCCAACGAACTCGGTCGAGACATTGGTATGTACTATGTACACACCGAATTACATCCAAATCGGTTCATAAATACGAGAGTTACAGTGTGACATAGGTCAGATATATATATATATATATATATATATATATATATCAATTTTGAACGGAGGGTGGTTTCGGGGTCTGGGGGTCATGATCGATGAAAATATACCAAAATTTTTTGAAATCGCTTTCCTCCGAACGGCTGCAATAGGTAGTTTTTGTAAAGAAAGCTACCTAAAAACCTTCTCAATTGCTGAGAGATTTAAGAATTCAGCAAATTTTACTCGAAAATATTCAAAAGCTTTGAACAATGATTATGAACATTCCTAACTTCGTCAATACTGAATTAGATTGGGAATTTTTAGAAATTTATCAACTATGATGATGTAGGCTTTATTAATGACAACTAATTTTTGTCACCAAATTTGGCTACAATTTGCCAAGTATCTCCAAGCTTGGTCAGAATTTGAGACTGCCAGACGTGCGTGTTCACATGTATGCGAATACCAATATATTTTTCTATTATATATGACATCACTTTATGATATGACAATGTACTCTTTAGCGTATATGAGTGTCAAAAATACTTTCAAAAAACGAAACTAAATTTTCAATAAATCGCGTTGCTCACATGAACAGCTGTTACTGGCTATTGTTCAAATAGAAGCTGAGGACATTCATACATACGTTTCAGTAAAAAAAAAAAAAAAAAAAAAAAAAGGAAAAAAGACAGGAATTCTGCCTTTTCAGAATTTAGTGTCGCCCACGATGAAAAAAATATGCATCTATATAAATATAGATAGCACAAAACATACTTCAATTTTAAAATTTAAAACACACACGCTTTTATTTTATATAAAATGACGTCATTATCATGCGCTGAATAATTCCACTCTTACTATCCAATCTTAAACAATATCTACAGTAAAGTATTCATATGACGTTAATAATACACAAATCCAGCTAAAAGAGATGTCGTCATTTAAGAAACTCGACCAAAAAAAAAAAAAAAAATCAACTATCTAATGATTCATATGCCTTCATTTGTATTTGTATTATAGATACTTAAAATTAAATATAGTTTATAATAGATCCATGTTTTATCAAAAATTATTCCTTTCTATTTTTTTCCAAATAGAACGTAATTTAATTACATTTTCCTTTCAGTTGTTATAGGAAAAAGGCAACAAAAAGATATAATTACTGTTTTCTGACTATTTTTCCTTTACTTTCTACAGAAATAGAGTACTTCTGTTGCCAGCATAAAAGAAATGGAGCTAAAAACTACATAATAATAATAATAATAATAATAATAATAATAATAATAATAATAATAATAATGTCTAAAAAATGAATTGAGATGCAGTTTTCAAAAAATTTGCATTTATAAGTACTTTTTTTCCAATATGACGGTATAAAAATTAAAAATGTACGATTCTTAGAAGTTTAAGAAATTGCAGTAGACATTATACGCATTTAACAGTACAATGATACATCTGCTTTGTTTTACTGCTGCCTTATATAACGTAACATTATTTTTTAGAGACGAGGCTTTAATTGCTGTCCGAAAAAAACAGCATATCGGGGTCTAAAAAAAAGGAAAAAAAGAAAAAAATAGAAAAGAAAAAAAATAATACTATAGTAGAAAAATGTTTTCGAAAATGTTATTAATACGAATATAGTTTAAAAGAGTTAAATAGAACCAAAATAAATTTATTTCGCTGCTGGATTTCGGGTTATGAAAATCTGCTTAACTCTAATCTCTAAACAGACTAAACTTTTCCGAATATGTCAAAATTAAAATAGTTCCTTTTATTCAGCAGCCCAAGAAATTATGATATACAAGAGATGCAAGTTGATGGAAACATGGAGCATATTATTATGAATGAAAGAGATTTTACAGCATTTTGTATCCAGTATCATAATCATAAAAAAATCCCTGCCGGCCCGGCCTACAGGCGGAGGTAGATTGTTAACCCTTAAATGCCGGGTGTTGCTTTTCGGCAACGTACCCAATTTAGGATCTGAAATACTATTAGAGTAATATTGAAGATAGGGCCTAATGTTGCCAATAAAATATATTCTGAAAATATTATTAAATCGATTTTCAACATGTAGATGGCAACACTTATGCTGTTTAAGAATAAAGATAGATTTATTTCTTCAATTGTTGCTACATGTTCTTTTTGTTTTGTTTGGAAGCTTGCGAAATACCCTATTTTGTTCTACAGTGAGCAAGTAAAATTTATTTCTTATTATAGTTCCTAAAATTCTTGTGTGTTTAATACTATAGAATTTTATGAAGGAAAATTATTTTTTCAATTAAAGATCAGTATTGCCGATTAGTAACAAACTGTTTTCTAGCCGTAAACCTTACTTAAAACAAAATATGATTTTTTAAAGTATTTTTCCCATGATTTATTTAAAAAATGAAAGCCGAAAAAAATTATTACAATGATTTTTGAAAAAAATCAGGCGTTTAAGGGTTAAGTATTTCTTTAACAAAAACTAAATCATGATTAGAGATAAATCCACTTTAACAGTTTTATCAGGCCGCTTTTGACGAGTTTTTAATTCATTTTTATATAATAGCTGGTTTTATCAGAATCATGTTAAGGCGGTATTAAAAAAAAATACTTTTCCATGCTCAACAACTCGAAATTTTCTGACACATTTTTAGATTCATTTTTAATAGAAAAAATATGAAACTTGCTGACGTGATTTTTGAAGAGATTTATAAGCTACCGGTGTTTTTATTTTTCCTACAATTAATTGAAACTTGATTTATAAACAATTATTTTTTCAGTAGAACAATATTTTTCGTTTCTAACACAATCGCTTCCGGAAATTCCGTTCAAAATGCCCATCTGACAACATTTTTTGAAATATATTCTGCCTCTATAAAAAAATCGATCATTACGGTACATTATTTAGTTTCTGAATAAGAGAATCTACCAATTAGATGCGTTTGAGAGCAAAAATGAATTTATAAATGAGTAAGAAATAAACAGTTTTGACTTGAATACACCCTTAATTTGATGATTTTTTTTCTTGAACCGCTATGTATTTTTAATTTGTTTTTGTTGTAAGAATTGGTCCTATCAAAAACTTGTCTACATAAATGCTGTAGACAATATTAAGAACATATATAATAAACCCACGCGGATTTTATATTTTGTGAATTGACAACGTTATGAACTTTTTCTTCTTCAACGCCTTCTTTTTGTTTTCGTTTTTAATATTTTTTGCGGTACGGATTGGTCGTATCAAAAATTTGTCAATATAAAAGTTGTAGATAATATTAAGAAGATTTATAATAAATTTAATTGGATTTGATATCTTGAGAATTGGCGAATTTATGATTTTTTTCTCCCTAAAACCCTATTTTTTGATCCCCTTGAGCCCATTTTAAATTTTATCAAAATCTGTGATACATAAATTTTTGGCCCCAATTTTTAGAAGTAATAAAAACTTTAAACTGATTCGATATGTACAAAAATTAAGAAGTTATGGGGTTTTTTTTTGGTTTTCACAAAACCCCTCCCTATTTCCATCCCCTTGGTCCGATTTTGCTCATTAACGAACTTGACCGAGATTTTATGCCCCTTGAT
The DNA here is from genome assembly GCA_963932465.1 of Maratus speciosus. Classification (NCBI taxonomy): domain Eukaryota; kingdom Metazoa; phylum Arthropoda; class Arachnida; order Araneae; family Salticidae; genus Maratus; species Maratus speciosus. Next base: position 436,918,786 of record OZ010800.1, read on the forward strand.
TTTTTGTATCAGTTTGGAAGAGATTTGTGCAGAATTGTGGAAGTTATCGTGTCCAGAAGAAAGTGATATATATATAATGGTTATATATATATTTATATAGATAGATAGATATAGATATGTAAAAAGTTTTTTTACTGAGGGTGGTGTTGGGTTCTTAGGGTCGTGTTCGGTGTAGATCTGCAAAATTTTTTTCAGAATTTCCAACATAGGGGAGAATGTAATAGGTAGTATTTTATACGAAATCTACCTAAAAATGCTGCTACAATGAATTAATCATACGATAAACTTCCATAAACCTAACACATAATTAAAAAACCAAACAAACCATATTTATACAAAGTGCGGAAGACGTATATTAACAATCCAGTCACAAACTAGTATGTTGTGGCCATCACAAAACTTTCTTCTATATAAATCCCGTCAATTAAATCATTTAAATAGTACAAGAAATTACATCAATTTAGCATCAATTCATATCAAAGTATATCTGAATTTGAAGTTTGATGAAATTTCGTGTATCGGAAATTCTGAAAAATGCAGCATAGCAGCGCCATCTGTTGAGCGATTTATACCAAAATGTATAACAAGTCAATTCATGTCAAGGACTAATTGAATCTGAAGTTTGATGAAAATCCGTGCATTAGTTCTGGAGATTGAATCGTGAAAAATGCTCCATAGCAACAGCACCTCTTGAGCGATTTACACTAAAAACTAATCAGCACCATGTTATATGAGGGACTAACTGAATATAAACTTTTATTAATTTCCGTGCATTAGTCCTTGAGATAGAGCACCCACAAAATTTGTCCAGACAGGCAGACAGACTTACAGACAGACATTTTGTAAAAACATGTTTTTCGGAATTTCTGACACCTAAAACGTGTAAATCCGTCGAAAACCGAAAGTCGAAAAATTTCACGAATCCAATACTTTCTTCTCGTAAAGATAGAAGAAAGTAAAAAAGAGAAGTTATTTTAAGTATTAACCATGAAAGAATTAACGAATGAAAGATTGCAGCATTGTGCCTAACTCCTATTTTATTGGCCACTCTAACGTTCGAGTGTGTTATGAGATTTTGCTTACGATCGCGGTGTCCTGATTTCAAATATTTGTGAGAGAAGGAGACCTATTCTGTCATTTCTTCAAGTTCTGCAAGTTGCTTATGTAACTCTGGAAATCTGATATTCCGTGGTGATTGTTGTAGTGATGTGGTAATTAGGTAACTATGGTTGTATAGTAGCTTTTAGTGGTGGTAATGAATGGAATTGAGGGATTTTAAATGCATCCTGTAATTCGGTTTTTCAGTTCTCTCGTAAACTTTGAGACATGTTTTGCGACCGGTTCAGGGTACAGTGGTTTTATTCATTAACTAACACTATCATAATTTAAATCAATTGGCAGTTACTCAATTAAATTGACGGGATATATTTTTTCTCTTCCTTTTTATTGGAAGACATATTTACAGCTATATCACACTATATACACTACATTTATGTACAGTAAAAAGCGAAACATGTTCTTAAAACATTCTATCAACACGCATTTACTCAAACAGAAAAATGAGACCAGGAGGGGAGCAACCCCACGAACAATAGAGCCACCGCCATCCATTTATCGCTCAATTGGCGTTAAAACATAAATATATACAACATGTGTACTTACAAGGAAGGTCTCCATACGGGCATATTCAGAAAAATCTGAAAAAATTACAGAGTGTTCTTCTCATGTGGATATATATGTTTATAAAAATTTTTTTTGGCGGAATCACGATAGATCGTTCGTAAAAAAATAATGAAATTTTCGTTTATTTTGCGATTTATCATCGGTTGGCGATGAAATGAAATTTCGAAAAATACTTTTTTATGCCGAATACTCTTTAAGATAAAAATGTTTCATGTTGAACTTCTTTAAATAAATTTAATGTAAATGACTTTAATTTTGTCAGTTTTAGATTGATTTAACTATAGTTTTGTCATATATATATATTTATAATGAAAGTTAAATATCAAATTTTATGAATTAAAAGAAAATTAAAATTGTTTCAATGTCTCAAATTTAAGTGCAATTGAGCACTGTAGATTCAATTCTGTTGCTATGGAAACGCCGAATTCTTTGAAATGAATAACTGGTAAATGAATCTTGCCTTTATTTTGGAATACGCTTAAATATATGAAAGTATTTTTTATATATGAAATTGTTTTTAAAGTAATAAAAATAAATAACAAGCAATGTAAATATGTAATACGGAAAAATGTGTTTATAAAACTCTCTCATTGTTTAAATTCATTAAATACTATTTACACGCATTCTAAAAATCAATTAACAATCAATTTTCAGGTGCACTAAAATCATTTGCTTTTGGCGAGGAAAAGTATTGCTCGCCAAATAGCGTGACACTTTCGCCTTTTCGCGCCAAATTCTCAAAAGTATTTCTTTTTTTACAGACTTTCTACACTGTAAAAAAAATCTGTGAAGTTACTAAAGTTTTTCTAGGAAACTGGGATTCCTAGAACTTTTCATGTAACGTCAACAACAAAATTTCATGTAACAGATACACTTTTGCGCCGAAAATCAAAAAATCTGTAAGGTTACTAAGAATTTTTTTGGAAACTGGGATTCCGAGAACTTTTCATGTAACTGCAGCCAGGGTTACAAATAAAAGTTTAGTAAGATTACTGAAATTTTAGCAGATTCATTTGTAAAGTTACAGATTTTTGTAGCTTTACAAAAACTAGTTTTGTAGATTTGCAGCTTTTTTCGTACAGTTACAGGTGAAAGTTTAGTAAGCATGTATTTTTACTTTCTTCTATCTTTACAAGAAGAAAGTATTGGATTCATGAAAATTTTCGAATTCCGGTTTTCGACGGATTTACACGTTTTAGGGGTCAGAGATTCCAAAAAACATGTTTTTACAAAATGTCTGTCTGTGACTCTGTGAGTCTGTCTGTCTGTCTGTCTGTGTGTATGTGACACAAATTTTGTGGGCGCTCTATCTCAAGAACTAATGCACAGAATTTAATAAAAATTGATATTCAGTTAGTGTCTAATACAAATTGATGCTGATTAGTTTTTGGTGTAAATCGCTCAACAGGTGGCGCTGCAATGCTGCATTTTTGACGATTTTCGCAATAGCCCTATCTCGAGAACTAATGCACGGATTTTGATCAAACTTCAGATTTAGTTAGTCCTTGATATGAATTGATGATGATTACGTTTTGGTGTAAATCGCTCAACAGGTGGCGCTGTTATGATGAATTTTTCAGGATTTACACGATTTCCCCAATAGCTCTATCTTAAGAACTAACCCACGGATTTTCATCAAATTTCAGATTAAGTTAGTCCTTGATATGACTTGCTACTGATTAGGTGTTGGTGTAAATCGCCCAACAGGTGGCGCTTCTCTGCTGCCTTTTCCACGATTGCCTCAATAGCTCTATCAATAGAACTAATGGACCAATTTTCATCTAACTTCAGATTTAGTTGTATGTTGACACAAGTTGTTGTTAATTAGGTTTTGGTGTTAATCACCCAATAGGTGGCGCTGCTATGCAGAAATTTTCACGATTTTCGCTAATGCTCTATCTCAAAAACTAATGTACGGATTTTCTCCAAATTTCAGATTCAGTCAGACGTTGACATAAATTGTTGCTGATTAGGATTTGGTATAAATCAACCAATAGGTGGCGCTGCTAGGCAACATTTTGCTGAATTTAGACGATTTCAGCGATAGTCATATCTCAAGAACTAATGCACGGAATTTCATATCGTTAGAATCCTCATGAGATGCATAGATTGCCATTTAATTTTGGCAGTGTGATAGCGAATTTTGAAGTATTAACATGTATGAGATAGAAGAAAGTTTTGGGATTGGTACATCCGACTAGTTACATCTGTAGAACTACAGATTTTTTTTTACAGTGTACTGTAATTCCGCCGCTAAATTTGACTGATCCTTTATTACATACATAAGTAGTTTAATTAGTATTTTTTTTCAAAACTAGGGGGCTCGGCCCCCTACGAGCTACGCTCGCCAACCCCCGTCAAGACACCAAAGACTCTAAATGCACGCTAATTTGATCGGCTTTGAAAAGATTTCGAAAGATTGAATTATAATTTAAAAAACAGTGGCGATCTCTCTATAAACGGATTACTATTCATTTCTCTTTGATTGGGGAAATTTAACGCCAAATCCGTTGCGGTATTACTTGATTATCCCGTCGACCAATTTCGCCAAATTATATAAATCGCCAAACCACTCGCCAATTTATACAAATTGACATAATTTTTATTTTAAATAACGAAAAAACAAATAAATTAGTACAACATTAATAAAAATACAAATAAAACGTCGAAATAAAAATAACTTGATGATGTAGACACGTGTAACATCATTTCAAAATAAGCTAATATAAAAGGAATTAAGTAAATAGAGTCTTTGTCTCCTGGTATTTTTTAACAAAGTGAAAAGAAAGTTCTTTTAAATGAGACATTTTAAATTAATCGTTTTTAATCTGACGTAATTTTGACCAAACTATTCTTTCTCTTTTTAATATTCACGTGAAAATACTTGTGTTAGAAATTAAATATTATTTGCGCTTTCCTAACAAAAATAGTTGAAAAGATCCTCTTAAAATATCAAATAAATGTCTAGCGCAATTTCTAAATTTAAACAGTTTTGCAATATTATTTTGTGTTCATTTTATGTAATAATTGCAATGTGACGTAAATATGACGTAATTTCTCCTATTTAAGAATTCTAACTCATGTTAATAAATTTATTGCTTTACAAATTCCTTTCTCTCTTAAAATTCACGTGTAATTATAGTTTTTATGACATAATTTTTAATAAGTTCCTGCTTTTTGTACATAATTATTTAATTCTAATTCCAAATGTTTTTTTCTGTTTATAATAGTCACGTGTAAATAAATTTTTAATTTATTTACACGTATAATTTTTTTTTTTTTGAAGCAAACATTATTGCTCCCGCTGTTTATACAGTTGGCAACAGTTTAAATTAATATCACTTTCTAAAATCTGTAAAAAATATCTCTAGAAATGCTGAAAATTTGAATTTAAAATAGAAATAAAACCTCAAAAAATTAGTCAAAATAAAAAAATTAATGCAATCTGCACTCCGACAAATTCTAACGCATAAAATGATCTAAAAATGATTAAATTCCTATGAACAGTTTTTGCTCCTATAAAACTTTTTTAGTGGAACGATTTTGTCCAACTTTAGCATTAAATATATCTTAAAATAATTCTTCGATCTGAAAACTGTCTACATCAGCGTGTTTATCAAACATTTCTGTATAATACTACCGATTTTCATATTTTTGTATGCATTATTTTTCTTAATATTAACGAAGAAAGACCTCCGGTCACAAAAAATTCAAAACCGGCGGCGGCGGCGGCGGCGGCGGTGACAGCGGTAGTTACTTTTTTTTAGAATAGAGGGATATTCTGAGTATGCCCAGAAGGGAAACCTTCCTTGTTAGCTGCGTTTATACTTAGCAGTTTTGGGTAGAGTCTTTGGCAGTGAGTTTTCACCAGTTTGGTAAGAAGTTGAGTTTCAACTACGAATAAAGAGCAATCGGAAATCACGGGATTCCTCTTCATTGGGGTATTACCTGTTAAAGTGAATTTCTAAGGTTCTTGAAGAAAGGAAATGGTGAGGTAATTTAAAGCTCAAATTAATGAGTTAAAATTAATAAGTTTTGTGAAAGGACTTTTCTCGTTTTTAGTTTCTTTGGTTTAGTTTCTCATAGAATTGAGCTTATTTTATTCGTACGCAATAAACATTATCCGTTACACTGCTATATCCTTGTTTACTCTTTACTTTATAAGTAAATTCAATTGCGATATTGGAATCTTTAACGTCTTCTTTTCCCGTGAAAAAGCCCCGCCGGTTATGCGAAAAGATTCATACAATCGTTTCACAGAATAAAATTTGATTTTTAAATATATACTAAAATATGTAATATCTTGTAGTGTTACGTATCCATAATTTCTTCTTTCTACCAAAATACTACAAAATCTGTTTCTATCCTAATTTTTGTGTTATGAGAGAATGATTTACAGTATGTGACGGAGTTAGAAGGTATTGCTCAAGTTTGAGAATCCTTTAAAACTGGTTCTAAAGTAAAGTTTATAAAATATTTTTTTAATCTATCTATTCTAATTGATATTTTCTAATTATTTATTTGAAAATTCGTCTAGTTATTAATGACATTATTGAATAAATTGTTCTTTACCAAAATATATTGTACATTAAAAACTCTCGAGAGTACCATAAGGCTTAATTTAACACCCCGCATTTAGCGGTAAGATGCATTGGTCCGATGAATTCTTCGACATCTGGAAGTTTGTATTTTGAATTATAATTCCCAGATTAAAAATAATTTATTTATATATGTAACAATACAAATAAAATTTCTTTTTGATATTTCATATTGCAAATTCCAAGAAAATAAAAAAAAAACATTTTGCAGTTTTATTATTATTATTATTATTATTATTATTATGTTTTATTCTTTCCACTCTTTGAAAATTATTGTTCCAAATAAGCTTTCATCATTCATCTACCCTTTTTCTATGATATAATCTGCATGATATATTCTTTTAACAAATGTTGCAGAAATATGCTATAAAGATTTTTTTTAATTACTGGTTTATGAACAATTCTGAAACAGTGGTAGCGGTAAACGCTTTCCAGTCATACTTCACAAGGAAGAGCAATGTGTTAATTATCACTGTCGGGTTATTTAATAAACTATAAATATCTTTAAATACCTGAAATTAAAATATACGAATGACATTGCATCCATGAACATAATCTTGTGTAGATTTTTTTAATGATAAATAACATTCCTCCTCGTTATTTCATCTTGCAAAAGACTTCAGGCGAAAAAGAAAAATAGCATAATATCAATATTATTGTTGTTTTGTTTTTATTTTACGAATGATCTCTGAATAAGAATTCCCATTTGAATTTATCTTTGACTTCGTATTGTTGTACGCATTCAGTCGAAAATACGCTTATTTATTTTCCGAGAAGATTCTAAGGAGTAATTAATGTTTTTCTCATAAAATTATGCTATGTTACTTTTCTCAAGTTTTTTTTTTTTCTTCTGACTTAAATCGGTGATTACGCGTTCTATAATGTTAGTTATTTCTGTTTTAAGATTTGTTTAAAAGAAAAATACCTATATCAGTATTATTACTTTCTTCTACCTTTACAAGAAGAAAGTATTGGATTCATGAAAATTTTCGAATTCCGGTTTTCGACGGATTTAGATGTTTTAGGTGTCAGAGATTCCAAAAAACATGTTTTTACAAAATGTCTGTCTGTGACTCTGTGAGTCTGTCTGTCTGTCTGTGTGTATGTGACACAAATTTTGTGGGCGCTCTATCTCAAGAACTAATGCACGGAATTTAATAAAAATTTATATTCAGTGAGTCCCTAATACAAATTGATGCTGATTCGTTTTTGGTGCAAATCGCTCAACAGATGGCGCTGCTATGCTGCATTTTTCACGATTTTCGCAATAGCTCTATCTCACGAACTAATGCACAGATTTTGATCAAACTTCAGATTTAGTTAGTCCTTTTTATGAATTGATGGTGATTACGTTTTGGTGTAAATCGCTCAACAGGTGGCGCTGCTATACTGCATTTTTTAAAATTACCGCAATAGCTCTATCTCAACAACTAATGCTTGGAAAATCAACAAACTTCAGATTCAAGTATACTTTGATATAAATTAGTGCTGTTTGTGTTTTGGTGCAAATCGCTCAACAGGTGGCGCTGCTATACTGCACTTTTCAGAATTTCCATTATAGCTGTATCTCAAGAACTAATGCACCAATTTTCACCAAACTTCAGAATCAGTTAATCCTTGATATGAATTGACATTTTGTACATTTTGGTGTAAATCGCTCAACAGGTGGCGCTGCTATACAGCATTTTTCCCGATTTCTGCACTATTTTCCGGCGTAATTAAAAGTTTTCTCTTAAAATTATGCTATGCTACCTTTCTCAAGTTTTGTTTTTTATTTTTTATTTTAACTTAAATAGGTGATTACGCTTTCGATAATGTTAGTTATTTGTGTTTTAAGATTTGGATAGTGAATTTTTACGGATATGGGATAGAGATGTGTTTTGACTCTTTTTTTGGTATCCAAAGTCGTCGAATAGGAAATCAAACCTGTCCGAAACCAAAAACAGTTTTGCCATCAGATCAGTAGGAAATTGTTAATGATGTCTTAAAATTACGTCAATATTAATTTTCGGAATTAAAAATCTTGCCTTAGGGAGAATTCAGTATTAGTCCTAAATGACAATCTTTCATGATTTTCATGCCCTGAAAACATATTTAACATGTTGACAGTCACGTCAATCATTGGTGACTGATACTGAACTTTCCCTTTGGGCTGCATCAATCACCGATGACTGACAGTATAAAATACGATATAAAATTTAAAAAGTTACATTCAAAATAAATTTTAGTAATTTAAATGTTGTATCATGAATGTGCTTAATATTTCTTACCAACATTTTTTAATGGATACGCTAGAGTTATGAACGTCCATGGCTAGGGTAAACGCTACAGCTTTATTTGAGAAACAGAAGGTATTTGGAGCTTCTTAAAAAATTCTAGATGGTGTACGGCTTATACATCCGTATACCCTCCACTACACCCATACCTTCTCTCCTTTAAGGGTAGTGTCATCGATATAAAATGTAGCTTGTATTGGAGCAAGGTTTGTCACTATCATTTTGATACCGTTATTTTTTAAATCGTTTTGGTACTTCTTGAGATTGCGTAAAAATCGCCATTTAGAACGTTTTTTAAAACACTTTTCGCGGATTTCACCCCCCTTTTTAATTTTGATTTTTTAAAGAAATGTCCTTAGAAATCATTAGTATCTTATAATTAACTACCATTCCAAATTTCATGTTTCTAGGCTATTCTGGTACTTCTTGAGATTGCGTAAAAATCGCCATTTAGAACGTTCTTTAAAACGCTCTTCGCGGATTCCCCCCCCCCCACTTTTTAATTTCGATTTTTTAAAGAAATGTCCTTAGAAATCATTAGTATCTTATAATTAACTACTATTCCAAATTTAATGTTTCTAGGCCTTTCAGTAACACAAAAAGCGCATTTTTATAACTTTTTTGCTCCTGCAACATCTTCTGGCCAGTGGCACGGACATAATAGCCTATGTTCTAAGTTTGTCTAACACCATCATTTTGATACCATTACTTTTGGAATCGGTTTGGTAGTTACAGAGCTTACCTCCTACAAATAAACAATTTTTACCTCTTTATAATATTAGTATAGATTTCTCGAAAGAGCTTGGAATAGATGGAGCAGTAGAAAGTTTGTATTTTTGCCAATTATTTTGTAATAACAAGAAGCCTGAACGTAAATTTGATAATAACAGCTCGTATTACCTACACTTAAAATACATGCTTTTCACTATATTCATTTAAAATACAAAAACAAAAAATAAATGAATCTCTCTATTCTAAAAAAAAGTAACTACCGCTGTCACCGCCGCCGGTTTTGAATTTTTTGTGACCGGAGGTCTTTCTTCGTTAATATTAAGAAAAATAATGCATAAAAAAATATGAAAATCGAAAATATTATACAGAAATGTTTGATAAAAACGCTGATGCAGACAGTTTTCAGATCGAAGAATTATTTTAAGAGATATTTAATACTAAAGTTGGACAAAATCGTTCCACTAAAAAAGTTTTATAGGAGCAAAAACTGTTCATAGGAATTTAATCATTTTTAGATCATTTTATGCGTTAGAATTTGCCGGAGTGCATATTGCATTAATTATTTTATTTTGACTCATTTTTTCAGGTTTTATTTCTATTTTAAATTCAGATTTTCAGCATTTCTAGAGATATTTTTTAACAGATTTTAGAAAGTGGTATTAATTTAAACTGTTGCCAACTGTATAAACAGCGGAAACAATAATGTTTGCTTAATATATATATATATATATATATATATATATATTTATACGTGTAAATAAATTAAAAATTTATTTACACGTGACTATTATAATCAGAAAAAAACATTTGGAATTAGAATTAAATAATTATGTACAAAAAGCAGGAACTTATTAAAAATTACGTCATAAAAACTCTAATTAAACGTGAATTTTAAGAGATAAAGGAATTTGTAAAGCAATAAATTTATTAACATGCGTTAGAAGTCTTAAATAGGAGAAATTACGTCATATTTACGTCACATTAGAGTTATTACATAAAATGAACACAAAATAATATTGCAAAACGGTTTAAATTTAGAAATTGCACTAGACATTTATTTGATATTTTAAGAGGATACTTTTCAACTATTTTTGCTAGGGAGGCGCAAATAATATTTAATTTCTAGCAAGTATTTTCACGTGAATATTAAAAAGAGAAAGAATAGTTTGGTCAAAATTACGTCAGATTAAAAAAGATTAATTTAAAATGTCTCATTTAAAAGAACTTTCTTTTCACTTTGTTAAAAAATACCAGGAGGCAAAGACTCTGTTTACTTAATTCCTTTTATATTAGCTTATTTTGAAATGTTGTTACACGTGTCTACGTCATCAAGTTATTTTTATTTCGACGTTTTATTTGTATTTTTATTAATGTTGTACTAATTTATTTGTTTTTTCGTTATTTAAAATAAAAATTATGTCAATTTGTATAATTTGGCGAGTGGTTTGGCGATTTATGTAATTTGCGAAATTGGTCGACGGATAATCAAGTAGTACCGCACCGGATTTGGCGTTAAAATTGCGCAATCAAAGAAAAATGAATAGAAATCCGTTTATAGAGAGATCGCCACTGTTTTTTAAATTATAATTCAATCTTTCGAAATTTTTTTAAAGTCGATTAAATTAGCGTGCATTTAGAGTCTACGGTGTCTGGACGGGGATTGCCGAGCGTAGCTAGTAGGGGGCCGAGCCCCCTAGTAAAATAAAATAAAATAAACTAGTCGGATGTAGCAATCCCAAAACTTTCTTCTATCTTATACATGTTAATATTTCCTGAAAAATAAAGCATGCTAGTGCCACCATTTAGGTGATTTACAATAAAATCTAATCAGCAAACAACTTATGTCAAGTTGTAGCTGAATCTGAAGTTGGTTGAAAATTCGTGCATTAGTTTTGAGGTAGAACTATTGCGGGAATCGTGAAAAAACATACATAGCAGCGCCACCTGTTGGACGATTTTCTCCAAAAACTAATCAGGACCAATTTATATCAGGGACTAACCGAATTTGAAGTTTGATGAAAATTAATACATTAGTCCTTGAGATATAGTTTTTGTGGCAGTCGTGAAAAATGCAGCCTAGCAGCGCCACCTGATGGGTGATTTACACTAAAAACTAAACGGCGCTAAATTACATCAGGGACTAACTGAATCTGAAGTTTTGTGAAAATTCGGGCATCAGTTCTTGAGGTAGAGCTATTGAGATATTCATAAATAATACCGCATAGCAGCTCCCCCTGTTGGGCGAGTTACACTAAAACGTAATCAACACCAATTTATATCAAGGACTAACGGAATCTGAAGTTTTATAAAATTTCGCGCATTTGTTCTTGAGATAGAGCTATTGCGGATATCGTGAAAAATGCAGCATAGCAGCCCCACCTGTTAGGCAATTTACACCAAAAAGAATCAGGCACCAGTTTGTATCAAGGACTGAATCTATAGTTTTATTAAATTCCGTTCATTACTTCTTGAGATAGAGCGCCAACAAAATTTGTGTTACACATACAGAGAGAGACAGATAGACTCACAGACATACCCACAGACAGATATTTTGTGAAAACGTGTTTTTAACGATCTCTGACCGCTAAAACGTGTAAATCCGTCGAAAACCGGAATTCGAAATTTTTCATGAATCCCATACTTTCTTCATGTAAAGATAGAAGAAAGTAAAAATACTGCTTAGAAGCAAAATCTTTTTTTGATCATAATCTTTTGTTCCTAATTTACACACTCGAAAAGCAAAAATGTGCCTTTGACGAAAGATCAGGCTATTGGGAAGATTTAATCCCGTATAACATAAAACTATCCCTATTTTCTGAGTAAATTATTTAAAACGTCAGCTTAGTAAGTGTTAGGATGGTTTATTGTATACGTTGCTGTCATAAAATAGAAATACGGAAGTTTATAAAGTCCCGGACCCATTTTGATGTTTAATAACTCATAAAATAATAAAGATTGATTAAAATTAATAACAAAAATGGTTAGATAGACTCAAAAAGTTTCATGACCCTTGTCAATGAACATCCACGTGTGCCCCCTTCGTCGCACGGAGAATATCAAGTTGATAGTCAATTTCACGCCAGGTAGCCATAAAATCTGTGCTTTCTCTTGTGGTGTATGCATTCTCCTTAATATCCGCTCGAATGAAACTTCACATACAAAAGTAACATAGAACAAGCACATCAAATGTAAACATAACATTGCAATAGTTGCCAAAAACAAAAGAGAGAAAAATGCAATTAATAAGCTGACGATATTTAGAAAAGTACAGATATTTAGACTGGAAAATGAAATTATCTGAAATTAACCACTCGCGAAGACGATATTTACAAAAGTAAAGATATTCAAACCTGAAAATTAAAATATATGAGTTATTCCATCAATAAATGCGATAAGTTTGTTTATATCTTCATTATTTTATGAGTAATTAAATATCAAAATGGGTCCGGCACTTTATAAACACCCTGTATTATAATCTAACTAACAAAGAAAGTGTTGAAAATATGTATCATGAATGATGTAAATGGAAGCATTTGATATAATTCTGATGGCGATATATAAAATGCACGAAATGTTGAATTCGAATTTCGTCAACATTCTCCACCTACTTAAAATCTAATATATTTGATCCTGAATGCATTACTTATGGGAACATACAATTTAAATGTACTTTTCTAAGCACCCTTCTTCTAAGACTTTCTTCTAAATCAGTGGTTCCCAACGTGGGGCGCACGCTCCACGGTGTCGCAATTTGACATGTTAGGGGGCAATTTCAAATTTGTAACTCACGCATTCGCTGTGAGGTTTTATGGAAAATATAATCATTTATATTAAAAATAATTTATAAATTCATAATTAAAATAATAATATTAATATGTTTTTTGTTTGTTTTTTCTGTTGAATTTTCAAAAAGTTCCGAAACAAAAGCTCAAAATGAAATCAACACCAGAATGATTACATGAACAAACTCTAAAAATATTTAAAAACCCTCCTTAATTAAAACATGGAAATAATTCCACAGAGAAACATTCGCCTTGAATACAACATTTCAAATGAAAATCAAAGTTCAAAGTAATTGCTTAAGAGGCACAAAGGCCAACATAGTGAAAAAGATTCTATCCGGGACTCGAACTCTGGGCATCAATATAGTGCACTGACGTTCTATCGACTAAATCACATGGAACGATACTCAGCCTGGAATATTTCTCACTATTACATGCTGGCCAGGCTACAAACGCAGCACAAGGTAAAATATTTATCGTGATCCACTGGGCAAACACGAGCCATGTGGCAAACACGAATTCGGTGGCTCACGATAAATATTGCTGATGGCTCGGGATCGAGTCCCGACCTGGAATCTTTTTCTCTAGGTTGGCCTGTGCACCTCTTAAGCAATTACTTTGAAATTTGTTTTTCATTTGAAATACCCTCTTTAATATTTAAATTTTTTCATAATTTTTCTGATTAATAATCTAATTTACAATTTTTTCAAATTTTTCAATTATTCGATTTCAAATTTTTCAATTATTTATAAAATAAGCTTTGTATATCTATTTGCTCTATTGTATGCAACACGAAGAAACTTTTATAAGTAAAAGTGCTTAAAAGTACATCGAAATTTTACTGTCTTGAACCTATTTAACCAAAAAAATATTTGGAATAGCTAAACGCGGTACTATAAACTTTATAAGTCTTACTGCTTCTTGTGTATTTTGGTATTCACAGAAAAAAAATGCACGTTCTTTGTTATCAATTTTAATGCTAAATGCGAGTCTCTGCAGCATTTTGTGGAGATAAAAATGCAGACAATATAAAACTTTTTTTAAATATTTAGGTAAGTTTGAAAAGCACAACAAAACTCCTTTAGGCATAAAAGTGAATATGTATCGCCTCATTTATAAAATTACATTAAAAAGTCATTTATGACAAAAATTTCATCATTTGATAAGTTATAACAAGTAAGAAAAATCATGCGTTACGCATAGATTATGAAACACTTTCCAACACTTCCTGACTGCTTTAACAAAACTTCGTTATTTAAAGAAATAAGGTATATAAGAGAAATAAGTAAACATTTTAGAAAACGCATGAACATTTGAAAAACTGATTTCTGCAGTTACCGTCTATAGCCAAATATTTATTCCAATTCTTTTGGACAGCCCTGTATTTGATATGAAAGTTGATATATGTACTATGTAATGGGAAAATTTATTTTGGCAAGAAAACGCATAACAGGTTGAAATTTCTCTTTCAGCAATTTATACTAATAGATCGAAACATACTTGTATAAATTTGTACACCCCTGTAGTTAACCTAGTATCTTTATTACACGCCACTATTTTGCTAAAGTTTAAATCAAAGTAAAACACTCTTAAAACTACTGAAATCACATTTCCAGAAATTATCACTTATAGACGGCCATGTATCCAATTCTTTGCGTCACCCTGTATATATTTTTATCTATGTTCATCAAGCATATCTTAGTAAACCAAATGCAGTTCCACGTAAAAATGCATAACTCATTTCTGAACCTACTTTAAGCAATCTGCAATTATACACAGTAACCATTACGAATTGTTTTGTGTAGCCCTGTATATAAATTACAACATTTATACACATCATATACTATGCATAATTATAGTGAAACATAAAAGCGCATAACATAATTAAAAATGTATTTCCAGCAATCATCGCTACTGTACAGTACTTCGAATACAATACAATATCTGAAATCTTTTGTGTGTCCCTGTAAATGCTATGTACTTCGTATTATACATGAAATAAGTTATAGTAAACCTCAGCGAAGTATAATAATTTCACTATACATGAAATAATTTAACATAATTAAAATACGCCGCAAACAATTCCCTCAACCCCTATATCGTTCTGTAATTGAGTTATTTTGTGTGACCCTGTAAATGAATAATAACTATTCTTTGCACCGTATATTCTACAGAATGAATAATTTAGTACACTTGATAAATGCATATCAATATTATTATGTTTGAAAGCATGTAACATCATTAAAAACCATTTTAAACGATTTTTCCCATAGGCCATAATGTAACGGAAAATTTTGACTGTCCCTGTAAATGAACTAAACATGCTTGAAACTTTTTTGGAAATAGGGATCGTGCTATGGTAGAGGTCACTAACATCCATAAATTTCAGAACGATCCGAGTGTATTTACGAGAGCTAGAGCGCGGACAGACGGACAGACAACCCGAAGTTATAAACACTTTTCAACTTTGTTGGAAAGTGTTAAAAATGCAAAATGAATAGTTATTGTTAAGCTTCTTTCAGGTTAATAAACTTCATTTTAAAATGATAAGAGATATCTGATACAGAATTTGTGAGGGGAAAAAAGGAGGGAGGCAATCGCGATTTTAAAGACGCTTCTGTGGGGCGTGGCCAATAAAAGGTTAGGAACCACTATTAAATCTTTATTCATATTCAATAAAAACATCATCTATGTTTAAGGAAGCTATCAGTTATCCATTAAACATTTCCAGGTAATAATATTTATAACTAGATTTATACCTGAAGTGCCAACATATAATCAAATTTTAATATGACTATTAATTCTGTTAATTTATCATGTTTCTCTCTAAATCATGTTTGGTGAATATGAAAATGTTTACTTCAGAATTTATAGCATCTGAAAAAAGGATATTCGACTTCCAGAAAACTGTTTAATATACAAAAATATTAACAGGTATTTCAGAGGTCTCAAGACTCTTAAAGCTTCAAAATTTTTGAAATTGTAATTTTTTTTTAGATGTTAAACTTCTAGCTTTTCTGAACATTTTGACATGCTGTTTTCCTTGAAATTCCCATCAAAACAGAAGTTATGGCTATTAGAATTATACTCGCTCAATAGTTGAAGCGGCGTTTCCGAAATTTTGAAATCGTTATTCTCCAAAGGACGTTTTTGGGCGTAACGAGCAAGATATCTCAAAAACTTGAATACTTCATGAATATTTTTTCATGAAATTTTCAAAACGTATGTTTCATGTTAGTCTGTATAAACGGGACCTAAAATTTTATTTTTTATTGTTCAAAAAAATACTTTTTTTGGGTGATTTTACTGTTGAAATTTTCAAAATTTTCTATTAGCTAAATACAGTTTTGCATTGAGTATATCTATTCATATTTTTCTAGTATATACAGCTATACACAACCCTACGTTGTATATTTTTTTACAAAGTCTTATTATTCTTTTAGCAACGATTATTTTTAATAATACAGTTAATAATTCATATATTATTATACACAAGTATATATTATTACTCACAAGTATATTAATATTATTAATATACTAGTTAGTAATTAATATTAATATACTAGTAGTAAATTAATATACTAGTAGTAATATTATTATACACAAGTATATTCATATATTATTATACACAAGTATATTCATATATTATTATACACAAGTATAAAAATGCTTTAAATACAAATTTATTTAGGTCCAGGGAAATTATTACAAACCGAAGCATAATTGGGACACAAAAAAAGTCAATCTAGTTCCAAAATATATTTTGTAAACCTGCGCGTAATCTGTTATGTTAATTTTCTACTCCACAAATGTCTGACAGTTTGGAGCCCCCTATAAAGGCACATTCTGCATCTTGCCATTTTTTAAATACATGAAATGAAAGAACACACTTATATGTTTCGTTCCAATAAAAATTGCGTTTTAAAATCATATACATTTTAAAGTATTAAATGTTGAAAATGGTCTTTTTTTTTTCATTTTTTCAAATTTTAAGAGTCCTGAGACCCCTTAAGTGGCAGAAAAAAATTGTTTTTAGAAATGCTCTTTTAGATGTCGGAAATACAATGGTAACTGTGCTTTCTAAAGATCAAGAACGCTTTTAGGAACTATATGCCTATTACTAACGGTTTAGGAATTAGCCATTGGACACCGTTGAGACCGGACACCCTGTATGTTTCATCCCAATAAAAATTGCGTTTTAAAATCATATACATTTTAAAGTATTAAATGTTGAAAATGGTCTTTTTTTTTCATTTTTTCAAATTTTAAGAGTCGTGGGACCCCTTAAGTGGCAGAAAAATATTGTTTTTAGAAATGCTCTTTTAGATGTCGGAAATACAATGGTAACTGTGCTTTCTAAAGGTCAAGAACGCTTTTAGGAACTATATGCCTATTACTAACGGTTTAGGAATTAGCCATTGGACACCGTTGAGACCGGACACCCTGTATGTTTCATCCCAATAAAAATTGCGTTTTAAAATCATATACATTTTAAAGTATTAAATGTTGAAAATGGTCTTTTTTTTCATTTTTTTCAAATTTTAAGAGTCCTGGGACCCCTTAAGTGGCAGAAAAATATTGTTTTTAGAAATGCTCTTTTAGATGTCGGAAATACAATGGTAACTGTGCTTTCTAAAGGTCAAGAACGCTTTTAGGAACTATATGCCTATTACTAACGGTTTAGGAATTAGCCATTGGACACCGTTGAGACCGGACACCCTGTATGTTTCATCCCAATAAAAATTGCGTTTTAAAATCATATACATTTTAAAGTATTAAATGTTGAAAATGGTCTTTTTTTTCATTTTTTCAAATTTTAAGAGTCGTGGGACCCCTTAAGTGGCAGAAAAATATTGTTTTTAGAAATGCTCTTTTAGATGTCGGAAATACAATGGTAACTGTGCTTTCTAAAGGTCAAGAACGCTTTTAGGAACTATATGCCTATTTCTAACGGTTTAGGAATTAGCCATTGGACACCGTTGAGACCGGACACCCTGTATGTTTCATCCCAATAAAAATTGCGTTTTAAAATCATATACATTTTAAAGTATTAAATGTTGAAAATGGTCTTTTTTTTCATTTTTTTCAAATTTTAAGAGTCCTGGGACCCCTTAAGTGGCAGAAAAATATTGTTTTTAGAAATGCTCTTTTAGATGTCGGAAATACAATGGTAACTGTGCTTTCTAAAGGTCAAGAACGCTTTTAGGAACTATATGCCTATTACTAACGGTTTAGGAATTAGCCATTGGACACCGTTGAGACCGGACACCCTGTATGTTTCATCCCAATAAAAATTGCGTTTTAAAATCATATACATTTTAAAGTATTAAATGTTGAAAATGGTCTTTTTTTTCATTTTTTCAAATTTTAAGAGTCCTGGGACCCCTTAAGTGGCAGAAAAATATTGTTTTTAGAAATGCTCTTTTAGATGTCGGAAATACAATGGTAACTGTGCTTTCTAAAGGTCAAGAACGCTTTTAGGAACTATATGCCTATTACTAACGGTTTAGGAATTAGCCATTGGACACCGTTGAGACCGGACACCCTGTATCCCAATAAAAATTGCGTTTTAAAATCATATACATTTTAAAGTATTAAATGTTGAAAATGGTCTTTTTTTTTCATTTTTCGAATTTTAAGAGTCCTGAGACTCCTTAAGTGGCAGAAAAATATTGTTTTCAGAAATTATTTTTTAGATGTCGGAAATACAATGGTAACTGTGGTTTCTAAAGGCCAAGAACGCATTTAGGAGTCGTGTGTAATTCAGAGGATGTTATTGTCTATTTTTGCTTGTGGTTATGTTATATTTTTCTCAATAAAAAGACATTTCTGTCATTTATAGCCTACAGTATTACCCTCTTTATTAATTATTTGTCATACTGTCATTTATATCATGAATAAATGTAAATAGACGGTCAATTGCGAGTATTACTCTCGCTCAGAAGGTACCGTACAATAAAATATATGAATTATTAACTATATTATTAAATAGAATCGTTGCTAAAAGAATAATAAGACTGCAAAAAAATATACGACGTAGGGTTGGGTATAGCTGTATATACTAGAAAAGTATGAATGGGTATACCATAAAAGTTCAAAGAGATAAAAAGCCTAAATAATATCAAATATTGCTATTCTATATAATCCCTTTTTTAATACTATCCTAATCTGCTTATGATGAACTTAATTCGGTACTGACAATAAAAGTAGTGCATATTTAAACTTCATATTGCATTTCATAACATTAAACTCAGAGTAATAATAATCTTTTCATTTTACACTGTAGCTGAAACAGAACCCTTGTTCAATTGAAACTTTGCATCGTGCTAAGTGCTCTTCGAAAGGAGGACGCAAATTGCAATGCCGAATCGGCCATTGCAGCCTTTTTCCATATAGGTTTTTAATTACCATTTAAGACACAGGAAGCGTATTGAGAGATCCACTCAATGCAAACAGGTCGCGAATACCATAGTTTTTATGCGATTAATTCTAATAAAATTAGTCTGATTTTAAAAATCTGACGTTTATTGCTGTAATACTGCATTACACAAATGTATCGTTAAAAGTTGTTATCTAGGATTTAAATGCCGATGGTACATGGAGTGCCCCGCCCGTGTCATCATGTATCTCCAAATTGTCCGTGTCTTTAAGGGTTAATATCTCGGCTTATTACTGGCGATTTCTTCCAAAAATCATTATAAATAATGTATTTATACTTCTACCACGATAGGTACTTCCAGATCTACTCAACACATTTACTGAAAGCC
Organism: Maratus speciosus; assembly: GCA_963932465.1. Classification (NCBI taxonomy): domain Eukaryota; kingdom Metazoa; phylum Arthropoda; class Arachnida; order Araneae; family Salticidae; genus Maratus; species Maratus speciosus. The sequence continues at coordinate 436,938,624 of OZ010800.1, forward strand.
CGCATCTCGAAATTTGTGTGTAACGGAAAAATGCGATTTTTTCAAAAACTATGCGACCTACGGTAATAGCTATAATTTTTCTGCAAGGTTTAAATTAAAGTCTACTGCCTCAATTTTTTTCATAATTTTTAGTTTCAGTAGATTCGGAAATAGAGGGGAGATATTTTCGACGTTATCTCTAAAAATATAATACATAAATTAAAAGAAATGTATTTTCGAGTTCAGCGTTACGAAAGGTTTCACACGATATGCAAACAAAATATTTTGTTTTTCATGTAAGACAATTAGCCCCGTTACATTTTTTCTTAATATATTAGAGAATGTTTGGGTCAATAGTCTTTATTACTTTCCACAATTTGAACTTTCCACGTTCCATAGTTTACAAGTAAAATAGCTGTGACACACAGACACAGGGGTGATCTTATAATGGTTCCGTTTTTACTTTTTAAGTACGGAACCCTAAAAATGAAATGGACTGATCCACAATAGTATATCATCTAAGAAGTTCAGTTTCTGAAATCTTCTCAATACCATGTTTTATAACACATAACGTTTATTATACTTTTGAAAAAAAAAAACTCAAAAAATTGAAATCTAAACAAGATTAATTTGCTTCCAGCATATCTGTTACTTCACTGCCCACAATTTCTAAAGCATCTCATAATCCTATGAAACGTACGTTATTTGCTTACATCTCGTCGCATTATTTTGTCCATTTTAGTGTTTTGCAGTATATATAAACCTATCCCACCTTACATATCATCACATACAAAATTCAACATTTTTAAGGGGGAAAATGTGTTGTCATAGCAAAAAACATTAAAAATTTAAATCCTGATCGTTATTTGTTTTCAAATAACGAAATTTAATAAATTTTGTTTCTCTTGTTTAGATATCGATTTCTCATAACACATAAAGTTTTTTTTTTCCTTTTTAGCTGTCGCATCGTTTTAACTTCCTTTTTTAAATAAGCAATTTTGACATATTTTTTATATTTATAAATTTTTAATCATTCATGTCAAAACATTTTAAGTTATTATTATCTAAAATATTTTCTGTGTGTTTTCCTTTCAATTAATTTAAAATATTGCTTCGGCTTTCAAATTAAAGTTGATTTTTTTAGTACTTTTAAATTACATGGATTGAATAATGCATTATAATAAATATTTAATAGGCACCTTTTTTTTTTTTTTTTTTTTTTTTCAACGTTACGATCTTTAAGATAATAATAGTACAAACATCCGTAATATCATCACATACATTTTTTAAATACTTGGAGAACATACGAGTGTATATCAATATGTATTTGCCCTCACGTAGAAATAATTGAATGCAATTTATGAAATTGTTACATTGTATTAGTCTTTTTCTATATAGTCATGTTGCACAGAAACACATTTCTGCAAACGGTATTTCAAAGAGAGAGGGGGGGAGGGCAGATGTATTCCAGGAGGTGCGATAGTAGACCCAAGTGGGGCATTTTTCTAACTATTGCCAACCCCCACATGTGACATAATGTTGAAAAGGCCTGTGACCGCTTATTCATGTTATGCACTTCTGAGCCCATCCCGCCAAACTTGACACCCGGGGGCATGAAAGATGTCCACAAAATTTAGAAAAGTGCCTCCGAGAGGGAAAATTTTGGGGGAAGGGCTCGGGAGGTGCATTAGTACGAATAAGTGGTCACAGGCAGTTCCAACAATATGCCACATGTGGGGGTCGGTAAAAGTTAGAAAAATGCCCCCTTTGGGTTTAATATCACGCCTCCTGGAATACATCCTCCCCTTCTCTTTGAAATTCCGGTTGCACAGATGTGTTACTGTGCACACTGACTATATAGGAAAGAACTCATAAATTATAGCAATTTCATAAATTTCACTCAATTATTTCTATGTGAGCATAAACGTATTGATACTCCCTCGTACCTCGTACGAATGATTCATTTTATATGTTCGCATATGATTACTCCAGCAGTCACATATACCGTTCTAATGAAACAGATAAAAACTATTTTCTTTTAATAAATTCGTTAGTTCGCACATTTTACCAAGCAAAAATCAAACTGGTGAATTTTCCGCAATCTTAACCCACGGCGAATAAATGTATCATAAGGAAATTTTGTTTTGATCAGCAGGAATATAAAACCATCAAATAAGATATGATGTTTAAGATAAATATTAAATGCTTATTAAGGAATATTTTATTTAATAAAAAATCTATTATTACATATATACTTATTTACAATTAAATATATATCAGATTGCGTGCAGTCTTTAGTTTTTGTTACCACTATTTTTTAATTTACTATTCGGAAACAGTGGTATTCAAAAGTAAGTAACGTATGAACCCGGAATATCTTACGTAATATTAAAACTATAGAAAAATATTTTTAATTTTCAATGCGAGAAGCAAAACTAAATCATTGAGAAAAATTTAAGAGCACGATAATCCGCATCACAAATTTTATTTCATATGTTGAAATATAAAAAATATATTTAAACTATGCGTCGTTTTCAATAGATTTTCTTGTTTCATTTCCTTCGCATGACAATTTATAAAATAATTAAGAGTAGAAGAATTTTGAAGCAAAATTTAAGAGCACGATAATCCGCATCACAAATTTTATTTCATAAGTGAAATGTAAAAAAATATATTTAAAAGATGCTTCGTTTTCAATAGATTTTTTCGTTTCATTTCCTTCGCATGAAAATTTATAAACAACTAAGAGTACAAGAGGAGCAAACTAATTTGGTTAACAGCACTCTTAAAAATTGCGAAATATGCTCCACTAACAAGAGAACAACTTTGAGTGCAGCTCGCAACTAGCATTAAAACATGGTGCATTTTATAGTCCTATATTACGAAGTTTGAGAATTGATAAAAAATTTCTGTTAAGATCGTATTTATTGATTTTACAACAGCATATAACTTTCTAAAAATGCAATTTTCGAGACACATATCGAACAATTAATGTAGAATTTTCTATTTTAAATGCAGTTAAAAATACAAATTAGTCAATAATAAGTATAAAATATTGAAATAAGCTTAAAAATTACTTCAAGAACCTACGAATTTGATTTTGAAAAATTACAAAGTTATATTTACATTTTTTGGTGGGGGAAAAAGTTGTCATTTTTTCCCCAGTAGTTTTTTCTGGCAAACCTAGCCTAGTGTCATAGCTACTTGTTGTGTGTGAGCAGCGAATTTGACTTCAGTAGAAATTGTAATATCCAACCTAATTAGGCACAGTAAATTTTCTAAATTGAATACAAATATTAATTTTCTCACAATATATTTACCATTATATATATATATATATATATATATATATATATGATATATTATTTTTATATTTTACTTTTAGTTTTACTTTTGATTTTTCTGAGCTTATATATATATATATATATATATATACAAAAAGATTTACATTGGTCATTTAAATCATCAGCAGGTGAAAAATTTGTGAAAGAAATATCCAAATTTTCTTAATTGTCGGATTCAGATTTGAAGACTAACTTTTCGATTGCAGATAAAATTTCTTTAGTTTTTTTAAATTCATTTTCTGTAATAGTTGTTGGTGCAATTCAGTACTTTTTTAGTTTTAAATCTTTAGTATAATGGATAATATTTGCTACTTTCATTTTTAGAATATTATTTAATTCATAAAAATATTAAATAACTAATTTTTAATTTATACTAATAATTTATAATTATTAAATTAACTAAATAGCAATATCTCAGAGTTAAAAAGCTTACTTTTACCAAAAGACACAACATTAAATGCAACAACATTTTATTTTAAACATTCGAAATTTTATTCCATCCGTCTTCAAAAGAAAACCGTTAGCATAGTGGAGGTAGCACACAGTGAGATGAAAATTATTATTACTTAACGAATGGAAACGATTTTTATTCTTTTGAAAAAATGCTTGCTACATTTTTAAGCTACACAAATACGCTACAAATTAACGTATAAATGGTTTTAAAAAACTTATTTATAAAAGCACAGAAGCAGCATAACGGAGTATCGAAATTGTCTCACTATGTACCACAAGTGGTGCACAGTGAGATAATGTATATATTTTCATAAATCATACATTTTTACACTCTATCAATAAATCTCTACAGTTTATGACTTCTAATTAATATTTCTAGATTTAGAAAAAATTTAAAAATATGAACCTCGGGTGGTCAATGGCAGACATTGTGCTACCTTCATGCAAACTTTCAGCCTCTTACATTTAGTAGATTTCACTAGCTATTGCACGCGCGCACACATACACAGAAAGAGAGAGATAAAAAAAACCTTCTTTTATTGATAAATAACCTTTTTTACATCAGAACCACTTAGTAGATACACACACAATGAGGCACGTCTCACTGTGTACCACAACTGTGTGTCTCACTGTGTACTGTATACTTTCGTTACGTTGTAATAAAATGGATGTCACATCTGTTACATCAATTTCATCGCTTTAAAATGTTTATGTCGTTTTGTCAAAATAGTCTATTATTAGATATAGCTAGGTTTGGTTAAATAAATATATGTCATACTGAAGGAAATAACGTCTAAAATAGACGTTTATGTAACTTTAACCAATTAAAAATGAAGAATTATTCACTATTTTGTCGGACAGGTAACTGAAGTGCCGAAACTACATCCACGTGTTTCATAAGATGAGTTCGTTATGTGTGTGTGCCAGCTTGGAGAAAAAAGTTTCAACTATGTGTCAAAGTGGTTGCTGTCTCACTGTGTACGATGTCTCACTGTGTCCTACTCTCCCCAATGTTGTATTTTCCTAAAAACTAGTTTTTAATGATCATGAAAGATTTTAACAGAGATATATACATTTATCGTTTAAACAGAAAGAAAAATCTAATTCTAGTTTCTTACACTATCGAAATAAATCACGATCTGATTTTATTCTAATGACGTACCGTACACATGTGCCAGGGACAAAGCTGGAAAAAAAAAAAAAAAAAAAAGCACTACATTTGGCGGCTTAACTCACATTTGGGGTGAAATTAACAATTAAAAATGCAATAATGAAAAATTAACTGCATAAAAAATATATATAAAATATGATTTTAATACAGAAATTTTATCGGTTCCCTAACTGTCATATATAAGGCTACAAAATGCAGTAGGTCTCGATGCTTGGTTCGAGCTGCACCAAAAGTGGTTCCCTTGTAAGTATAGCTGGGTGTCCTTTCAACTTGGATGATGGCAACTTGAAAATTTGTCACACCGATCCCTTCACGCTCACTTGTAGTTAACTGTCTAGTCTTTTGATAAATTTTATTGCCGAAACGTCAGGTTTTGGCGTCTTTCTGTTTGTTTGTATATCCCACGATAACAGTCACAAAAGACTTTCAATTAGCTGGATATATGGTAGATATGTTATCGAGATACCCTTAAATTAATGCGATCGCTTTGAAAAATTGCCAATATATTTATTAGATTTTCGAATTAACTATATAAATTGTTGGCAAATTTTACAATTCAATTCGAGAGATTTTGAACATTTTAATTTGTCATTTTTTTATGAAATTTCTAATGTATTTCTTTTGTATTCTCAAATTTCATCAATCCTTCATTCCTCAATCATTCCACATTTTATATGAAATTTCTAATGTATTTCTTTTTTATTCTCATTTTTCGTCAATCCTTCATTCCTCAATCATTCCCCAGCAACTGTATTTCAAAGTATAACAAAATAAGAACATTCCCGAAAATCTCTTTATTTTGGAGCTGCAATTTAATAATAAACTAGGTGATTTTCGTGTCGTTTGGTGTTGAAACAGGATTATTTTTAATACAAAAGAAAAATGAACAAATCAGCTTTACAAAAATTATAAAAACGTTGGATTTGTACATTGAGTAAAAGTGTCACTACAGTCATTTACATTTGCATAAATATATGTAATGAACGAGGTTTTATTCAATTCCAACAACATATGACGATGTTACGTGGTTTTAAAATAAGAAGGATAGTATGAAATCTTCTGTACAAAGAGTTGGTAAATCTAATGGTATTATAATAGGAATTGAATCCATACATATACTTGAATAATCAAATAGCACAATTAGTGGAAATTGGGAACACTGCACTCTTATTCTGAAAAAATAATTATATATATTATGAATGTGACTTGCGGTTTTAGAGTTCTCAAAACACACTCATGCTAGCAACAAGATGCTTTAGAAAAGTTCCCACAGAAAATCTGGTGATGTAAAGCCCAATCCAACAATTATGTGCTGAGGCATAAGTTTTATAAATCCGGACTGGGAACGATCTGAAATTGTAGAGCTAGAAATGCTATGACTTTCAAAAGGAATAGGATGCTCTGTTCCAGAAACGAGGTCGTTCACATGTCGAGTGACCGAGTGTGAGTTATTGTTTTAGAGTTATCAGAACACACTCATGCTAATAGTCCAACAGCCGGCAGCACAAAAACCTATGTTATCAAGTACAAGAAAAAAAACCCTTTATTTTATGGAAGAATAGAAAAAGTGGAATCTAATGATCTATGTCTGCCGGAAGTGAAGTGATGCATAAGCTAAAAATTAATACCACCAGAGGTTGACTCTTAGGTTTATTATTGTGTTTTCCTGCTCCTAGTCCTCCATGCTTTGATATCTTTGTTTGTAGAACAAACACAATGATAAACCTACGAGTGAACCACTGGTGGTATTAATTTTTGGCTTACGCACCACTTAACTTCCGGAAGACACGGATCATTAGATTCCCCTACCCCTACTCTCCCATAAAATAAAGGTTTTTTCTTGTGCTGGATAACATAGGTTTTTGTGCTGTCGGCTCTTGGACTATAACTACAAGATGCATCAGCAAAGTTACCACAGGAAATCTGGTGACGAGAGAGGGGGGGGGGAAGGTTAACCAAGTGTTCCCTTAATGAATTCGTTATTTTGAGTGTTCCATTCATTTTTTGTCATACTCAGACATTTTTTTACAAATTACACAAATACTAAATAACTTGAAGCAAGAGATTCGACAGGAAGGAGTAGAGTACGCGGGCAGCGACTCTAGGTAGTTGCACCGCAGCATTAGTGCAGTGTCTACATGAATGTGCACATTGATTGTTCCGAGCGTATTGGATAAAGAATTGTTATTTTGCTTTGTTTCTCCAAAGTAAGTGTTAGAATTTTCATAACTGTTCGTCAGAATTTTTATAGAATTTCTGTAGTACAAAATATTTTAAACTTAAACGATTTCTTAGAAGATACTAACCTAGACTAAGGATTCGAACACCAACAATCTATTTTAGAAGTGGCCATGTTTAAATAACAGTTCGCGAAATATCTCCTACCAAAATAGGAGAGTTTGCGCATTTGCTACTTTGGAGAGATGGCGCATTTCCCCATAAATTTCAGTGCCAGGAGAGATTACTCAGCTTATTAGTCAAATTTGTATCAATTGCAAATTACATGTAAAATATGTGAATGAATCAATTTTGAAATAATTTTTTTTTAAACACATAATTATCGAAACTAAATTTTGCAACAAATTAATAATAATAATAATAAAACTTTTGCATATAAAAATTTTGTTAAAAAAATAATATTACAGCTGTTATTAAACACATTTTACGTAATTATTTTAGTTAATAAATTAATAATATATTTCTTAGTAAATTAATTAATTATTTATATATACATTTTTTTAATTTACTAAAAATTAATTTGTAAAAAATTCATTTTGTTAACTAAAATAAATTTTTAAAAACACCTAAAATGTTTTGGAAAAGCTTTCACCCATTCAAAGTAGTTTAATGCCATCAAAATCAAAAAAGGAAACAGTGAAACTAATGTTACTGATCCACAAAATATTCATGAAAAAAGACTTAAGAAGAATCCTGCTAAGAAAAAAACAAGTTGGAAATTGCTCGTCAAACGTGGCAAATCAGGTGCGTTCGTACTATAACTAGTTCTATAAATATTTTTTGCCCCGCATATTGTACTGAATGTATATTTTAGAGCAATTCATAAGTGCATAAGCTATAACATCTTTAAAATTCACTTGCAATATTTTTTCCCCATTAGCCGTAATGTAACGGAAAAATTTGACTGTCTTTGTAATTAAACTATCTATCCGATTTTGATAAAATTTGAAACGACTCACAAAATGTTACAAAACTTATATATTTAAAATTTCAGACCATTTGGAAGGCTGTAACATCATTAAAATACACTTGCAATAATTTTTCCCATTGGCCGTAATGTAAGGAAAACTTTTGACTGTCCCTGTAATTAAACTGTACATCCGATTTTCAAAAAATTTGAAATGACTCGACAAAATTTTGCAACAATTATATAATTAAAATTTCAGACCATTCGATTGGATAGTTTTTGCTCTGTTATATGCGGACGGACCGACAAACAGACGGACAGACAGACGGACGGACTGAACGATGACTATAGGTGCTACGTATTTATATCATTAAGAACGCACCTAAAAACAGCTGAAGATAACATGCTTCCAGAAAAGTGGGAAAAGAACCGACGGTAAGAAAAGATGATCAATGAGGATGAGTGCATTGAATGGCTGGAACTGTACCAGGACATAACTTCGACCAGTGACTGGAATCCAGTCACTGGATTCAATGTATTGCTTGTTGCAGGTGATTGTACGAAAGATGCACGATTTACAACAATAAGTGCATCGATTGTGGACGACGGCAACTTCGGTTAGCAAACAAAATATAATGAAACCGTGGAAACGAAAATGAAGTAATTTTCAAGTTAAACATGTTATCAAGTAGATTAATGTTATTATGTAATCTTAATAGGTCTAGCTTTTTCTGATATTTTATTCTTCTTCTTAAATTAAAATTCTTCAACTGTTGTTAAAATTATTTCTTTTTTTTTCATTTAGTTGAAATATTCACTCCTAATACCATAATATTTACTCTCAAGAACCTTACAACAACGTAGATTAAGTGGTGTAATTATTATTGTTAACAATTTAATTGTAGTTATTATTAATAAAAATCTCTTCTACCTATGTGCGCAATCTCTCCTACTCCTGAGCGCAATCTTATCAACCCTGTAAGGAGAGATTGCGCAAAATAGTTTTCTTGGTTTTATTACTGCTTTTCTATTAAACTACAGCATAACAACAAAATGACAATCGAAATACATAAAAAACAAATGAATTCAAAATTAATCATGCATAGTTTGGCAAAAAATTAATATTTATATTTTTTATTATTATTCTTTTGAAATGTGCGCAGACTCTATTATTAGATGGTTTATTTTATCTATTTTTAGATGGAAGTTTGGTTTTTCTCTCTTTATTATTAAACATTAGAAAATGGAAGGAAGTATTTGACAATAGCAGTATTTGTTTCATATACTAGGGGGCTCGGCCCCCTACGAGCTACGCTCGCCAACCCCCCGATCAGACACTGCAGTCTCTAAAAGCACGCTAATTTGATCGGCTTTAATTGAATTTTTTTGGAAGATTGAATTATAATTAAAAAAACAAAGGCGATCTCCATATAAACGGGTTCCTATTCATTTCTCTTTGATTGGGGAATTTTACGGAAAAATCAGCTGATGTTAAAAGATACAATGGCATTTCAAAATCATCTAATATAAAAGGAATTAAGTAAACAGAGTCTTTGTCTCCCGGTATTTTTTAACAAAGCGAAAAAAAAGTCCTTTTAAATAAAACATTTTAAATATATCGTTTTAATCTGACGTAATTTTCACCAAACTTTTCTTTCCCTTTTTAATATTCACGTGAAAATGCTTTTATTAGAAATGAAATATTATTTGCGCTGTCCAAAAAAAAATAGTTGAAAAGTTCATCTCAAAATATCAAGTAAATGTCTCGCGCTATTTTTAAATTTAAACTACTATTTTGCAATATTATTTTTTGTTCATTTTACGTAATAACTGTAATGTGACGCAAATGTGATGTAATTTCTCCTATTTAAGACTTCTAACGCATGTTAATGAATTTATTACTTTACAATATCCTTTCTCTGTTAAAATTCACGTGTAATTATAGATGAAGTAATTTTCAATAAGTTCCTGCTTTTTATACGTAATTATTTAATTCTAATTTGAAAGTTTTTCTTTTCTGTTTATAATAGTCACGTGTAAATAAATTTTTAATTTGAAGCAAACATTATTGTTTCCGTTGTTTATACAGTTTGGCAACAGGTTAAATTAGTACAATTTTCTGAAATAAGTAAAAAAATATCTCTCGAAATGCTGAAAATTTGAATTTAAAATAGAAATGAAACCTCGAAAAATGAGTCAAATTAAAAAAATAAATTAATTCTGCACACCGGGAAATTATAACGTATAAAATGATCTAAAAAGTATTAAATTCCGATGTATAGTTTTTGCTCCTATAAAACTTTTTTAATGGAACGATTTTGTCCAACTTTAGCATTAAATATCTCTTAAAATAATTCTTCGATATGAAAACTGTCTACATCAGCGTGTTTATCAAACATTTCTGTATAATACTACCAATTTTCATATTTTTGTATGCATTATTTTTCTTAATATTAACGAAGAAAGACCTCCGGTCACAAAAAATTCAAAACCGGCGGCGGCGGCGGCGGTGACAGCGGGAGTTACTTTTTTTTAGAATAGAGAGATTTCAAATTCAAAAAAAGGTTTAAATAAAAATTAATATAGATTAATGAATGACTGAAAAAAGAGAATTTGATGAATGCAAAGTAGATAATGTAAAATATGCTTGATTTTACATCACGTATATAAATAATATAAATTTTGACGTAATTTTTCATAATCAGAAATTTTTACTAAAAAAAAAAAAAAAAAGGAAGTAACAACGAATGCCGCTTTCATATAATATTTGAACTTCGAAAAACTTATATATTCATGCAAATACAATTTCAAACATAAACGCTTTTAAATAAATATATGGCTATGAACGAAATATTTGAAGAGACAAAATATTTACATTTGTAAAATATTTTTTTTTTAAACTTTTCACTTATCAAACATTCTAGTATAGCAATTTTCTCTTGTAAAAATTCGGAATCATTTATAACTGAAGGAAAACATTGATATCTCGAGTAAAATAACTTGATGGTTTATGGCGATTATTTTAAACAAAATATGGGAAAGTTTAACAATTATTTAGTAAATTAATTCAAAACAAACATTAAGATTTTCTAATAAAAATATTGCTGTTTGTTTCGGAGATTAATTTTTCAATGCATCGGTTTAAAAGTATAGTTAAATTAAATTACATGCGAATAAAACAATATAGGTAAGATCACAATTTTGAATATTTTGTAGAATTTATATAAGTACAAATTGTTTATTTTAATTTTTACACACATATGTACGTTAACATATATTTTGCTTAAGGGGTCTTGTACGTTTTAGAAGCGACGAAAATCGACGAAAAAATTCAAAGTTTGAATTTTGAATTAGTCTATCTTCAATATCTTTTTATGTATAAACATAAAATTTTGGATATTGATTAAACAGATTGTGTAACATGCTACCATTAGTAATTTATGAGCCTTTTACAAAATTTGTGTATTCTTGAAATCGAAATAGGTCTTTTTTTACTCCATAAGTCATTGCGCGCATGATATCTTGAGAAAGTATATATGGATTGTCATGAAATTTGGTAAATATACTAAACAAATATGTGTGTTTAAGATGATCTACTTTTAAGTATTTAGAATGGTAATATTTTTAGTTAGGACTATTTTTATGCATTAAAAATGTAATTTTTTTTTTTTTTTTTTTTGTATAAGTAATGAAATAATTTTGGACTAAGAGTAGGTAATTTTAAACACACATATTTGTTTAGTATCTTTACCTAATTTCATGAAAATCCATACATACTTTCTCAATATATAACGCTCGCAATGACTTATGGAGTAAAAAAAAGGAGCTATTTTGATTTCACCAATACACAAATTCTGTAAAAGGCTAATAAATTTTTAATGGTAGCATATTACAAAGCACAATCTGTTTAATCATTAGTCATAATTTTATGTTTGTACTCAAGAATTTTTTGAAGATAGATTAATTTAAACTTTAATTTTTTTCGTTAATTTTCGTCGTGTTTAAAAATACAGGACCCCTTAATGTTATTCTGAAATATTATAGAAATTCTTTGAATTCTGAAATAATATAGAAATTTTTTGAATTCTGAAATAATATAGAAATTACATGGCAAAGAATAACGTAATTAAAATTTTCTATCAATATTAACTAATATTGATAATATACAATGATTAACTGTAAGATACCATTGGTATAAAACTGTTAAAATCATCCTGATAATAAAGAGTGTAGAGTTTTTGTTTTTTAAGTCTTGTGAAGACCTAGTGCAGGGTAGTGTAGGTGTGTACATTAGTCATAAAACTTGTTTGCGTAAAGCACATCACTAATTTCAATTTTGTTTCATGTGCGATCGAGGCTGTCTTGTACTCCAGAAGTAAAATTGTGATTGCATTAAAGACAAACAAAATAAATGGTGAACATTTTAAACTCATTTTGATTTATAGTACATATGTACTTTCAAAATGAACATTTAACTATTTTAAAATGCCACATGCTTCTGATAATTCCGTGGTGTTTTAAATAGCAAGATTATGAAAGCTTTTGAACAGAACAAGGAAATCCTCCATTCTAATAGTGACGGTACTACAAGGAAAATTTCACACGACATTAAATATTGTAAAAAAGTGTAAAAGTGTGCATTTTTCCCTTGTGATCTCATATAGAAATTATTATAACAAGCTTAAATTTGAGGAATACAAAAGATCATTTTCTGAAACTAGTCACAATCAGTGCTTTGTAAATTCAATGTTCTTCTAAATACGTCCACATTAAATTGAAATTTAAAAAACTAGTGAAACTTTGAAAATGGCAATGCAGTGGTATACTTTCGGACCTTTTGTCCAATATAGAAATTTATATATAATAAAACACACATGTATAACGCCTGCATTCAACTATTAAAGGTATTATAACAAACTCTACTACACTGCCTGTAGGAAAAAACCAGCTGTTCAAGAACAAACGTCCTCTTTTCATTTTCCTTTCGTTAACATAGTTACTAACCTAAGATAAGGGCCGGAAAGTGACCAATGAAGGAATAATGAAAAGAGGACGTTTGTCCTTGAAGAGTCAAATTTTCCTACAGGGAGTATAGAGGAGCATATGTGCAGATGTAGCTGAGATATTTCTTTTATCTATTTTTAGAAGAAACTTTCTTTATTCTAGCTTTATTTTTAAATATTAGAATTTAGATGGAAGCATTATACTATAGCAATATTTAATTGATATATTTAGAATAAAAAAAAAGGTTCAAATATAAATTAATATAGATTAATGAATGACTGAAAAAAAGAGATTTTAATTAATTAAAAGTAGATAATATAAAATATGTGTGATTTTACTTCACGTATATAAATATTTTAAATTGACGCTGTTGTCCCAGGTTCGATTTCTGGCTCTAACTAATTTTTCACTCCAGTTAGGCTTATTGTATTTATTGTATTTATGTCTGTAGAATATTTGTATATACCTTTAGTAGTTGAATGCAGGCGTTATTTATGTGTGTTTATTATATATATATATATATATACAGGGTGATTAAAAAAAGATGGGGAAAATTTTAAGAGGTGATAGTACACACCCAAACAAACATTTTGTATCAACGAATGCATGGTCGAAAACTGAAAGTAAAAAAGTTAGAGGGCGCCAAAAGTTATGTTCTTATACGAGGCAAAAAAAACACAATGAACGATTAAGTTAAGTTACGAAAACAAATTTAATGGCATTTGATTACAATAAGTGCTCAAAACATTGACCGGCAGCTGTTATGCACGCAGTACAACGGCGAAGAACAGATTGGCGAATTTTCTGAAACACACCAGGCATATCGCGAACTTCCCCTACAGCAGCCTAAAGCTTGGCGACAAGTTCTTCTGCGGATTCAATGGGAGTCTCATACACAAGAGCCTTTAGCTGTCCCCACAAAAAAAATCGAGACATGAAAGATCGGGCGAGCGCGGTGGTGCCTGGTGTGTTTCAGAAAATTCGCCAATCTGTTCTTCGCCGTTGTACTGCGTGCATAACAGCTGCCGGTCAATGTTTTGAGCACTTATTGCAATCAAATGCCATTAAATTTGTTTTCGTAACTTAACTTAATAGTTCATTGTGGTTTTTTGCCTCGTATAAGAACTTAACTTTTGGCACCCTCTAACTTTTTTACGTTTAGTTTTCGACCATGCATCCTTTGATACAAAATGTTTGTTTGGGTGTGTACTATCACCTCTTAAAAATTTTCCCATCTTTTTTTAATCACCCTGTATATATATATGTGTGTGCGTTTGTGTGTGTGTGTGTATTGTGGATCGAAGGAACAATAAATCTATTCATCGTTGTCCTGTCATCCAATGCTGTCTAATGGATGGATGATGACTTTCCCCAACATGGTTTAAAAGTGAAAAATTATAGATCCAGATTTTGGCCGGAGTGTCTCAATGGTACAGCAGCAGTCTAGTACGCTGTGGTAACAGGTTCGATTCACGTCTCTAGCTAATTTTTCACTCAAATAGGTTTATCGTATATATTGTATGTACGTCTGTAATATATTTGTCTATGCCTTTAATAAAAAATTATATTAATAATTAACTCTCAATTACGTTTAATGTTTGAAGACAAAAAGTATTTTGCACAAATTGTCGCAAAATTAAAATCCTCTAAATTAAATCTATGTTAATTATTGTGTATATACCTTATAGCTTTTCAAAATGCTGGATCAGAAAGAACTGAAATTTTTCAGTTCTCCAACAGTTTCAGCTTAAAAATGTTTGTATATGGTAAGCAAATTTACGGATAATCATTCATACGTGTTTTCTACGTAATCAGAGTATCCAACCTGGGTTTTCTGTGTTACGAAAACAATTTTCCAGCGCTGCACGTAAAAAATAGATAACATTATTTTTCAATTGAAAAGTCTAGTATATACAGGATGTCAACAAATTAGTTGGGCAATTTCGGAAGTTAAGAACTTCCGAAATATTAAACGAAATTAACTAGTTGAAAGTCAGACAAGTAGTAATATTGCCGAAATTTATTCATAGATGGCGTTAGGTGTCATAACTGACGCTTTCGCTAAGCGAGCGGAGGTTTCATTCAATGGCCATCACGATCGCAAGATCTTTCACGGCTTGATTTCTGTGTATGGGATTTTGTAAAGGATCAAGTGTATAAGCCGGAACTTCCCTGCATCCATTCCTGAACTAAAATAAAAAATCTGCATTGCAATAAATTTGATCAACGAAATATGCTGACAAATCTGTGGCAAAAAATGATTTACGGATGGGACATTTGCAAAGTCAGGAAAGGAAGTCACATCGAACACTTGTAATAATGGTACACTTTAACTATTTTCTATATTACGACAATATGTATTTTCATATTTTGCCTCTCAGTTCCATTCAATAAATCCTTCTTTTCGACCAACTGATTTGTAGACATATAAAGTAGCCACATATTACACAAAAAATGTGTGAAGCATATCAATTAAGCGTTCAAATAAGAACTTTTTGAAATTAATTAAAATTATGTACCAAATGAAATAAGTAGGCTGTTTTCTAATCTACCCATGCGCAAATATTCGAAGGAATTTTTCTGCTTTTTTCCGTTTTATTGTCAAACATGATGATTTCGCTTTAGGTAACACATGTGAAGATATTTTTAGTATGAAAAATGAATCAAAAAATGTGTATATATGTGTATAAATGGGTGCATTAATTAACAAATGTGCGTAAGTGTGTGAAGTATGCGAAAATATTGTTCTAGGAAAGTATGGACAATTCGTTGCTAAATATGCAAATGCTGCAAATTTCTCCATAGTTTTCTACATTTGATTTTATTAAGTGAAATTTTTTCTTGTTTAAAAATTATTTAATATTCCTTGAAAATTTTTTAAGAAATCATAAAAAATAATTAAATTGCGTCACACATCTCAAACAAATTTTATGTAAAAGTATCTTTTTTTGGTCAATTTAATGGCATAAAAATTTCAATTATTATTAAAAGAAATGTATGTGCGATAGAAGCGAGATGACTACTTGTCGAATTCCTAATGAAATTCTTGACGAATTATTCTTGAACTTCCAGGATGCAAAGAACATGTTTGACTTCAATGATCAAGATAAAATATTTAATCGGGAAGACAATTAAGGGACTAATAATAAATTTAATAATAAATTAATATTTGCGATCACCTATATAACAGAAAATTCTAAAAATGGTGTGTCACAGTGTTAAATGACAATTTGGGTTCTGTTCAAAGATTGTGTGCATTTGTGTAAGAATAGTCTTGATATTTGTGAAGATGATAATATTTCTGTAAAAAATACAAAGTTTTTGTTTATAATATACAGTGTTTTCAACCTTATTGAAAACTTTACCAAAACCTGACAAAGAGCAGTAGAAAAAATAGACTGCAATTAAAACATGAATATATTGAATATTTGATAAGTAATGGACATTTGTATGAAATACTTTTTAACTGCGCACGTGTAGAAGCTTCAAAAATTTTTATTTCATAATTTGGTATTCTGTTTTTAGGGTGACTTTTACAAAAAGAACGTCAAATATCACGAAAATTCAGAAATATAGGGGAGAGTCCTAAAACTCGCTTTATTGTAAGGGATTTTCTATAATTTTTTATTCAGCTTTCTCTATCTTTCTGAGATTTTACAGTATTTGACTGGAATTTTTATAGAAATTGCCCAAAATATTGTACTACCAAATATTTTTTGAAACTTCCACGCATGCGAAGTTAAAAATTATTTCCTAAAAATGTTCATATATCATCATATATTCAATATATTCATGTTTTAATTGCAATATACGGTTTCGGCCGTTTTTTGTTGGGTTTTCGGAAATTTGTGTTAAGTTTGGTTGAAAACTATGCACGCTATTAACAAAAAACTTTTGAATTTTTTACAGAAAGGTTAACATCTTCAAGGATATGAGTGCTATGCTTACACAGATGCAGACAAACATTGAACAGGACCCACATAGATATTTAACACAGTGACAGACAATTTGAAGTATTTTCTGTTAAATAGGCGATTCTATTTTATTATTAAATTTATTATTAGCATCCTGATTATCCTTCCGACTAAATATTCACTGGTAAATATGATGTCAAACAAAATTTTTACATTCTAGAAGTTCAAGAACATCAAGAAGTTCATCAAGAATTTCAGTAGGTATTCGAGAAAAAGGGTGAAATCGAAAGCGTCCGGTCATTTAACCTTAATATTTGAAGATGCGTGTAGTTATGATGCTAAGGTCTCGATCGCGCATGTATTTGCTTTAAAAAATAGACCAGGTGACAAGAACAGAGCGCATCTCTCTACTCTAAAAAAAAGGAACTAGCGCTGTCACCGCCGTTGTAAATGATTTTTTTTTGACTGGAGGTCTTTCTTTGCTAATATTAAGAAAACTACTGCACACAAAAATATGCAAATTGGTAGCGTTATTATATAAATGTTTGATAAATACGCTGATACAGACAGTTTTCAAATAGAAGAATTATTTTAAGAGATATTTTATGTTAAATTTGGTCAAAATAGTTTCATTAAAAAGGTTTTATAGGATCAAAAACAATAAATAGGAATTTAATTATTTTCTCTAATGAAGTAGGGGAGACTAGGGAGGGTTGGCCATACGGGAGGCATGACCCACCCATCAGTTTTCATATTTAAAATAATTTCAGAGTTTTACCAATAGGTGTCAACCAAAGCTATTGGAATGCTCCAACAACAGTCTTTGTTTCATACAGCTAATCGAAATAGGTGTGGAAAAATCAAATGGGGAGCGTTTTCAACCTAAAAAGTGCGTTTTTTAGAAATAATTTGTAAGCTTTTTTCAAATAAAATATATCATACAAATTTAAATAAGTAGGTTTAAAGTAATGCAGAAATAACGAGCTTTCATTCCAGGCATAAAGATTGTACCGTAAGTTAGGCTTAACATAAGAAAATGCTATTATTTAGAAAAGTGTTATGGGGGGAGGTTTGACCCAGTCAATGTGAGGGTGGGTTGACCAGATGCTCAAGGCTCCCTTAATTAAGTGGTTTTGGCAATCTGTTTATTATACACTGTGCATAATGAAAAGTGTTATATGTAAAAAAGAATATATATTTATCCTGTAAAGCTACTGTAAAATGGGGTGATGGAAAAGAAAGTGTTTGAAACTGCTTAAAGAAAGATGTAAAAAATTGCTGTAGTATCCACTGCAAGAAAATACTTAATGAAATATAAATGGGAAAGTTGATAGGAACTTTTCTCCATCTAAATATTACTTAAAACAGGTAAAGAGAAACAGTGGAAAAGAATAGTAAGTATGAAAACAGCAGTCTTAACCATTTCAGGGACAGTGGCATGTTTATGAAACCACTTAATTTTAATTCCCAAACGCCATAATGACACCAGAATTTTACTAAAATGTTTTCCATTTAATATGTATGTAAAATATAGCCTTTTTCTTATTTCCAAATAAATTTGTTCGTAAATTCCGGTGCCAGTCATTTATTTCAACATTTTAGTACTCAAAGTACTTTGCTCCCGAAAGGCCTAAACGATGTTAATAATAAGTTAAGTGCCCAATGCGGCTGCAAAAGAAAATAGCATTGATCGAAAAACTTCAGGAAGGCATGTAGACAAATTTCACCAGGATGAATAAAGTTAGATGAAGCCAAACTATGTGACAACTATGTTGTTAGGTCGAGTGTCACAAAAAGTAGGACAAGGAGACAAAAAAAAAAAAAAAAAAGGCGAGACAGTGTTTCCTAAATCCAGACATATTAATACATGAAACCCTATGAAAATGGAACCTGTCTCTACCGGAATATTGTCTTAAATGTTAAAATTTCATTTTCCCTGCTGTACAATTATATATGCTCAGACAAAATCATGTTTAAAACAAATGTTTTCTCCTATGACTTGTGATCGCGTCAAAACAGATTTTTTTAAGCGTCATGTTTTCAAAAATATTTTTTTAATAATTAAAGCATGTAGCATAAAGTTATACTGTTTTTTTTAAACTGATTTTATTCTCTTCTCAAATATTTCAATAGAATACAAAGTGGGTCAAGCCTCCCATATAGTGGGTCAACCCTCCCGTATGTGGGGAGCCTTGACCCATTATTTTGTCATGAATAAAATCATTCATTTTTCGAATTTCTTATATATTACACTTATGTAGCAATTTTATTTTGATAACTGATTGTATAACGAATAAAATGATATATAAAACTTTATTCTACGTTCAATATTTAAAAAATAAAAAATCATTTTGTAAAAAGTGGGTCAACCCTCCCTAGTCTCCCCTACATTAGAAACTCACGGTGTGCACACTTCATTTGCATTTTTAATTTGAAAAATTTTTTAGGGTTTATTACAATTTTAAATTCAAATTTTCAACATTTTCAGAGATATTTTTTACATATTTTAGTAAAGGTTATTATATTAAGTTGTAGCCAATTGTAAAAAAAAAAAAAAAAAAAGCCGAAAAATATTATTTCCGTTAAATTAAAAATTTATTTACACTTGACTATTATAAACAGAAATAAACCCTTTTAAATTAAAATTAAATGGTTATGTTTTAATAGAAGGTGAATCTCTCTATACTAAAAACAAAAGTAACTAACGCTGTCACCACCGCCGCCGTCGGTTCGGAATTTTTTGTGACCGGAGGAATTTGTTCGTTAATATTAAGAAACAGATTGCAGATAAAAATATAAAAATCTGCTGTATTATAGAGAAATATTTGATAAACACGCTGATGCAGGCAATTTTGAAATCAAAGAATTATTTTAGGCGATATTTAATCTTAAATTTGGTCAAAATCGTTCCATTAAAAAAGTTTTATAGTTGCAAAAACTACGCATAGGAATTTAATCATTTTTAGATCATTTTATACATTATAAGTTCCTGGTGTACAGGCCGCATTTATTTTTTTAATTTGACACATTTTTTGAGATTTTATTTCTATTTTAAATTCAAATTTTCAGCATTTCGAGAGATATTTTTTACAACTTTTAGAAAAGGGTATTATTTAAACTGTTGCCAAATTTAAATTCAGCACAAAGAATAATATTTTCTTCAAATTAAAAATTTATGTACACGTGACTATTATAAACAAAAAACCCTTTAAAATGAGAATTAAATTATTACGTATAAAAGCAGGAAAATATTGATAATTACGTCATAAAAACTACATTTACACGTGAATTTTAGAAGAGAAGGAAAATTATAAAGTAATAAATTCATTAATATGCGTTAAAAGATGGAAATGGAGGAAATTACTTCATATTTAAAATTGCAAACCATGATATTATCAAACCGTTTAAAATTAAAAATATACCGGGTGTCCTAAAAAAGACTGACTGATTTTAAAATTCAATAACTTGTAAACGGTGACAGATATTTAATAAATTCTTGCAGGAGGGTTATGAATAAGGTCAAAAGATTTTTTCAGTGATTTTCAATTTTAGTTCGAATTACAAACAATAGATGCCGCTGCGATCAATAGACGCTAAATTCAGGCTCGATTTTTGGTACTTCGTGGCCCGCTCAATACATTTCCATCTCATTTTTCTGCATGGAACAAGAGAAAGGACCAAAAATCGAGCCTGTATCTATTGCTTACAGCGCGATCTATTGTTTGTAATTAGAACTAATATCCGAAATCACTGTAATAAAAATTTTAACCTTATGCATAACCCTCCTGCAAGAATTTTTTAAATATCTGTCACCGTTTGCAAGTTATTGAATTTTAAAATCAGTCTGTCCTTTTTAGGACACCCGGTACTTGCGCGAGACATTTATTGCATATTTTGAGATAATCTTTTAAAACTAATCTCTATATATATTGAACAGCATTGAATGCATCCCATACCTATAAGGAGGGTTACTATAGGGAAGACACTGTTCTGCCGCCAAATGCCGTCATGTTTGTCGCCAACTTGGCGATATATCGCCAATTTTGGCAAAAATTACGTCAAATTTAAAACGATACTTTTAAAATGTCTTATTTAAAAATCTCTCTTACAGTTTTGTTAAAAAATACCGAGAGACAAAGAATCTGTTTACTTAAATCATTTTATATTAGCTTATTTTCACTGATTTGATTTAATTAAAGACGAAAACAACAAGTTAACATGGGAATAGCCATTGTTTTTTTTTTCAATTATAATTCATTCTTTTGAAAATTTTTTAAAGCCAATCAAATTAGCGTGCTTTTAGAGTTTGTGGTCTCTGAACGAGGGTTGGCGAGCGTAGCTCGTTGAGGGCAGAGCCGCCTAGTATTGAAAATTAGGTCATATTTTTTTTTTTTTTTTTTTTTTTTTTTTTTTTTTTTTTTTTTTTACAAGTGAATATTAAAAAAAGATAGAAAACTCTAAAATAATGAATTATTTAATATGGGTTAAAATCATTAATTGAGGGAAATTACGTCCTCTTTCAAATAACCAAATTGCCACAAATAACATTGCCAAAAATTTTAAATTAAAAAATATATTTACACGTACATGAGAGATTTATTTCATATTTTGAAACAATCTTTATAACTCTTGATATCAATTCTAAGACAGCGCAGATAATGATATTTCCCTTCTAACATTAAAAATATTTTCAGGTGAATATTACAAAGATAATGAAAAGTTCGGAAAGAATTCCGTCATATTTTAAACGGTACATTTAAAATCTATTTCGTATAGGATTGTTAAAATATACCGAGACGCAAAGTCTCTGTTGACTTAGTTCATTTTATATTTAGCTGATTTTTCAAATGTTTAAGTCATCTTACTTAATTAAACACGAATGCAGCAATTAGCAGCAGCTGATTCGGCCTTAAAATCCTCCAGTAAAAGGGAAATGAATGGAAACTCGTTTTCAGGGATATCGCCGTTAGTTTTTTAATTATAACTAGGGGGCTATGCCCCCTACGAGCTAGGCTCGTCAACCCCCGTTCAGACACCGCAGACTCTAACAGCACGCTAATTTGACCGCCTTTAAAAAGATTTCGGAAGATTGAATTATAATTTGAATCTGACAATTATAATCTGACGTAATTTTCACCAAACTTTTCTTTCTCTTTTTAATATTCACGTCAAAATACTTTTGTTAGAAATGAAATATTATGATCATCTTAAAATGTCAAGTAACTGTCTCGCGCAATTTTTAAATTAAAACTGTTTTGCAATATTATTTTTTGTTCATTTTACGTAATAAGTGTAATATGACGTAAATTCTCCTATTTAGGACTTCTAACGCATGTTACTGAATTTATTATTTTACAATATTCTTTCTCATTTAAAATTCACGTGTAACTATAGTTTTTATGACATAATTTTCAATGAGTTCCTGCTTTTTATATTTTTTGTTTATAATAGTCACGTGTAAAATAAATTTTTAATTTGAAGCAAACATTATTGGTTGCGCTTTTTATACAGTTGGCAACAGTTTAAATTAATACAATTTTCTAAAATTTGTAAAAAATATCTCTCGAAATGCTGAAAATTTGAATTTAAAATAGAAATAAAACCTCGAAAAATTATTCAAATTAAAAAACTAACTGCAATCTGCACACCGGGAAATTCTGACGCATAAAAGGATCTAAAAATGATTAAATTCCTATGTACAGTTTTTGCTCCTATAAAACTTTTTTAATGGAACGATTTTGTCCAACTTTGGCATTAAATATCTCTTAAAATAATTCTTCGATTTGAAAACTGTCTGCATCAGCGTGTTTATCAAACATTTTTCTATAATACTACCGATTTTTATATTTTTGTATGCGTTATTTTTCTTAATATTAACGAAGAAAGACCTCCGGTCACAAAAAATTCAAAACCGGCGGCGGCGGCGGCGACAGCGGTAGTTACTTTTTTTTAGAATAGAGAGATACAACCTGCCGTAATATATTTAAAGCCGACCAAATTAACGGATTTTTAGAGTCTGGGGGTGGGTGAGCGTAGCTTGTAGGGGGCAGAGCCCTCTAGTCTTATAAAAGACACACACTTTGAGCATCGTTTCTCGGAAACAAAGTTGGCATGGTACTGAATACAATTCTGCATAAAAAATCTGTATGTACTACATCTTGTACGTGACGCCATATGTATAACGTACCTTTCCGAAAGTTTAAGTGGGTAAAGCAGAAAATAGTATTTTACCTTGGTTTACATTGAATGCATTGCTAAAGAGCAAACTGCAAAGGAGCGTTTTTGAGATTCAAAGCTTTTAGTTTCTCAATTCATTTAAATCCTTTAAGCATCCTGCCGAAATTTTTATGTATGTGTAATGATTCATAAAATAATATCTATGAAATATATTTGTAGATAATTTGTTACTGATTACCTTAGCTATTTATTTGTCTTATGAACTGCAAGAAAATAACATTAATATGGATTTTGTGTAAATTCAGCCGTTGAATTCAAAGATTATGTGATAGAAGAACACGGTTAGGCCGCTTAAAGGGATAATTCTGTGAAAAGTAAATGAGTTTTTATGCTGTTTAGTAATATTTATTTTTATTAATTCACACATTCAATGAAATTTCTTCAGATACGTTTCAGACGTTTTTTTCTTCAGACGTTTATAACAGATGTAAATATAAAACCATAACTAAAGATTTTTCCAGAATAAATATTGTTACTATAATAGTTAAATTATTTAATATTTAACCGATATATTAATATTTTCTATTATTAATGGTTTAATTAAGCGATTTTGCTTTAAGCAGCATCCTTGTAGTCAATTTGGGTACGATTCAGTAACATTTCCATTCAAATAACCAATTAATTAAACATTTTATTTAATATAATTGTGATTAATTTTAATCAAAAGCTCCATATAATTCTAATTCTAATCAAATTCAATTGCAAGTAATGTAATTTAGTTATATTCTGCAATTAAATTAATCGCAGATAAAATAATTGCAATTAAAATTGTTTCAATTAGATTTCATTTCGCAGAATTAAATTAATTATTATTAGATTTTATTGATGTTGTGTTTATTATAATCATTATTATATCATTATCAGTTTTATGCAATAAATCTATGTTTACAATGTTGATAAATGCCATTAATGCGTTGATGCGTACTTAAACCTTGATAACACGCCACCCTTTAAAATCCAAGGTTATTTTTAGATTATTATCGTTATACCACTTGTAAATTTCTAAATGGTAAAGAAGTCCGGGCCAAGATTCGAACCAGAGATATTTTGAATGAAGCAGCCAATAATAAGACACCCCCGACGAATCTGAAGCACTAATCCACCCAGCTAATCTTTAACTATCACAGCAATTGGTCTGATATCTGAATCAGCCCAACAGAATAAATCGTAGGGTTTTTTTTTTTTTTTTTTTCATTGTCATTAATTCTGTTTACATAAGAATTAAAAACACGATAACTCGCAATCGTAATAAATACCAGATTATTTACTGTAAAATATCATTTTATTTTCTATACGTATGCAATTAAATCTGGATAAACCGTCATATAGTTGCTATTACTTTTAAGTACACAAAACCGCGATAACTTATTACCTCAAAAACATTCTTTGAGGTTAAAATATGCCAATAAAAATAAATATTATCATAAGTAAGTCTTAAATAAGTGTTTGTGCTATGAACTAAAACCCTAGTAAATGTAACCGTAATAAACTTTTTCGCATGATTCAACTTGGAATTAATTTTTTATGTTAACCGCGATTGTTTTAATTGCAGTAGAATACTAAATTGTGTTATTTTAAATTAAATTAAGGGGGTCCGGGACATAAAAATCTTCAAATTTTCCAAAAAAAAAATTATTGTATTAAAAATTTCTCTGTCTTCTTCTGCTTGAAATGACGTTTAAATCACGTCTCTATCGTAATTAGAACAGCAAATATTAATTTTGTTTTTGTTTTTGTTTGTTTTCAAAATCTACCTTTCAAGCTATGGTTGTTAAGGGAACGACTTCTTGTGAAACTGCGTTTTTCTTCATGATGGGTTTTTTCACCATTACTCATATTTAAATTGTTATAAAACAAGAACCGTTACGGATAAAGGGTTCAAACTTGGAACATGTCTTTTTAAATAGCTTTACTTTAACCCCCTCACTGACAAGCCCTTGTTAATACGTTCACTAAGCTCCAGGTTTCACTGCAATGCAAGCAATACTTAAAGTAATATAATTCTATTGATTTAATGTATTTTTAATACATCGAACAATGATTAATACTTCTAAGGATTGCATTCATATTCGTTATTAACTTTTTTTATAAAATGTTCAAAGAATAATTTTTTTTAGCATTTAAAACAAAACGCAGAGAAAACAACATTACAATTTTGCCCTTTTCCAAGACAGTCGGAGGATTAATTTAGATTCCGAAAATTAAAAAAATATATATATCACTTTTGAAAATACGATTTTTTTTATAGTTACATCATTTTTTTTCTAAATTTAACTTTAAATATTTTTAATTTTTATTTAAATTAATATTTTTTAAAATGGTAAATCTAATTAAAACTTATATATTTCTGTTTATTTAAATGAAAAAAAAATAAATTCTATAAATAATATTTCGATTTATAACGATTTTAAACTACCCGATTTCTTAGCAAAATTTAAATTTAAAAATTTTTTAAAAAAATTTTGAGATGTTTTATCATGCGATTTTGTTTACAAATGATATGGTTAACCATCACAAAAAATTTCAAAATTTTAACTCAATAAATATTTTTTTTTTGAAAATGTGTCCCGGACCTCCTTAAATTTCAATTAAATTTAATTACAATTCAATTCAATTGAAATTCAATAGATTTGTAGCGAATTATTAATCATAATTAAATTAACAAGAATTAAATTGTTAGTCATTTTTTTTAAATAATGTAATTGATTGATACTCACCAATAGAAATTACTGAATAAGTAAAACTCTAAATTGAATTATAATTAATAATAGCTATTATATAAAACCCCTTCATACATGACGGAAATTTGATCTGCATTTTATTTTCACAAGACCTCATGCACAAACAGCATAAAGATTTTATAATTGAAAGATTTGTAATGTAGAAAAGTACATTTTAAAAATGATAAATGATTTCTAAAAATGCAAATTATGAGGATATTTTTTACTCAATATTCAATTCCTGAAATAGTTCAATAAGCAGTAAAGACTCCGATTATAATCTTTAGAATTAAGAAATGAAAAATCAGTGAAATTTACGTCATGTTGGCGCAATCATATATATCAGTATGTATCCTAAATTTTATAAATGTAAAAATACATTTCAAGCTAAACATAGTGTCACCGGTACAACTTATTCAAAATGCAGGGTGTTTATAAAGTCCAGGACCCATTTTGATGTTTAATAACTCATAAAATAATAAAGATATATTTAATGGTTAGATAGACTCAAAAAGTTTCATGACCCTTGTCAATGAACTTCCACGTGTGCTCCCTTCGTCGCACAGAGAATATCAAGTCGATAGTCAATTTCATGCCAGGTAGCGGCAAGCATGTCGGCATCCACAAAGGCTGTTGCGGTTGTAATTCTGGCTCTTAAGTCATCAATGTTTGACACTCTCCTCCTGTAAACATTGTCCTTTACAAATCCCCAAAGGAAAAAGTCCAGCGGCGTTATATCAGGTGATCTGGGTGGCCAAGGATTTGGATCTCCTCGCCCAATCCATCTTCCTGGAAACCAACCGCAATAGCCTCTGTGGATGCCGACATGCTTGTACTAATTGTATACTAACTTCAATTCTTTTTAATTTTAAGGAGGAAATAGCGTAAAAAAATATATATTAATCCGTTTTAATTCCTGATTTTTCACCAAAAATATCTTCTCCTGATAATCATAACGTGAATTTTGAAAGAAAAACGGCACTTTTCGGTTAGCCGGGCTCCAGTGTTTTGTATACATACATATATTGTATATATACATACATATATATGTATAAATGCATATATATATGTGTATATATATACACATACATGTATATATATATATATATGCATATATATGTATATATACTTATATGTATATATATATATATGTATGTATATAAAACACTGGCGCCCGGCTAACCGAAAAGTACCGAAAAATCTCATTTGTAACTTATATTCAAACTTTTTAATCAGTATGAACAGTATTCCTGTGACATCACAATTGGTAAAATTGCGGCTTTTATAGCCTCGAACCGAAAGCGAAAATAGCATCCATTTGTAAAAAAATATTTATGTTATTCGTTTTAATATGACGTCATTATTTATCTATTTTCATTAGTTACTGATATTCATGCCCCTTGTATTTTTAACGAATACTTAGAAATACCTGTTTTATTTCAAATTTCATGTCATATTTTTCCAAGCTAATAACTTTATTAATAATATTATTCTATTTCCTTCTAATTATTACTCAATTTTGGCAAAAAACCCCTTTATTAAGGTAACCGATATTCATCCTTCATGTATAATAAAAAATACCCCATTTTTCGTTTCAAGTTATTATTTCTTCGAGGCTAACGAGGTAGATAGGCTACCGCGTTGGGTCCGATTCTTCTTTTTTTACAGACCGCTGGATTCACGTGATACTCTTTTCGCACACCTTCATTGGTGCATTCGAGCATCACGTGACTCCAACGGTTTGTTAAAAAAGAAGAATCGGACCCACCGCGGTAGCGTGTCTTTTTCGTTAGCCTCGTATTTTCTTTTGAATTCTTTTTATTTTAATTTTTAATTAATTGTAGAGGAGAAATTATTATTCCAGATTTAGATTTTTTGGCAACAATAAAAAAAGATGGTTAAATTTATCCGGAAAATGTCAATTTATTCTGTATGAAAAAGAATGAAATTTTGAATTATTAACAAAATTATTTGAATAAATTAAATAAATTACAGCCTATGTTCATTTCCGTTTTATAATACACCCACCTATATGCAAAGATACAAAAACATTAATTCATCCGTTTAGACGTAGAATTCATTAAAACTTTCGGACACACAATAACATTTATAATATTAAAAGAATGAAAGCTACCTCTTTCTCCCGGCACTGGAAGGAATACAGTCGGACCTCTATTTAACGAACCTCTATTTTGCGAATTTCTCTATTTTGCGAACTTTTCCTTGGAACCAAGAACATTTTGCAAATTTCTTCGTAAAATAACCTCCAAATAGCGAAGTGCATTCTCTATTTAACGAACTTTTTCTTGTGACCTGATTTTTTTTTCTCACCATTTCTCAAAATATTTCTGGACATTTCAAACTTATTCTTTCTTTAAACACATTTTATGATGTTCAATGGCCTTGAACTGGTTTTATAAGGCGCCTTCTTTGTCATCAGTGAGAATTCGGTAAGTACGGAGGACGAAGACGGTAATCCCTCAGGATAACTTAAAATAATGTGGATACAGATGAGAAAAAAGAAGAAATTAACCATGATGTGCTGATTGATTATTGTATTTCACTTAATACTGAAACTGAAACCTCGGAAAACTATCCGAATTGGATATTTTCGACAGTGTGAAAAATAAAAACAATACAGCAATGAATTGCGATGAAGACGAATATGATGATGATGGATTGGATATGATCATGATGCAGGAATTAACAAAACTTCGTATGATGAAATGGTAAAATCATTTGAAACAATCCGATGCGGATTATAGTTAGAAGAAAATACGCATGAAGGGGTTTTTGTGCATTGCAAAGATGCGAGACGTTTCATGAGAGAAAGTACTTTTTAAAAGAAAAAACTCAGGCAGAATTAACAGAGTTTTTCAGAAATTAAATTTAAGAACGCATATGTTAATATATGGTTAATCTTATTTGTTATAATAATAATAAATACGATGATGTCATTAAAATTCGTTAATTTTAATGTAAATATATTTATTTTAAACAGAAAATACAGTGTATTCCCGGACAATGTTTTGTTTTCTTTACAGATTTCAAAGATTTAAATACATAGAAAAAATGAATTGAGGATGGATATTGGTGGGTAAAATAAATAAAACAAATCGATATAATTTATTAAAAGAAATGTGATTAATTACTTTTAGAAAAAATATTAAGTGTTTATGAATTTAAAATCTGTTTTATGTAGTTTAAAGTATTTTAAAAGGTGAATCTCTATTTAACGAATTTTCCATATAACGAACTTTTTTCCGGGATTTAGCGACTTCGTTGAATAGAGGTTCGACTGTATTTATTTTCTACCATCTATACAAGATGAAAGTATTGAATACGTAAAAATTTTCGACTTCCTGTTTTCGACGGATTTACACGTTTTGGGTGTCAGAGATTCCGAAAAACAGGAGTCTACAAAATTCCTGTCTGTGAGTCTGTATGTAGGTGACAAAAATATTGTGAGCGATCTATCGCAAGAACTGATGTGCAGAATATAATAAAAAATTATTTTCAATAAGCCCCTTATATAAATTTGTGTTGATGAGTTTTTGGTGCAAATCGCAGCAGGTGGCGCTGCTATGCTGCATTTTTACGATTGGCTCTATCTCAAGAACTAGCAGAGAAATTCTTATGAAACTTTAGATTAAGTTAACCCTTGATATGCGTTGGTGTTAGTTATGTTTTGTTGTAAATTGTCCGATAGATGGAGATGCTAAATAGCATGTTTCACGATTTTCGCAATGGCTTTACCCCAACAACTAATGTACGGATTTTTATCAAACTTCAGATTCAGTTAGTCCTTGATATGAGTTGGTGTTGGCTACGTTTTCATGTAAATCGTCCGACAGGTGACGCTGCTATGCTCCATTTTTCTCGATTTATGCAATAGCTCTATCTCAAGAACTACACTGATGTCCAAATTAAGGACCAGTCACAAAATGCTAATTTTTAAGTAAGTGAATACTCAAAAGAAATCATATAATTCTAATAATTACCATCCCTACAGCACAGCTAGTCCATATAGCGTCTCATTCATGTCACAAATGGTCACACGTGTCACAGTCACTACGGTGAAACAAAAAATAGGGAATTCCACACGTCTCATTATGAGTCTAAAATTATCACTATATGTGACTCCACTGAGACGTCAATGTGACTGCTGCTTTGTGACGAGTCAGCAGGTGACTTTACAATGTAGTTACATTCTGACTCTCATGTGACTGTCATTTTTAGACACAATTTCAAAGTCATCGTGAACGTTGCATTAGGATAAGTCACCAAATAATATCACATTATAGTCACATCGTGAATTTTCACAAAAGACCACAATGGTGACTTCACAGTTGTCTCTCTGTCTCCTGAAAGTCATCATGTGACTTTAATGTGACATTATTTGGTAACTTATTACAGTGCAGCGTCCACGATGACTTTGAAATTGAGTCTACAGATGACAGTCACATGAGAGTCACAATATTACAGTATTAGAGTCACAATATTTAGTTGTTACATTATAAAGTCACATGGTTACTCGTCACAAAGCAACAATCACAGTGATGTCTCAGTGGAGTCACATATAGTGATCATTTGAGACGCATAATGAGATATATGGAATTTCCTATTTTTTTACTTCACCATAGTAACTGTGACACTTGTGACCATGTGTGACATGAATGAGATGTTATATGGACTACCTGTGCTGTAGAGATAGTAATTATTCTAATTATATTATTTCCTTTTGAGTATTCGCGTACTTGAAAATTAGCATTTTGTAATTGGTCCTTAATTTTGGACACCAGTGTAATGCACGAATGTTTATCAAACTTCAGATTCAGGAATACCTTTATAATTTTGGTGCTATCATGTTTTGTTGTATATCGCGTAACTGATGGCTCTGCTAAGTTGCATTTTTCAGGATTTCCGCAATTGACCTATCTCAAAAACTAATGGACGGATTTTCAGCAAGCTTCTGATTCAGTTAGACGTTGACATACGTTGTTGCTGAATAGGTTTTAGTGCAAATAACCCAACAGGTGTCGCTGCTGTGCCGCTTTGGGCAGGATTTAAACGGCTTTACCGATAGTTATATCTCAAGAACTAATGCACGGACTTTCATATTTTTAGAATTCTCATGATCGGCATAGATTGCTACTTACTTTTGGCAGTGTGATAGCGAATTTTGAAGTATCATTATGTATGAGATAGTAGAAAGTTTTGGGATTGGCACATCTGATTTGTTAAATTAGACATCGAAAACCTGTTGTACCTTAGCTTTTGGAGGGTAGTGTATTTATGTTATCCATCAATTAGAAGAAAAAGAATATTTTACATGAAAATGTATGAATGCATTTATAAAATAAAGTTTTAAATTTACTAAAAACATTATTACTTGCATATCAGCCGAACGCCAGAGATTAATGGCCATAGAAGACGCCAAATATTTCTCTATTTATAGTAATTATTTTAAGTTTTATTATTTTACTGTTTTGAGCGTGTATCTCAAATGCACATACTTAAAACTTGTATTTTAGTAATATCTAACTATATATTTTTAATAAAGATTTAACTTTGTTATGGAATGTTATTCAGAAACAAATACTAGTAAATTATTTCAGTTGCAAAAATTTTAATCTTCTGCATTGTGTTAATATAATCGTGTGGATTAAAATAAACCATAGTTAGAAATTATTATAATAATAATAAAAGTTCAAGACTTTGAGATGCAGTTTTCAGCAAATTTCACATGAAGGTACATTTTTTATACCCGATGATGTAACGAGTAATATCAGCGTTACCCACGTGACGTTTCTGCTTTATAATATAGATATCCTAAATTGTTCATTAATTTCTGTAATGCATACAAACTTCTTATTTAGTAGAAAATATCATGTTTTATTCCTGAGTAGCACATGTTATTATATAAGATTAATTACATTATTTTTGTCAAAAAACGAAAACTGTGAGAAACCTAACGTCTACTGAAACGTTAATAGTCTCAAGAAAGTAGAAATGTGTGACAATTTTAAATTTCATTTTAAAGTAGCTTTTACTCGAAGTAGAGATTAAAATCTAAGAAGAACCATTTTTGAAAATAGATACAGAATTGAAAATAGATGCAATCTTTAACAGATAGATTTTTCTAAAAATAGCATATCGCAAAAGATTTAGTGTGAATGGGTATTAAAGAAAACGGATCAATACAATCCTTTCGGAATCTTTTATTTTATCTTTATGTTTCATCCTACGTTGCATTTGCAATATTTAATGTTTTGGAAGCATTGCATTCATGTTTTCTTTTGTATTATTTTAATAAATTATGCATTGCTTCAAAACGTTAGTTATCTTGGAACGGTTGCATGAAAGGTACTTCAAGATTTTTATGTTTCTTGTATTGCACATTTTTGCCTTATACAGTAATTTTAAACTTTCATATTAGGAGAGTTCTTTCGAATTTATACACAAAGTGTTATATATGTATACATATTTTGCCGAGATTTATAACATGTAAAACAGTTAAAATATACAGGTTTTTCCCGAATTCATTTGCCAAAATGTAAAGGAAGGACAGTACACATGAAGAAGTAATTTTGGTACAGCAATGTGGGGTCGGGAATGAAAAGTGTTGGGGGAAACCAGAAATGTGGAGGAAATGAAATCCTGGGTTCTATTGATATAACAATTACAGTAAGTGCTCAAATAGGCCATTGGCGGCAGACAGCAAGTGATTGGCGAACCTTATTGAATTCCAAGTGTTTATCGTGAACATTTTGACATTTGCATTGTTGAACACTTGCAGCACCGACTGAAAGACTTGCAATGAAATCCTCATCAGATTTAACTGATGACTCTTAGATGAGAGACATATGGAACCTTCGAATGTGTACACCAGTCACTTGCTAGATGCTGACAGGTATGTATCGATGTTGGTGGCGGCACATTTGAGTACTTACTGTGTTATATTAATTCTAATTGCTAAAAAGGTGTAAGATTAACCCTTAAATGCCTGATTTTTCAAAAATCATTGTAATAATGTTTTTCGGCTTTTATTTTTTAAATTAATCATGGGAAAAATACTTTAAAAAATCATATTTTGCTTTAAGTATGGTTTACGGCTAGAAAACAGTTTGTTACTAATAGGCAATACTGGTCTTTAATTCAAAAAATAATTTTCCTTGATAAAATTCTATAATATTAAATACACAAGAATTTTAGGATCTATAATAAGAAATAAATTTTACTTGCTCACTACAGAACAAAATAGGGTATTTCGCAAGCTTCCAAACAAAACAAAAAGAACAAGTAGCAGCAATTGAAAAAATAAATCTATCTTTATTCTTAAAGAGCACAAGTGTTTCCATCTACACATTGAAAATTGATTTAACAAAATTTTCAGAATGTATTTTACCGGCAACATTAGGCATTGTAGATTCAGTATAATTCTAATAGTATTTTAGAGCCTAAATTGGGTATGTTACCGAAAAGCAACACCCGGCATTTAAGGGTTAAAACTTTAAAAACAGTAAAATAGATTTATTTGACTATTGACATGTTTCAACTCATCCAGAATCATTTAAAAATCTAATTGGATGTGCAATCCCAAAACTTTTTTCTATCTTATACATCATATTTCAAAAATTAGTTACACATGTTAATACTTCAATATTATTAGTTCATTACTATACCAACTTTGATTTTCCTCTTAAATTCCTGCTTCAGTCAATTAAATGAACTAAAAACGAGTTAATCTATATCATGATATTTGTTAAAATTAATAGTTTTTACGTATACTGTTGTTTTCTGATGTTTGCGGATAGTCGGCTTAGCTGGAAGTGAGTTCCCGCCTTTGCACTAGCCGCCGATGGACAATTGAACTACGAAAAATCAAGAAAAGTATACAAAAATCGCTATAACACAGCCCCTTTACCGCGCGATATTACCAAATTCAAGGAGGACCTGTTGGCCAAAGTCAAAAACATGCATAAAAATTTTGGTTCAATTGTATGCATAATTTTATACACTTTTCGATTGTACAATAAAGAAAATGGTACAGACATCGTAATTATAGCGCCCCCTTCCAGCGGAATTTTTCCAAATTCAGGGAAGACCTTCAAGCCATGACCAAAAACAAACACAAAAAATTTGGCTCAATTCTATGAATAACTTCATACATTTTTCGATGGTACAATATTCAACACGGCACAAAAATCTCTATTAAAGCGCCTCCTAAAGCGCGGAATTTTTTTCCAAATTAAGGAAGGACCTGCTTGCCATAGCCAAGAACTTAAAATAAAAATTTAATTCAATGCTATGCATAACTTCGTACACTTTTCGATGGTACAATATGCAAAATCGCTATTACAGCGCCCTCTAGCGGCGAATTTTTTCCAAATTCAGGGAGGACCTGCTTGTTATAGCCATAAACTTAAAATAAAAATTTGGTTCAATTCTATGCATAACTTCATACACTTTTGGATGGTACAATATTGAAAATCGCACAAAAATCGCTGTTACAGCGCCCCCTACCAGCGAATGTTTTCCAAATTCAGGGAGGATCTGCTTGCCAAAGACAAAAACTTAACATAAAAATTTGGTTCAGTTCTATGCGTAACTTCATACACTTTTGGATGCTACAATATTCAAAATCGCACAAAAATTGCTGTTACAGCGCCCCCTACCGGCGATTTTTTTTCCAAATTCAGGGAGGACCTACCTGCTATCTCCAAAAACTTAAAATAAAAATTTGGTTCAATTCTATGCATAACTTCATATACTTTTGGATGGTATAATATTCAAAATCGCACAACAATCGCTATTGCAGCGCCCCCTACAGGCTAATGTTTTCCAAATTCACGGAGGATCTACGTGCCATATTCATAAACTTAAAATAAAAATTTTGTTTAATTCTATGCATAACTTCATATACTTTTGGATGATACAATATTCAAAATCGCACAAAAATAGCTATTACAGCACCCCCTACCGGCGAATTTTTTCCAAATTCACGGAGGACCTACGTGCCATATTCATAAACTTAAAATAAAAATTTTGTTCAATTCTATGCATAACTTCATATACTTTTGGATGATACAATATTCAAAATCGCACAAAAATAGCTATTACAGCGCCCCCTACCGGCGAATTTTTTCCAAATTCAGGGAGGATCTGCTTGCCATAGCCAAGAACTTAAAATAAAAATTTAATTCAATGCTATGCATAACTTCGTACACTTTTCGATGGTACAATATGCAAAATCGCTATTACAGCGCCCTCTAGCGGCGAATTTTTTCCAAATTCAGGGAGGACCTGCTTGTTATAGCCATAAACTTAAAATAAAAATTTGGTTCAATTCTATGCATAACTTCATACACTTTTGGATCGTACAATATTCAAAATCGCACAAAAATCGCTATTATAGCGCCCCCTACCGGCGAATGTTTTCCAAATTCACGGAGGACCTATGTGCCATATTCATAAACTTAAAATAAAAATTTTGTTCAACTCTATGCATAACTTCGTACACTTTTCGATGGTACAATATGCAAAATCGCTATTACAGCGCCCTCTAGCGGCGAATTTTTTCCAAATTCAGGGAGGGCCTGCTTGTTATAGCCATAAACTTAAAATAAAAATTTGGTTCAATTCCATGCATAACTTCATACACTTTTGGATGGTACAATATTCAAAATCGCACAAAATTCGCTGTTACAGCGCCCCCTACCAGCGATTTTTTTCCAAATTCAGGGAGGACCTACGTGCCATATCCATAAACTTAGAATAAAAATTTTGTTCAATTCTATGCATAACTTCATATACTTTTGGATGATACAATATTCAAAATCGCACAAAAATAGCTATTACAGCGCCCCCTACCGGCGAATTTTTTCCAAATTCAGGGAGGATCTGCTTGCCATAGCCAAAAACTTAAAATAAAAATTTGGTTCAATTCTATGCATAACTTCATACACATTTTGATGGTACAATGGCGACAGACAGACGGACACACGGACAGACAGACATTTTCTATAAACATGTTTTTTGGGATCTCTGACCCCTAAAACATGTAAATCCGTCGAAAACCGGAAGTCGAAAAAAAATTCGATTACAATACTTTCTTCTATTGCAGATAGAAGAAAGTAACAAACAAATAAGGATATTATGAAATTGCACGGTCTATAATGCAATGAATTGAAGCGCCACCATCAAGTTTTTCATGTACCGCACGTTAATTTTTTACTTTCTTCTATCTTCAGTAGAAGAAAGTATTGTAATCGAAATTTTTCTCGACTTCCGATTTTCGACGGATTTACACGCTTTAGGAGTCAGAGATCCCAAAAAACATGTTTATAGAAAATGTCTGTCTGTCCGTCTGTCTGTCTGTCGCCATTGTACCATCAAAAAGTGTATGAAGTTATGCATAGAATTGAACCAAATTTTTATATTAAGTTTTCGGCTATGGCAAGCAGGTCCTCCTTGAAATTGGAAAAAAATCGCCGGTAGGGGGCGCTGTAATAGCGATTTTTGTGCGATTTTGAATATTGTACCATCCGAAACTGTATGAAGTTATACATAGAATTGAACCAAATTTTTATTTTAAATTTTTGGCTATGGCAAGCAGATCCTCCCTGAATTTAGAAAACATTCGTCGGTAGGGGGCGCTGTCATAGCGATTTTTGTGCGATTTTGAATGCTGTACTATCCAAAAGTGTATGAAGTTATGCATAGAATTGAACCAAATTTTTATTTTAAGTTTTAGGCTATGCCAAGCAGGTCCTTCCTTAATTTGGAAAAAAATCGCCGATAGGGGGCGCTGTAATAGCGATTTTTGTGCCATTTTGAATATTGTACCATCGAAAAGTGTATGAAGTTATGCATAGAATTGAGTCTACTTTTTTGTGTTTGTTTTTGGTCATGGCACGAAGGTCCTCCCTGAATTCCTCCGGAAGTGGGCGCTATACTTGCGATGTCTGAACCATTTTCATTATTGTACCATCGAAAAGTGTATAAAGTTATGCATAGAATTGAACCAATTTTTTTTTGTATGTTTCTGGCTATGGCAAGCAAGTCTTCCCTGAACTTGAAAAAATTCCGCCTGAAGAGGGCGATATAATTGGGTCTCTGTGCGATTTTCATTATTGTACCATCGAAAAGTGTATGCATTTATGCATAGAATTGAACCAAATTTTTTGAGTACTTTTCTAACTATGGCAAACAAGTCCTCCCTGTATTTGAAGAAAATCTGCCGGAAGGGGGGCGCTGTAATAGAGATGTTTGTGACATTTTCTTTGTTGTACAATCGAAAAGTGTATAAAATTATGCATACAATTGAACCAAAATTTTTGTGTACGTTTTTTGCTTTGGCCAACAGGTCCTCCTTGAATTTGGAAATAACGCGTGGTAAAGGGGCTCTGTGATAGCGATTTTTGTATACTTTTCTTGATTTTTTGTAGTTCTATTGTCAGTCGGCGGATCGTGCAAAAGGTGGAACTCGCTTCCTGCTAAGCCGGCTATTCGCAAACATCTGATAACAACAGAATAAGGAAAAACTATTAATTAAAAAAAAATATCATGATATATATTAACTCGTTTTTAGTTCATTTAATTGACTGAAGCAGAAATTTAAGATGAAAATCAAAGTTGGTATAGTATTGAACTAATAATATTGAAGTATTAACATGTGTAGCTAGTTTTTGAAATATTGGCAGATCCAACTAGTTTTATTTTTCTTGCATGCTTATTTCTAATTTTTAAAACCTTGAGTACATCGAGCCACGGTTTTGGTAAGCTGAATGATACTGGAGGTACTCAAGAGTTTAGAAAATAGAAATGAACATCCAAGAAAAATAAAAAAATGTAACATGCGTTACATAAAAAACTGAATGGTGGCGTTTCAGTTCATTGCATCATAGACCGTGCAATTTCAGAATATCCTTGTTTGTTTGTTTTGAAAATGATTCTAAATGAGTTGAAACATGTCAACAGTCAAATAAATCTATTTTACACTTTTTTAAGTTTTAATATTACACATTTTTAGCAGTTAGGAGTAATATATTATTAGAAGGTGTTAAATTGTTATATACTTATGTTATTATGCGTTTTATGTCAATAAAACGCTTGTTTTCATTTACTGCGCATTTCTTGTTTTTCTCCAAAACTTTCCATTTTCGACCTACATTGCTGTACTAAAATTGCTTCTTTATGTGTTCTTTACCTTCTCTTACAGTTTGGTACATGAATTCGGTTACACGCTGTATAATAGCACAATTAATAATACAGGGATTTAAAAAAAATACATTACAAAATAAGATTCAGTATTATAAAGTGAATACTTGTTAGAGTATCGCAGACGTCATATTTACGTCGTAACGACCACACGAATATATTAAGAAAAAGAAGAAACAACGTATAAAGGCACAAATAAAATGTGTTTAAAAGCATACAGCTGTTTCAAAACCTCTAAGGTTTCCTCAACAGTGCTTAAAATAAAAGTTAAAACTAAGACATTGTATAAACAGAGGGGGGGGGGGAGAGGTGGACAGAGAGTCAGAAAAGCGTACCTTTCAGCTCTACTGCCAACGGTGAAATGCGACCTACGGCTGACAAACAGTTACGGAGTTGATGTCACGCGCATATTCAGGGAGACCAATCAAAATACCCAATTGCTCTGGAAGAGTCCAAACCCAGAAGGAGAAAAAGGGGAGGGAGTGGAGGGAATTATAGGAAATTAAACCATACCTTTGAAAAATTGGGCGTACTAGATAAATCATTAACTAAACTGTTTGAATTTTTCCATATGTGGTAAGCCTCCCAGAAGTCCAGGTCATAGATTGAAGTACATTTCTGTATTATGGAGGCTTCGGAAAATTTAAAATTATGGTTGTTGGACCAGCAGTGGTTGGCAATAGCGGAACGTTTGATATCACAATTTTTAACGCAAGTTTTATGCTCTCCCAAACGGATCTTAAGGGCACGCTTCGTTTGACCAATGTACATTTTGTTGCATTCGCAAGATATCCTGTAAATACCCCAATTTGAAAAACTGTCAATTGGATGTTTCAGATTTGTGAATTGAATTTTATTAAAAGGAGTATAAACTACTTTAAAGTCAAATTTTGACAAGATTTTAGAAATTTGATGGCATATTTTCGGAAAATATGGGAGTATAATTAAATTTTCATTACCGACAGTATTAGCCCTGGATTTTGTACGTTTACTTAGTTTGTTATGAATGGAATCTACGATTTCAGCTGTAAAACCTCGATCAATGGCAATAGATTTAATGTAGTCTAATTCTGGTTTTAGTAAACTGTCGGAAGAACAAAAATTTAAAGCCCTGTAAACATAACTGTTAAAGGCAGCCAACTTTTGATTAGGTGGATGGGATGAAAGGCGATGTGGGGGTAAGGATACTGCGAATGGTTTACGGTAAACAGTAGTGTGAAACAAATTATTTTCGCGGAAAACCATAACATCAAGAAAGGGCAAACGACTGTTATTTTCGAGTTCGAAAGTGAACTGAATATGTTCATCTATAGAATTCATAATATCGAGAATATTAGTAAGATTAAGATCATCAGAGTTTAATAATGCAAAGCAGTCATCGACATAGCGGATGTAAAATGGAAAGGATAATATCTTGAAAAGGTTTGATTCGTAATAGTGCATGTAAATATCACTGAGGATGGGGCTGAGGGGGGAGCCCATGGACAAACCATCAGTCATGCAATAAAAATTACCATTAAAAATGAATGTGTTTTGCGATAAACAAATGCTAGTAAGATGAATAAGCTCATCAATTTCGTAATATGAATAATGAAATTCTTGTAGGCGTAATTTAAGACAATTTAAAGCACCTTGAACCGGTACGTTAGTAAATAGTGATTTAACGTCGAATAAAACCATACTATTGTTTTGAGTACCACTGAAGCTACGAAGCTTATTAACAAACTCATAAGAGTTCCTGCAAGTGTAGATATTGTTAGAGAGCAGGGGGGAGAAAATAGAGGTCAAATATTTCGCTAATTTATAGGAAGAGGTACCAATGTTCGAAACTATTGATCTGAAAGGAATGCCTTGTTTATGGACTTTTGGGAGCGCATAAAATCTTGCGCAGTGTGACACTGAAGGAATGAGGGATAATTTAACGTTGTTGGAAATGAGTGGAGAGTGCTCGATAGCCGATTTTATAGTTTTCAATTCTTTTTGAGAAGGATCAGATTTAATCTTTTTATAAGGACCCTCGTCTATCAAGTCTTGTGTTTTGGATAGGTAATCAGACCTGTCCATAACAACAATCTGGCCACCCTTATCAGCCTTGCTGATAACTATGTCAGTATTAGATTTTAGATTTTTTATGCAACTTGATGCAGCTTTGCTGATATTGGATTTAGGAAGGTTATTATTGAAATTCACATTATTGGTGATTAAGTGTCTAATTGAATCCTTCTGAGAAGGGTTTAAGGCACTGAACTTGAACGCTCTTTCGATGGGGGCAATCACATGAGGAAAAGACGGTTTAGTAGTAAGTGCAAAATTATTATTTAATTTAAGATAATGGATTTCATCCTGAGTAAGGTTAGCACTTGAAAGATTGATAATGGCATTCTGGTTAACCAACGGTAAGGTATTGGGTAAACTATAGTTATGTTTACTAGAGAGTAAATTAAATTTCGTTTTCAAAGTAGCTATATGTTTGGTAGACTTGCTTCTTGCACTAAACCAAGACTGGTTGTCAATGGAAGTGAAATCGTGATGTGAGTTGGATAGATTAAGATGACAACCAGTCTTGGTTTAGTGCAAGAAGCAAGTCTACCAAACATATAGCTACTTTGAAAACGAAATTTAATTTACTCTCTAGTAAACATAACAATAGTTTACCCAATACCTTACCGTTGGTTAAACAAAATGCCGTTATCAATCTTTCAAGTGCTAACCTTACTCAGGATGAAATCCATTATCTTAAATTAAATAATAATTTTGCATTTACTACTAAACCGTCTTTTCCTCATGTGATTGCCCCCATCGAAAGAGCGTTCAAGTTCAGTGCCTTAAACCCTTCTCAGAAGGATTCAATTAGACACTTAATCACCAATAATGTGAATTTCAATAATAACCTTCCTAAATCCAATATCAGCAAAGCTGCATCAAGTTGCATAAAAAATCTAAATTCTAATACTGACATAGTTATCAGCAAGGCTGATAA
Source organism: Maratus speciosus (assembly GCA_963932465.1). Taxonomy (NCBI): domain Eukaryota; kingdom Metazoa; phylum Arthropoda; class Arachnida; order Araneae; family Salticidae; genus Maratus; species Maratus speciosus. The sequence continues at coordinate 436,979,793 of OZ010800.1, forward strand.
GGGTGGCCAGATTGTTGTTATGGACAGGTCTGATTACCTATCCAAAACACAAGACTTGATAGACGAGGGTCCTTATAAAAAGATTAAATCTGATCCTTCTCAAAAAGAATTGAAAACTATAAAATCGGCTATCGAGCACTCTCCACTCATTTCCAACAACGTTAAATTATCCCTCATTCCTTCAGTGTCACACGCGCAAGATTTTATGCGCTCCCAAAAGTCCATAAACAAGGCATTCCTTTCAGACCAATAGTTTCGAACATTGGTACCTCTTCCTATAAATTAGCGAAATATTTGACCTCTATTTTCTCCCCCCTGCTCTCTAACAATATCTACACTTGCAGGAAGTTTTATGAGTTTGTTAATAAGCTTCGTAGCTTCAGTGATACTCAAAACAATAGTATGGTTTTATTCGACGTTAAATCACTATTTACTAACGTACCGGTTCAAGGTGCTTTAAATTGTCTTAAATTACGCCTACAAGAATCTCATTATTCATATTACGAAATTGATGAGCTTATACATCTTACTAGCATTTGTTTATCGCAAAACACATTCATTTTTAATGGTAATTTTTATTGCATGACTGATGGTTTGTCCATGGGCTCCCCCCTCAGCCCCATCCTCAGTGATATTTACATGCACTATTACGAATCAAACCTTTTCAAGATATTATCCTTTCCATTTTACATCCGCTATGTCGATGACTGCTTTGCATTATTAAACTCTGATGATCTTAATCTTACTAATATTCTCGATATTATGAATTCTATAGATGAACATATTCAGTTCACTTTCGAACTCGAAAATAACAGTCGTTTGCCCTTTCTTGATGTTATGGTTTTCCGCGAAAATAATTTGTTTCACACTACTGTTTACCGTAAACCATTCGCAGTATCCTTACCCCCACATCGCCTTTCATCCCATCCACCTAATCAAAAGTTGGCTGCCTTTAACAGTTATGTTTACAGGGCTTTAAATATTTGTTCTTCCGACAGTTTAATAAAAACAGAATTACACTACATTAAATCTATTGCCATTGATCGAGGTTTTACAGCTGAAATCGTCGATTCCATTCATAACAAACTAAGTAAACGCACAAAATCCAGGGCTAATACTATCGGTAATGAAAATTTAATTATACTCCCATATTTTCCGAAAATAAGCCATCAAATTTCTAAAATCTTGTCAAAATTTGACTTTAAAGTAGTTTATACTCCTTTTAATAAAATTCAATTCACAAATCTGAAACATCCAATTGACAGTTTTTCAAATTGGGGATATCTTGCGAATGCAACAAAATGTACATTGCTCAAACGAAGCGTGCTTTTAAGATCCGTTTGGGGGAGCATAAAACTTGCGTTAAAAATTGTGATATCAAACGTTCCGCTATTGCCAACCACTGCTGGTCCAACAACCATAATTTTAAATTTTCCGAAGCCTCCATAATACAGAAATGTACTTCAATCTATGACCTGGACTTCTGGGAGGCTTACCACATATGGAAAAATTCAAACAGTTTAGTTAATGATTTATCTAGTACGCCCAATTTTTCAAAGGTATGGTTTAATTTTCTATAATTCCCTCCACCCCCTCCCCTTTTTCTCCTTCTGGGTTTGGACTCTTCCAGAGCAATTGGGTATTTTGATTGGTCTCCCTGAATATGCGCGTGAGATCAACTCCGTAACTGTTTGTCAGCCGTAGGTCGCATTTCACCGTTGGCAGTAGAGCTGAAAGGTACGCTTTTCTGACTCTCTGTCCACCTCTCTCCCCCCCTCTGTTTACACAATGTCTTAGTTGTAACTTTTATTTTAAGCACTGATGAGGAAACCTTAAAGGTTTTGAAACAGCTGTATGCTTTTAAACACATTTTATTTGTGCCTTTATACGTTGTTTCTTCTTTTTCTTAATATATTGGCACAAAGTACAATCCTTCCCCACTTTTTATGACACGAATATATTTCGCTCAAGTTTTTTAAAGTTTTCAACGTCTCCCAATTTTAATCTTTACTCCATCAAATGAGGAAACTATGTGCAGTTCACTATCAAAAGCAATTTCTTTAAAACTGTTTCTCAATTTACCGATTTTTGTGTGAATTTTAAAACAATTTTGAAGCATGCATTTTTTTCAATATGGATGCAATCCAATTACGGAAGTTCAGAAGGTAGCGCTTAAAACAATGTAAACAATTCACCACTATTCAAATTCGTGTAATATTCAATAACTATACTACCAAAATGAGTTGTATCTTCACAAATAATTAAATACATATCCACGAATTTATCAGATATGTAATCGAACTACGAGCCTAAATGCATATATATTCAGGATCACAGGTTTTTATAAATAGTGAAATCTTTTGTAATTATCGATGGCATACGGTTATATTAAAGTATATAATATGCTTTTCTTTGTAGTTGATGGTCAATCCAAGAAAATATATTAAATATAAAAATTCCATTATAGTATTCAATTTAAAAAGATTTTTCCAATTTTCTGTTCACCATGCAGTATATCGATGATCTTTATCTCCAGTAAGGGTTCCATAGCCTGTTTTTCTTAATGGGTCTCAGGACTCTTAAACTGGAAAAAAGATTTAAAAAAAAGACCATTTTCAACATTTAATATCTTAAAATATGTACAATTTTAAAACACAATTTTTATTGGGTTGAAAGATATATTTTCTGTCATTCCATCTATTTAAAAAATTGTAAGTTGCAGAATTAGTATTTAAGGGGGCTCCAAGCTGTCAGACATTTGCCGAGCAGAAAACTGGTATGACAGCTTACGCGCAGGATTACAAAATAAACTTTGCAACTAGAATGGAATTTTTTGTGCCTAATTATACTTCAGATTGTAATAATTACCCTCAACCTAAATAATTTGTATTTAAAGCATTTTTATATTTTTAATACAGAGGTGTATTTAGCTAATGAAAATTTTGGAAAATTTGAAAGGTATAATCACCTAAATAAAATATTTTTTTGAAAAATAAAAGGAAATTTTAGGTTCAGTTTATACCGACTAACATGAAACATATGTTTTGAAAATTTAATGAAAAAATATTCTGAAGATTTTGATATATCCTGCGCGTTGTGCCCCAAAACGTCATTTGGAGAAAAATGACTTCAAAGTTACGGAAACACTGCTTTAGCTATTGGGCGGGTATAATTCAAAAACCATAACTTCTGTTCTAATGGGAATTTCAAAGAAACAACTATATAAAAATGTTCGACAAAGATAAGAGTTTAACATCTAAAAAAATTACAATTTCGAAAATTTTGAAGCTTTAAGAGTCCTGATACCCCTTAAAACATCTGACACCTCCTTAGGGTTCAGGAGACCTCCTTTCCTTCCTGTATTTAATTGGACTCCATAGACCTTACAACCGAAATGATCTTAGAGTAAGTTGAACAATGGAATCTAATAATTATGTTGAAAGTGGATGAGTTAAGGTTTTTCTTCCAATTGCTCTAATTTTATTTCTATGAATTATCAATATGATTTTTCTGCGGTTCTTATCATCTATCCCTTTGCTACCTTTTTTTTTTTTTTTTTGTAGGCTTCTGACAGGATTTTGTATATGTTAACTAATACTCCAATTTTACATAATGACATTTAACGTTTTTACTTCTTTCAAATACCTCACATTTCTTGATTTCATGACATGTCCTTCTTTTCCTTCTTTCTATCTCTGTACATAGGTATTCCTATCTTGCGACTGTCTTATCACTTCCAACAGCATACTAAAACTAAAAAAAAGAATCTGTGTCTGTACGATTCATGAAGGATCAGGGCCTACAGTGCCCAGCTCTGTTTACTTGACCCTTGGCCGCAAAGTGCTAAGAAGCATCTGCACCGGCCGGATGGTCAGCCCAATGCGAGACCCTCAGTGTTTAGTTCCCAAGCAAGCTTGGTCCTCATTTCATCGACTCCGAAGGGATGGAAGGTTGTGTGCACCTTGTCAAGCCGGAAGCCGAGCTCGCAACCTATAGCGTGGCAGACAGGCGTGCTAACCACTACGCTACTGGGCTTCCAACAGCATGCATAGCTAGTATTTTTCCGTATTTTTTAAGGGGTCTCAGGACTCTTAAAATGGGGAAAAAAGAAAAAAAAAAGACCATTTTCCACATTTAATATCTTAAAATGTATTTGATTTTAAGACCATAATTTAATTGGGTTTAAAGATAAAAGCATGTTCTTTCATTTCGTGTATTTCAAAAATTGCAAGATGCAGAATTATTATTTACAGGAGGCCCCAAACTGTCAGACATTTGACGAGCAGATTATCCGCATGATATCCGCTGCGGGTATAACTCGCAGGATAACAAATTACATTTTGCAACTAGAAGGAAATTTTTGGGCCAACTTATACTTTAGATCGTAATGATTACCCTGAACCTAAATAAATTTGTATTTAAAGCCTTTTTTTTTAATTTTTAATAGAAAGTTATATTTAGCTAATGCAAAATTTAGAAAATTTCAACAATATAATCACCTATAAAAATATTCTTTTGAAAAATAAAAAGGAAATTTTAGGTTCAGTTTATACAGACTAACATGAAATATATGTATCGACAATTTCATGAAAAAATATTCAGAAGTTTTTGAAATATCGTGCGCGTTATGCTCAAAAACGTCATTTGAAGAAAAATGATTTCAAATTTTCAGAATCGCCACTCCAGCTATTGAGCGGGTATAATTCTAAAAGACATAACATCTGTTCTAAAGGGAATTTCAAGGAAACAATTACATAAAAATGTTCAGAAAAGATAAGAGTTTAACATCTAAAAAAATTAAAAATGCGATAATTTTAACGGTTTAAGAGTCCTAAGACCCCTTAAATCAATTGAACCTTTTTAGACACAGAAATGTTATTTAATTAATTAAGCCAAATAGGTACAGCATAGAAATAAATACTTAACTAAATAGCTTTACTGATTAAATTTTCTGGTTCTATACATGTTTGGGGGGTTTTAAAACAGCTGAAAAATTGCTTGCTATGAGGATTTAACATACAACGTCGGAAGGTTTGTTTTGGTCATTTTCAATATAGTGCTCAAACATTTCACTTCAGTTCAGAAGAGTTGGCTTAATGTTACCCCGAAAACAGTTGCCTGCTTTTTTAAGAGAAAACTTTTTTTTCTAATACTTTAATTACAGTTTGTTCTTTGAAATGACGCGGTTATTTATTTGAGATATTAAAATGTACAATTAACTATTTAATTCTGCGAAGTGTTGACAAATTATCAATAAAACTTTTATTTTTTTTTATATTCTGATATGTAACACAAATTCCGAATAATCATATTCGCATTATCTTACAGATTCAGTAAGTTAAATATCAATGTTGTAGATTAGATGTAGCTGTCTATATTAAACAAAATCTGCTAAATAGACATTGTCGATCCCTTGCAAGAATATAAGCGTTGCTTACTGATGAACTATATGGATTTTTGAATTTATTTTGTATTAAAGCTTATTTTGTGAAACATTTTAATTTCTTACTGATTATATTATTATTATATACTGATATATACTGATTATATTTTTATTCTTAACAATCTTATATATTCCCTTTCAATTATGTGAAAATATGTACTGAGGTAGATAAACTAATGGTTTTAGGAATGATACTTTAACAAATTCACAGAGGAGCTATATCTTTTCTACAAAATAATGTAGGTTAAGTCGTTATACTTATTAGAATAGCACGAGTTGGAGTTTTCAGGAAACTTGCATTAAACAATTTATTATTGTACACGCAGGTATTTAATTTGTTGATGTTCCGCAGGAAGGAGAAAATCACTTGAATTTTTCCTACAAATTCTATTTTAAAATCTGTCAGTGCATTTTAAACAAAATGTGAAAAATCTGTTTGGTGCAATATCTGTTTATTAGAAAATCAAGGCGTGTAAAAAGCAAATAAGAAAAAAGACTCAGAAAACGTAACGTAACTTAAAATGATTTGTAAAAGATGTGTTTACAAAAATATCTACAAAAAATCTATAGTTGCTGCTGATGCATTTACAAAAATATATTTATAAGAAGCTCGATATAAAATCAATTATTGCTGCAATGTAAAACATTTCTCACTACACTACAAAAAAATCTGTGAAGTTACTGAAATTTTTCTAGGAAACTGAGATTTCTAGAACTATTTATGTAACGGCAACAACAGTATCTGTTGCATGATTTTTTGTTGTTGCCGTTACATAAACTAGGGGATCGTACCCGGACTTCCCGGGTTAATGAATATAGGTGAAAATATTTTTTTAAATTGAAAACTAATAATTTTTTTATATGCAATAAACTTTTGTAGATTGCCCACTTACATTAAAAAAGCATTTTTCATATGGAAAATACGATTTGTATAATCAAATAAATTTTTGAAATTTATCAAAAGCTATATCTTCTTATTAGCCGCATGCTAAGAGTTATTTGACCAAGATTTTGCTACTTATGGCATTGTTTTATATTCTGATAATTTCAGAGCTTATACCTGTCTGTTAAATTTGTGTTTTATTTATATTATTTTATTTAATTATTGATAGGGAAGTTTTTTTTTTTTTAATGGATATTAGCCGTAAGAAAATGATGAACTCTTTATCTTTTTTTAAGGGCAACCGGATTAATCTTTCGTAATCGAGCTCCGCGCGATATAGATAAATTTAAAAAATATTTCATGCTTTAAAATTGTTTTTAAACCCACAGACAATCAGTAAACTGAGATGAACTCTGCAAACAAATTCCATTTGAAAAAAAAAATCCTATTTGGTGGTTTAAAAATTTAAATTGTACGATTACAAATATGTTAGATTTGTGTTTTTACAATATTATTCTTTTATTTGTTCATAAAAGAAGTATTAATTTCGTTAATTTGTCTTTCATAAGTATGTTGTATGTTAGATTGGTGGTGTTTTTAATGTTATTATTTTATTTGTTTATAAAGGAAGTATTAATTTCGTCATGCAAAAATAGTCAGAAACAAATGCTGAAAAATGTTTGTTGCTTTATGTGCAAAATGTTTATTATTATTATGTATTGAAACCGGCACATGATAAGATAAACTTTAAAAAATCATGCTTAAAAATTATTTTAGAAAACATCAGTCAATGAATACAGTTTCTAAACAAATTGCATTTAAAAGTAAATTTTTTTCCCCTATGCGACGAAAATTAAAAATTTACGATGGTCAGAAGATTAAAAAATTGCAGTAGCGAAAATTTCAAGACCGAAATTTGATCGTGAAGTGTTGCCATTCGCAAAATGACGTCAGCGTTACGCACAGATACGTTTGCTCTTTATAATATAGATACTTAATCAGTAAAATATAATAAAGATCAGTTATTAGGATGCGGTTATCGACTGAAGCTCTTATGCTTGGTATTCCGGAATGAAAAACAGCAATTTTCAATTTCTCAAAATTTGCATACGCAATTTTCATAACCACATTCATCATTTTTTAAAAATTTGTATTTTGTTTGATCATTTAAAAATCATTTTAACTCAAAACTTGAAGTCTCGATTAACAGCAACATCTTTTATGTGAACAGACGCACCCTTTACTGGAGATTCTAATCTCAATTCCGGAGAGTAAAATTTCCGTAATTTATGTCTTTTAGACGCATTTCAGTTAAAATGTTTAGTTTTATCTAAGAAAATGATCGTTTTCTTTTAAACATTGCTTCATTTTCACTTAATTAAGCATTTCGCCTAGTGTCTGAATCTTAGTATCAGTACACATGCAGAAGGAAAAACAATATAGAAAATTTATGAGGAAAAACGCGTGTTTTCAAAAACAGTACGTCATTTTCCGTTCAAAATAGTAAATCCTTAATGGTATTTTGCGCCACTAAACCCTATACAACAACTTTTATCAACAATTTTGAATTTTTATCAGATAATCACATAAATAAAGTTAAATAAACCTCATTATTTCTCTCTTCTCTGCAATATTGAAAGCTATCTTATTACCATCATTTTGAAGAAGTTTCATAGAATACTTTTAAAATAAAAATATAATAATGGGATATTAAAAAAAAAAAAACAGCTAAGGGGGGAACACAAAATGAACAGTTATCAGTTAAAAAATTCATCAGCAAATTTGGTTCAGCAGAAAGCTCAGGCCAGATTAATAAAAAACACACTTGAGACACTATATAGATTATATAAAATTAGGAAAAATTAAATTAAGCAAATTATGTTATTTTGGTAAAATTATAGTATAATGTCTTAAAGAATAGCAATTTTAAAACACGAATTATTTTTTTGCTTGTCTAACTCGGCAAAGCAAATCCATTCAGGCGAGAATCGTCAATTTCTGTAAGATAAATCGCTATTATTTGCATGTCATTTCTCTTCTATAAAGACACTCTAAATTTTTGTAAAACATAGCGTTTTATCAGTGTGTGATTTGCATTATATTATTTTCAAAAGTGAAGCCTTTTCACCTGTGAAGAATTTCAAAGCAGCTGGGCTGTGAAAATGATGCACTTCTACAAAACATAATTCAGGTTTAATAATTAAAATACGCGCTTTTTTTATAAAATGACGTCATTTGCATCCGCTAAAGCAATCCACTTTTACAATCAAGTCTTAAACTTCGTCTATAGTAAAGTATGCATATGACATCATTATCACGGAATAATAGACAATATTCTTGATATAGCCCATATTTTAATCTCAACTTTTTTTTTTCAGATTTTACGAAAAAATTGCAACAAAAAGATACCGTATCATCTATTTTCGACTATTTTCCGTTTACTTTCAATGACTTTCGATAGAAACGGGGTACTTTTGTTGCCACGATAACAAAAATAGTATTAAAAACTACAAAAAAATTAATATCTCATAAATAAATTTAGATACAGTTTTCAAACAAATTGCATTTAAAAGAGAATTTTTTTCCTTATACGACGGTGTAAAAATTTAAAATTTGCGATATTCAGAAGTTTAAAATTTTGCAGTAGAGAAAATTGCAAAACCAAAATTTTATTTCAAATTTCAAATTGTTGCCATTTGCAAAATGACGTATGCGTTACGCACAGATATGTTTGTCCTTTATAATATAGATAGTTCTAGGAATCCCAGTTTCCTAGAAATATATTAGTAATTTCACAGAATTTTTTTACAGTGTACGTTACTCCACCAGGAGCATTTAACTGATATAACTGGTGTAATATTACACCATAATAATTTCAAAATATCAGAATTCACATTATTATGGTGTAACGATACACCAGTTACATCAATTAAAATTACACCAGTCATATCAGTTAAATATTCCATAAAATTGGTGGCAGCACATAAAATTAGTGACAGCATGCTGCCACCAATTTTACGGAGTAACGTTACGACAATTTCTTTACAGTGTTGTGGTATATTTACAAGAGATACATTTATAAAAATATATTTAAAAATATTATTTAAAATGTATCAGTTCATTTTGAATCAAGTTGTAGATGCTCTGATTGGTTCGATATCGGTTAGTTAAAAAATATAATCATGGAAAAATCATATAAAAATAGATGAGAAAATTCTTGTAACAACAAAGATTGAAATATTCTTTAAATAAATATTTCGATATAAAATCTATATTTGCTGCTGATCTATACTCCTAATATAAAGAGGAAAAAATTGTTTATTTGTCGGAGGTAAGCTCTGGAACTACCGAACCGATTCCAAAAGTAATGGTATCAAAATGATGGTGTGAGTCCAACTTAGAACATAGGCTATATCTTATGTCAGTGCCACTACCCCAAAGGGGGTGTAGGAGCAAAAAACGTTCTAAAAATGCGATTTTAGCGTTACTGAAGGGCCTAGAATTATGAAATTTTGAGTATTAGTTACTTATAAGATATAAATTATGTCTAAGAACAGTTCTTAAACAATTCGAAATTTAAAAGGGGTGAGAATGCACAAAAAGCGTTCTAAAAAACGTTCTAAATGGTAGTTTCTACATAATCTCAGGAAATACCAAACGGATTCCAAAAGTAATGGTATCAAAATGATGGTGTTAGTCCAACATAGAACATAGGCTATATTTTATGTCGGCGCCACTACACCAAAGGGGGTGCAGGAGCAAAAAACGTTCTAAAAATGCGATTTATGTGTTACTGAAGGGCCTAGAAATATGAAATTTGAAATATCAGTTACTTATAAGATATAAATGATGTCTAAGAAACAGTTCTTAAACAATTCGAAATTTAAAAGGGGTGAAAATGCCCGAAAAGCGTTCTAAAAAACGTTCTAAATGGAGAATATTACGCAATCTCAAGAAGTACTAAACCGATTTCAAAAATAATGGTGTCAAAATGATGGTGACAACGCTTGCTCCAAGATAGGCTATGTTTTATGTCGGTGTCACCACCCCAAAGGGGGTGCAGGAGCAAAAAACGTTCTAAAAATGCGATTTATGTGTTACTGAAGGGCTTAGAAATATGAAATTTGAAATATTAGCTACTTATTAGGTATAAAGAATTTCTAAGAACAGTTCTTAAACAATTCGAAATTTGAAAGGGGTGAAAATGCGCGAAAATCGTTCTAAAAAACGTTCTAAATGGTGGTTTCTACACAATCTCAGGAAATACCAAACCGATTTAAAAAATAATGGTGTCAAAATAAAGGTGTCAAAGTGACGGTGACAACCCTTGCTCCAACATAGGCTATGTTTTATGTCGGTGCCACTACCCGAAATGGGGGTGCAGGAGCAAAAGACTTTCTAAAAATGCGATTTTTGCGTTACCGAAGGGCCTAGAAATTTGAAATTTGAAATATTAGCTACTTATTAGATATAAAGGATTTCTAAGAACAGTTCTTAAACAATTCGAAATTTAAAAGGGGTGAAAATGCGCAAAAAGCGTTCTAAAAAACGTTCTAATGGTGGTTTCTACACAATCTCAGGAAATTCCAAACCGATCTAAAAAATAATGGCGCAAAATGATGGTGACAACCTTTGCTCCAACATAGGCGATGTTTTATGTCGGTGCCACTACCCCAAAGGGGGTGCAGGAGAAAAACGTTCTAAATTGCGGCTTTTGCGTTACGGAAGGGCCTAGAATCGTGAAATTTGGAATGGTAGTTAGTTATAAGATATCAATGATCTCTAAGGACATTTCGTAAAAAAATCGAAATTTAAAAGGGGGTCAAAATGCGCAAAAAGCGTTGCAAAAAACTTTCTAAATTGCGATTTCTATGCAATCTCAGGAAGTACTGAACCGATTTCAAATATAATGGTGTAAAAATGATGGTGACAGATCTTGCTCCAAGATAGGCTATATTTTATTTCTATTTCCACTACCCCAGAGGAGATGCAGGAGCAAAATTCGCGAAAAGCGTTCTAAAAACGTTCTAAATGCCGATTTGTCGGCAATATCTCAGGAAAAATTAATCTGATTTCAAACGTAATAGTAGGAAATTGATGTTGACAGCCTCTGCTCTAACATAGACACTATTTTATGTCGTTATCACTATCACCAAGACGTTGCAGGAGCAAAAAAGCGTTCTACATTTCGATTTTTGTGATCGGTAGAGGCTAGCAACTTAAAATTAGGCAAGGTACATATTTATTAGATTTAAATGATCTTTAAGAACAGTTTCGAAAAAATTGGAAATTTAAAAAGGGGTGAAAACGCGCGAAAAGCGTCCTAAAAACGTTCTAAATTGCGATTTCTACTCAATCTAAGGAAATACCAAAGCTATTTCAAAAGTAATGGTTTCAAATAAATGGTGACAGTCCTTGCTATAACATAGGTTATATTTTATGTTGCTGTCACTACCATCTGAGGCTGAGGGTTGCAAAAGCAAAACATGTTCTAATTTGCGTTTTTTGCACAACTGAGGGGTCTAACACTTTGAAGTATGGCATGGTATTTACTTACAAGATGCAACTGCTTTCTAAGAACAGTCGAAAGAAAATTGCAAATTAAAAAAAATGAAGTGAGTGAAAAACGTTATAAATTACAATTTTTAAGCAAACCTATAAATTACCAAACCGGTTAAAAAAATAATGATGACAAATTTTGGTGATAGAATCTGCTCAAACATAAGCTATATTTTATGTCTGTTCCACTACCACCAGAGGGTTGCAGGAGCTAAAAACTTTCTAAATTGCGATTTCTGTGATACTGAAAAGGCTAGAAACTTTAAATATGACATGGTAGTTACTTATAAAATATAAATGCCTTCGAAGGAACGTCGAAAATAAATTCGAATTAAAAAGGGGTGAAGCGAAGGGGAGGTGCGAAAAGCATTCTAAAAAAGTTCTAAATTACGATTCTATGCAATTTCAGGGAATATAAACCGATTATAAAAGTAATAGTTGCGAATCAAGTAACAGTCTCTGATCCTACACAGGCTATATTTAATGTCGGTGATTCTACCACCTGGGGTTCACAGGAACAACAAACGTTCTAAAAAAGGGCTTTAAAAGCTTTTTAAATTACGTTTCTGTGGAATATTAGGAAATAACAAACCGATTTAAAAATTATTGTTGGCAAATTAATGGTGACAGTTCCTGTTTCAACATAGCCCTTTATGTTGAGAGAGGTGGTAGGACTTGGAATTTGACATGATGGTTAATTTTAAGATGTAAGAAGATGGTTTCTAAAAATTCAAAATTTCAAATGAATACTGAAATGAGCGTATTAATTGAGCATAACAGTTTCAAAATATTTTTTAAATTATCATTTATTTAGTTTTACTTCATTTTATTAATTTAAGTCTCATTTCTGTCTAATGTAGTGTAATAATGATGTGTAATCAAACTGTGTTTTAAATAGTAATTTTTGAATTATTCCTAAACGTAATAAGTACCTTTTAATAAAAAAAAACTTTTAATAAAATAAAATATTACCTTTTAATAAAATATTAATTTAGTTAGTACATTTTAATAAAAATTAGACATATAAATATTACTTGGCATATTTCAAATATTACGCGAGCAAAGCCGCGGGGTTTGCTAGTAATAATATAATAATAATATTAATATTATAAAGAGGTAAAAATTGTTTATTTGTAGGAGGTAAGCTCTGGAACTACCGAACCGATTCCAAAAGTAATGGTATCAAAATGATGGTGTTAGCCCAACTTAGAACATAGGCTATATCTTATGTCCGTGTCACTGGCCAAAAAGGGGTGTAGGAGCAAAAAACGTCTAAAAATGCGATTTTTGTGTTACTGAAGGGCCAAGAAACATGAAATTTGGAATGGTAGTTACTTATAAGATACTAATGATCGCTAAGGACATTTCTTTAAAAAATCGAAATTAAAAAGGGGTGAAAATGCGCGAAAAGCGTTCTAAAAAACGTTCTAAATGGTGATTTTTACGCAATTTCAAGAAGTACCAAACCGATTTAAAAATAATGGTGTCAAAATGATGGTGATAACCCTTGCTCCAACATAGACTACATTTTATGTCTGTGCCACTACCCTTAAAGGGGGTGCAGAGCAAAAATCGTTCGAAATTGCGATTTTGTGTTAGTGAAGGACCCAGATACATGGAATTTCGCATGGTAGTTACTTATAAGATATAAATGATCTCTAAGTACATTTTATAAAAAAATCGAAATTTAAAAGGGGTGAAAATGCGCGATAAGAGTTCTAAAAAACGTTCTAAATAGCGATTTCTACGCAATCTCAGAAAGTACCCAACCTATTTCAAAACTAATGGTTGGAAATTGATGATGACAGCCCTTGCTCCAACATAGAATCTACTTCATGTCGGTGTCACTACCTGTCGGAACATTTCCTAAAAAATCGAAATTTAAAAGGGTTGAAAATGAGCGAAAAGCGTTCTAAAAAACTTTCTAAATTGCGATTTCTACGCAATCTCGGGAAGTACCGAACCGATTTAAAAAATAATGGTATGAAAACGATGGTGGCAGCCCTCGCTCCAACATAGGCTGTATATCATGTCGGTGCCACTACCCCGAAGGGGATGAAGGAGCAAAAACGATCTAGATTGCTTTTTCTGTAATACTGCAGGGGCTAGCAATTTAAAACTAGGCATGGTAGTTACTTATTAGATATAAATGATCTCTAAGAACATTTCCTAATTAATTCGAAATTTAAAACGAGTGAAAATGGACGAAAAACGTTCTGAAAAACGTTCTAAATTGCTATTTCTACGCAATATCAGAAATTAACCAACCGATTTCTAAAGTAATGGTTGGAATTGATGATGACAGCCCTTGCTCCAATATCGGATCTATTTCATGTCGGCGTCACTACCACCTTGCCGTTGCATTTAAAAAAACATTCTAAATTGTGATTTTTGTAATAATGAAGGGGCTAGCAACTTGAAATTTGGCATGGTAGTTAATTATGAGATGTAAATACTCTCTGAGAAGGGTTCTTTAAAAATTTTTAATTTAAAAGGGGTGAAAATGAACGAAAAGCGTTTTAAAAACGTTCTAAATAGCGATTTCTACGCAATCTCTGAAAATATAAACCGATTTCAGAAATAATGGTTTCAAATTGAGGGTGACAGTCCCCGCTCTAACATAGCCTATATTTGTCGTTGTTGTTACAACCACCTGAGGGGTTATAGGAGTAAAAAGTGTTCTAAATTGCGCTTTTTGTGTTACTAAGAAGATCTAACATTTTAAATTTGGAATGGTAATTACTTCAAAGATGCTAATGCTTTCTAAGATTTATCGATAGAAAATTCCAAATTTAAAAGGATGAAGTGATCTAAAAGCGTTCTAAATTATTATTTTTATGCAATCGTATGAAATATGAAACCGAATTCAAACATAATGGTTGCAAATTGATGGAGATAGAACCTGCTCAAACATAAGCTATATTTTATGTCGAGGGTTGCAGGAGCAAAAAACTTTGTAAATTGCGATTTCTGCAGTACTGAAGAGGTTAGAAACTTTAAATATAGCACGGTAGTAACTTATAAAATATAAATGTCCTCTAAGAGCAGTCGAAAATAAATTCGAAATTATAAAGGGGTGAAGCGTAGGGAAGGAGTGAAAAGCATTTTAAAAGAGTCCTAAATTACGATTTCTATGTAAACTCAGAAAATAATAAACCCATTACTGAAGTTGTGGATTGCGAATCAAGAGTGATAGCCCCTGATCCTATATGGTCTATATTTTACGCCGGTGTCACTACCACCTGGATGGCAGGAACAACAAGGAAGCCTTTAAAAACATCTACATTCTGTTTTCTATGGAATATTAGGAAATACCAACCGATTTCAAGGTTAATGTTGGCAAATTAATGGTGGCAGTCTCTGTTTCAACATTTTTCTAGACATTCTATTTCAACTCTGTTTCGGCATTTTATGTTGCTGCCACTGACATCAGAGAGGTGGGGGTTACACCTAACCATAAGCCAAAAGCGGGTTCCCAGGGTGGGTGCTTACTTACTTACTTACTTACTTACTTACTTACTGTTAGACAGGAAGCGTAGAATTTGACATGATGGTTAATTTTAAGATGTAAATGTGTTAAGAGGGTTTCTAAAAAATTCAAAACTTCAAATGAATACTGAAATGAGCATAAAAGTCTCAAAATATTTTCCAAATTATCTTTTAATTGGAATTAGTTTTAGTTCTTCTTATTAATTAAAATCTCATTTCTGTCTATTGCACTTTTATAATGAAGTTTAGTTAAACTGTGGCTTAATTTGTAATTTTTGAATTATTTCAAAAAGTATTCTTCTAATTAAAAAATAGTCACGCAAATATCCCTTGGCATATTTGAACTATTACGCGAGCAAAGCCGCGGGGTTTGCTAGTATATTTATAAATGTACTCAGAGATATTTAGGTATATTTTTCTGATATTTACAAAATATATATTTTTAAAAATCCATTAACAAAAATATTGATATAAAATTTACAATTACTGCTAAGATATTCTATATAGGATAATAAAATATTTTTATATTTTAAAAAAGAAGGAACTCGTCTTCAGGAATTTAATATTTTATAATCTTACAAAATCATGTGTATGTCACAGATAGAAATAAGACATCTGAAAGACATCTCTTTTGTGACATGCATGGAAGATAAGGAGACAAACAAAGAAATTTTTAAGGAATTTTATTGAGATGACAGAAGAAATAAATTTCTACAATTGTGAACATCATTTAAAGAAATATATGAGTGCCTAGAAAAGCAAAAATTGTATTTTGTGTTAATTTCAAAGTTTTTTTTTCTTTTGCGTATTTCATTTTATATTTAAAAGAATAAAATTAAGATTAATGTGTAGTACATATTTTGTTAAGCAATTTTAAGCAATCTTTGCTTATTTCCTTATTTAACGCACGTTTCCTTCAGTAGAGAATAATTGTTAAGAGAACAAAATAAAAGTATAACTAATAATGTTGCCTAAACAATTATTTTCTTTCAGAGAATGTCAACAGTTGAAGCTCCAGTGAATAATTTACATTTACTATTTTCATTTACTAATTGAGAATAAGTACTCAATTTTTCAAATATTTATATTGGATGCTCTATATGATGATTCTTCATATATAAACGACCTGCTGTCTACATTAAACAAAGTAGTTGTCATTGCCATAGCGCGACTTTTGAAATGAAGTTAACATTAAATGTTTTCAGAGAAATTAGCTTAATTTAACACTGTAATAAAATGATACTGTTACTGGGAACAATTTCCAAACTTAGATATTAGTCCAGGCAATAGACACCGTATAGGGACTCTACCTAGCAAAATTAATGGTAGTACTGGAAATCGACTTTCTAGATGTTTTTTGGGTCGCTGAATCCGAATTTGTAACTTTCCACCAAAATTTCCCCCGGCAACCCCTCTAAATTTTGGTAAAAAGCCCCCCAAAAAGTTTTTATTAAAAAAATCCATTTTTTTTATTGTTTTAGAGGAAAAGTAGCTAGAAATTCAGAAAGTAGAAAAAAATTGCAACAAAATAGATATATGACATTATGACTTAGGATGAAGGGGAAGGGGGATCTGCCTCAGAACATGCGCCGCAGTGCTGCGTGGACTAAGTTGCGCAATTCCACTTAACCACTCACACGTTTACATTAGCCCTTCCATCTTCCTTCCGAACTTTCTCTATAAGGTTTACGTTAAGTTTTTTGGGTCGCTGAATCCGAATTTTTAACTTACCCCCAAAATTTCCCCCCCGAACCCCCCCCCCCAAATAGTTGTTTTTAACTTAAATTTCTTATTGTTTTAGGGGAAAAGCATTACGAAATTCAGAAACTAGACAAAATTTGCAACTAATAGGATATATGACATTATGACGTAGGATAAACGAGGAGAGAGGGGGCTGGCTCGGAACATTCCCGCGCGCTTTTCTCAAAAACCAAATTTTTTCAAAAAATCAATTTTTTGGGGGGTTGCCGGGCGAAATTTTGGTGGGAAGTTAAAAATTCGGATTCAGCGACCCAAAAAACATATAGAAAGCCAATTTCCAGTACTACCATTAATTTTGCCAGATAAAATCCCCTATTGCCTGGACTTCATCATTTAGTGCACGTAGCGCCGCAGTGCATGTTCCGAGACAGCCCTCACCCTCCCCGTTCATCCTAATTCATAATGTCATACATCTTATTTGTTGCAAATTTTGTCTAGTTTCGGAATTTTGTAATGCTTTTCCCCTAAAACAATAAGAAATTTCAGTTAAAAACAACTATTTGGAGGGGATTTCGGGGGGGAAATTTTGGGGGGAAAGTTAAGAGTTCGGATTCAGAGACCCAAAAATGTTAAAATAAACCTTATTGAGAAAGTTCGGAGGGGAGATGGGAGGGCGAATGTAAACGTGTGAGTGGTTAAGTGGAATTGCGCAACTTATTTTACGCAGCACCGCGCGCATGTCCCGAGGCAAATCCCCCCTTCCCCTTCATCCTAAGTCATAATGTCATATATCTAATTTGTTAGAAATTTTGTCTACTTTCTGAATTTTTAGATACTTTTTCTCTAAAACAATAAAAAAATTTTAATTTTTCAATAAAAACCTTTTTGGGGGGCTATTTACCAAAATTTGGGGTTGGTGTTGCCGGGGGAAATTTTGGTGGGAAGTTACAAATTCGGATTCAGAGACCCAAAAAACATCTAGAAAGCCGATTTCCAGTACTACCATTAATTTTGCTAGCTTAAATTCCCTATTGCCTGGACTATATGCTCTGCACAGTTATACAACAAGCGGGCAACAGATGTGGAAAAAGATTATTTCAATATTGATATTATCGAAATGTAGGGCCCAATATGTACTGCGTAGACTGTTTGCGTATCGTAAGAGTTCGGAAAAAATCAAGCAGAAGATCGACTGAAAAAAATTACAGAATTACAACATCTTATGTAAATTATAAAATGGGCTAATAAGATATAAATTCTCTTGCTTCAGTAATAATTATTAACACTTTCCACTTTAGTTAAAAGGCGTTTATGAATTTGGTTTGTCTTTACGTGGTCTGTCCTCTAACACGCATAAATATAATCCGATTTCCCTGAAATGGATATATGTTATTGGGGTTTACTATGACAGGTTCAGTATTGAAAATAGAGTATGTAGCATTATCGTTCAATTTATCGGGCCGCTCAAAATAATTCCATTACTTCATGGTCTGTGGTGAAATTTCGTCTGCCGTGTATATTTTAAAGATATTAAAGTCTTTTAAACATATTGAAATTGATATATATCACCGAGGTATACTGCAAGGTTCTTGCTACAGAATATAGTGTGCATACAACTTATCGTTTATTTACAGGGACACACAAAAGAATTTCAATAAAAATTTTAAATTTCAGTACAAAGTTCACATTGATTAATAATTAAAATTCATTAAGATACAAATGAATGTAACTACATTGCTTAACGGTGCGTCAAATATAATAAAATTATTTAAAAACACATTAAAGTCATTTTAAAAACCAAAAATGTTTCAACCGAAATTTATTTGGCCTTCATCAGTGAAAAACTGATAGCTGTTGTCTCTTTGCGTCTTCTACCTTTGCCCG
Organism: Maratus speciosus; assembly: GCA_963932465.1. NCBI lineage: Eukaryota > Metazoa > Arthropoda > Arachnida > Araneae > Salticidae > Maratus > Maratus speciosus. The sequence goes on from OZ010800.1 coordinate 436,998,752, forward strand.
GAACAGACTATTCTACTTCAAGGATGGTATGGAATATAAGGTGGAATGAAATAAGTTATTCAAAATTTCAAAAAACAAGTATAGGTTTATTAATTATGTATTAATTCTTTCCAGACGTCGAAGAAAAGTACTGAACTTGGCAACAGAAGAAAATGTGCAATAATTGAAGTATTGATGCCTACGAACAATAACAGCTGGAAGTGCGTTTTCATTTGCGGGATGCGTTTTTAAATTTAATTATTTTTAAAGATTACTTGGTATGTATAAATTCCATAGATCATATACAGGGTCGCACAAAAGTTCTCAACAGCATCCATATATTGGCGGAAATTGCTGAGTGAAAATATTCAACTGTGGTATGCGTTTGATAACATGCTACGTAGTATGCATACATATACAGGGTGCAAAGGAATGTCCCTTTAACCTGAAAATACTTGCGAACCGGGAGAACTACAGCTATGCAAGTGAGGTAACGGTATAGTAAACCGACTACGGCCGACCTAATGCAAACGACAGCTGCGCCTCTAGTGGCGAAATTTGGAAGATAGCCATTGTAAATCGAAAACGAAAAGAAATAGAGCTAAAATTCCAGTTAGAAAGTTTTAGAGCATCTATTAATTAGTACGAAACAACACTTGGTTCTCACGGTTAAGATAAATCGTCACCTATATACCCAAAAATGTCCGAAATCGATGAGCGACGATTCTACTTTGCAAATTCACATTTCGGAAATGTAGCAGTGCGCAATTACAAATTGTGACGTTGTACTGTACTGTAATGTCTGTAAAAATTTAATTTCCAATGCATTTAAAATTTTAGTTTAATCCTTTCAGGGGCAGACGAATTCTGTTCGTAAAATGATGAAATAATTGACTGACACCAGAATATTCAAACGAATTCCTTAGAAAATAAAAACCCGCTACTTTGAAATTCATTACAAAAGCAAAATTTTATTAAAACATTATTGGTGTCTTTTGTCAGTTTTGGAATTAAAATTAGGTGGCTAGACCGTCTAGCCACCGCCCTTGAAATGGTTAAAAGTCTATGTCGCCGTATTGAAGAGGCTCGCAATAGACGTTCCATGCTGAGAAATGTGCATGCAGATTTACTCTCGCTAATACAAACGTGTATCGAAAGCAATGGAGAACTTTTCGATCATACTGAATATTAACCTTTTATCACTGTGAGACAGTTTGTCTTTTTTGTTTTTTTGTGTGTGTGATGGTATCAAAATTTATTGAGATAAGTACGTTTTTATACAATAAATTGTGCATATGTCTTAATACTTCTGGCTATTCCATTCAAACGCTTACACAAGGAAGAGTGCATCGATTTCGGACATTTTTGGGTATACAGGTGAAGATTTACCTTATCCATGTCCAACCGAATGTCGTTTCGTACTAAATAATTCATGCTCTAAAACTTTCTAATTGGAAATTTTGCCCTATCTCTTTTCGTTTTCGATTTGCAATGGCTATCTTCCAAATTTTGCCAATAGGGGCGCTGCTGTCGTTTGCATTAAATCGGGCGTAGTCGATTTACTATACCGTTACCTCACTCGCATAGCTGTAGCTCTCTCCGTTCACAAGTATTTTCAGGATAAAGGGACTTTCCTTTGCACCCTGCATACAGATCACGCACAAGGCTGCAAAAAAATTATATTTTAACGACTACTTATGGTAATAGCAGAAATCGGGTTTTCAAATTCGTTATGCGCTTTCGAAATTGCTCATTTAGACGTCATCTGTCATCTTAGTAAACCATGAAGTTTTGTTACAGTGTTCTGAATGTGTTGGATAGTCTGAAATGTTTTATAATGTATGCTCTTACCATGATTTTTGGAACTTGTTTAAATTTACTTCGTTCCACTATTTCATTTAAAAGAAAATAAATGTTCTTTCAGCATTTATTAACAGATCCTCAGGAACCTCTTATTATAGAGAATCAAAACCATGCATTATTTGTGTTACATTATTATATAGAAAATTCTCTATTAACCATCCAGTTTCCATGTGAATCCAAATGAACATTGTTTCATTTTTGAACCATTCGTGCGTATTTAACCTGTAAATAACACACACATATGGAATTTCAATATATATTTTTACTTATGTACCTTTTCTTGTTTTTTGTTATAGCATACAATGAAATATGCACTCCAGTCTTCGTATTCATAAGTAGTAAAACAGTTCTACTAATTATAAACCGGGCTATGATACCAGTAATCACCTTTTACAAATTATGATAAAAAACAAGAATATAAACAAAAATCGTAGTCACTGTCGAACTGTATGGAATCAAAATAGTGCGGTTTAAGTTCAGACATTTATAAATAGCTATAACAATTTAAATATTCCGTTGAAAACCGTAAGTGCTGATTAGGTAAGTACAGTTTAATTATTACCCCCCCCCCCCCCCCCCAACATACCAATAGGTGTCCTTAATACTGCTTGTAGCGAATTTGTATGTATTACGGCGAAAAACTGATACGCGCACTGCCGTGCACATTGTTACTTGGAGCATTAAGATTTGGAATACATTTCCAAATTATGTCTCAAACCTACGCAGCTAAACTAACTTATCATTGACATCCAAGAATTCTTGATGAAATGTAACTTCAGAGCCATTAATACAACGAGGTGGAGCCCGTCGAATTTCGACGAAAGAAAATGTTTACAAAGGAACTGTTGCATCAAATTTATAATACATCGACAACAATAATTACAATAAAAAATTTATTTTATACTTGTTAGTTTAACTCTCCAAAGACATATTTTAACCTAAGATTAACAAAATACTTTTTTCATAAACTTCAACAGTTAAAATTATTGAAAAATTAAACTTTATTCATATACGTAATCAGTAACATATAATCAAGATAAGTAATTTTGATTAAGTTATCAATTGATGCTTGATATTACGGAGTGAAAAATCAGCAAAAATGATTTCACCTTGACATAATCATAGAACCCCCCCCCCCCCCCCCTTTAAATCTAAACCGAATCCAGTCATTTTCCACGTTTCACATCCATACATTAACCATTTAAAAACATTATAACGCGCAATAGATTATTAATAAATATATTTTCAAGCTTGAAATCACCTTTATCAACTATTACAACTTTCCATGTTAAAATTCCCACGCGTGATTTGAGGTCTTTTTATAATCACTGTATCTGCGCGTAAAAATTCCAGAAATTTATAACTTTTAGACGTATTCAAGGGGAAATATCTCGTTTTATCAATTAAAATTATCATTTTCTTTTAAATATGACGTCATTTTCAGACACTGGAATATTTTGCCTATTGTCTCAAACTCAATATCAGCGAAATGAAAAAATAATGAAATATAACAGCATCATCAGGGAAATTGTGTCTTTTTTAAAGCGTAACGTCATTTTCTGTTCAAAATTTTAAAAAAAGATATTTCTAATAGTAATGAGAAAATGGCATCAGTAAGAATATAATTAATAAAGATAACTAAATCACTTTTAACAGAAATGAAGTACTTCAGTTGCCACGATTAGAAAATTGGTATTAAAAACTACAAAAAAATTAATATCTCAAAAATAAATTGAGATACAGCTTTCAAACAAATTGCATTTAAAAGTGCATTTTTTTCTGCATACGTCGGTGTAAACATTTAAAATGTGCGATTTTTAGAAGTTTAAAAATTTGCAGTAGCGAAAATTGCAAAACCGAAATTTCATTTCAAATTTCAAAGTGTTGCCATTCGCGGAATGACGTATGCGTTACGCACAGATATGTTTGTCCTTTATAATATAGACAGGATCTAATAAATTGTATGATGAGAAATATTAGTTTTTTCTGTCGGATTTCTCTTTCAAATCTTCAACTGAGTGCATCGCTGTATCCGTACATTAATCCTGCAGTTTCGTATAATATTTACTCAAAACTGCATATATCAGAATGAGTATAAAAACTGTATATATACATAACTGCATATTATACATATTCCATAATTCTGGAAATAATCAACACTCACTGATATTAATTGTTTGAATTATGAACAAACAATGACCGCAGTATAACTAAATCTTTGATATCTCAATCCAATAAACTTTTAAGGCTTTGGATATGTTATAGCGCCACCCCCAAAGAATTAGAATAAACTATTGCAGTCATTAAATTTTTTCGTAATCATTTTAAAGGTGAAAAGGTATCCGTGGAATATACGATAAGAACTACGTCATTTATGATGATACTTTTATAATAAATTCATGAAAAACGATGTAGCGGTTATTGATATTACAACAGTAATTTTTATACACAAACATTAAATTAAAAATATTTTCTGCAGTTTATTTATCTAATGTAGCCGTGCATGTATTTCAATTTACCATGAATCAAAAACTGTAGTTTGTTTTATTAAAATAAATTGTATATATTCCTTTTTACCACTTTCCAACATAGTTGATAAGTGTTTATGACTGCGGTTTGTTTGTCTGTCTGTCCGTGCTCAAACTTCCGTTAAAATACTCAGATTGACATGTAAGTAATATACGATATTGAGGTATGCTATGACATGCTTGGTATAGAAAATACAATATGTAGCATTCATGGTTCATTTACAGGTGCACTGAAAAGTATTCTGTTACATTATGATCGATGGGGAAAAATCATTTTCGGTGTATTTTAATAGTGTTACACAATCATAAACATAATAAAATTTATACACATTATTAATGTGCATCATAAGATGCATAATATAGAATGTGCTATGTTTAACCCTTACAGTACGCGTACAGAGAAACTCAAAATTATTTCGCTATATTATAATCGATAAAAAAAAATCGTTTGAGGCATATCTTAATGATGTTACTCGGATAAAAACATAAGGAAATTGATATTACGTTTTCATTTAAGGTATGAGTTTTAAGATTAACTAATTGTGTTCTCACTACGGGGTGTACATGAGTTCTATAGACCATATACTGGGCTACACAAAATAATTCGTAACCATTACTGAGAACGAGCGTCAATTGCTTACGGGTATTTTTAACACTTTCCAATATTGTTGAAATGTGTTTATTATTTTTCTAACTGTCTGGGCGTGTCTTTCAGTTTGTCCGTTCGTCGGTATGTCTGTCCGTCCGAATGTCGGACCGTCTGTTCCTCTGGCCGTCTGTCTGTCCATGCTCTAACTCGAATCAATATAATCGGATTGCCATCAAATTGATATATGTTATTGGGGTTTACCATGACATGTTCACTATTGAAATTGAAGTGAGTAGTTTTCACGGTTAATTTCCAGGGACACTCCCAGGGACAGAAATAATTCTGTTACACTAGGGCCTAGTGGGGAAATATAATTTGCGGTGTATTTCAATGATATTATACTATTTTACAGGTATTGAAATTTAGGTACACTGTAAAAAAAAAAACGGACTAAAATACCGAAATACTACTGGCAATCAAGACGCCAATACTATTTCCGTATTTTAACAGAACTTTCTACCAGTAAATTACAGAATATTTTCCGTTTGTTTGGAATTTAATGGAAATTTTTATGTAATTTACCGGGAAAATGATCCGTTAAAATACGGAAATAGCACTGCCGTCTTGATTGCCAGTAGTATTTCCGTATTTTAGTCCGTTTTTCTTTTTTTACAGTGTATATAACTCTGCTGTACTAGACAGCGCTAATTTAAAAATCTGGTGTGCATATAATGTATCGTTAATTTACAGGGACACACAGGAATATTTTGCTACAGTACAGACTATAACGGCTTTACCGTTATATATTCATTATTCCTCCTTTCCCCTCAAAAAATCAACTTTTAACTTTACTGGTTTATTATAAATTGTCATTATTCTCCCCCCCCCCCCTTCAAATAAAATATTTAGTTTAAATTTGACATTTTAGAGTTAATTTCTTATGTCTTTATTCATTCTCTTCCACCCCCCCTCTCTCACTACTGTAAGTTTCGCTTTTACTTTTTAAAGTTCTTTTCAAATGCAGACATCATTTATCTCGGTTCCTTTTTCTGTCTTTCAAATTCACACGATAGAAAAAGATCTTAACCGCAGTTATTTTCCATTGAAATAAAGTAAAAGAATAAAATACAAATGAATGTCTTTTCGCTTTGCAGCCGACGTTATCTAATGCATATTTTCCCAGCCTCTGGGCTTGCATTAGTATTCAATTCTCACCCTTGTACTTTGTCGGATAAAAGCCATATGCCCCTTGCTGACTAATTCAGCTGTCGTTAAAATCTATAACGAGCATGTAATATCACGTGTTTGCTATTTCTTTAACCACTTTTCCTTACCGCAGGAATGTTAAGATACGTGTAACCATATATAGCTCGCCATGGCGTAAGTTTGAATTCTATGTAATACTTCGGGATGCTTCTGATTCCTTTGTCCACGCCACCAATATTCATCGCCAATACAGTTCATATGTTCCTATTCATCTCGCCAATGAGTGAGTGATTGTAATGAATATTTTACCACTACTCTCTCTGATCTCGAAGGTGAGAGACCTCAGCTCGCTGCCCTTCGGGGTCGCCCCCGTCGGGCAGCCTTCCGTTTGACTTCTCCCGTCCCACTGTACTATCATGGCCCTCCTTTTAAAAAGTTTCATAATAAAGAAGTAAGTCCTCGAAATATTCGTGTTGGAGTTTTTTTTTCATTCATTCATGAACCTGGAATCTCTACAACATCTCCTCTATATAAATTGGTGCCGTTGCCCAGATTTTTTCTCCAACAGTAATAGAAAAAAAAAGAAAATACGAGGAGAAGTATCGTTCCTTCCGTATCATCCTTTACCAGCGATGCGAAAGGATGTCCATAGACCTTTTTTCCCACGGGAGTTCCGGCTGCCCTACTCTGTGTTCGCTCGCCGATGTCAACTTCAGGGGATTTCCCTTGCCTACTCTTGCTACCCCAAGGGATTTGGAGAGTGCCTCTTTTTTCCGGACTTTACACTGGCCTAACGAGAAGCAAGATTTAGCCTGCGGTGCTCCAACGGGGCCATCGAACGACGTCGCCTCCTGCAGCGGCTCTTTTTTTCCTACGAGACATCACACCTGCATCACTTTTTTCCCTGCGTGAAGTCGTGTCTTCATACTCCTACTCATTTTTATCGGAAAAATCTGTCAGTACTCTATTCCAAAAATCAAGACAGTTTCTGTTTTTTGTGCGCGATCTTCAACCTTCAAACAAACATGTTCGTGCTACCAGTGTGAGTGCGAAAGGTTTTGTGAAAAAAAAGTGCCACCTGAACGTACATCCATTCCAGATAGTTTCCTAAAAGGAAATGTTTTGTGAAAAAGTCCTCACCTAGCTGTGGTATGAATTATCCGCACAAGTAACACACATTTTAAACAAAGTTCTCAGTGCAACAAGTCCAGGAAATGTGCGCCGTTTCGCTTTGTTTGTGATCTTGTGATTAATATTTGCAGTGCAAGTGTCTAGGAATCCCACAGATTTGGTGAAAAGATAATGAAATGTGCTAAAAAGATATAGAATTTCGCGAAAGTGTCATCTTGTGTTAGGTATAACAAATTGTGTCCGAAGCAATAGTAAAAAAAAAAAAATTCGATTTACTTTGTGCTTCTTTGTGGTGATATCTTCAATTTTTCTAAAAATATATATATATATATATAGAATGCACTAAGTGTGCCATGAGTTAAAGGAATAATGTTTTCCTTTTGTGGTGTGTTATCAAGATATAAAAAAATTACCCTACTGATGTGAAGTGCTTCAGTTAAAAAAAAAGAAAACAACTCTGCATTAAAAAAAAGAGAGTGTACTAAATCACACTTCACATGTTGTGTCATCTATCATTCAACATTTTTATAGCATTCAGAGTACGAAAATAGGACGTTAATGATTTTTTTGTTTTAATTTTTTTCCGTTGCAAATTGTCACTAAAATCTTTTTATTTTAACTCTTTTTTCTTAAAAAAAAAACAAGCGTTGTTTTCTCCTCGCTCTGTTTTTGTGCTCCAAATGAATGCTGTCTACAAAAAAATGACATACTAGTTGATCGAATTCAATGAAAACACTTGTGTCACAATACTTTATACAAAAAAAAAGAAACACAGTTTGCATGTAAGTATGAACAGGGAATGCTTTTATATTAAATTATTTACTCTAAATTGTTATAGCTTTTTTTTCTTTCTTTTCAATATCAGTAAATTATCCGTTTCTATCCATGTTATCGTTCCCTATTCATACTTGTACTTTTACCATTTGGATTTTCATAAGTTTGTTGATTTGTCAGCTTGAACGGAGAAATCACTTCTGAACTATTTTTTTTTTACAATATTTTTAACAGTGATAGCATATTTGCTCCTTATTATCTTCTTCCAAGCTGCGTTTTTTTTTAAGTACTTTTTGCAGTTAAAATGATAAAATTATTATACTTTTATTAATATTTCACTTATAATGTTTTTATGGTTATCATGACATACTTCTCATATTTCTTTTCTCTTACGTGAATTTACATAAACATGCTATGTTTCCTTTTTCGTAAAAATGATTTTTTATGCATTCAAAAATCTAGAGTTTAACCCTTTAGCCCCACTGGCGTACTTTGAAAGTACACTTATTATGTCGATAGGCAACAAAAAAAGTTCTCTGCTCCAAGTTTTGCAGTTTTTGATATTTTTATATAAATATGTGCATATTTCGCTCACAACGTTTGCACATTTTCACTTGTGTGTGACATTTGCACAATTATTCTCAGAATATGTTGCTCGACTCTGACCTTGTTTGTTTTATTTATTTATTTATTTATTTATTTATTTATTTTTTTGTATTGTAAACCAGAATTACAATTTAATTACCTGTTTTTTGTTTTTAATTTTATTGAATTTCGGACACTTAAATCCAACTGGATGTAGTCAGAAATTTATCTTTCAGAAATGTTGTGATTGATACACTCATATTATTTTTACACTCCCCCCCCCCCCCTCCATGTTTTTTCCTTTTGTGTATAATTTATTTATGCAACTTATTGTGTTTTATTTTATGTGCATGCATTTCATTTCTGATAACTAGAGTTTTTGCATACTTACACCTTTTTGAAATACTGGTATTATTTATTTTGCATTATTTGTGTTGCTCTCTCAAAAAAATAAAAATAATTCCTTCTTTTTTTTTCCATTTTGGCTGTCAAAAAAAAAAAAAAAAGTAAACAACAGAAATTAAATAAAGCGAGATAAAAAAAAAAAGATTTTGCAGATAACACACACTGCACCAGTTATTTTTACAATATGGCAGCAAATGATGAAAATTCTATTAGTGATTTTAATCACCCCATTTCTGTATCTCCATGGGTAGATTATTTTGAGGAGATATTATTAAGGTATTCGGATTCCATTAATATGGAAGCCACATCTATTCAAAATTCACTTAAGACCGAAAATGCTGCATCCATGTCTGAAAATATTATAGATTTCCTTCAGATCATTAAATTCAATTTTCATGTGCTTAAACTAAACTTTAATGTTCTAAAAGATGATTATTCCAAATTAAAACAGGACAAAGATAATTTATTTCTTGTAAATCAGAAACTTATAGAGAGATTACATGAAATCACAGGCAAACAGAAATGTAAGAAGAAGTGTACTAAATGTAGTAAGACTATGGGTGATCAGGTGGTAGATGTCAACAACAAACTCCCTCCATCTGCCCTAGATAAATCTACACAAACTATCCCCTCTTATATGTGTAAACAAGAAAAGTTACCACAACTGAAAATGATAAAAAAAAACACACATCTTAGCTCCGACCTGCACACTCAAGGTAAGCACAATGAAAAATTTACAGATATCAGCGATTCCTCTCTAGAGTCCTTGTCCCCTGCTAAACTTAATGTAACTAAACCTATTAGTGTCATTATTTATAACCTCCCTGAAAATTTAAATATTCCTGATATCTTGTTTGGTATTTCAGATTTAATCCATATACCTGAACCTCATTTACACTTTCTTAAAAAGTACAAACTCCTACATATCAACTCCTTTAATTGGATCTTTGAGCTTGCACCACAGGATGCTAGGCAATTATTAATGCATAGCGAAATTATGATAGAATCAAAACCGTACCCTGTTAAACCATATATAAATGTTAAACGTTGTTTTAAGTGTCAGGTATACAATGATCATATTGCAATTTCGTGTTATAATGACATTAGATGCTCTGTGTGTGCCTTGCCACACATTGACCCTCAGTGTAGAAATCCTCCAAAATGCATAAATTGCATTAGAAATAACGATAGCAATAACACCAACTTTGACATTTCCCACAGTGCTTTTGCGCCTTATTGTCCATCATTAAAAAAATTCATCAAGCAAGTGCGAGAAAAAGTATACAACTGCAATACATTCCCATAAACATCTTATACAGCTTCCTTTTTAAGAAACAAACAAAAAAAACAATGTAACATACATTTTACATTCTTCGTTTTTATTTAACACACATTACTGTGAAGGAGTTACTATCAACAGCATTCCTTTTAAAGTTTTTTTTTTATTTTCCTATACATTTACACACATATGTCAGTCTTCGACAGCATTATTCATACTGATTTGAAGTTTGAAGTTAACTTAATTTTTTCAAGATTTTTTTAATAAACACAAGTGTACAGTGAGTTGCTTTTTCATTTGATTATTTAGCCGGCAACTAGTTAAATGAATGTCGAATTGGAACAAAAGTGAAATCATTTCTGATACGCGTTGTCAGACTATATGTTTTTCTCTTTTTGGAAGATTGTTACCGAAAGAGTACACATTAATTCAACTTTAAAAATTCATCATTACACTAGTTACATCTTTAGATTTATTTTTTTTAGAAATTTGGATATAATTTCACTTGTTAAGTTTATTTAGTTACATTTCATCACACAAGTAGCATTTCCTGGTTACATTTTATCCTTTTTCACTTTCCTTTACTTAAAAGCACAATTTTTTTTGGTTTGTTTGTTTTAACTTTAGGCGATGCAGTTTTGTACTTGTGATACAATGCTCTTGGTTCCATATGTACACACTGAGTTTGTGTTCATAGGTCATACAACTGAGTTCATAGGTTACACAACTGAGTTCATAGTTCACTGAGTTCATAGGTTACACAACTGAGTTCATAGTTCATTGAGTTCATAGAAAACACACTTTACACGAGTTCATAGTTCATTGAGTTCATAGAAAAAACACTTTTACACGAGTTCATTGAGTTCATAGAAAAAACACTTTTACACGAGTTCATAGCATTGTCAATTCTTTGAGTACTTCAGGGACCAATTGCACGATCATTTTTCTTTCATGACAATACTTAGTTCATAGAATTTTTCCTAACACATATAAGTTCATAGTTTGTTTTCTTTCTTGTGATTTGTTTTGCAGATTATTTCATACCAATTTTTGTTTTGGTAGACACTTTAGTTCATTGGAATATTTTTTTTTTGTTAGACACATGAGCTCATAGTAAGTTTTTTTTTCACTCATTTGAGTTCATCGTATTACTTTTACACTTTAAGTCAGTGAAATACTTGCTCATACTTTGTTCATTGAGGTACTTAGACTGCTGTGTTCACAAACATACATCTAAGCCGTTGAAATTTTCCTTTTTTTCACTGACATATACTGTTTTAGTTCATAGTGAAATACTTTTTCCTTGCCTCGTTCATTGAAATTTACATTTTTCTTTGGTTCATAGACATACACTTACAATTTAGTTCATTGTTATTACAATTGAGTTCATTGATATTTTGTTTGGTAAAAAAAAAAAGAAAAACATTATACACAATTGAAAATATTTTGTGTCTAGTTTTCAACGTTACACATTAGGATATTTCTTTTTGTTTCATTATACCAGGAACTACTTTTGACCTCACATTATATGCACAAATTTAACATTTATTAAAAAGTTAAGTTTTAACAGATTCTTAATTTTCCCTTTACTATTATATTCCTTTTATGCCACGACATTTCATGTCACCATCACTTTGTTTCACAACAAAGAATGCCCAGTTTACAGGATGCTACCCCTTCACATGCATTTTCTTTAAATTTCAAACTTATGATGTTTTTATTGTTTTCATCACACTTGTTTTGGTTTTCTAGATATACATAATTACACGTTTTTTTTTTTAAATTTGGGGATTAAATAAAATCTCTGGTTAAGCTTCACTTAGACAATACACACGTCTAAGATATTATGTCGTTCTTGTAATAACATAACTTCACAAGAACAAAAAAGAGTTTTTTTTCGTTTGTAGCATTAGTAACCTAGTGCAGTTACACTAAATGTTTCAAACATTATCTAAGGTTATACAATACACATACAGTTCCTATCCTGCTCGATACACTGTAAGGAATACAAAGTTAGAATTGACTTTATTAAAAAAAATTGTGGTTATTATACTTACCCGATCATGTCACCAGTCTCTCCACACACTCGGATTGTCCTTTTACCGTTGATATGTGAGATATTTATCTCAGTTTTTTTATTATTTTTAATTTATCCCCTCTGAAGTTTTGTTCTCGTTCAAAATTTTTGCCCTAAGGGTCCAAACTTCATTGTGTAGAGAGACAAAACCCTCGAATTGTTGTTTCAATTCAATAAACATAACTTTTTATATGATACATTGACGCATGCTCCTTTGAAGATCAATGCGATCTTTGGGGAGCAGGGACCTATGTGTCACTTGATGTATGGGTCTCATAACTCCCTCCCCCCCCTAGGGCTGATGTTCTAAACTGACGCCATCACACTTGTTTATTAACAAGAGTAAGGGCTACACCCATTCATAGGCATGCTATAGGCATCCCGTTCTTTTGTAGTCCTGTGCGGTGTGCACGAAAACCAATTTTCTACTTTTTATTTTTTTTATATATTACTTCATTTAGCTTTTATTCACAGACATGCATATGTCATTTATTTTCTATTTCATTTAAAAGTAGTATCTGTGTCTTTTGTTGCTTGCACTTATATTATATTATTTTATTTTGAGAAGATATTATAACAAGTTACTAAAAAAAATATTTACTTCTCTTATTTTGGTCATGAAAAATGCTGGTACCAGCCTCTTAATCAAATACTAAAAAGATATTTAAAAAGGATCCTGTTAAATCAAAAAATTATTATTTGCAGTTTCTGGTGACTGTAAAGACTAATGAATACCAAGAAATGAATAAAAATAAAAAGGCGCCATTTATCATGACCTGAAAAGTTTTGCTTTATGCAAACATTTAAAGAATTGCAAGCACACAGTTATATGTTATATATATGGAGGCTTATCTTTCTTATTATGTTATATCTGTTTTAAATACTTATATGTATGGGGTGGACAAAGTAATCTTCAAATAAAAAAAAAAAAACTGTTCTACAAGATTCACAGTTTTTTTCTGGTGGTAATGGGTGATATATATAACGGCTTTACCGTTATATATTCATTATTCCTCCTTTCCCCTCAAAAAAATCAACTTTTAACTTTACTGGTTTATTATAAATTGTCATTATTCTCCCCCCCCCCCCCCCCTTCAAATAAAATATTTAGTTTAAATTTGACATTTTAGAGTTAATTTCTTATGTCTTTATTCATTCTCTCTCCCCCCCCCCCTCTCACTACTGTAAGTTTCGCTTTTACTTTTTAAAGTTCTTTTCAAATGCAGACATCATTTATCTCGGTTCCTTTTTCTGTCTTTCAAATTCACACGATAGAAAAAGATCGTAACCGCAGTTATTTTCCATTGAAATAAAGTAAAAGAATAAAATACAAATGAATGTCTTTTCGCTTTGCAGCCGACGTTATCTAATGCACATTTTCCCAGCCTCTGGGCTTGCATTAGTATTCAATTCTCACCCTTGTACTTTGTCGGATAAAAGCCATATGCCCCTTGCTGACTAATTCAGCTGTCGTTAAAATCTATAACGAGCATGTAATATCACGTGTTTGCTATTTCTTTAACCACTTTTCCTTACCGCAGGAATGTTAAGATACGTGTAACCATATATAGCTCGCCATGGCGTAAGTTTGAATTCTATGTAATACTTCGGGATGCTTCTGATTCCTTTGTCCACGCCACCAATATTCATCGCCAATACAGTTCATATGTTCCTATTCATCTCGCCAATGAGTGAGTGATTGTAATGAATATTTTACCACTACTCTCTCTGATCTCGAAGATGAGAGACCTCAGCTCGCTGCCCTTCGGGGTCGCCCCCGTCGGGCAGCCTTCCGTTTGACTTCTCCCGTCCCACTGTACTATCATGGCCCTCCTTTTAAAAAGTTTCATAATAAAGAAGTAAGTCCTCGAAATATTCGTGTTGGAGTTTTTTTTCATTCATTCATGAACCTGGAATCTCTACAACATCTCCTCTATACAGACTATGAAAAATAATTGCTGGGAGTGCGTTTTCAGTTATGGTACGACTTTTAAAATGTAACTATTTTTTGCATGTTAATTGGTGTCTATAAATTCTGTAGATCATATACAGGGCTGCACAAATCTTAAGCTGACAAAAATTTCTGAATAGAAAATTTCAAATATGCTACGACTTTAATTGTACTAACCAATAAGATACTATGTAGTATATATAGATATCTATACATCATATACAGGGATGAATAAAACATTATTTTTATGGCTATTTCAACTGTTGAAGCAAATTATAGTAATTGCTTTTTTAACTGCTTTATGCTTTTTTAATTGTTTATTTAGACTTCTTTCATCTTAATAAACTATGAAGTTTTATTACAGCAATCTGAATATTTTGGAAAGGGTTACATAATCGATACCGGACACATCCGTTTTTGTTCTTGCTTTCCTTCATTGCATTTTATTTTACAATCCTTACATGTTATTTCTGTTGTGAGTTTGAACAAGCACACAGCATTGCTCTTTTTCTTTCTGTTATTGAGCATGTATACTTACTTATATGCAAACCAATTGAAATGAGTTACTAAAGCAACAAGATGTATTATTGGACTTCTGTAATGAACTCGTAATCTGTGAATTTCAATGCATCTAATCAATTAAGCAATGTATGTCTGGACACGCCAGTGTTACATGATTGATATTTAACTAGTAAATGCGTTTATTTTGAGATTAATGTTGAACATTTATAGATGATCGTTATTAAGACCAACTGACTTATACTATATGTACTTATAAGGTCATTGCGCCTCAATGCGATGCGATTTCTTGTACGTTTTTTACACTTACGGTAAATTTTGCATTTCATTAACTGTTATATGTCAAATATAAACAAAAAGGATTGATGTTTTTAAGTCAAAACTAATTTGTTGTGAAAAAATTTAATTATTGTTTGATAGCCAAGCAAATGCATATCATTGCAACATTTAGATAAGTTTTGTCACATTTTTAGTAATTAAAACGTAAATGAGATGAAAAAGCACTCCAATGAGACACGCATTTTATGAATTTTAATTTATATTAGTTTTATTAATTTGAATACTTTATTAGCCAGACGTTGCCCGGCCCCTTTTAATAAGCTTAGAGGCTGCGGCGAGATTAAAACTATTTAACAGCCGGTTCTCTGTCCGAATGATTTTTTATGTATAAACATGAAAGGAAAATGAATCATTACGCATATATTTTGAAACACTTTCCAACATTATAAGAATATTATTAAAAGACTTATCTTTGGTATATTGAAAAAAATATCCTGAAACATGTTTCACTATAAAAGTACATGATTGATTTAATAAACTAGCTTTTTAACCCGTTCGACACACGGAGTTCTAGAATTTAATTCTAAAACCAAAATTAAAAATAACTATTCGATTTAGAAAAATATTTTTCTCCTACTACTATGGCAGCTGACGATAAAACGATTTCTTTGGAATAGGGGAATAAAAAGAATCAATTGTTTTGAACAGTTTTTCTGAAAGAAAAAGAAATGGGTAGACTAACAAAATATATGTAATTCTTTTTTCTAAAGCAAAAGTACTTTTATGCCCGCATTAATATTCATTAGCCAGTCAGTACTACTACTTTGTTTTATATTTCGTGAATTCTAATTAATTTGATATGTATTTCAAGGAAAAAAAATAAGCATGTGTTATATTTTAACTTTTGTTTAATGCTGAATATTGTATTTCGCGTAATTGCTGTTTTTTTTTTTAAGGGACAGCGAGCGTTGAAATCACTAGAAAACAGAATTCTGCTTTTTCAGAGTTTAGTGTCGCCCCGATGAATTTTTTTATGTATACATAAATAGCACAAAACATACAAGCGCATGCTTTTATTTTATGTACGTATTTTATGTACTCGTAAAATGAGGTCATTCGCATCCACTTAAGAATTCCACAGTTACGATCCACTTTTAAACATCTTCAGTAAAGAGTGCATAGGACGTCACTATAACAAAATAATACACAAAGATGCAGCAAAAAGATGCCGTCATTAAGGGGACAAGGGACCTTAAAAACCTTAAAAATCTTTTTTTTCTTTTTTTTTTTTTTTTTTTTTTTTTTTGTAAATTTCACTTTAAATTTCGCTTTAGAAATCTTCGAAATGCCTCCTGCGCGTTCCATTTCTATAAAAATCCTCAATATTTTTTATGAAACCTTGGTGTATACATATAAATAAAACTGTGCAACGAATTTTATATATTTGAACATATAGGTCTAAAAAAGAAAAAAAAAATTAAATTTTTTCGAAAATTTTTCAAAAAATTTTGATTTTTTTTTTTTTTTTTACTTTTATATTCAAATATATAAAATTAGATGCACAGTTTTATTTATATACATAAACCAAACTTAAATAAACTATGAAAAATATTGGGGATTTTCACTGATATGGTATGCGCAGATGGCATTTCAAAGATTTCTAAGACGACGCAAAAATTCCATTTTTTCTAAAAAATATTTTTTTTTCTTTTAAGTGCATGCTATAATGCATATGATGTACCCTTGAATAATACAGTAGCGCTCAAAAGTATTTTGACAACTTTATATTCTCTCTTATTTTATTTTGTTGGAAAACGTCACAGTGTAAGTGATTTTATGTCCAACATCACCTCGCTTGTGAAATGACAATTTCCTCGTGAAATATGCAACGCGTTTTTTTTAGTTGTGAAATATGTTCCAAGATGGCGACACTTCCCTGAGTTATGGTGGCGTAAGATCACAAACTAGCGAAGGATTGTGTAAAAGACTTTTGTTTCGAAAAGGCGACAACAGATCGCAGCACCACAGAACTTTTCTGATAGACTGATTTTAAATAGAACCTTTTTTTGCTTGTTAAGCAGTCTGTATTGTTTCAAGTTTTTTTACTCTGTTTTAACTCTTGTGGGCCCCCTTTTTACTTCTTCACTTGAAGGCCCGATTTTGTGAGGCCAAGACGCACGGTTTTTCGTGCGTTAACTCTTTGTCTTATGGAAGACTAAGGTCTCCTACTGGATTTCCAATGTCATTACTCTTATAGTATTCATATCTAACCCTTTTTACTTTATATTTTTTAGTGTGTGTGTGTGGAACCATGTAATCAAGATATTCAAGAATTAAATATGTTTTTTTCTCTACAAGTGCATCTGCATTATTCTAAGAAGATATTTTTCACGATTTACAATATCTACTCATTAAATAAAAATTTATAGGTTGTTTTCACATGAAGGAAACCAGCGTATGTCTGCTTTACCAGAAAGGTAAGAAAATAAATTTCTATCTTTTATTATTAATGAAAAAACTTTTGGTATAACAATTTTATATTTATACTGGGTCCTTAGCTTCACGCTAATCGCGAACTCACCCTTTCTAGATATTTTAATAGATTATGAAGGCTGAGTTGAAGGGGAAAGTAAATAAATAAATAAATAAATAAATAAACCCAGTAATAAAAATTTGTTTATCTGATTGTGATAAAATGATGAACAAGATGCACATATGAGATATGAAATATTGAAATATATACATGAAAATAAAAATAAATGTGCATGAATAAATAACGATATATATAATATCGCAAAAAGAGTATTATTGTGAACGAATATTGATTGATTATTGTGAATAACTGATCATTTTATTTATATTTATGAATATATTCTAAGAAATTATTTTAAGAAAGTCACAAACTTCTTATAGTAAATATATTTGTTATCAAAGAATTTATAAAACTTGAATAACACGCTATGTCTGCCACAAAAGAAATTACAGCAGTAGAGAAACTAAATGATAATAATTACAATCATTGGTGTTTCAAATTAGAAAATCTGTTAATTAAAGACGATTTATTCAAATATATAACAGAATCTCCACCTGCCACACCCGATGATACATATACTAAAAACGCGGCTAAGGCGAAAGCCATAATTTGTTTGTGCATTGAAAATACACAAATTGTGCACATCAGACATTTGACATCTCCCAAAGAAATTTGGGAAAGATTAAAAAGTGTTCACCAAAGGGCGAATTTATCATCCAAATTATTCCTTTTGAGGAAACTATATTCGCAAAGGCTCAATGAGGGCGGAGACTTAAATCTACATATCAACAATATTTTAACTATCCGCGACAAACTCGCTGCCATTGGAGAGCTCATAAATGATTCGCACATCGTGGCTCTTATGCTTTGCATCTTGCCTCAGTCATATGCTCCTCTTATAACGAGCATGGAGGCTAGAGACGAAAAGGATCTAGACCTCGAGTTTGTAAAAAACAAACTCATCGACGAGTACTCTCATCGAATCGAATACAAAAACACCAGCACACGACCAAGGGACACAGCATATAAAATTATAAATAAAGGAAACAAAAAATATTGCAGCTTCTGTCAACGAGATGGGCACGCTCGTTCAGAATGTTACAAATTGAAAAACAAACAGAAAAACAATTACCAAAGAAGTGAAAATTATAACAGTAATAAATTTAACAACCATGCCAACTTTAAAGCCAATTCGGTAAACACCAAAAATCAACACAATGGTAGTAAAACCGACTCCTCGAATTTTTGTTTCAACAGCAAGTCAAATATAGAGGATGAGGTCAACCAATCGATCATTCCTCTCTTCCCAGTGGAAAACAATTTTGAAATTGAGTCAGTAAATATTAACCAAACACAAACAACAGATCCAAACACATATATCATTGACTCGGGTTGTACCAGGCACGTTGCATCAGCAAAAACAAATTTTGCTACATTCGCAGCCGGGAATTTTGGGAATATAACAATCGCTAATGGAAAAAGGCTTAATTCGGAAGGTATGGGTGACGTAAAAATAAAAACAGACAAAAACCACTACATTACACTAAGAAACGTATTATACTGTCCAGAACAAAAGGGCAATTTATTGTCAGTTAAGAAAGCCACTGAAAATAATATAAAGGTAATTTTCGAGAAAAATGCATGTTTATTTGTCAAAGATGATAATATAATCTTGACAGCTAAATTAAATGATAATCGCTACGTATTAAACCCTGAAGATGATTACGGCTATACTATAAGTACTCAAACTTTCTGTAACAATACAAATTGTATTTCATTGTGGCACCGAAGCCTCGGACACAAAAATTTTGATGATATTAAATACCTTGTTAATCATGAATTAGCCAATGGGATAACAATTAACAAATGTAAACATGACACGCGATGCACCAAGTGCATTGAAGGAAAACTTTCCGCTCTGCCCTACCCTAAAGTAGCCACAAACAGAAGCAAAGACATCGGTACCCTCGCACATTCCGATATATGTGGCCCCATGAATACTGAAACGATAGGAGGGAAAAGGTACTTTATAACATTCACGGATGATTATAGCAGGTACACAATAACATACTTAATCGCGCATAAATCGGAAGCCGTTATCAAACTGAAAGAATACATAGCGCTAACAAAAAATAAATTTGGCAAGTTGATAAAGGCAATAAGGTCCGATAACGCAAAAGAGTATATCAGTGACGAATTTGAAAACTGCCTGATAGAAAACGGGATAGAGCGCCAATTGAGTGTTCCCTATTCTAGCCCACAGAACGGCGTTTCAGAAAGAAAGAATAGAACGATAGTGGAAATGGCTAGAACCATGTTGTCGGACGCCAAGTTACCTAAGCAATTCTGGGGGGAAGCTGTCATGTCCGCCACCTACCTCATCAACCGTCTACCAACAAAGGCTAACAAAAATAACATGACACCCTATGAACTTTGGCATAAAAGAAAACCCGATCTCTCGAACATCAAAACATTCGGATGTAAGGCATTTGCCTATGTCGACAAACCTAAAAGAAATAAATTAGATGAGAAAGCCATCGAGGGAATAATGTTGGGATATGATTTCAGAAGCAAGGGCTATAGGATATATACGGGTGAAAATAAAATTATAATATCTAGAACCGTAAAATTCTTCGAAGAAGGTATAAAAGATGAGGAAATTATACCCGCCAAAGAAAATCAAAACATCGAACAAACTCCCGCAGATAATATTGAAATTGATCTAGAAGAGCGCGACGATGATCAGAATAACACCACGACCGACACATCCCTTGAGCCGAGAAGATCGCAGAGACAAAATCGTGGTGTACCACCTAACCGTTATGGAATAAGCGCAAACCTGTGTCAAATTCAGGAGCCAATGTCATGGACAGACCTACAAAATATCAATGACGCAGAAACTAAAGATAAATGGCTAAAAGCCACTAGTGAGGAAATAGATTCTCTGAAGCAAAATAATACTTGGAGATTAATAAAACCTATCCCGGGAAAACGCGTCATAGGTTGTAGGTGGACGTTTAAGGCAAAAAGGGGAGCCAACGGGTCTATAGAGCGATATAAAGCCAGATTGGTCGCTAAGGGATATGCTCAAAAATATGGAAGCGATTTCGACGAGACCTACGCACCCGTTGTAGCGCATACCACCCTACGAGCATTCTTAAACGCAGCGGTGTACAAAGATCTTAAAATAACTCACCTAGATGTCAAAACTGCTTTCTTACATGGCGATTTAGAAGAGGAGGTTTATATGCATCAGCCAGAGGGATACATAACAAAAGGGGAAGAAGATAAAGTGTGTAGTTTAAACAAAGCGATTTACGGCCTTAAGCAGGCAGCTAGGGCGTGGAACCAAAAAATAAGTAAATCTCTAAAAGAACTAAATTTCGTTGAATGCGCGTCAGACAAATGTCTGTACAAAAGAGTCCAAGATGGAAAAATCGCATACATAATAGTGTATGTTGATGACATCTTAGTCGCAGGAGACAAAACAGACACACACGAAATATACACTGAATTATCAAAGCAATACGAAATCAAAAATTTGGGTCAAGTAACACAATATTTAGGCATAAACATAAATAAAAAAGCAAACGGTAATCTAGAATTAGACCAGGAACACAAAATAATACAAATCGCAGAAAAATTCAATTTGTTAAATGGTAAGCCTACGTATACACCCATGAATACTAACTACTTTAATCTAGATCCAAACGGGAAACTAATGGGAGATAACGTAAAATTTAGACAGGCTATAGGAGGGCTTCTATACATTGCAACTTTAACTAGACCCGACATAGCATCAGTCGTTAACATCCTGGGAAGAAGGAATGAATCCCCAAGGGAAGACGATTGGCAAGCTATCGAGAAATTAATTAGATATCTGCTTACTACCAAAGATCTTAAATTCGTCATAGATAAAACAAAACCTCCAATCCTAACGGCATATAGCGATGCCGATTGGGGGAACGACAGAATAGACAGGAAATCAACCACTGGAAACTTGTTTAAATTAGGAAATAATATATTGGCATGGTCATCGAGGAAGCAGAGTTGCACAGCACTCTCGTCCACGGAAGCTGAATATATCGCTGCCTCTAATGCAGGTCAAGAGATTTCGTGGTTGTTAGACCTGTTAAATGACCTCGAACTGTGTCAACAACTACCCGTAACATTGTACGAAGATAACTTATCAGCCATAAGATTGACCGAAAACGAAAAGGCACAGACAAGAACTAAACACGTGGAAGTTAAGTATCACCACATCAGACATCTATGCCAGAATGGTATAATCAAAATAACTTATTGCCCATCGAAGTTAATGCTGGCAGACGTGCTCACCAAGCCGTTGCCTAAGCCTCATTTCGAGTGTTTGAGAAACAAGTTAAACATTCTACGCTCGTCGGTTTGACATAAAAACCGGGGGTGTTTGAAAACGTCACAGTGTAAGTGATTTTATGTCCAACATCACCTCGCTTGTGAAATGACAATTTCCTCGTGAAATATGCAACGCGATTTTTTTAGTTGTGAAATATGTTCCAAGATGGCGACACTTCCCTGAGTTATGGTGGCGTAAGATCACAAACTAGCGAAGGATTGTGTAAAAGACTTTTGTTTCGAAAAGGCGACAACAAATCGCAGCACCACAGAACTTTTCTGATAGACTGATTTTAAATAGAACCTTTTTTTTGCTTGTTAAGCAGTCTGTATTGTTTCAAGTTTTTTTACTCTGTTTTAACTCTTGTGGGCCCCCTTTTTACTTCTTCACTTGAAGGCCCGATTTTGTGAGGCCAAGACGCACGGTTTTTCGTGCGTTAACTCTTTGTCTTATGGAAGACTAAGGTCTCCAACTGGATTTCCAATGTCATTACTCTTATAGTATTCATATCTAACCCTTTTTACTTTATACTTTTTAGTGTGTGTGTGTGGAACCATGTAATCAAGATATTCAAGAATTAAATATGTTTTTTTCTCTACAAGTGCATCTGCATTATTCTAAGAAGATATTTTTCACGATTTACAATATCTACTCATTAAATAAAAATTTATAGGTTGTTTTCACATGAAGGAAACCAGCGTATGTCTGCTTTACCAGAAAGGTAAGAAAATAAATTTCTATCTTTCATTATTAATGAAAAAACTTTTGGTATAACAATTTTATATTTATACTGGGTCCTTAGCTTCACGCTAATCGCGAACTCACCCTTTCTAGATATTTTAATATATTTAACCCTTTGTAACTCAACAACCCCGATTTGAAAAATTCTTACACAGATATTAAAATGCATCATTTTAAGCATGGAAAAAAATAATAAAAAAAATTCAGAACAGAGAAATAAAATTTTATTTGGAAAAATGGGTTTGTTGCATATCTGCAACATCTTGCCAAATGGCGAAAACTGAAAACTGAAAATATTTAAAATTTTAATTTGCACGAAAATTTTTGAAACAACTGTTAGTTTTGTTGTAGCAAAGTCCCCCACCACATTTCTCACAAACAGTTTGATTAAAGTTTTTACAATCGGGGTATTTACAACATATTCTTCTTTCTGTCCACTGTGGTTAGTGCCCCATTTCATCTAGGCGCACTTGTTTGGGTGGAATATGTTGAGTAGGCGCTCTATGCTTTTTCTGTTGAATTATTTTTTCTACTACGAGACCTTTCCTTTTTTTGCTAGCTTTGGACTTGGTGTTACTTTTACAGAGAGGGGTGGGGGTGGGGGAGATCCCTAACTTACCCTATAAAATTAAATATAAAAACAGAAAATGTTTCCCCTTTTCAATAATTTTGCTCTTCTGAAAGAAATGCAACTTAAATAACCATTAGAAGATATTTTCGATGCTCTTTTGATAATTTAAAAAATCAATTACAAGAGAAGATATGGCGCGTTGTTGCAGATCTGCAACAAACAGAAGTATACGTGCATATTATACATATTATAAATTTCCTAGCTCGAAAATGGTCTTTAAATAAAGAATTTAAACTCACTTTTGAAAACAATATACTTGTAGACGTCTGCAGATATTATTAACCTCTGTATTTCAAAGCTTAATTCAGCAAAAATCACGTGTATCAAGCATAAATCAAGCGATAAATCAAACTTTGGCGCGAAAAAAAAATCAGTATAGACATTTATTGCGGATTTAATGAAATAATCTATATAATAATAGCCTAAGTCATGTGACTGTCATCAATAGTTCCGGGCTGACCGCTTCGCTTTTTATATACCAGGTGACCATTTTTTACATTTTTTATTTTTCGTGTGGTATATAAAACAATGCTTTGATATTGAAATTAAAAGTCATGGTTTTTGGTATTATTTATTATTTTTCTTTTCTTTTTCTTAAAAAAGGGAAAGAAAAGGTGAAAGTCGTGAATTTCAAATTAAAATTATGTATTTTAAATAAAATGAGTGAAATTATTATATTTTAGATGAATTTAATGAAATATGAAAAAATGCAATTGGAAAGACAATGTTTGATGATTTATCACTTGCGCATTCTATCACTGCATTAAAGATAATACAGAAAATAAGACAGTAAAATACCATATACTTGAATTTTAAGTCTTTGAAATGATTTCAAGGACATAAACAGACACTCCGTGCCAATTTCAATACCTCTAAATGGTAAAAAATATAATGTTTCAAGAGAATGGAGGATTTTTTATATAGTATGTAGTACCCTCGAACAGCTAATGATGATGAATAGATGCTTTCTACGGATGCGATGAGGTTGTCGATAAGAGTTTAGGGAATTCTCTCTTCAAAAAGTGATTTATCGAAGTTTCGAAAAATCAATAGAGGCATGTTATTTGTACTTTGAGTGTGTCACAGATATGCTCTATCGGATTCAACAGAGAAGAGCATGCTGCCACTACATACGTTTTATTTTTTACTTTTCAAACATATTCTACACAAGTTGAGATGCATTACACTTTAAAATGCATTAAAAGGAAGTAATCGGCAATGATTGGAACGCAAGGTATGACATGAGATCTGAATATCTCATCTCTATAATTTGAGGCGTCAAATTGTCATTTCAAGAAATTTACAAATCTGTGTAACAGAGTTTCAATTGACAACATAAAACTTTATTAATATGCCTCGTCTAATTTCTGGACAGAGTTTCTCAGATTTGTTAAAGGCAAAGAATACTATTAAATTTTAGTGGTGCCAATAGCCTAACTGCTGCGCCACTGTTCCATCACTGTTAATGTATTGGGTGTTTCCAATTTTATACCCATGCCTGGCTGTCTTGTCCGATTTGCTTTCCTATTTTTTTTTATTTCATACGAATTTATATATTGTATTTTGTAATTCTACTATTCAGTTTGCTAATTTTCATCATTTGAATTTGTGCAAGTTTTTAGTTAATTTAAGATAGCATCTTATTTTCTTTGCTTGTCAAAAGTTGTTATTAAATCTGTGTTCTCAGCAATATCACTCAGACTATTCCCCCTGAAGGAAGTCCTAGTATATGTCTATGATCAATATTTAAGGTATAAAAGCCACGGCAAATCTTTCTGGGACAGCTTGTATTGTATAGTAAATCATTTATAGAAAAGAAAAAAATTCGTTAAATAGAAAAAATCAAACACAAATGTTTGAATATTGTACGACAAACTTAATCTCGCAAAACTAATTTTTTTCAGAATTGTGACGTCCATGATCAATACTTTTGAGTATTCATTTCATCTTTATACTGCGACGTTGTGTCTCGGTCTGACCTGAAAAAACATTAAAAAGTTAAATCATGGTAATAAAAATTAAAAATATATAAAACATGATAATATATCCGTTTATAGCATGAATTTTTTTGTTGTTTCTGTTTTTTATAGTTTTTTATAGTAAGAAAAGAGCTTATTTTCTCTTATTAAAAAGAAAAAGAAAGACAAGTCATGCGTCAATCACAGATAATGAAATTTTCCATCACTTCAGGATACTTTACCAAAATATCGCTGTCTAATAAAATGAAGAAAGTAACTATGTAAACCTTTTAGAAGACGTATAAAACATTTTAAAATCAGATTTCACAAATTACCGCCCCTAGCCGGATAGGTATACATAATTTTTTGTGCAGCTCTGCATATGATCTGTAGATATGTACATATTCAACATAGTATGCAAAAATGTAGTTTAGTAAGATAACGTAAATACCGTTGAAAATTCACCTGCAGCAATTTCATCCAATAGAATTAAACTTACTTCAGTTATTTTTTAGCGCTGTATATTACATGCATATTTTTATATAGGATTTAATTTAATTAAGGCAAAAACATCCATAAAACTACTGAAATTGCTATTCCAAGAATTACTATCGACAGGCGACCATTTATCCAGTTGTATACATATCCCTGTATATGATTTTATGTACATGCTACAAACATCTCTTAGTATACTAAATGCAGTTGAGCTTGAAAATGCATAACTCAAATTTAAAAACCCGTTTAAGCCATTCATAATTGAAATACGCTGCGATGAGTATATAACAGAACTCCTTTGTGTGACCCTGTAAAGGATAAATGCCTTCCACACAATATTTTGAAGAAAATATGTATTAGTCCATCTCATACATTCATATCAATTTAATTAGGTTTGTAACAGCGGGCATTTTTCATTAATAATAATATATATATATTATGTATATAGATATAATATATACATTATATATATATATTATGTATATATTATATCTTCACTTATAACTGATCCTGACCTGAAGCATGATGAAAATTGTCTCAAAATGCTTTTGCAGCATTTTCTGAAAGATCCCTTAAAGCAGTGGTTCTCAACCTTTTTTTGGCCGGGCCCCACCAAAGCATCTCTAAAATCATAATGTGCCCCCTCCCTTCCATGTCATTAAAATAAACTGAAAGCGATTTTCTTTCATAGATGATAATATAACGGAGTAATTTTGAGTTCCGATGCACTTGTACTCTGCTAGATATAACATATTCTACAGTAATCATTTTCTAGTGCACCTCAATAATGTATATAAGTGTTATCGCATTTAAAATTTCGTGATACTATTAAAATACACAGAAAGGATATTTTCAAATACTGCAACTGTATGAAATTTTGAGTGTCCTTGCAAATGAACTATGAGTTGTACAAACATAATTTCCAATACCGAACATGTAATTGTGAGGCCCATTGACGTACATTAATTACATGTTAATCGGAGTATATATACGCGAGTTAGAGTTCGGACTGATGCACAAATGGATAGATGGACAGAGTGATGGACAGACGGGCAGACAAGCCCAATTCATAAACACTTTTCAATTATGTTGGATAGAGTTAAATAGATAAGAACTATGTTAATCTCATCATTTCTGTAACATTTAACGTAGCAAAACTGTTGAAAATTTTGTTTCTAGCTAATTCAGTTTAATATTTTGCCTTCTCAGTATCTCAGGTATCGCTGTTTCTGCTCAGCTCAACTTTTACTGCTCGTACGACTATAATTTTAAAAATATTTCTAACGTACCAACGTAATCATATTCTTAACTGTCGAATCATTATAACTATAATAATAGTTATAAATATATTTTTTTTCTTTCCTTCAAACTAAACTTTTTGAATACAAAATAATAGGAAATAAAATAAAGTAAAATAGAATATACCTGAATTTGAATTCGGCATGATAAATCTTAACTGATATAACATTAAAACACGACTTTAAAAAATCCTGTGCCAGGAGTAAAAGGTTGCTGTCATATTTTCATCTTTTCTTGTTTCTAAAAATTCAATTCATTTTGGTGAAACATATATAGTTAAAATTAGTGGGACTCGATTATAGAAGATTCCATATCAGATTCCGCAATACTGAATATGAATGAGAAATTTGGAAGATTAAGCAGCTATATCAAATTGAGCGATATATGTTTTACCACCAAATTTGCCAATATTTTAAAGTGCCTGTAAATTTCACACAATATATTGGTTAAATCTAACCACTGAAATTGTTCGGCAGTTTGGTATAAGTTATGCACGCATGCTCATTCATATCGAAACCTATTAACTACAAAACAGAAATTCTGCTTTTTCAGAATTTGGTGAAGACTCCGATGAAAAAAAATATATGTATACTAGGGGGCACTGCCCCCTGCAAGCTACTCTTGCCAACCCCCATTCAGACACCGCAAAATCTAAAAGCACACTAATTTGATTGGTTTTAAAAAGATTAGAGAAGATTGAATTATAATGAAAAAACCTATAGCGATTTCCCTGTAAATGGGTTTTTATTCAATTCTCTTTGATTGCGAAAATTTAACGCCGAATCAGTAGCTGTTAAGATATCCAATGGTTGGTTTCGTGTTTGATTAAAGAAGATCAGTTAAACATTTGAAAAGAAGCTAAAATAAAATGAATCAGGTATACAGAGTCTTTGTCTCTCGGTATTTTTAACAGCGTTTAAAACGATTGACATAATACAATTTACTACAATTTACTGCTTTAACCCCTTCAAGTGTGGTGGTTCATTTTTGGACCACTTAATTTTAATTCTGAAATGTCACACTGGCACCAGAATATTGGAATGAAAATTTTCCTTTTACTAAATAAGTGAACACAAGCATTTTCGTATTTCGAAATTTGTTTGTAAATTCTGGTGCCATTCACTGATTACAACATTTTACGAATAGAAATACCTTACCCTGAAAGGGTTAAACGCATATTAATGTTCTTATTATTTTAAAGTTTCCTTCCTCTTTTAATATTCACGTGTAAATACAATTTTCTAGGCAAAATTTTTAATAATTTCCTGCTTTTAACACGTACTCATTTAATAGTAATTTTAAAGTTTTATTTTTGTTTTTAATAGTCACGTGTAAATAAATTTTTAATCGTTCGGAAATATTATTGTTTGGGCTGTTTTTAGAATTGAAAAAATCTCTGTAATAATAGCCTACGTCATGCGACTATTATCAAATGTTCCGGGCGGATCCTTTCCCTTTTTTTTATTCCAGGCGACCATTTTGGTACTTTAATGTTAGCCAGCGACAGGTGATAAGTCTCCAAATATTTTATGCCATCATTTTGCCTATATTGTAATAGTCAAAATCATGTAACTGCCATAAACAATTACGGGCCGATTCCTTCGCTTTTTACATTCCAAGCGGCCAATTTGGTACTTCAATGTTAGCCAGCCACAGTCAATAAGTCGCCAAATATTATTCTATCGCCAGGATTTCATTTATATTATAATAGTTCAAGCCATGTAACTGCCATAAACAATTACGAGCTGATCCCTTCGCTTTTCATAAGAAAGTTTTCCATTATGATTAAAGAATCAAAATTATGTTTTCGAATAAAACTACATAAAAGTTGCCATGATCGCAAAGACTTCTTGGTACTTTTATGTTAGCCGGATGCAAATCTTGCCAATAGCTTTTTTTTTAAACTCGCCAGTTAGCATTTTTTTATTTTTCGAGTGGAAAATTAAAACGGTATTACTTGGTTATCCCATCGACCAAAAATCTACCGCCAGATTATAATATTAAATGCCAATAATGTTTGATTGTAAATGTCACATTCACTTGACTGTAAGGAAGTTACACGTTTTACGCCATCAAGTGATTTTTATTTCGACGTTTTATTTGTATTTTTATTAATGTTATACTAATGTATTTGTTCTTTCGTTATTTAAAATAAAAATTACGTCAGTAAATAAATAAATAGAAATGCTTAATTCATCTTTAAAAGTTAGAGTTAAACTTACACTATGTGTAAAATTACTTAAAAGATGACATAGGTTTTTTAAAAATGTTAAATTATTTTAATACCTTAGAAATTTCAACTATAAAAAACATACAACATACCCAGAATTTGGCTCAGTTTAATTAAAGAATGATAAAACGCGTAATTTTTCCACTTCCCTATATCCATGTTTTATTTTCGCAATGTTTCCGGATCTATAAATTAACTTCCACTCTCACTCTTTTCTTCACCATCTACGTGGATTTTGAAAATTAGGCGTCAATAGCTGTTGTATTTCTTATATTTCTCTGAAGAAGACTATGTTTTTTATAGTTGAAAGTTCTAAGGTATTAAAATAATTTAACATTTTTTAAAAACCTGTGTCATCTTTTAAGTAATTTTACACATAGTGTAAGTTTAACTCTATAAATTACGTCAATTTGTATAATTTGGTGAGTGATTTGGCGATATATATAATTTGGCGATTTATATAATTTGGCGAAATTCGTCGATGGGATAACTAAATAGTACCATTAAAACATTGCTTTGAATTGAAATGTCATGATTTGTTGCATTATTTAATCGGGTTTGGCGTGATTTTTATTTTTACAACAATTTAGAGAAACCGTTTTCGAATACCAGTTACATATGTATTTTTAAATTATTTTCTATTAATTTTAAAATGAAATAACAATAAAACAAAAAAATAATTAACAATTATAGAGCAATTTATAATTTTTTTATATAAAAAAATAAATGTAAATAAACATTTATTAATAAATAAGCAACAATGGCCGGGTTACCATGTCAGACAAAATAACGCCATTTAGGCGCTAATTAGGTGCCCCGGTGCGTTAATGACATCCGCGCTTAATATTTTTGTTTTCGTTTCACTTAAAAAAAAAAAAAAAGTTAAGGCTATTAATTTTAAATATTTCAGTTTTAAATGAAAGTTTTGTATTAAATAAAATAATCATGAAATACGAAAAAAAAAAAAAAAAAAAAAAAAAAAAAAAAAAGCATTGCTTTTAACATACATTTAAGGGAGGCCAAACTGGTTGCCAAATTAGTTTAAAATAATAACCTTTTCTAAAATATGAAAAAAAAATATCTGTTATGATTAAAATTTGAGTTGCCATCATTAGAAAAAGTATTTAAAATGAGAAAAAATTAATATTTCGAAAACTAATTCGAATTTAAAAATTCTAATACCAGTTTTGAGATCTGCGGATTAATACGGATTTATGGTGTTAATTTCATCGCAAAATATTCAATATTTTAGGAGAAATCGCCGAGAAACATAATCAGTTGTTTAATCAGTCGTTTTATAGAATCGTTTCATAAATTCGTTACATTACAGTCGTTTCAAATATCCGTTTCATAAATTTGTTTCATTCCGTTTCATAAATTTGTTTTATTAGGATTTTTTATATATAGGGTAGATAAATATAAATAGTACAAAACATATTTCAGTTTTAAGACTGTAAACACATATTTTTTATAAAGTGATGTCATTCGCATTTGCTGAAGAATTCCACATTTACAATCCAGTCTTTATCAATATCTATAGAAAACTATGCATAGGAATTCACTATTGCAGAATAATACACATATCCAACAAAAAGTGATTTCGGCTAGCGAGAAACTCGACGAAAATTAATCGGCTATCTAATGATTCATATGCCTTCATTTGCTTGTAACATTAAAATACATACTTAAAATTAAATATAATTTGTAATAGCCCCATGTTTTATCAGAAATCTTTCAGATGTTTTTAAAATAGCACGTAAAGATATGTGCATTAGGGTGGGTCGAAAAAACGGAAATATTTATAATCGAAACGTAATAGCGCGGAAAAGTTGCCTTTTGTAAAAAAGATAAAATACGTAAAATATTATACCGATTGGTTAATATCTTTTACCGCCGCAAGGGGTCCAAATTTCGAAAAAATCGCAAAAAAACATACTTTTAGCATTTTTTTTTTTAATTATCCAAACATACTTATTCAATTTCTAATAGAACGCAATAGCCACGCCAAGATATTAGTAATGCAACATTAACATTTCATTTTTGTGACATCGTTGCTTTTACCGCCACAACAGGGCCAACATTTCTAAAAAATGTTAAAAATTAAAGTTTTTCATTTTTTCAATTTTCATAACTTTTGTAATGTTTTCAGATTTTTTACATTTCTAATAGGCTGGGTAAGGCGTTTTATGTTGTTAATTTCATGCACATTGTTAACCGTGATCACTGTAATTCTATAAAAAAAAAAAATGCTCAATGATAGAAACACCTGCAGCTGCCTGAACGTAAAAATAATTTCTCGCTGCTAGAAGGCCACGTTTCACTTTGTTCGTTTTTTTTATTATAATGTACTCCTTTTACTCTATACTTTGATGGCCCTAAAGATAGAAATATCTGTCAGGTTAAAGACGTGGCAAAGTTTCATCTTTGCGAAGTCAAGGAGGAACATATCTCTTTGTACTAGAACCAGGTCTGAATTATTTTCGTCATTTGACCCCATCGTCTGGCAAGGCGACTTCTATATGCAATGGCATTATAGATTTTTGAAGAAAAATGAAATCCCGACTGGAATAATATTTGCAGTTGAATTTCGCGGAACTGTCTTCAAAACAGGATGCAAAGGTGGTGTTACAGTAGGATTAGTTGAGAACAACTTTTAAAAACCCACTTTATTGGCTTCCTTGACCTCACTTCAATGAGCTTCCCCTGAGACATCTTTTCAAATATCTTGATGACAAAAAACAGGTTCTCTATCATATTGTGGCCCAATTGGTTGTTCTCTTGCGATTTGCGAATTATTACTAATTGCAAAATTTAAGCCAATTTAATCTGATCACCTAGCTGTTGATAAAGATGATTTGTCAACTGACCAGAAGTATATGTCTGAACTATTGCAAGCTCTTTCAACACGCGTGCATACAATTGACCTTTTTTTGCTGAGTCCCTGGACAAATATTTCACGCAAGGTGGATCATTACTGCTATTCGAATTTTGAGACTCTACGTTGGAACAATGAAACCCTCTTCTTAACTTGTCATACTTTTTGAGTACATCCTGAAAATGTACTGCATCATTTGGTTCACAATTAAAATGAATCACTCATGCTTTCCAGAATCTGTGCACTATAGTTAGTAACTTACGTTACTTGACAGATAATCTACGAAAGATTACAGTTCCTGTATTTTCACGAAATTACTATTTCTTAAATCATACAAATAGCCTCTTTGGAATGATAGCATATGAAGAGGAGAACATCAGGACCCCAGCCATGAAGAAAATTGCAAAAGCACGAAGTTCTGTGGACTAGAATAGTGCCATCCGTCACTTTATCATAGCAGACTTCAACACTGAAGATTAAAATTGTATGGCTTTAGTCTACTGACAAAACTGAAAACTAACGGAACCACCTGTTATGGTTTCTTTATCGACTAAAAACGCTGGTGAGTTCAAAATGTCCGATTAAAGATATCAGCTATTATAACTTTCCTTGTCCCACTCAATCACTAGAAAGATGCGTGAAATTATTCATTGAAGCACTGATAAAGTTTGTTTACTAGAACAGAGGGAGGATCACATCTGATCAGTTTTGGCCTCTCGAGAAATAATGGCTTCATCTGAAGGCAAGTTATATTATAAAATTCATTTACATTAAATTCTTCTTCATTTTAAGTTTATTTAACCCGTTTCGGTTAAACATCTCTATCTTTTAATTAATAAAATACTAAAACATTTTGCTCATTTTATCTAATTTTTGTGTCATGAATTGGCTGTTATGAAGTAAAACATCAGTAGATGAAGCGATCGTCACGAAAAATGAATGATTAACTTTATTTTCAAGTCTATTACAAATAGTTATAGAAAATTATGATATATTAATAGATATAAAGTTAAATTATTTATTTCTAGACATATTATAGAAATTATAAAAATTTAGAAAAAAAATGAAAAATTGAAATTTTTGAAAATTTTACAAAAAATATGGTCTTTTTGCGGCAAATAAAGATATGATTTCATCATAATGAACATTTACCGGGACATTTCTCATATCTTCATGTAGTTATTGCGTTCTATTAAATATTGTATTGGTATGTTTGGATAATTTTAAAAAAATGATAAAAAAACATGTTTTTTGCGATTTTTTGAAATTTTGGCCCACTTGCGGCGGTAAAAAAAAATTAATCGATCGATGTAATATTTTAGAAATTTATTCTGTATTACAAAAGGCAACTTTTCCGCGCTATTATATTTCGATTATAAAAATTTCGGTTTTTTCGACCCACCCTAATGTGCATGTTTGTCAACAAACTGGTTTGTTGCGTGACTTCTCAAATTAATGTAGGCAAAAATTCGAACTAAATATCTTGAAATTATATTAAAATGCTCGTAAGTTTTGCATAGTTATAATATATTGTATTATATGTAAAAAAATAATACGTTATCAATTACTAACTGTGCGAGAATTCGTACTTTCTGCTTATACCAAGTTGAGAAGTACAGTGGCGGTCAAAAGTTTTCGACCAGTTAGTTTCTTTCATTTGTTTGCTAGAACGTTTCAGGGAAGAAGAAGCATAATTTCTCCAAAAGTTAGGAATAAGCAAATTATCTCTGACCACGTGATCATTTTGATTGGATACTGAAGATTCTTGATGAAAAGGGGAGGAATTTGAAATTTGCCTGTGCAAAAGTTTCCGGCCATTCCTCATTCCATTTTTCTATCGGCCATTTTCCTATCAGTAAAGTGTTTCTTCCGCCGTGTTTGTTAATTAATCAACGTGAATAACGTAGTTGACATTCAAAAAAGAAAAAAATCAACAATTATTGTTAGTAAACGCGTAATTTGTCTGGCGCTAAAGGGCAAATACTCTCGTGAGATTGCGGAAAAGTTATCGATCGGACAATTTACTGTGAACAGTATTTAAAAAAATATATAAAGATGGGCATGGACCTTGGGACTTGCCAAGGTCCGGGAGACCACAGAAAAGGACTCTTCTTGTGGACAGAGTTATTAGGAGAAAAGCAGCTGATGACCCGCAAAAAAATGCCCTTGCAATTCCCTCCATTTACGGTGTTAAAATATTGCTCAAATAAGTCGGTCTACTGTGTCAAGACGCTTACGTGACGTAGGACTTTATGGAATAGTTGGTGTTAAAATATCTTCCATAAGTATAAAAATTCAGAGGGACCGACTGGCATTTGCCAAGTAATACAAAGACTGGTCAAGTGAAAACTGCAAAAAAGCACTATTTTCCGATGAATTGATTTTTAAAGTATTTAGGAGTGATGGCAGACACTACATCTGAGGACTTAAAAACAAAAGATAAGATTCGAGGTATGTTATTCCTACAATGAAGCTTGGAGGAGGACAATTATGTTGTGGAGAGCATTTTCTGGAAAATGTGTCGATCCGTTAGTTGAAATCAGCGGCAATATTAATAGTGCAATCTATAAGGATATCTTGAAAGATCATTTGCTGCCTTATTGAAGGGAAAATTGTGGTCGCAACTGTTTGTTTCAACATGATAACTACCCAAAGTATACATGCAAGCTCGTCAACCAGTGGCTTTCGCACAAAAAATTCCGCTTTTGAAATGAACAGCCTAATCATCTGATCTGACCCCAATAGAAAATCTTTGGAACGAACTTGAAAACGTGTGTGGAATTACAAATATTCCAATTCAGCAGTATTTTCTCAAAAATTGTAAGAATCGTTAAAAAAACTTACCTTAGACCATCTTCAACCGTTCATTGAATCTATGCCATGTCGCTGCGTCGCCGTATTTATGCTACATGTGTGAAAACAAAATACTAATTACAAATGTTGTTCATCACTATTATTTTCTATTATAACACCATTTTTTTCAACTTGCCAAGATTTCCGGAAACTTTTGGAAAATGTGTTTTCTTTTGCACTTAATTTTGTCAATGAAACTTATTCATATTTATTTCTTATTCCATAATTCATATCCATAATTCTTATTCCATAAACAAGTTCTTAACTGTTATGTCAATAAAGTGTGTAAGTATCACTTTGAGATTCCTTTTCATATGGGTATACTCATAAATTAACCAAAATTTTCATGCTGGCCGGAAACTTTCGACCGCCACTGTACGTCTATTTTTGGGTGCGTGACGTCACATTCATATTATCTGTTTTAATTACATTTTTTTCTCAGTTATTATGGCAAAAAGGCAACAAAAAGATATAATAGTATCCTATTTTCCAACTATTTACCTTTACTCTTGTTAGAAATGGTAGTACTTCTGTTGCCAACATAAAAAAAAGTATTAAAATTAACATTTTTTTTTTTTTTTTTTTTTTTTTTTTTTACTATTAAACCAAGTTAAAATGAAAGAACTGTCACCATAATATATATATACTATATATTTTCAATAGATATACTAAACAAAAGAACAAAATGCATATCTTCACAGAAAATATATTTTTTGCAAAAAAGGAATAATGATACATGTATAAAAATATTTTGCATAAACATTCTTTATTAAAGTTATTAAAATTTTTCTATCCTATTGTGTGTCATTAGGTGAATTTATTTTCTTCCAATTTATTTTCTTTCCAAAAATGAATACCGCTGAGACTAAACTCCGTTTTTTTCACTACAAAGAATAAATATTTGTTTTAGAAATTAGGATTACATATATAATTGATAACTAGAAGAATATAACTAGATAATAAAATTTTGTTTTCATGTTTTTGCCTTATATTTTTCTGGAATCAATAAACATTCACAAAATTTCCATTAAAAATAATAAATACTCTCCTTAAAAGAAGTTTAAGATATGGACTGTAACAAGGTAAAATATAATGGAATATTAATCAAATTGATGCGAAGACATTATAATATTTAACAAAGTCTTTATTTACAATATTTGCACTTGTATCAGGTTAAGATAAGAAGGACCGGCAGAATAGTCAGTTGATAAATTATACAGGGTGTCTCATCAAGAGCGTCCGAGCTCTGTAGATACCTATTCCTGGCTTGTAGTATATAAGCATGTGTGAAAATGTACGTCGAACGTGTCAAATGAGGTGCGTTTGTACTATAACTAGTTTTATAAGAATACATATATTAGTGGAAAGCTGTAGCATTCTTAAGCAAAAATGAATGAATACAAAATTTCCATTATGATTATAAATATTAAATTCAGAAATATGGAAATATTATTACTGCATCTTAAGTAGGACGTAAGCACCATGCTAACCTAGAATCATTACCGATCTTGGGATATCGTTGAATTAATTATGTATGATAAGGTTCATTAGAATGAAAAAGAAAATATTAATAACTTTTTCAGTTTTAATTTGATTTTTATAAAATTTGAAAAGACAATATTCTGCAACGATTATATATATTCAATTTCAAATCATTCGGGTGGGTAGTTTTTGCACTGTTATACACGGATAGAAGGACGGACCATACGGCGAGTATAAGTGCTACGTATTGTTATAATTACGAACATAAATAAACATGCCCACATACTTCTACGACGTATAATTTCGAGAAAAATGCGAAAGAACCCAGCAAAGAAAGAAACAGTGGGCCATCAGCTGAAAAAAAAGATGGCAGCCAGCAGTACTATCAGCGGTAAAGTGCAAGGGTGCTATTACTTAAACCTGTCGAAAAGTGTCCAAGCCGAATGGAGCTGGCCCATCAGTGATGCCAACAGCAAGCCAGCATTGGTATGCCATCACATTACTTCAATCCGGCACTTTTCCGGCAGTGCTAGCACCTATCCCACTGCTATTGCTTTGCTGGCCCAGCACTTTCCCTTACAAAAATTTCTTATAGAATTCTATAAAAAACAAATTATTATATAATTATGGCTTTTTTTCTATAAGCTTGTTTCACCAAGAGCTATAGAAACATCTGTAGAAGTGTCTATAATAGAAATATCTATAGAAATTTTTGAACTGCATTGGTCACCCTCCCAAGTACTGACCGCGCTCGATGTTGCTTGGTTTTCGTGATCGGGCATGAACAAGCGCTTTCAGTGTATGGTACGATTGCTCGTAGTTTCCAAGCTCTCATTACACTATTTCAAGTTTGTTTCTTTTGTGATTTACTTTCCCAATCTTTAAACTGGTATAGAAGTTATTCTATTGTATAGATATCCTATGTATTTTACACACTGTTTTTTATTATTAATTCTTAACTGCGTAAATTATGAAAACCGAAATCTTTTGTAACCTAGTAAAACCATATTTAAGGAGAAAAAAAAAGTGCGTTGAAATAAAGAATTTATTTTATTCATTTACTTATTTATTTTGTTGGTGGCAGTGGTGCTATATTTTTTACAGTTTCAAAAAAAAAAAAAAAAAAAAAAAAAAGCTTCACAGCTTAAATTGTGTTAAGATATTCATTTCAGATTTGTGTTCAAATACTCAATGTCTTCGATATTCGCAGCGCCAACTAGCGTAAGGGATCCCAGTAATAATACTGCAAAAGTTCCCGCACTTCCATGTAGTGGTGGACCAGCGCAAGAGATAAAATGGATGCCCACCAGAATTTTATCTGATGATTTCCAACAGCAAAGTTGACTGAAGCTGTCCAGCAGTGGTCATGCAGTGATAGACCATCAGCCAGCACTTCTCCATCATTGCCAGCACCTATCTTGCAGCTGTCCAGCAATTTCCTCTTTGCTGGGAAAAGTCTGGCGTTATATCCGGTGCAAGAAAACAAATTGTTGTAAACAGAAACATCGCTATTGAAAGTTTCCAAACCGATTCATAAGCATATAAATATACTTTATGCCAATTTTTTTTACATTTTGGTCGATTAATATACTAAATATAGATGTGATACACTGAGAGAACCTGAAGATTATGATAATTTAATAAACAGAGTTTTTTTCTTTCACGGGCTATGACGTCATAGATTTCGTTCTCATTTTTCTCTAAAAATATAAGTGGTAGAGGTATAGCTCATTGACCGTGTTTTATGTACTAAAAGCAATGAATCTGGATGCACAGATTTTAGATGGTCTTGATGGGATAGCCTGTGCAGCCTAATGAGTTTGCAGAAAATACCGCGTAAAGAAAAAACATAATATTTTGCTTGGCATTTCTAAAATATTACAGTTGTGGAAAAAAGTTTAAGACCACATGCTAATTTTGTTGTTTTGAATAAAATTTCGACGAGAATTTTATATCAGAAAATAAAAAAATAGAATGCTAAATTCATCTTTAAAAAGTTAAAATTGCACTATGTGCAAACTACTTAAAAGATGAAAAACATTTAGAAATATATATATATATAAAGTTAGTGACAAAATAGACCCGATCCGGAAAGATCAAGTTTCTGGAGTATATGTAATTCCACTGAAAACAGAAAATATTTGTCTCGAATACATAGGAATGACTTCCCGTAAACTTAATGATCGTATTAAAGAACATTTGAGAGATTTGAAATAGAACCGGCCAACAACAGCCTTATCAAGACTTAACCAGAAGCAGTATATACAAGTTAATTTCGAAGATACAAAAGTTATATGCCCCTTAAAGAATTACCATGATTTAATTATCCGTGAATCAATAGAAATTCTTGCAAAAGAAAATACTGTTTTTAATGATGTTTTATCCTAAAACAAACTCAGAATTTGGTTCATTTTGCTTAAAGAATCATAAAACACGTAATATTCCACTTCCCTCTATATCCATATTTTTATTTTCCCAATGTTTTCCGGATCTAAAAATTGACTTTCCCTTTCTCTCCTTTCGGCACAAACTACGTGAAATTTGAAAATATGACGCTTGTGTTTTTGTATTCTCTAACGAAGACTATGTGTATAGTTAGAAGCACTAATCATATTAAAGTAATTTAACACCTTTTTATATATTTTTCATTTTTTAAGTTATTTGTACATAGTGTAATTTTAAGTTTAAGAATTTTTTTGAATTTAGATATATCTGATATATTATTTGTACAGGTGAAATGGAAAATTGAGTAATATATGATAAAAAGTATCCATTTACAAAAATTTGGGAAGAACTTTGTTTTGGACATTGAAATTGAGATCCAATGTGTCAACAAAAGTTAAAGTTGTTTTACAATGTTTTGTGTTAGCAAATAGGGAGTCATTTCAACTCATGGAGTCGGGGAACTCAATTGTTTAATTTGGATCAAGTGGGGTAATATTTCTTATGCATTTGTTTATTCAGAATATAATGAAAATCTCCGCATGTCGATACGATCATTTGCTACAAATTTACGGTAGGTTTTATTAATGCAAAGTCGAAAATATGTATTATATGAGAATCATTTTTGATGATGCATCTAGGTTTCCTGCAAAGAAAGAAATAGCTGGAAAAAAGATGGCAGCCAGCAGTGCCATCAGCGGTAAAGTGCAAGGGTGCCATTACTTAAACCTGTCGAAAAGTGTCCGAGCCGAATGCAGCTGGCCCATCAGTTATGGCCAACAGCAGGTCAGCATTGGCATGCCATCACATTACTTCAATCAGGCACTTTTCCTGCAGTGATAGCACCTATCCCACTGCTATTCCTTTGCTGGCCTAGCATTTCCCCTTACAAAAATTTCTTATAGAATTATATATAAAAACAAAGTATTATATAATTATGGCTCTTTTTTCTGTAAGCTCGTTTCAACAAGAGCTATAGAAATATCTGTAGAAGTGTCTATAATAGAATTGTCTATAGAAATATTTGAACTTTCAGCGGTTTCCATGTGGTCAATCTCCCAAGTACTAACCGCGCTCGATGCTGATTGGTTTTCTGGATCGGACATGAACAAATGCTTTCAGCGTACGCTACGACTGCTCGTAGTTTTCAAGCTCTCATTAGACTATTTCAAGTTTGTTTCTTTTATGATTTACGTTCCCAGTCATTAAATTGGTATAGAAATTATTCTATAGTACAGAAATCCTATGTATTTTATACGCTTTTTTTTATTATTGATTCTGAACTGCGTAAATTATGAAAACCGAAATCCTTTGTAACCTAGTAAAACCAGATTTAAGGAGAAAAAAATGTGCGTTGAAATAAAGAATTTATTTATTTATTCATTTACTTATTTATTTTGATGGCGGCAGTGGTGCTATATTTTTATAGTTTCAAAAAAAAAAATATCTTCACAGCTTAAATTGTGTAAAGATTTTCATTTCTGATTTGTGTTCAAATACTCAATGTCTTCGATATTCACAGCGCCACCTAGCGTAAGGGTTCCCAGCAATAATACTGCAAAAGTTCGTGCACTTCCATGAAATGGTGGGCCAGCGCATGAGATAAAATGGATGACCACCAGAATTTTATCTGATGATTTCCAACAGCAAAGTTGACTGAAGCTGTCCAGCAGTGGTCATGCAGTGATAGACCATCAGCCAGCACTTCTCCATCAATGCCAGCACCTATGTTGCTACTGGCCAGTAATTTCCTCTTTGCTGGGTTAATACTCCCTAGATTTGAAATTTTGTGATATGCAGTTTCTGCTTTGAGTGATTCTAGTGGGAAATCATTGACTGAAGAATAAAAGTGTAAAATTACGCCTTTTTTGGGTTGCGGACTGAGTGAAAGACTAATTGAACAAAAATTTTAAATATGTTTTGCACAATTTTCTCTCTGATTCAGTGAACAGTGGATGAAATAACAGAAGGAGAAGCATTCCAAAACACTCAGTCCGGTGTCAACGGAACGTTATTAGAATGACCGCTCAGGATAGGGCCTATTATTTTATTACACAATCTGAAACCTGAAATAGAATTCCTGTTAATATACAGAGCTGTTATAAATGTGTTAAAAAGTAGCAAATGTTTCAAATATGCTAAATTTAAAGCCAAGCCAAAGCTACAAAAGCATCACACTGATCCAAGAATAAATTTCGCATTGTCCAAATTTTTAAAATATAATATATGGCGAAAACTTGGTTTTACTGGTGAAATAAATTCTACTTTGATGGACCAAATGGTTTAAGATATTAGTGGCATGATTTACGAAATGACCCATATCTGCCTTGAAGTCGTATAGAAGGTGATTGCTTAGTGACGTTTTGGACAGACTTTAATGCAAAAGGAATATAAAGTATTTTTTTTTTTTTTTTGACAAATATGATCTCCTTTGTTAGAAAATTACTTGAACGGATACTAATATGATATAAAAATAATTACATTTAAATCATGTAATAAAGGTAAGGGAAATCAGATTACCTTCTACTTTAGGATCGTCCACGGTAATTTTC
This sequence comes from Maratus speciosus, assembly GCA_963932465.1. Taxonomy (NCBI): domain Eukaryota; kingdom Metazoa; phylum Arthropoda; class Arachnida; order Araneae; family Salticidae; genus Maratus; species Maratus speciosus. The sequence goes on from OZ010800.1 coordinate 437,040,383, forward strand.
TGCTTATCCAGGCAAACTTAAATTAATCCATTAATTATGTGAATTATCCATAGTGATTTCACCTGTAAAGAGCTTTTAAATTTGTTTTTTTTAAATGTGTATATTTCTTAATATTTGTATCCCAGGAATTTTGCAGCACTTATGGTTTTAAACTAAATTTTTATATATCTAAAGGTACATTGGAGCATTCATTTTTTGTTCCTTTCTCGGATAAAACATTTACAGATACTGAAAGATAATAATACAAAACATTATTTAGACATGATTAATTACATAAATAAATACAAGGTTATGTACATTAATAAAACACTCATTTTTATTTAAAGTCACTAAATTACTGATATATTTTTTTATAATGTCAATATTGAAGCGTTATAAGTGTTTACTAACATTTGATTGAAAGTTCAAAAGATGAAACAGGAAGTTTTGTTCTAATTTCGTAACAGGATGGATGGATGATGTAAACAGTTTCACTTATTGCAGACATTAAGTGTTTTTGAAAAGCAATTAACTTTATATGAGGACCCCAGAAGCCAAGGGGGTATAAGTGACAAAATTAAAAAAAATGAGTTACGTGCACAGGCTATCTGGAAATAAGTCCATTTGTTTGTAGGCAAAGATATATAAGTGATTTTTTAATTATGCGCTGTGTTCTAGGGGTCAATTACTTAACGTCTTTCCCGAAACCGTGAAACACGTGGAGGCCAAGGGGTATAAGTGCACTTGTATCCGGTGACATCCACATAGCTAAATCGAGACTAACGACATACAAGGCCAGTTCATGGCTGTTAAAACGCCACACGAATTTAATCATCTTTAAACGGTGATTGGCACAAAAAGATGAAGATGTTTCTAACAAACGGTTGCAGAACATAGCAAACAAAAAGGAAGAAACAGCTTCTGCCGCACCTTCTCGCGATGAAAGAGGAAGAAAAGGCCATCGAATAAAATTCCACAAGACCGTATTAATGTCACCAAAGAACACATAAACAAGTTTCCTCGATACACAAGCCATTACACTAGAGAAAAGACCCCCAACTGTAAATACCTGAATTCAAAACTCAATTTAAAGGAGATGTACAAAATATGTGTTCACACTTACCTAGAAGAAAAGCGCGTACAGCCGGTCAAGGAAAGTTTTCTATAGACACATTTTTAACACCCATTTTAATCTCAGTTTTCACCGACCGGAGACTGATACATGTGTTATGTGTGACAAGCTACAATTGAAAATAGACCATGGAAATGCAGATGAGAAACAATAAGCAGAAACTCAAAAGGAACTACATCTCCGCAAAGCAGAAGCTGCCAGATTAGCCAAAGACACATTCCAAAATTTAAAGGATTATTCAAAGGTCGCGATATGCTTTGACTTGAAAAAGATCATGCCAACTCTACATGTAACCAATTCTAAGGTTATTACCTACGACAACTTTGGACGTAGAACTTGAACATTCATAACCTTAAAAGCGGAAATGACCACACGTACATATGGGATGAAGGCCAGGCTTTTCGCGGATGTCAAGAGATCGCATTCTGTCTTTTGAAATTTATAAAGAGTCTTCCTCTCCAGTCAGGTATATTACAGCTTTTAGTGACACTTGTGGAGGACAGAATAAGAGCCACTTGATTGTGCAAGTTCTGGCTGTACATCATAAAAAATACACACATAGAAACAGTCGATCACCACTTTTTGATTTCAGGACACTCCTACAATGAATGTGACCAAGACTCTGAGCTTATAGAAATCAGAAAGATGAGGAATAAAAGGGATTTGTATGTTCCAGAGCACAGGGCTGAACTTGTAAATGATTCTAGCCAAAACTTCACTAAAGAAGTGCTAAAAGATGAAAATTTTATTAATCGAGTCACGTGCACCATTCTTTATAAAGTCAGTGAAACGTATCTCGAAATATACAGTGGCTGCATTTTGAGAAAAAGAAAAACCCTTCACATATTTCTACAAAGAAACTACTGGTGGTGAATTAGAACCTTTCCACGAGCTAAAGGTGAAGTCCTGCCGTGCCGGAAGATGCCCTATAGTTCTGTCTGAGCTTTCAATAGCACAAGAAAAGCCGAAAATCAAGTAACTTTATTTTTAAAATCTCATTAAATTATTGCAGTTTGCACCTCGAGTGTACCATTTTTTCTACCGAGATTTCCTCACCAAGTGGTACCAGGACAGACTGAAACCCCGCAAGCGTTTGAAGATTAGGCTGATGAGCCTCTCGTGCTTATAAAACAGATGAGGATGAGATAATGTAGATGTGTTGTTCCTATGTTATCACTAGAAGAGTATTGTTCCATATTTTAAAACTGTTTCGAGTGTTGTTTTTTTTAATTTTTAGAATTTCTTTCTTATACGTTAAATAAATGCAATTTAACGGTTAAAAAATTAAAAAAAATCAATGTTTCAAAGCTTATAATAAAACTTTAAAACTTATATTAGAACAAAATTTTGTCCTTTCATTCATTTGTATTAACATTGTCCTTAAATTTTTCATTAATTCTTTTTTTTTATTTCATATTTTTTTATTTTTAAAACTTATATTAAAACAAGATTTTGTTCTTTAATTCATTTGTATCAATATTGTTCTTAAAACTTTTATAAATTCATTTTTTCATTTCATAATTTTTCATTTCTTGTGTACCGCTTGGAAGCCAAAGGGTACAAGTGCCGAATGATTATAAAGATTGCTTAGTTATAAGTTTAAAAAAAAAAAAATTGTACTCCACTTTTCTTTTCACAGTTATTGAAATAAGAGTTCATAGACCACTAAGAAATCAGCAACAGTTTCATATTTCAATTCAGTTAATTACTATTGATGTTCAACTTTGAACTCAATTTACTCGAAATCTAAATTTTGTCACTTGTATCCCTTGGTCTCTAGGGTCCTCATATATGATACGTTTTATCTATTTCTGATGAGATTAGTATTTCTAACATCCTTGACTATCAATATATTCTTGGTAATAATTTTGGTCCTCTTAAGTATCAACGTATGGGTCAGAAATTAGTGGTGCTTCTATATGACGCTTCAATTAATAAATCTGTGTCAACTTCACATATGTTATCTGCAATCAACATCAAATATCTGGAAATTCCAGTTAAACGTACTGACCTAAATACCACAAAAAACTTGTGGGGATCTCAGTGCTTCAAGTTTATGCCAACGGAAAATCGTTCAATTAAAATCAGCCATTTTTACCACTTTCTGACAAAATTAAAGAGAGAAAATTAAATTCGATTTTTCTATCCGTCTGTCCACACTCTAACTCCCGTAAATACACTCCGATTTTCATACAAATTGATAAAGGTTATTTAGGGTCACCAAGGCATGTTTGTTATTGTATATGAAGTATGTGCGATTAATAATTAATTTGCAGGGTAACACAAAAGAATTGCGTTACATTATAGTCCATGGGGGAAAATCGTTTGCACTGTATTTTAAAGACTTTACGCTGTTTCAAATGTACCGAAATTGATATGAAACACTGAATTTCATTACAAGATGATTACTATATAATACGGTAATAAAATATATACAGGGCTGATCAAAGAATGCGGATACTTTCCCGATTGTATATGGAAATACCTGAAATTGGGTTTTCAAATGTGTTATGCGTTTTCATAGGGTTGAATTAGACATATTATTTTAAATTTTCAAACGGTGCAGTTTTGTTTCATTATTCTAAATGCGTTGGAAAGTGTTTCATAATCTGTGCTTGACGCATGCTTTTCTCTTTCTTGTTAAACCATGGAAATATATACCGATTTCCACATGCGAGAACCTGAATAAATTATCCCTAATGCGTGTTTTGGAAGTCATCCGTGTTAATGGGAAACAAAATGTACTAAAAATTGATTTCGAAGATGATTTGGTCGAGTAGCCTGGGGCCACTTGCCCCAAATCCCCGTTACATAAGATTGTGCAGGTTGCAGTACAAACCTTTTACATGTGTAATTTAAATGGTAAACATACTGGTCGTAAACTATTTTCCACCGTGTTGAGTTACGTATAGTTAATTTTTGCTTATATTTAAAAACATGCTATTGTAATTTAAAAAATAATAATAATGAGAAACGATAGGAATGTGTTGTGCCGCCTGAAAAATTAAACTGTTTCAACATGGAGAACGGCCAGAGCAATTAAAAACTTTGCTTGCTGTATATATCGCCGAATTAAAGACTTTTCTAACATTAGGAAATACAACCGATACATCCAAATGACGTCGTTCGGCGTTGAAATCGTAACAGCTGAAATCATGCCAACATGCAAAGAGAAAGGGACAAATTTATCATACAGCCGGCTGCCGTTTCCGTTATCAGATGGTCAACATAATTTCCTACAAATGTATTTAATCTATAATGCAATGAAGAATTGAATGACCGCTCAAAACGATGGATATCATTTATACAGAATTATCCAGCAGAAGATGGCGGTAAATTACCAAACATACAAATGGGAAACGGTGAAATTGAAGTAGATAACCGGTGGGTTTATCCAAATTCGACTTAGCTTTTAAAAACATATAAAGAGCAAACTGTATACTCTAATACTATAACTCCGTTAAATCGCCCAAGTACAGTCGTGGGAAAAAAAAGTAAACACCCCTTACTAACTCTGCAAAAAATTATCGTAGATGATAGTTACTGGTACAACACGATTAATAATAAAGTCTACTTTTAAATGATGTATATAAAATTTGTTTAGAGGGCCATCTACATATTAAAAAGAGCCTTAACTTTGTTTTTTTTTTCAATATCAGTACACAATTCTGACAGCATAAATTGACTCTACACCATTTAATTAGCCTAAATACAAATTTTTATGCAATTCGTATGATAAGTTTTCGAGAAATTAATTACTTTAAGACGAGTGCATTTTAGGGGCTGTATCCAAAATGAAGTTCCATATTCGATTGTTGACCGAGAGAGCCCCCTTCTTGATCAAGGCAACTTAGCGCTATTCAAACAATTATTGAAGACTGCTAGATTACAGGATAGCATAAGAAATTTCAAAATATCTAGTCACTTCTATTATGGACGGCCCCTTAAACTATCATTTTGTCCATTTTTAAGCATAATTTGAAAACTACTTGGAAGAAAAATGTGAAACTTTAGATTTCCATAAAGCAGGGCTTAATAAATCTAAATCCATCAAAACAATCGTAGGTTGCAATTCATAATTTTTTTTAATATTAATTTCATAATTCATATCATAAAAATATAAAAATTGCAAATTCCACTTATTTATGTTTGAATATTTTAGTATTATTGCTACACAAAAAATTACGCATTAGGAGTATAATTTCAGGAGATATTAATGAAAATATGAAAATGCAATTTATCATTAGAAGCACTAAATTTTGAATGTTTATAACTCAAAAAACTATCATTCAAATGACTTGAAATTTTGTGTCTAGACATAGTTTGAGCCGAAGATTTGAAATATCTTTTTAAAATTTGATATTTCCATTGAAAAAAAATAAATTTTGGGTTCGTTTTAATACGCAGATGGCCCCCTAAGCAAATTTTATATGCATCATTTAAAAATAGATTTTATTTACATTTGTTTGGTACCAGTAAATTTCTTCTACGATAATTTGTTGAGGGGTTAGTAGGGGTGTTTACTTTTTTTTCCCACGACGGTACATTTGTAAGTACGTGAATAAAGGCAGGTGCATGGCAGTTTTTGGTGTACAACCAGAAACAAATGACAGGAATGTGGTCAAACATATCAAAGAAATCGCCCAGTATCCGACTGGAAGATACATAATAATCCATGAAGCGGTATAACGAATTCTTTCATTTTTCAGACATGTACAAAGTCCAGTTTATGCTCACTTAGCAGTATATCTAGTAAATCGACAATGCGTTTGTTTCACAGCTGCAAATGTGGAACAAACATCTCTCAATCCACCTGCTACAACTTTAACTGCTTTCTTCAGGATATGACAAAATGGCGTGTTTGCGAAAACACTGCTGTATTCGGAAGTGCTTACGTATTACACATGGAATGCGAACAGAAAATAATTTGAACGACGCAAACGAGAAGAGGTCAACCTAGCATATTCAAAGAAACTAAGGTAGGCATACTGTACACAGTGCATCCCAAACAAGAAAAATGCTTTATTCGCAAGATGTTGGTAAATGCGACCGGTATAACATCTTTCAGCAACTAAGAAATTTCAACGGCATTACGTATGCCACTTTCCTCACTGCATGTCAAACTCTGAATATATTGGAGAACGACCTCCACTTGAATGCATGCATTTATCACGCGTGCAACACGTCATATCCAAATAAAATTAATGCATTGTTTGGAAATATATTGACTGCCTGCTCTCCTTTTCCTCCAACAGAGTTATGGGAGAAATATAAAATCGCACGCGGCTGAATATATTTTCCTTCAATATGCTAATATGGACATGGATTTCACAGCAGAAATCTACAACGAAGCATTGATAGTAATTGGAGATTTGTGCTTAGAAATCGCGAACAAAGTTCTCAATCAATTGGAAATGCCTTCACCGGATAGATCTGTAGCAGCATCGTTCGATGTAGATTTGCAAAGTGATCAAAATTACAACACGGGTGATCGTTTGTCATATGTGCAATCAAATATTCCTAAGCTGGCGCTTGTGCAAAAAGGCATTTACTATCAAATAATGCAAACTTTCAATAACGTGGTTGGAGAAATCATCTTCTTAAATGCACCAAGAGGATCTGGTAAAACAATGCTAATTAGATTTATTCTGACCAAAATGAAATAGACTTAGCTCTTGAGTAACAGCTGCGACATAGCTACCAGGTGGAAGAACTGTTCATTCCGCTTTGAAATTTCCATTGAACTGCAAACTTATTGTTTGGTATGGATGCACAATGGCACAAAAAAATCGTTCGAAGCTCTTGATCGACCATTGCATGATTTGCGTGCAAACATCAGACCATTTGGGAACGCATTAATATTTCTAGGACGAGATTTCAGGCAAACATTACGTGTAATTCCTCGATCGATACTAGCGGGCAAAAAAAATGACTGCTGAATTACGCTAATTTGTGTCTACTCATAAGACGTTAAAATAAACTACAAATATTCGTGTCCAGCTGCAAAAAAATCTATCATCTGAGATATTCTCACATAAAGTTCTGTAATAAAACTTTGCATCGAATTTTATATTATGTGAATATAAAAAATACAAATAAAAAAATTTGAAAAATTTTGAAATTTTTTCGAAAAAATTTCAAAAAATTTTGATTTTTTTTTTTTTACTTTTATATTCAAATATATAAAATTCGATGCACAGTTTTATTTATATATATAAACCAGACTTTTATAAAAAAAAAATTGGGGATTTTCATTGATATAAAACTCGCAAGCCGCATTTCGAAGATTTCTAAGATGACGCGTAAAATTCCACTTTTTTCTCAAAAATATTATTTTTTCATTTTTTTTTGTGATAAATTCTTACCATAATGCATATAATGTACCCTTGAATAATATTTAAAGTGAAATTTACAAAAAAAATAAAAATTGATTTTTAAGGTTTTAAAGGTCCCTTGTCCCCTTAAAATTGAGAAATGTGACACATTTTGAAACTTTAAAAATGTTAGCGATTTCTGATAAAATTTGTCAGACGCTTGATAAGGATGTTACGTGTTTTATAAATGTTAGACAAGGAGATTCTTGGTTTCATCCAATTGCGTTATCTCGGGAGATAGATTTATATTGCACATCAAAGGGGAAAACCTGTGGTTGATAATTCTAGGTCGAATAATAAAAATAATTATTCCAGGCCAGTTTCTAAAGTTTTTTTAACTGATGTAAAAAATTCTAAATGTATTTTGTCATGTAATGAAAATAATCCTTTGCAAAAATGTCCTGTTTATAAAAATATGGTTGTGAGTGATAGATGTGAGCTGGTAAAGGCAAAAAAATCTTTGTTTTAACTGTCTTATGAATCATAAAGTGGTCGATTATAAATCTAAATTCTCGTGTATTATTTCTAGGAAAAGGCAGAATGTAACTTTGCATTTTCCTCGCGAACAAAAAATAAATAAAGTTGAAAACCAAGAAGTAATTTCACAGCAAGTCATATAAACAAAGGAGGTAATAAATCTAATTTGGATGTTTCGGCTCCAGTATTTCAGCTTTTCCCAGCTAATAATCAAAACAATTTATTTTCAAAGACATGTAATTTGGCTAGTGAGTTAAAACTGTGTTACTTAGCACATTTGTTTGTTTAATAAAAGATGAATTGGGTAATTTTCATGAAGTCCGAGGTTTATTAGACGTTGGCGTAAGCTCTAACTTTATGAGTAAAAGGTTAGTAGATAAACGTAATACAAAAAGAGAAAAGACTAACATTTCTATTTCAGGCATAAATAATTTATCGCTGAATGTTAGATCTAGGGTTAACACAACTGTTTGAAATACAGATTAGGATTTTCATTTAAAATTAGACTTTTTAGTCGTTCCGAAAATTACAAATTTTACGCCGTCTAGGCCGCTTGAGACTTCTATCCCAGTGTTAAATAACATCAAATTAGCGGATGAAAAATTTAATGTCCCAGGTCCGATTGATTTTCTTTTAGGTGCAGAAAATTTCTATGAATTTTTAAGACCAGGCCAAATTTATCAGCAAACATTAAATACTAAAACTGTGTTACAAAACAGTGTATTCGGGTATATTGTCAGTGGCAGCCTTCCAGCTAGGGGTGAAACAAATATACATTGTGGGTTAATAACAGATAATTTGGAGTTAGAAAAAATAATTAGAGAGTTTTGGGAAATAGCAAACATAGAGAGAGAGAGAGTTTGAGATTTTTAAACTAAGCAGAAATTTGTGAAGGGCATTTTCTGAAAAATTATTCTAGAACTGAAAATGAATAATATATGGTGAAAATGCCACTAAATGAAGATTCGTCTTGTCTTGGCGAATCAAAACAAAAGGCAATGAATATTTTAAATTCATTATGGAAGCGCTTAGTTAGAGAACCTAAATTTAATGATCTTTATAAAGCATTTACGCAAGAATATCTAGGTATGGGTCACATGGAAGAAGTGATAGAATCTGAAGAGCCAGAAGTCACTTATTATATTCCACATCATTGCGTGTTCCGTACAGAATCATGTAGCACACCATTTCGAGTCTTGTACAATGCTTCTTTCTTAACTTCTACGGGAAAATCATTAAACAGTTTGCAGTTTAACGGAGGAACAGTCCATGATGAGTTATTTTGTATAATATTGCGATTTCGAAACCAGTTTGTTTTTGTAGCAGATATAAAAAAATGTATCGTATGATATTAATGTATCCGAGTCAAAGAGATTTATTACGAATAGTATTTGAACCTGAGGTGAATGAGCCAGTAAAAATGTACAAGTTATGTACTGTGACTTATGGCACAACTAGTACCCCTTTTTTAGCTACAAGAACCTTAATGCAATTAGACAGAGACGAAGGAAATGAATATCCTTTAGCTGCAAATGCGTTGTTGCAAGATGCCTATATGGATGACATCCTAACAGGGGCAGATGTTTTAGACACAGCTAAAGAAATTCAACAACAGCTGACATCTTTGTTAAATAGAGGAGGCATGGATCTCCATAAATGGGCAGTAAATAATTTTGCTCATTTATGTAATAATTCTGAATGTGAAAATTCTTTTTCTAATGAGACAAAAACTTTGGGAATATTGTGGAAGCCTCAACCAGATTGTTTTATGTTTAACTTAATTATCGAGCAAAGCGAATTATACACTAAACGATCAGTCTTGTCACAAATTGCTAGAATATTTTACCCTTTGCGTTTGATAGGTCGAATAATTACAAGGGCCAAGGTGTTTCTGCAAAAATTATGGTTGCTGAAAATAGATTGGTGTGATTATCTCCCAATGAAAGAAAATAAAGTGTGGAATGACTTTCTTACTTCCTTAAAGAGCGTAAATCTGATCAGTATCCCTAGATGTATTCTTATTTCTCAGTCTATTTGTGTAGAACTACATGGATTTTCGATGCATCTGAAATTGCTTATGGAGTGGTTATTTACGTTAAGTCTACTAATTCTTGTAGTGATTCTGCTGTTAAACTACTGAATAGTAAGTCCAGAGTAGCTCCTCTAAAGCATGCACTATCCCGCATCTTGAACTTTCTGCTGCAGTCCTGCTATCTAAGTTAATGAAGAAGGTGTTAAGTGCCTTTAAACTAGAAGTTTCTAAAACTTATTTTGGTACAGATAGCACTATTGTACTTACATGATTAAAAAAAAGAAACCAATGATCTTAAGACATTTGTAGCCAACAGAATATCGATTATACAAAGTTTAACTTCGGTTGAACTGCGGCAGTACGTACCTTCGAAGCAAAATCCTGCCGATCTTATTTCTAGAGGTATAGATCCCATCAAGATTCACAGTGTGATATGTGGTGGTTTGGCCCTGCATTCCTACAACAGCCTGAGGTGTTTGAGTGTCCTGATAGCAATCTTGCTGAAACCAATGAGTTGTTTTTGCGTGATTGAAACCACCATCAGTGACTCAAGTATGTACCTTAGTTAACACTCTTGAACCTTTAGACATTATTAATAACTGTTCTTCGTTCATCAAACTACAAAGAATAATAGCATGGTGTAAAAGATTCATATATAACTATAGAAACCCTTTATATCCTACAGCTGGAACTTTATCTAGTAGTGAAGTCTCCCAGTCCTTATTGTGCATTGTAAAGAACATTCAAAGGACTTCATTCGTGAAAGAAATCCAGTGTTTAGAAAGGGGTACTGCTATCCCTAACAATAGCAAACTGACAAACTTGTGTCCATTTTTAGACTGTGACTGCTGCATTCGTGTTGGTGGTAGACGGAATAAGAGTAACTTATCCGATCATCAAAAATATCCTATGATTATTCCTGCTAACCACAATTTTACATTTTGTGTTATTAATTATTTTCATGTTTTATATTTTCATGCAGGTACAGATCCTCAAGTACAATGTCCTACAATGTCCGCAACTACAATGTCCCTCATCAGAACTAAATTTTGGATTTTAGCTGGCAGAAATGTAGTACGGAAAATTATTTTTAATTGTATTATTTGTAAGAAAATGAATTCTAAAAATTCGCAGCAAAAGATGGCTGATTTGCCAGCAGCAAGAGTAACGGTATCCAGAGTATTTATGCGTACTGGATTAGACTACTACGGTCCTTTTGAGGCAAAAAATTCGACAGGTAGGAGTAAACTTTAAAAAAAGGTTTTTATGTATATTTTTGTGTGTTTTACTATCAAGGCCTTGCACTTTGAGATTGTCAATGATTTAACAATTGCAGCGTTTTTAGCAGCGCTTAAACGCTTTATTGCGAGACGAGGCAAACCTTCTGATATCTTTAGTGATAATGGCCGAAATTTTGTTGGTGCCAATAAAGAATTAGGAGCAATTCTCAGATCTTTATTTAAGGATGAAAGTGAGGAGGAAATTCAAAATTATTTAGCTAATGAAGGAATTAAGTGGCATTTCAATCCCCCTTCAATCCCTCACTTTGGAGGTTTATTGGAGGCAAGTGTTAAATCACTTAAATATCATTTAAAGCGTGTTGTAGATAAAACTATTTTAAGTTATGAGGAACTCTTGACTCTCATTATTCAAATCGAAGCTGTTCTTTATTCTCGTCCACTCTTCCCTCTTTGAAATGATCCTAATGATGTTGAGGCTTTGACATCTGCTCATTTTCTTATTGGCTCATCTTTAATGGCCTTACCTGAACCGAATTATACTAAAATTCCTATGAATAGGTTGAGCAGGTGGAAATTAGTTCAGAAATTGACACAACATCTTTGGAAAAAATGGTTATCAGAATACTTAAATAAGCTCTTAAATAGACCTAAATGGCATAAAGGAAGGTTAGAGATAAAAGAGGGAGATTTAGTCTTACTAAAAAATTCTGATAATTATAGCCCTTTAAAATGGCATTTGTCAAGAATTGTTAAAATCCATCCAGGCCAAGATGGTATAGTTAGAATTATAACTTTAAAAGATAAAAAAGGCACATATAAAAGTCCAGTAACAAAAAATTGTTGTTTTGCCTCTTTTGAATGAAACCACATTAACTACTTGAATTCGTATATTTTATTTAATTAAGCAAAATTTTGTAGTGTAGTGTATTATTACATTCTTCTGTTTATATTTGTAAATTTAATATTTCATTTAGTGTATGTGTGAGAAAAAATTTGCATTATTGAGATTGTATCCTAAATTGATATCGTATTTATAGTATTGAATGTTTGAAACATTCAAGTCTCGGTGGTAGGCTGCCGCTAGAAGCGCCATCTATGTGGTTGGTTTTGAAACTTGTGAGTTGAGTTCGAGACGCCGATCCGAGAAGTAATGTAAACATCGGACGTCGACATTTTTACAGTGGTTTGATAATTAAAAATAGTGATACAGTTTGTAAGTTTATTTTTATTGTGAGTTGTGTGCAGTAATTATTTTAGATTGAGCTATTGGCGGGAACAGGCAGTTTTCGAAAAAAATTGTTGCAAATCTATCGTTTGAAGGTTTGTGCATGGAAAGTTTTAATCATTGCAAGAACAATTGGACGCAGCAGGGTTGGTATTCACCACATTCTGTCAAAAGGTGACACTTTTGAAAAAAAAATATCGTTCTGGGAGACCAAAGAAAATAACTAAACGGCAAAACACAGAAGTTTTGAGTTTATCTTCAACACAGAACCTATCTGTACGTTCCGTTTATAAAGAAGTATGCCTTCCAGTTTCAAAGTCGGTGGTCCATCTATGGCTGCAGGCAAGTACAAATCTTGATTATCACAAAATGCGTCATTCGTCGAAGTTTACAAATCAGCATAAAATCGATCATGTTCAGTGGATTTAAATAACATGAATTGGACAGATGAATGGTGGGTGTTCTTTTCAGTAATGAAAATAACTTTTATTTAGATTGTTCTAAAGTTTGGGCATATTACTGGCACGGTATTATCAAGGAACCACGAATTTGTTTCAGCAGACGACAAGGATGGGGTTCACACATGGTGTGAGGAGCATTTTCTTATATTGTAACAACCGATGTTGCTTATTAGAAAGGTTTTCAATGTACCAAAGACTAACAGAAAATGCTTGTAGTGTAGTCACTTCCAAGTTGCTAGGTGGGGACAAATGGATACAGAAGCAATACAATTGCTCCATTCACGTTTCCAACTCTACAATACAGTAGTTTAGGCAAAACCAAGTAACTGTTTTGAACTGATTAGCTATAAGTCCTGATCTGAACCCAAAAGAGAACATCTGCGGAAGATTAACTTTATAGAGGTATACGGTAATGGGTGTCAATTTGCAACGTTTCAAGAACTAAAGCTGCAAAAGGAATGAAGGTGGTTTTCTTTAAAGCCAGAATATCTATAAACTCTTGTTTTGAGTATGCTTGATAGTGTTTTTTGAGTGATTAGGAAAAACGACTTGAACAATAAACGACAAAATTTGGGTTGCCTATAAACTTTTGGAAGAGAAAAATTTAAGTTTTATTTTTTCTCACAAAGTCTGTGGTTGTGTAATATAATTTTTATATAGTATTATTGATTTCATTTGTAATTATAAATTGTTTTTAAATTATTACTCTTATTTTTCAATTGTAAAATAAAAGAAAGTTGTACATAAACTTTTGGGACGCACTGTATTATTGCTGAAATACAATATCCAGATAAAATGCGTGTCGAATTTTGGTTTTAATTATTTAGCGCAGAAACTGACGGATGCTGTAAACAAGTGTTTCAAATAAGCAGCATATGCTGCAATACGGGAGACTATTGATGGTTGACCCAGTTTTTAAAAAATGATTTTTTATTTTTAAAATATTGAACGTAGAATAAAGCTTTATATATCATTTTATTCATTATACGATCTGTTATCAAAATAAAATTACTACATAAGTGCAATATATAAGAAATTTGAAAAATGATTAATTTTATTCATGAAAAAGTAATAGGTCAAGGTTTCCCACATATGGGAGGGTTGACCAACTATATGGGAGGCTTGACCCACTTTGTTTTATATTATACTATTTGTGAAGAGAAATAAAATCAGTTTAAAAAAGCAAAATAACTTTATTCTACATGCTTTAATTATTATAAAAAAAAATGTTTTAAAAGATGAGGTTTAAGCAAACCTGTTAAGACGCAATCGCAAGTCAGAGAAGAAAAATTTTGTTTTAAACAGGATTTTGTCTGTGCAGGTATGATTGTACAGCAGTGAAAATGAAATTTTAACATTTAAGGTAGTATTCTGTTGAAGACAGGTTCCGTTTTCATAGTGTTTCATGTTATTATGTCCGAATTTAGGAGCCACTGTTCCGATTTTTTTATCTCCTTGTTCTATTTTTTGCGACACACGATCTGGCAAATCTAGTTGTCACATAGTTTGGCTTCATCTCACTGTATTCAACTTTGTGAAAATTTTCTACATACCTTCCTAAAGTTTTTCAATCGATGCTATGTTCTTTCGCAACCGCATGGGCACATAACTGATCAATAACACTCTCAGAAATAAAACTCTCAATTTTGACGATTCATTTCGTATCAAAATCACGTGACTTTTAACGACACGTAAACTCTCAAATATTTGACGAAGGTGTTTCTTCACTCACGGCCAGACTCAATGCATTTTAAGGAAACCGTTCCTCCTCAAATCCTGCGACTTTAGCAAGCAAATATTTGCTTCTTTATGTTATTCCTGTCATAATTTATTTAAAAAATTTATGTTATTCCTGTCATAATTTATTTAAAAAATTGCTTTTTTTAGCGCTTTTCAGAAAATGCTGAAACACAGGTAGTTATTGTTTCTGCATTAGTTATTTTTTTTAGCTGTTAAAGTTTTTAAGAATGTTTATTATTATTTATATTATTATTATTATTATTATTATTTTACTTTGCTCGCTATGGTTTAATTCGAAAAGAATAAATTTCCTTTGTTTTACAAAATCGTTCAAAAAGAAAATTTGGTCAATAAAGTTTCAAAATTCCATGATCTCTTTTTCATTTAAGAAATATATTCATATAACTATCAAATTAAATATGCATAATTGATCCCTCTCCCTTCTCTTCTGTAAACAGTAAAGTGTTAAAATCATAACCAACTACTCAAATTGATAAAATCTCCCCCATATGTACTTTAAAATTCGTTATTTCTGAGCAACAAATTAACCAGACCATATTTTAATCATTCATCGAGCAAAGAAAATTTTCCTAATAAATTATATTAATCAAGTCATATTATAATTATTGATATTATAATTATTCATATTAACCATAGGAAATAATAATAATAAATTAGTCTTACTAATTAAAACTTGCAAGAATTATAAGTATAACACCATCGATAAAATTACAACCAACCTTATAAAAATATAAATATACAGTAGAATCCATTACATGCATGAAAAATCGTATCTGTTCGAGGACTCAATAGCGTAATAGCTAGAGTGACCGTCTCCCACACAGGAGGTCGTGAGTTCGAATCAACCCGAGGACCAAATCTATTATTTTTTCTCCTGTCGATACAAGAGCTTCCAAACTGTTCAATAGGTGTCACCACCAGCCCTCTCATTGCACTTTTCAAATAAGCACTTTTGACGAAATTGTTATCCTCAAACAAGCGAAGAAAGTAATTTTCTCAATATGACGAAATATTCGCTCGGAGCATATAACAGGAAATGGTTTCGTCAAAAATGAAGAAAATTTCGTGAAATCTGAGTATCCATTTCTGAGAGTGAACATGATTCACACCTTTAAGGACAAAGTACTTTCAGTACTAAAATGTTGAAATAAATGATTGGAATCGGAATTTATGAACAAATTTATTTAGAAATAAGAAAAAGGCTATCTTTCACATGCATGTTAAATGAAATGAGTTTAGCAAAATTCTGGTGTTATTGTTATGTATCGGAATTAAAATGAAGTGGTTTTATAGACATACCACTGCCCGTCAAAGGGTTAAAACTGCTGCTTTCATCCTTCCTAGTCTCTCCCACTGTTTCTATTTACCTATTGTAAGCAATATTTAAATGGAAAAAAGTTGCTATGAACTTTCCCATTTTCTAGCAATTTTTCACATTTTTCTGTAGTCAGTTTTAAACATCCTCTTTTCCATCACACCATTTTACTAAAGCTTTACAGTATAAATTTACATTATTTTATGTAAAAACCATTAACTTTTCATTATGCACAGTGTATAATGAAAAGATTTCCAAAACCACTTAATTAAGAGAGCCTTGAGCATCTGGTCAACCCTCCCTCACATTGACTTGCTCAAGCCTCCCTACATAGACCTTTTCTAAAGATTGTTACACATTGTTATGTTAAGCCTAACTTTCTGAACAGTTTTTGTGCCTGGAATGAAAGCTCAATATTTTTGCATTACTTTAAACCTACTTACTTAAATTTCTATGATGTAAATTATTTGAAAAAGCTTACAAAATATTTCTAAAAAACACAACTTTTAGGTTGGAAACGTCTCACAATGGATTTTTTCCACACCTATTTCGATTATCTCTATGAAAAGAAGACTGTTATTTGATTATTACAGTAGCTTTGGTTGACAACTATTGGTAAAACTCTGAAATTATTTTAAATAAGAAAATTGATGGGTGGGACAAGCCTCCCATATGGTCAACCGTCACTAGTCTCCCCTATACAGGGATGGTTTTGTTTCTGGATTTTTGCAACCGCTAATATACATTATAGTAATATTTTTCTTATTTGATCGCAGAATATGGAAAGCGAATACTTCTATATGAAATGAATGGTTACAAAACCGAAAACACATGCAACACTGGTTATCCTTTTATGTACAATTTCGGTACGCTACAATGATGATAGATATCTGTTTGTGAGTTTTTTAGCTCGACTACTTTAAAAAGTTCGACATTCCTCTTCTGTTTATGTAGAAAATATAGAAAGACTAATTTTCAATTAACCCAGTGTCTTATTTGCCTTGTATTAAAGCACTGTCCATAACAGGGTACTGATTATCATCCTTTTGGATCTCGCTGGTAATATGAACGTACGAAACTAGCATAAATCAAAAACAAGTCGGAAATTGAACACGAAACGTGGGAAATTAGGCGCGCTCGTACTATAACAAGTTTTATAAATATTCAGATCTTGGTGCAATAACTTTTGCATTCTTATGCAAATATGCAGGAGTACAAAATTTTTTACGATTATATATCTTAAATTCAGCAATACAGAAATAATAGGACTCCGTTTTAAATAGGACGTAACCACCATGGCAATCTAGACTCACGACTTATCATGGAATATCATTGAATTAATTACGTATGATAGGATTTAATAGAATGAAGAAAACTTTATTAATATATTTTTAAGTTTAGATTTGATTTTCATGAAATTTGAACTGATTTGAACTGGCAAAATTCCGCAATGATTATATATATTAAATTTCAAATAATTCGGTCGGGTAGTTTGTGCGCTTTTATTTGTGGACCGACGGACAGATGGACGGACCAGGGACGACTGTGGGTGGTACGTATTTATATAAGTACGAACGCACCTATTGTGTAGTGGTGTTACAACGTATAAAGCAGATAATCAACGTTCCGAATAATTTTCCTACAAGAATATCATGACAAATATATATATATATATATATATATATATGCAATCAAGCATAAAACCGGATGAATTCTCAACAGCAAGTCTGAGCAATATTTCTATAATAATTTTCAAATTTATGCACAAAATTCTCAACCAAACCTAAAAAAACAAACAAAGTCGTTCTTCTTAAAGTGAATCTAAGATGTACTTAAAATGTTTGTTTTTCCAGATAAAAATTGTAAACAAACTGAACAAATATATTATTTTCTCGCTCAAATTTAAATTTTTCAGTCAAATCAAGACACAGCATTTAGTATGCATTTTATTTAACAAATGCATGCAATAAAATCAAAGTCTCTTGTTTATGTAAAAGATTCTTCGGTAATTGCATTCCTTCCCTTTTTCTCCAAACTGATTTTGCATTGAATGGCATTTTTTTTCTCCTTCAAATAACACTAGAGGGATGCATTAAAACTTGTTGAAAGTAATATGTTAGGACTTTGTTGTTGTTGTTGTACAAATACGCATATTTAGAAAAATGCTGAATTTCAAAACTTGAATTCTTTTAAAATTTTTTCCCGTATTGATTTGCTTTCAACCATTTATCTTTTGTTAAGATAATAACATATTTTGAACACATTATTACAATTTATTTTCTTTTGTCCGGTGATATTCTAATAGAATGTCAGTTAGTTATTCATGAGGAAAATGAGTTTGAATAGAAAGAATTCTTAATATTATTTTATTCCCATTTTTAGGGTTCCTTACTTAAAAAGAAAAAACGGAACCATTACAAGATCACTCCTGTGTCAGCCATTTTAGTCGTAAACTATGGAACGGGGAAAGTTCAAATTGTCTGAAGTAATACAGGCTATTAACACATATATTTATAGGTTATTTACCATTCACAAATCAATTTAGGAAAAATCTAGAGAGGGGAATTAAGTTATTTGAAATTATATTTTCTTTGTTTATCCTTTTGGGTATCGCTTTTATAACGCCGAACTTAAAAATACATGTCATTTAATTTTAAGTATTATATTTTCAGAGATAGTGTCGGAAATGTAATGCAAAAATATGTTTCCGCCCCTCTATTTCCAAATCTATTGAAACTAAAATTATGAAAAAATTAGGGGTAATAGAAGTTAATTTAATCATTGCATGAAAACTATAACGATTACCCTAGGTCACATAGTTTTGGATAAAATCGCATTTTTCAGTTACTCATAAGTTTCGATTTGCGGGCGTTCAGCAAAGGAGTTGAAGAGCGCAGAAGTATAACATAATAATAATTGATTGATTGAATTGATTGATTCGTTGATAAAGATTTTCGAAAAAAAAATTCGTTAATTGGTCAATATATTAACCATTAAAGACGCGGACTGTTGGACATACATAAAGCCACGCACTGTAAAAATACGGACTAAAAAACGGATATTCTACTGGCAATCGAGACGCCAGTACTATTTCCGTATTTTAACGGAAATCACCCCTCCCATAAATTCCAAAAATCCGTACTTCTATGGTAATTTCCCCCATAAATTGCAGGAAATTTTCCGTTTTTCTGGAATTTATGGGGGAAAATTTCGTTTAAAATGCGAAAATAGTACTGGCATCTCGATTGCCAGTAGAATCTCCGTTTGTTACCCCCCCCCCTTTTTTTTACAGTGCGGGCAGGGTACTTTATATGCCATTGACCTTTAAAGACAAGAAATCAACTTTCAATGATATATTTATGTAATGCAATGCCCAGTTACTAATTCATATTTTCATTGTAGGGAACCCTCTGTGCACGAATAATACTCGCACTTGACCAGTTATATAAAAATAAGTATCTTTAAATGGCGAAAGGCAATTTCAATATTACATATATTTATTTTAGAAATTTTTTTACAATCTATTCAATGAATATATATTAGAAATTTCGGATATTTTTATTAATTAATATAAACAATATGCTTTGTAAAAATACTATGAAAATATGCATGATGGAATATTAAAATAGTTTAAAAAGGTTAAATAATTTAAATATTTTTATTAAAAGTTTTCATGATTAAGCTATAACTGTTCCTAGAAATATCTAAAACTCTATCACAATATAAAATATAACTGTACAATTTTAGAGCACAACGTTTCCCAATATACCGTGGTTCAGAAATCTATTTCCATAAGCAGACGGGGTTGTTAACCTTGAGCCTAATTGAAGAATGTTATCCATACAGTCATTATAAAAGTCAAAAAGACAGCGGCAGTTTTAACATAACCATTTTATACAACCTTATTTCCAAATGTGTAATTGATCTTGCTTATCAATCCTGAAAACTGCCGTCAGTTGTTACGACAGTGATGGATGAGGTCATGGTAACCGAAAACTGCTTCATTAGAACCGAAAAGTATGGCAACTCGATTAAAGAATATATACGCAGTTACAGTGATAATATCAATCTATCTACAGTAACCTGATAATATTTTCTAAACAGGGAAAATTGCTATGTTTTTAGAGGCTTCGAAGCCTGTACGGGCGTAGCTCGCAGGGGGATGAACCCACTAGTTTTTATGTAAAAAATATCAATGAAAATTACTGTATGCATATATGAGCTATAAATATTGTATTTAACAACAAAACCATTTACCCAATCACGTGTATACAGACATACATATATATTAATAACAGAAAGTTTCGATCTATGCGTCTCTGTGTGTGAGTGTCTGCGATGGCTAGCAAAATGTACGGCACGTACGATTCTGAAAGGTTTTGTGAAGAAAGTCCAAGTCCCTTTTCTAATGCACCTGAGATTCATAATTTTAAATTTCTAATAATTAGCTGGGAAACTAATTAAAAACTTATCAATAGGCTCAATTAAAGAAGTATTTCATTCTTCAAAATTAAAGCTGACTTGAATTACAACTTGATGCGAAGGTCGCACAAAACTGTCCAATAAACACGCTCCTCTTGAAAGAACATTGAGGCTATTGGTTTGCAGAAGGAAAAATCATAGAATTTAATCTGGCCGCCAAGAAAATTCTTTCTCTATTTCTTCCTTAAGAAGGGGGGGGGGGGGTTACTAGAATATGTAGTTCGTCAGGTTGTCACATTTCAAAGTGTAGTAGGAATTTTTAAAGGACGTTATATATTTTTAAAAGTTCGCCAGGTTGCCATATTTCAAAGTACAGTAGGAATTTTTATGGGACGTTATACATTTTTTTAATATTGATTTTATCGATTTGCTATTAACACACCTATGCGTATTTTTTAATGACGAATCGAAATATCTAATTTTCTTTGAAATCCGACCACAATTTACGAATATACATAAATTAACAATTTTAATTTTTCAAGCTTTTTTTACCTGGCATCTGTTTGATAAATCATTTGAGCAGATATAAAGTGAAAATTTAAGGTTTATTTAAGAATATTATCATGGGCACCGGCAATGCCGTGCGGATCTACTGGTATATAGTATATTTTCGGAGTTATGGTGTTTTTGAATTTTTAAGTATTGATGAAATATATATGTATATATACATACACTAAAATAAATAATAAGTGATCTCTTTATATAAAGAGAGCAAATGATACATTTATGTGGCGTATAACATTTAATGATAAGGTTTGTACTAAAAAAGGTAAAAGGCATTTTAATCGCTGACGTATTTCCAAGAATGTAGCTAGTAGCCATTCTAATGGAAATTGTGTTTCTGGGAATTCCATCGTAACTGACGTAACATTTGAGGGGGTATTTTTCTACATTAAAGTACATTAAAGTGGTACATTTATACAAAAATAGTCCGTTTTCAATTTTTTAACTCAATACAGTGAATTTTATCCCCTTTTTACCCGACTGCCAAGAAGGATTATGTGTTTCACGCGTATCTGGGTATGTGGAATTCTCTATACCCTCGAAACATCCCAACGGCTGGATGGATTTTAATGAATGAGGCCTCTATCGATTCGTTTTAACCGTCCGATGGTTATAGACTAGATTTTGTTTTTATAAATTCAAAATGGCGGTAGACATGAAAAAAAAATTACGCTCCATATTGAGTGACATATCAGTGGATAGCTCTTTCAAAATGAAGACGATGTTTCATTGACTATTTTACAGTTAGAAGCTCCGTTTAAATATTACACAACCTGGAAGTTATGTAGGTGGGATCTCTAGCTTTACTGCAACTCTAACTATCATAGACATCTATGGTAGACCGGAGTGAAAAACAAAAAAGCTCGCGAATCGAATCGTAGTAGTGCGGAAAGCTTGCTACTCGTCAATACAAGCACAGTGAAAAAAAAAAAAAAATCTTTTAATCGGATTTTAACTTCCGTTCGCGCATCGCATTCAAAGTTTTCGAATTTGAAAAAAAAATGAACAAACTGAAGGGAATTCGAAAAAGGTGTAAGTTTTATCCGATCGAAATACTTTTTTGTACGTAGCATGATCTTGAAGTGTAGAATGAAGGGAAAATTACCACATACCCCTCCTCTATTCCCTTTCAACCACATCGAGAGGGTGAAAATGGCCAAAATTCGTAGAATTAACCCATTTTACAAGAGGTGTAAATATTGAACAAATCGACCTGTTTTTTTGTACATAAGGCAACTTTGAGTCTATAACTCGAAAACAATACCTCTTTCCATCCTCTTCCCCGGAGGTGTACGAGATTTCGAAATTGTGTAGCTCCTGGCCCGTCCTTCAAAGGACGAATCAGGACTCACCACTTGGAGGGTCGCTCACTCGCGATTTACACCCACAATCTACCCAACCAAAGTATGGGAGTATAGATTTATACAGATCTATATGCAGATTCAGGTACAGTGAATTCTGATTCAGTGTCAGGTTTTAGCATGGTAGCACGAGAAGCGATGGCAGCTCTTATGGAACAATCACATCGATCATGCCCATAAACGTTTGAGAAGGCCAGTGTTACCAGCTTGACAGTATGACTATGTATTGCTTGGTATGACATTGTATGTCTGCCAGATTCAAAGTAAGAGTAGCTTTTTTTAATTGGAAATCAAGTCTGGAACATCACCTGAAGTAATGTTTATCATAAGAGGTGGACAGGTAATATTGCTTTCAGACTAATTTATGGTATCATAATTATCATTAGCGTCAAAATTTAAGGCGGGAACTAGAAAATTTTTGACTTATTTGCCCTTTGTGTGAATGTTTTTGTATTTCAATACCCGCTGAAGTTCCAGCCCTCGAATGTGCTGTCTGTCATCCACCACCATTGAAAGGAGGAAGTTTCCTGGATAAACAAAGAAAAAAATCTGAATAACCTTCTTCACCACTTCTTAGTCTTTTGCAAGCAGCTGACTGGTTGCGAGTCTTTGCCTGTAGTTGCTTTTAATAGAATTGAATGCCACATTCCCCACATTGACCCATAAATCCTGAGTAAAGATCAGAGATACCTGCACGACATTGCCGTTTCCATTGCTGCTGGGTCTTGTTCGTCAGACTTAGCGAATCAGGATCCGAGGCCAATATCTCATTCTCGGTGGTTAACAACAGCAAAGAGGTTACTGAGACTGTATTGTATTTTTCATTGGAAGCCCCAAGAGAAAATCTCATCAACACTGTCTTGTATATTATGATGGTATACGTACACTTGTGGTTCGAAATTAATACAAGATCTTGAACCGTTGAGGGACCTAAACATATTTTGGACAGCATCAAGAAATGCAGAAGCTTACCTGCAAAAGTCTAATAAGTGGTGAAGCAGATCAATCAAACAAATGCTTTCTTTGCCCATCCAGAAGACCTTTTTCTTTCAATAGTTGTGGATGATGGGCAGCACGTTCGAGAATTGGGACTTCATCGGGTACTGAAATTTAAAGACACTTCCACAAAGGGCAAATCAGTCAGAAATTTTCTGGTTCCGGCCATACATTTTGACGCCAATGATTGTTATGATATCATAAATTGGTTTGAAACCAAGATTACATGTCCACCTCTTTTGGTAAACATTTCTTCAGCTGAAATTGCGGACTTGTTTTCCAATTTTAAAAAGCGAACTCTTCCATTGAATTTGGCAGACATATCATGTCATGCACAAACCGTAGAGCGCAATGTCAAGCTGGTGACATTGTCAAATTGACAAATCTTCCTCAAAAGTTTATGGGCATGAGCGACGTGATAAATTCATAAAAGACACCCTCGTTTCTCGTGCTACCATGCTAAAATTTGACACTAAGTCAGCATTCACAATACATGAATCTGCATGTGGATCTGGATAATTCTTCCCGTTCACATTTTCGTTGGTTGGTTGCCTGTGTAGTGGTGGGACTCGTGGTACAGCCACTTTCCTGTGGTGAGTCCTGAGTGGTTCTTAGAAGGATGGGGCAAGAGCTGCACAATTTCGACTTCTTCCTACCCATCCGGGGAAATGGACGGATGGGGGTACGGGGATTTTTTTTCGACTTTTAGCCTCAAGATTTTCTCATATACAAAAAAATCAGGTCGATTGATCAGTATTTACACTTCCTATATTTTGGGTTAATTCTCCAAAAATTGGCCATTTTCACCCCCTTGAGGGGGGTTTGAAAGGAATAGAAGTCGGGTGTGTGATATTTTTCGCTCCTTTCTAAAACTCAAAGACATGCTATTTACAAAAAATGAGTTCGATCGGACAAAATTTACACATTTTACGATTTTTCGTTTATCTGTTCAATTTTTCATAAAATTCGAAAACTTTGAACGCGATGCGCGAACGGAAAATATTTTCCGATTTCATTTTTTTTTTTTTTTTTTTTTTTTTAACCCTTGTGTTTGTATTGACGAGTAACATCTTTTCCGCGCTTATGATTCGCTTATCAAACATTTTTGTTTTTCGCTCCGGTCTAATCTATAGGCCTCATCAAAACAATGTTTATAGATAGGAAATAACAATTAAACACAACTTAAAAATCATCAATACGAGTAAAAAAAAAAAAAAAAGTAATATAAAAAATAGTTTAACATTGGTAAGAAATAATTAATTAGTTCGCTTTTTACGCAGTCGGGTTTTTTTATTTTTTAAATTTAATTTTTACTTCTTAATAACGTTTATTTCGTGAAAATATGCCCGTAATTATTCTTGATGTGAGTTAAAAACTCATTAAAAGAATTTTCAAAATACAGTTTTTTCCCGTAACGGAACAAAATGGCGCATGAACTGGACTTGATTCCCATTGGAACAGAAAAATAATGACAGTTGTCACAAATTAACTAAAATTAAGTTAACTAATTAAGATATTGATTTGAAAATTACTGAGCAAATGTAGATTTTTATTTATTTTTTTACATCGAACTAATTAATTACTAAAATTTATTGCCTGTGTTTAAAAGATTGAAACCAGATTCATTTTAATTTTTAAAAAATACAGGAAAAGCCAAAAACAGAATTAAGAAATAAATTAAAAGAATCGATAAATCAAAAAACACCCTTCAAGATGCATATTTTCAGAAACGCAATACCTTCTTCGTACTTAAATCCTG
The DNA here is from genome assembly GCA_963932465.1 of Maratus speciosus. Lineage (NCBI taxonomy): Eukaryota > Metazoa > Arthropoda > Arachnida > Araneae > Salticidae > Maratus > Maratus speciosus. The sequence goes on from OZ010800.1 coordinate 437,065,482, forward strand.
GAGCTCTGCGCAAAGCAGTCTCTTCACAAAATTATCTAAACATCTCTTTTTGTTTTTGTATATGAAAACCTTTAACACACAAAAAAAATCTTGAAATAAACAAAACATTGTATTATTCTACATTAATATGTCTCATGCAAAAATGTCTATCTTATAAAACTGTTAAATATTTTAGAGAATAAAAAATATAGATTAATAAATTGCAGAAATTTGTGAAAGGAAAATAAACACTTCTTTAACAAACTACATTTTAACCGTGTTTTTAATGCAAACTCTTATTTATATCTCTATTTGGCGAACTCTTTTGTATTCCATAAATAAGAATATTTTGAATTCTTTAAATTCTTTAAAATTATCTATATATCTTTTAGAGTAGAACAAATTTAAATTCGATGAGAAGTTGTACTCATAAAAGTTGAAAACATGTAAAAATGCCAATAGGTGAAAGGAATGATGCAAATGCAAAGCTTGTTTAATAAGAGCGCGTCGTTTACAATTTTCATTTTCCAGTCGAAAACATAGTTTAATTTTAAATGTTTAGGTATGTCTCGAATGATACTTTTTAAGATGAAAATATTCTGTTTGCAATTATATTGCTTGTTAGATAAAAAAAAATTTCGACAAAAATAAAATAAATAAATGAATAGCTTTTGAATTTTTATGTTCCATATCAAAACATGTATTTTTCATAATGTTTAAAATTTTATTTAATACATATTCTCTGAAATATATCTTTAAAAATAAAACCTTCTTTCACTTGGAATATGTCTATGTACGTTTATAGTAAGATCAACATATGAATTATGTATGAACATTGTTTATTATCAGTAGATTCTTCCTCTTTTTATAGTTTAGCATTATGTGGAGATTGATTTTTTATTGTTAAATAAAGGGTGTTTTTCGTAAAATTAATAAAAGGTCAAGAAGTAATCTTCTTGCAAGCATATCACATAGTTACCAAAAGAAATCTGAATAATACTTATACCAAAGTTTTGTACGTCTTATTATATTAAACTATAAAAATAAATAAATAAAAATTATCAGTTCACGTGGAAAACAAAGGCATATCTATTTAATTTTATTCACATACTTGTTTAATAAAGATGTTCATTTTATATAATTTTTATAAAACTTTCTACTATAACAAACATTTCCAATGCTTCGGACATAAGAACTAGATATATTAAAAATTTGGTCTATATTTATACACATTTGGCTTAATACAAACCTTTAAAAAACACTGTTATAATATTTGATGAATATAAATTTGTGTTATTTGAACATGAACTGATAAAATAGTGAACAAATTATGAACCAACTGAAAGGTTGGATTATAAAAATAATGCACAATAAACTGATAAAGTTTTGAAAAAATCTATGTAAAATTTTAAACCGTAAACCTGCTGAAAAGTTGAACAATGAATTGTTGAAATTTGGAACACCAAACTGAATAAAGTGTTGACCAAAACATGGTTAAATATAGTAAAACTATGGACCTAAAAAAATTTAAAAATGTACACCTGTAAAATATAGAATAATAAAGAGGATATATTTATGATTTTCTCACTCTATAGGAAATCAAAGTCTCAATCGGGATTTGAATTCTAAGTAAAATTTTGAACCATGAACCTGCTGAGCCATTGAACAGTGAACTGCTTTAATATTAAACAATAAATTGATAAAGTTTTGAAAACAACTTGATTAAATATAAAACATGAACATACTAAAATGTTGAAAAATAAACTGATAAAATACTGAATAATAAAGTGGCAACCTTTATAATATACAAACGAGGCCTGTCGGCTGTTTCATATTGCCATATAAAAGAGAAAAGTTGAATTTCTATTAAATCGCTATTATAAGGGGTTAAAAAAAATAAGTCAACAACGTTTTGATACTTTTGAGTTCTTTGGAACATCAATTGGTTCCACGATGAAAGGAATTATATTTTAAATATTAAATAAATATATAACAACAGACATTTAATGATAAAAGACCCTATAAAAATTTTAAATGCGTGTTAATACTTTCGACTACTTTTCGTACTCATCCTCAGTATATGTACACAAGTCGAAATCACCGGATAACCAAAACAATGAAAAATAGTTAAATCTACGGTTTAATTAAGACAGTATTCTCAGCCGGGGCTTGTGTACCTTCATTAATTGGAGATTCAGCTACAACAGTTAACCAACCATCGAAGAAAACACGACTACTATATAAGCGGCAGTTAGACTTTACCACCTGCTCATTATTAAAGTCGGGAACACTACCGTATTCAAGTGCTTGTGCTACCAAAGCGCCTTTATTATAAGAATTGTTATTAGCCTCAAGTCATTCATTGCAGTCGTCGAGTTACATCAGCGTAGATCGACTTACAGCTTTTGAAATAAAATTTATACTCGACGCCTCTAAGGTAAAATTTCGGAGTATGCTACCATAAGGTTTCAAATGAACGAAATGAATCCAAATGTTAACACTCTTAAGAATGCCCGAATTTTTTCCAGAAATATATTAGCATAGTATGGTAAAGATACATCATAACTGTACCTTTAGGACTTTTTCACTGCCCATTTTGAACGGTAATGTCCCTTTAGGTTTAACACGTTGATTAGGAACGGGATATTGATCGGATTTCCTCCAGAGTTCCGAAAAAGTTTAATTGTACTTGTCAGTTACTTTACACATATTTTATCATTGACATGAAACTATGTTGTGCTGGATAAAAATCTTATTTTAATTATACAAAATTTTATAATATTATCTCTTTCTCTGATCCGAAAGTTTAGATCTTGCATATATTAACGCTTAATGCTAGTATGTATTTGTCCGAAAAAAACACAATAAAAAAAATAATTAAAATAAATTATATAATAAAATCATAAGACAAAACGCTATATCTCACCTTAATTCAAACATAAAATATGTAATATGAATTTTAAAAAGTTCGCTGTTTTACTTAAAAGGCAACTAAAATAGTAAAAGAGATGTAACAAGTTTAAAAGTTTAAAGATCATATTTCATATTTTAAAATAAATCACTTTTCAAAATTACTAATTTTTTAACTATATCTTTAGTTCATTCAACACTTCTTGAAACTGACTTAACTGTGTATCCTAGTTTTTATTTCGATATACAGATTACTTCACAGTGCATGTATCTTCATATAATTTTTATTCTCTTCTGTGTACGTAGGAAAAAATATTGGAATCGTGAAAAGTTTCGACTTCGGTTTTTTGATGTATTTACGTGTTTTGGAGCTTCTGAATAAATTTTGACTGTTTTCGGATAATGTCTGTGTTTTTGACTCAAAATAAGAAAATAACAAGAATGAAAAATTATGCGATCAGCCTAGATTATGTAACACTTTTCACCACATTCAGAATACAGTAACAAAACTTCACAGAATTTTTAATCTTTTATCAACAGTTTTTCATAACAAAAATTTATGCCTAATTGAATCGGGAAAAGGCTCGGATTAAACAAGGAAAAATTTACAATAAAAATTTATTGTTGAACATAATCACTGATTCTGAGCATCCTACGCGGCACGTTTACCGGTCAGTCGTCCCCAAGGGGCTAAGGTGAAACATAATATCTAAAAAAAAACAATTAAAAAAACTTATAAAGCATTTGAAAACCTAATTTCTGTTTTTAAAATTAATAGTCGTATTTTTTTTGTCTTTTTTGGGCAGTTCTGTATGTGATCTATAGATTTGTATGTATACTACATAGTACGCTAAAAGTTTTTTCAGTTAAACCAATACAAGAGTTGCGATTTTCCATTCTGCAATTTCCTTGAATAAACGGGATTGTGTTTGGGAGCTTTTGTGTAGCACTGCATATAATTTATACAATTTATGCACACCAAGTAAAATTTAAAAAAATATTTTTCAGCTTAAAAATGCTCACCGCATCTGAAAATGCACGTCCAGCAATTATTGTCCTCAGGCTTCAATAGTTCAATTGTAGGCTTCAATTGTAGGCTTCAATAGTTCAATAGTTTCAATCTGTTGTCAAATCCTTTTGTGTGCACCTGTAAACAAACAACAAATTTTAGGCACACCTTATTCTGCCCTTAATTCTGTGCAACATACCTCAAATGTAAATATAAACTTCAGCATGTTTAAAATAGCGTAATATCATGAAAATGTTACGCAAACGATTTTTCCGCAAAGACCGTAATGTTACGGAATTACTTTGAATGTCTGTGTAAATGAACCAGAGATGCTACGTACAGTGGAGCGCCAATTGTCGGAACTCCAATTAACCGAACAACCTATTTCAATTTAAAATAACCGAACTTCCAGTTATCCGAACATTCTATTTCTCCCCAAAAAAATTTTTTTTTAACCAAAATTCCCTATTATACATTGGTTTGGAATAAAATTTTAAATAAAGAAAAACTGCTAGTGGATCAGAAAAATGAGGAATATCAAACAATAAAGGAGATGGGAAGAATCCTAAGCTATGAAGAAAATGAAATTAATAAGTTGTTAAATAGTGAAGTACATGACCCTGAATATCAAATTTTAAATGATGATGAGATTTTGGATGAGATTCATGATGAAAAGAAATTGAAGAAAATGAAAACGAATGCTCTGAAAATAACCCAGGTCCATCACATAAGAAGCATTTGAATATTTGGAAACAGCTATAAAATGGCTCGAACGGCAAAAGAACGCTGAGCCTATTCTCAACTAACATAATTAAGAAGAATAACGGATATGGCAACATTGAAAAGAATGTCTTCATTGAAGCAAGCAACAATCAAAAGCTTTTTTTCTTAAATTATAATCTCTGAAGTTCAGAAAATGATAAAAATATATTTTTTTTAAATTTAATGATAAAAATCATTAAATTAATAAATAATCATTAAAATAAATAAATAAATAAATAAAAACAATTTTTAAACATGTCAGAACTAACTGGTGCTGCCAGTCCTAACCTTAGATAACGCGTGAAGGTTTTAGTGCACTCAGAAACATCCCTTAAATTGTCTTTCCATTTATCCGAACTTTTACTTATCCGAAACTAGGGTCGTTCCCGGCTTGTTCGGATAATCGGCGTTCTACTGTACTTTCTTTTCAGTACAAAACATGCCATAGTGATGACCAATAACGCTTAACGTTTCCACGGCAATAGGACTATATTTATACGGGTTAGACCACGGACAGACAGACGGATTGCAGACAGATAGGCAGACAAATCGAATTCATAAGCACTTTAGAACTTTGTTGAAAAGTGTTAAAAACACATTTAAGCAACTCACGATCATTCTTAATAATGATTACGAATTCTCTTGTGTAACCCTGTATATGTCCTTTAGAATTTTTACATACCTCGTAGTGCACAAAAATGTAATTAAACTTTAAACGGATTTAATAAATGAAAACGTCATATAAATTTCATTATATTTGCAACCGAGTAACATTATTAAAATATGCCACAAACAATTTTTTTTTTCATAAATCATAATATAACGGAGCACTTTTGAGTTTTCCTGTAGGCGTAATGTAAGTGTTAAACATAGCACATTCGATAGTAACCATCTTCTAATTCACCTCAATAATTTGTATAAATTTCATTATATTTAAGATTGTGTACCACTGTTAAAATACACCGCAAATCATTTCCTCCCCATACACAATAATGTAATGGAATACATTTGAGTGCCCCTGTAAATGAACCATGAATGCTATACACTTCATTTTGAATACCAAACATGCCATGGCAAATCTCAAATAACGTAAATCAATTACATGTCAAACCGAGTATACTTACTCGAGTTAGAGCACGGATAAACAGACGGCAGACAGAACCAAATTCATAAACACTTTTCAACTTTGTTGCCAAAAAAAAAAAAAAAAAAAAAAAAGAAAAAAAAAAAAAAGAATTCTCAATAAAAAAATTTCATCCAACATCAGAATCACTTAAACCTGTGTATAACTTTTTACTGATTAGGTTTTTATGTATATCGGCCAACAGGTGGAACTGATATCTAATCGCATTCGAAAGAAATTGCGTTTGCCATATACTGGTTTATATCGAGAAATATTTCAACAAACATCATATTCAGTTACACTCTAAATAAATTTCTACTAAGCATGTTTTGGTACGTATATTTTACACATGTTGCATCGGTGCTAATTTTTTCACGAATTCTATAACAATTTTTATCTCTGTATCTTTGGGATCGAGTTTCAACAAACTTTATATTCAGAGAGATTAGGACAAAGTGGTGTTGATTACACTTTTTTTGTATTTGGCGCAACTGTTTCGTGATTTGGGCTTGGCTTCTGCCGATTTCCACGGTAACTATGTCTCAGTCAGTAATGAATGGAAATTAACCAAATTTAATATGGCAGATGTTTATGTCTCTTTTCGTCCACAACCCTTTAACCTTTCCTTCTCTTATTCGGACTATTTTGCGGAAGCCAGGTTCGTAGGTTCCCAGCCAAGTTATGAGTATAAGAGACTCTAGCGGATGCCAGGTTGAAAAAAAAATGTAAAACCGGACAAATTTAAAAGGGAAATTACACAAATTAAAGACACCGAAAAGCGGGAAGGAAGGGCTAGGGGCCCGGAATGGTACACGGGGAAACTGAGCAAATGCTTTAGAATTTTAATGCATTTCCTGGGGGATGACGCCAAAACTGAACTTTCCCGCCATCCGACGCCGAATATTTATTTTCATTGAACTTCATATACAATAGGGCTCGGGGCAGCCCTGAAGCTTCCGAACGACCACTGCTAAGTCGAGCTTATTATTACTCTCGGTCGGCAGTTCATCTACACTATATGGCTAAAGGTGACCACTCATTTGCGATTTTTGACGTTTTGTTAAATATCTAGAAAAATACATGAGAAATTAACCTGAAATTGCAGGTGTGTAAACAGTATAGTATAGGTCATATATTTCCATGAAGATTTTTTCCCGAAACCCCATAAGGGACAGCCAAAAAATTGAAAAAGAACGAATATCTTTTGGATAACCCTGTAAAAACTAATGGAGCAAAAGCGTTTAAACTCGAGATTATTAATAAGTGGCTTATTGTAGTATACTGTGTCCATTTTTATGAAAATAGCATCTATATTCGTAGAGACATTAAGGTTTTTATAAAAACAGTCCAGAATTTCGCCAAGTTTTTTGCTTATAATTTGCAGAGTTCTTAATATATAAAAAAAAGTTCTTTTCAGAAAATATGACAAACAACATTGTACACAACACCACGCAATCAGAATGAAAAAATAATAAAAATTGGATCAAAAATGAGCAGGTTTACTAAAAAATGTTTCATTGCGCATACGCGAATGCAATCAAAATACAATGTGCATAATGTGTTAGCTAAATGTATAGAACAACTTTTGTAAAAGTCTCAAAAACATAGTTTGAAAAGTCTGATAATAACCGTTTATAGAATAAGCTCAAAATCCGTTGCTCCCAAAATGAAGCAAAAAGATGAGGGATTGTATCCAAATACAGTATTACGTGCAATTTTGTGTATGCTAAATTGGCAATAATCAATGGATATATGGATACCGCCCTTTATGTTTTTGCTTCATTTTGGGAACAACGGATTTTGAGCTTATTCTGTAAACGATTACTATCAGTCTTTTCAGACTATTTTTTTGAGACTTTTACAAAAGTTGCTCTATACACGTAGCTAACACATTATGCATATTATATTTTGATTGCATTCGCAATGAAACATTTTTTAATAAACCTGTTCATTTTTCATCCAATTTTTATTATTTTTTCATTGTGATTTCGGGGTATTGTGTACAATGTTGTTCGTCATATATTCTGAAAAGAATTTTTTTATATATTAAGAACTCTGCCAATTATAAGCAAAAAACTTGGCGAAATTTGGGACTGTTTCTATAAGAACCTTAATTTCTCTACGAGTATACAAGCTATGCTCATAAAAATGAACACAGTATATTACAATAAGCTTCTTATTAATAATCTCGAGTTTAAACGCTTTTGCTTCATTAGGTTTTACAGGGTTATCCAAAAGATATTCGTTTTTTTCAATTTTTTGACGGTCTCCTATGGGGTTTCGGGAAAAAATCTTCGCGGAAATATATGACCTATATAATACTGTTTAACCTTCAGACTACCAAAAAAAAGTATATGCAAGAACTACCATTCGGGTCCATTGGACCCATATGTAAAATATATAGGATTTCAAAGTATACAAAACACCCATTTATCTACAATGAATATATTTGTTATTAATGCACCTTATACAATATATAAAAGTGATATATATAGTAATAGAGTAAGAAAGTAACACATACAGTAAGAAAGTAATATATATAGTATATTATAATGACTACAAAACGTTTTTCATCATAATAAAATTATTCTGTACATGAAGTACAAATAACGACGGAATGTTCTCCGCAAACATTTTTCGTACACTTCTTGCATAATGTTCGTGTTTTTCGATCTTTTTTAGAGGAACAAATATGACATCTTGATTTTTTTCGTGGCGGTTCAAAACTATTTGCGTAAAGTTGTTCTGAAGTAGATGTTGAGGCGGCGATACCTCCTTCACCTATTAATTCTTCTGCAAGTTGAATAATGAAATTCCGCCTTTTTTTCATTTTCGGATCACATTCAGCATTCAGTGACAACCATATTATGTATGCATTCATCGCACTTATATCGATCATATTATAAAATACAATCAAAGGCCACCGACGTGTCATGCGTTTCACACTATATGCTCTTACCATTTTGTCCATCGTATCTACTCCGCCTTTGGTTTTATTATAATCTAGGATTATTTGTGGCTTTTTTTCTAAGCAGTTGTCAATATCATAAGTGTTATGCATTGTGCTTAGCAAAGTAACAATTCTACCTTTTCTGGGACAGTAAGAGATGATGGTCACCTTCTCTTGAAACCCAAATAAAGTAGAATATACAGAACGATGTTTTGGATTTGTGAACACAGCGGGTAATTCAGGTTTATTTTTTCGAATTGTTCCAATAAGAGATAATTTTTTTGAAGTAAGATGTGTTGCTAATGCATATGACGTAAAAAAGTTATCACATGTAATATTACGACCAGAATTTTCAATTTCCTTCGTCAATCTTTTAACTATATTTTCTCCCTGATGAGATTCTCTTACTTCATTTTTGCCTGTATATAGTTCCAGTTTCCAAGCATACGATGTTACGCTGTCACAAATAACCCAGAACTTCAATCCATACTTTCCAGGTTTAGATGGCATATACTGACGGAAAGGACATTTTCCACGAAAAGAAACTAATTGCTCATCGACAGTCATAGACCAATTAGGAATATAAGGGTCTTGTAAATAGCTATTCCACAATTCAAAGCATTCTCTTATTGGCTCTAATTTATCAGTTGATCTTCTTTTACGCCTCTCAGCAGCATCATCAAATCTTATGACACGTAATATACTTGTGAATCTATTGCGACTCATAATGTCCCGAAATATTTGTCTTCCATTTTTTATGCTCCAAAGTTCGCTTACTGTTTCATTTTTCGATTTATATACTCCAATAAGTAATAAAAGTCCGATGAATTTTTTAAGTTCTATAATATCTATAGGTTTCCACTCTTTATCGAATACTCTATTGCCTTCCGCGTTTGTCCATTTTACTATAATTTCCAAAAGTCTTTTTCTGAAATAGATAAGAAATGAGGATGATATGGAATCCACTTCACGATTTGCAAATCTTGAAGGTCCAGATTTTTCACGTAAAATATTGATTTCAGTACGTCTTCCTTGTGGTCTGGCAACTTCATTCTTATACCAGATCTGTGAATTATTTTTGGAAACAAAAGTAGAATTTGAAGTACTTGTGGTTGCTACATTTACTTCATTGGAATCAATATCAGATTCTGAGTAGGAATCAGAAATTTCATTATGTATTTCAACATAATCTACTTCACCTTCATCAGACGACAGATTTTCATCATCGGTGTCGAATTCTATATCGTCCGGATTTTCCATAATTTTTTGAATTTCCTCTTGAGTCAATACTTTTTTTCTTTTCATCTTCAATTCAGTTTTTAACAAAAACTAAGTTAGGAAATAAGAAAATGATGAATATTTGTAAAATAACAAAGCACGTACAAACTACACTTATTACTTGTCTTCAAATATCAAGTCCTATTTTCAATGAAAAGACTCAAAAACATCAATAGACACCATTCGCTCACTAACTGTGTCTGTTGATAAATGACTCTCTGAACCAGAAGTAACCTTTTATATATAGAGCACGAAGTTTACTAGATCAGTCTAGAATGTTCTCAAAACTTCATTATAAAGTCGCCAAATTTGGCGAGATTGGCGCTAAAAATCCATCGCCAAATGGGCGATAAACAGCCAATTATGGTAACCCTGTTCCTCCTCATGATTTATGGCAACCCTAGAAAAAGAAAGCAACAGTATATTACGTTTGTTTTAATGTTGGGTCCAATGGACCCGCGTGGTAAACAATGAAACAAATTAAAAATAGGTAAAAAATTTCGAACAAAATTTTAATCGCAATTGCATATACATAGAGGAGACAATTGCAGGAAAAGTCATGTAATCGCGAAACTTTGAATGCTATTTTTCATGAGAAAAATTTACATTAAATATTGCTGTCGGGTCCAATGGACCCGTCTGGTAGACGGAAGGTTAAACACCTGCAATTTTAGGTTAATTCCTCATGTATTTTTCTAGATATTTAATAAAACGTCAAAAATCGCAAGTGACCGGTCACTTTTGGCCATATAGTGTATAAAGCAACATTCATTGATACAATTGCCTTTCATTATCAAGAACTAATACTTTTCTGTGCTTTTTGCAATGAACCTTTGTTTTTATCTAAGATTCAGTTAAGTTGAACTCCATCAACATTTATACCTGAGATGACTGGTTAAAAATTTATAGGTTGATTTTATATAATTTTAAATACGTGAAAGGGATGCCGTTCTACTGTACTTTTTTGCTTTCTGGACACATATAGCGTAAGAAAAGTATTGTAAGTATGATAAGCGTTTATATTTCCTCACATGGCCCTATACTTCATTTTTGGCACGTGTGACTAGTGTGTATCTGTGAGTCAACACGATTGTATCCCAAATTTATTTACAACTGTGCGAATATATTATAGGCCACTGTCACAAGAATTTTGTTCATTGTCGCAGCTTTTGGAGAAAGGTTTTGCTATTTGAACAATTTTCTGACCAGGATAAGGCAATAAGTGCTTCGTTTTTTAAAGCTTATTTTAAATATTCATTCACATATTTGCATGGTCACGTTTATCTCATGTTAATGCACAATCAGAAAGTCACTTAATTTATTGAATTAAAAAAATAAAACATAATAAAGAAAAGAAAATAGAAACTGAAAAATAAAATGCAGTGAATTTCATTAAACGAATAGAATATTTTTGGAATATACGTGTTAATTAAAGCGTTCATAAAGGATGTTATTTTAACAACACAACATTCAGAATATAGTGCGGACGCCAATTATGAACTTATGAACTTAAAATGTACATATTGAAGTTAATTAACCTCTTAAAACACAAATAATTTATTTACCGGTAAAGCTTTATACCTTCTTCCATAAAAAGATTCAAAACATACAATTTCTAATTAATGTTCCTTGATATATAAAAAGGTATCACGAGATTTATAGATAATAAAAAAAAATAAACATGGACAATAGATTTATCATCCACCCACCTTTTGATTATATATTATAATGAAAACTTTACATTAAATAAATACAACATTTACAAAAACATCATAAATCGAGTCGTTCTGGAACCTTTATCATTTTACCAGATCTCGTTTTTTTTTTAATTTGTGATTCGCCTTTTAGAAGCTCAACCTGATTTTCATTCAAAGTTGGTTTAGGAAAAATATGTTCGATACAATCCACTGATGATACTTCCAAAGGGTAGATTCTTTAAATAGGTTAAATCACCTGCGAATGAGACGTTTGTAACTTCAGAAGACGAACTTTTCCATCTTTGCCCCGAATGAGCTCTGTAAATCGTCATAATGGCCAATTCATCCTTTTCTTGTTTTCTGCTCCTACCAAGACTATATCTGCTACAGCAATTGATCATTGAAATCGTCTGCCATTTGGTCGTTTGATAAGGAGACCCAAATACTCTGATCTTAACTCGAGAGTAGTCGCGACTTTTTGTAGAACGTTAGTAGTCGCGTTCTGTCCATTTGCCGCCGTTACCAGCAGGCCGAAAACGTAGGGGAAACTTGCCGGTGTTATCAGATGATCGAAAACGGAGAACGCAGGGTGAAAAAATTGACTGAACTTTAACAGAATACAGCAATTATTTATTTTGCATCCTTTTACAGCAATTATTTATTTCGTTTAAGTATATATTCAGTTGGCATCTAGATAAATGTTTTTAATAACTCTTTTTCGTTTTGCATAATATATTTAAAATAAAAAGTAAAAGAATATAATTGAATTTCTGATGTTACTATGAATCAATAAATAGGAAAAAAATTACTTATATGAATCTGAATTCGTGATAGGTTTTTTCTTTTCGGAGGGGGGGGGGGGGAGGGTTATGGACAGAATCACAGGTAGGTAGATTTTTATGATACTTCGGCATTAGGGTCCAATTGAAGTTGACAATATTACATCATTATTTATGTAAATTAAATAAATTGTTGTATATTTCCGGACATGTTATTAATAAGTATTATCAATATTCAATTCTAATATTGCTTCCTTAGAATACTTATATATATATATATGTAAGCATTATATAATTACAATTCATCATCTATATCAATTTAATAAAATAAAATTAATAAATTTAGCATCAATACATTACACTGACACTACACAAAATAAAAAAGGAACCTATGACTTACAACACAAAATTAAATACAATACCACTAATTCACCAGCATATTGCGGACGTTTAAACCATTTAAAACATACGAAAAACCATCAAATTTGATGCAATAACTAATTAAAGACTAATGTATATATATATATATATATATATAACCATTAATTGAAGTACTTGGAAACGGTTTTTAAGTTCCAAATGGAATTCTTCTTTATGTTTCTGGAGATTCATTATATCGATTGATTTCTTTGAGTGTTGCAAAAGCTTCATTCTTTCCACTTTAGTATTTAACAGCAGTTTGCATCTAACCATCCTGTGATCACTTCCTGTATTGAAGTTATTGAGAACGCTGCAATCCTGAATAAGATGCTTTTTGTTTGTTAAGATGTAGTCGATTTCACTTGTTGAGCCATTTGCACAACGCCATGTCCATTTTATTTGTGGCTTTTTCTTGAGAAATGAATTCATGATATACAACTGTTCACATTCTGCAAACTCAATCAATCTGTTTCCTCTTTCATTTCGCACTCCATATCCATGATTTCCTACTGATAACTCACCTTTCTCTTTTTCCCCAATTCTAGCATTCCAGTCTCCTATTATTAATTTTATGTAGCATTTTCCCTTTTGATGCATTGAAGCTACTTCTTCATAGAAATCCTCAACTTCTTCATCAGTATAGCTTACTGTTGGTGCATAAACTTGGGTAATTTGCAGCTTGTATCTTCTGGACACCTGTATTACTAACCTTGCAACTCTATCTGATGCACTATCATATTCTACGATGTGATTCTTCCAACTTTTATGAATCAGAAATCCTACACCGCTTGTTCTTCCATCATCTGTGCCTCTGTAGTATAACACATGTCCGCTGGCAAGATCTATCTTCTCTTCTCCTTTTCTTCTTACTTCACATAATCCTAGGATGTCCCAGTTGATTCTTTCTAATTCTTCTTCAAGTTCCTGTAAACGATTTTCCGAAGATAGGGATCGTCCATTATACGTAGCCAAGGTCATCAACTTATGGCAGCCTAGCCGAGCCCGGTTATTCTTAGCACCCTCTCTCTTCATGTCTTTCTGATCGCTGCCGTAACCAGGAACATTCCGACCGCCGGGAATTAAGGGACGTGATTTATTTTGTGAGTTCATGGTAAAATAACGGGGGTAGGTGGCCAAATTCCTCCACGCTGGCCAAGCGGGTTGGAGGAAACCCATCCGCGTTCGTTCCCCATGCACTAGGCAAGGGTACTAACAGGCTGCACCGGTGGAAGGTGCGGATTGGACATCAAATCTCCGCTCCCAGTCGAGAAGAGCAAGATGTTACAATAGTGAACAAGAAACTAACCAATACTCTACAAGATATTGCAAAGAAGATAGCCGGCGATGCACAAGTAAAGCAGACAAAGAAAATAACAGAAGAAACAAGAAGATTGATGAAGAAACGCAGAGAATTTAAAATGAAGAAAAACGATCCTAAATCAAGAGTTGAATATGCTGAATTGTGTAAAACGGTAAGAAAATGTGTTACAGAAGATATCAGAAAATTTAACTCTGATCTTGTCAAGAAAATTCTAGATGATAACAAAAGTTTAAAATCAGCTCGGCGCAAGCTTTGTGTTGGAAGAAAAGGTATTTTTGCAATAAAGAGGGCTGATGGAACAATCACCAAAATCAATAAAGAAATAGTACACATTGTCGAAAAATTCTATAACGATTTATATAAACGTGAAGATCAAAGGGAAATCAACCTATACGATCCACGAGAAAACTTAACAGAAACCGAAGCCATAATCCCAGTGATGACAGATGAAGTTTTACAAGCCATTAAATTTATAAAATAAGGTAAATGCCCCGGAGTAGATGGAATTACAATCGACCTTATCAAAGAAGCAAGAGAAGAATTTGCAAAAATGCTATCCTTACTGTTTTCCAAATGTCTTAAGAAGTCAGATGTACCAGAAGATTGGAATAATGCTGTGATGGTGCTACTTTACAAGAAAGGAGAGAAGAAAAACATTAAAAGCTACCATCCGATCAGCTTACTATCAGTGATTTATAAACTTTTCACCAAAGTTTTAACGACAAGACTTGAATCAGCTCTGGACTCAGCTCAACCTAGAGAACAAGCAGGATTCCGAAGTGGATTCAGCACAATGGATCATATCCAAACGGTAAGGGAACTCATTGAAAAACATAAGGAATATAATTTACCTCTTTGCCTTGCCTTTATTGATTATGAAAAAGCATTTGATTCAGTCTACACATCAGCAGTAGTAGAATCTCTGGAGGACATTGGTATAGACAAACCTTACATCAATGTTATAAAGAAGATTTACATGAAAGCAACAGCAACCATCCGCTTGGACAAATGAAAAGCAAAGATCAAGCTTGGTAGAGGGGTAAGACAAGGAGACACCATTTCGCCTAAGCTTTTTACGGCTGTCTTAGAAAATAGTTTCAAGAAGCTGGATTGCGAAAACAAAGGGATTCGAATAAATGGGGAATATTTAAGTCATCTCCGATATTCTGACGACATTTAAATTTTCAGTAACAGTCCTGAAGAATTGGAAAATATGCTAAAATGTTTGGCAGAAGCTAGCATTAATGTGGGATTAAAAATAAACTTGGAAAAGACTAAGGTGATGTTCAATTCATTTGATTCAAAAAAGAAAATTCTCTACAACAACACTGAAATTAAAGAAGAGAAAAGTTACGTGTACCTTGGGCAGGAAATATCATCGGATAATAGTATCATGAATGAAATCAATAGACGAATACGAAATGGATGGAGTGCTTTTGGGAAGATCAATATTATTCTCAAGAGTAACATGCCCCTTTGTTTGAAAGGAAAGGTATTTAACCAATGTGTTTTGCCTGTACTAACTTATGGGGCAGAAACATAGACGCTAACAAAACGGATGGTACAAAGATTACAAACAACACAGAGAAGTATGGAAAGGTATATGCTAGGTATAACTAGAAGAGACAGAAAAAGAATAACCTGGATAAGAAGTCAGACGAAAGTTTTTGACATCATTGAAAGAATTAAACGTCTAAAAGGGAAATGGGCTGGGCACATTGCAAGAAGACAAGACAATAGATGGAGCACAAACACCCTACAGTGGTATCCCAGAGATGTAAAACGGCCAAGAAGACGACCTCAAGAAAAATGGAGTGATGAAATCGGAAAAGTAGCCGGTGTAAATTGGATGACTAAAGCACTAGACAGAAAACATTGGAAAAATCTGGGGGAGACCTACATCCAGCAGTGGATTGAAAACGGTTGATGATGGTATGGCTGATGATAACGGCTGATGATAACCATTAATTAAGCATTACCGACCATCATCAAATATATATATATATATATATATATATATATGCTGCTTTGTAGTTATCTGATACCTCTCTTAGGAAATTCCATTAAATTTTTCATTCTTATCATCGCAAAGATTCATTTTATGATTTTTACCTTTCTAGTTATGTATTTTATATATATTTTATCCATTTTTATTGTCTTTTCATTCACAATATTGCGGTTTTTGATGATGGTCGGTAATGATTAATTAATGGTTATATACACACACACACACACACATATATATATATATATATATATATATATATATATATATACATAGTAAAGAAAAAGATAAGAAAATGCTTAACTTCGAAATTATAAATGAAAATGTTGTAACTACGCTTTATTTATTTATTTTGTGTGTGTGTGGGGGGTTGTATGAGGGTGAAGAGGAGGGAGGGGGAGGGGCTCTCGAGATTTTGTGATTAACTCCATTTTTTTAAATGAAAATGTACGATTTGTAGTTTTCCTACTATTTCAGGGTGGCAGCAGCGCCCTTGGATAAAAAGTCTGAATACGAACTTCGCTTATATGAAGTAAATAATAAATAAGTTATTGAAATTATATATTTAATTTAAATACATTTGTGATTGTAGATTTAAATCCTAAGATTGATAAATTATTTTAATTAATAGCATCACTGAAAGGTTCATTTTCATGTATTCCGCAATTAATTAATATATATATATATTAGGGTGGGCCGAAAATGCACTTTTGCACAAACTTTCGAAATCGATGAGGCTTGGGGGCGGAAAAGTTGTGTATTGGGTTGCTCAGTAACCAAGTAAAAATTTTTTGAAATCGAACAATATCTTCAGGTGGCGTCGGCGCCTTAAAAATTTGAAATTTTGACTAAAACAGACCTTTTTCTTCTAAAAACACGATTTTTTGCATTTTCGAAATAGATTACTCTCTAGTGCGGAAAGGTTGTGTATTGGGTTGCTCAGTAAACATGTAAAATTTTTTTGAAATCGAACAATATCTTCAGGTGGCGCCGGCGCCTTAAAAATTTGAAATTTTGACTAAAACAGACCTTTTTTTCTAAAAACACGATTTTTTGCATTTTCGAAATAGATAACGCTCTAGTGCAGAAATGTTTAGTATTGAGTTGCTAAGTAGCCGTGTAAGTTTTTTTTTAAATCAAACAATATCTTCAGGTGGAGCCTGTGATGTAGCAATCACATTTATTATTTATTTTTTAAATTGTAATGCAGCATTATTATCTCATGTTTTAAACTATTTATTTTCAACGCAAAACATCGTTCAAATCGCTTTTTTCTTTCCTTTTTACCGTATGTAACAGAACGTTTTGATTTCAGATTTTTCCCCCTCTTCCTGATCTATTTTTAGAACCAGTGTGTGTTGCAAGTGACGTCGACCGCGTCATATTGGGGTGTGTCTTCGCTTGGCGAATTAGAGCTTCATTCTCTCCTTGTAAAGTTTCGTTTCTCTTTTCTCTGTTTTCATACGATTTAATCATAATGCGTAAATTTAATTTTAACAAATAGATTTAAATCATTTCTGCATGTAGTTTTGTTAACCCCTTTTATGCAGTATATATATCAATGCAGCCAGTTTTTTAACAGATTTTAAGATCGGATCAGATTTTAAGATTTACGAAAGTTTTAATATGTATTATTTTTAACAATGTGATTTGTCGTTTGAATTTCGGGCCTTAGCGCCTAAATTCAAAGAGCGATGTTCTTCAATAGCTGTATCGCGATATCTAAAAGTTTATCTTCGGTCTCTGGTTTTTTTTAATTTAACGCATATTTGATTTCGGACTTTTTATCATCAAGACCTTCTTTAAAAAGATGATTTTAACCAGTAATCATCTTTATCATGGAATTACTTCCAAGTTTTTAATAATTCTACGTGGAACGTCCTTCTGATGTGTGCGGTGACCTACCTACTCCTAATTACCTTCCACCTCTCAAAGTGAATCAACGAATAAAGAAGATTTTTGTAACTGCTGTCTCTTCAATGTGTCTACTATTCATCCATTAAGTAAGACCATTTATTTTTATTTTTACTGCAAGTCCACCTTATCATCTTTGCTATACGATCACTCAATTTATCTTATTCACGGCAACTTTTTAAATTGAATCGTCACAGAGCCTGAAACTTTAAAATTCGGTTTGTTCAGCAGAAAAAAGGAAACGTCAATAAACACATAAATAATAATTGAATTCATCTTTTACTGCTGTCATGTGTGCCAAGTAAGCAAACAAACATGAAGCAATGCAGCTCTTTGCTTATCTCAGAGGAAATTCACTGAGATAACCCAGAACTCACCACGAGGAGGTGGCTGCATATCGAGTTCCACCCGTGCCCTCCCAACCACACAACCATATAATGGACACTGAGATTTTATTAAATATTTCACTTTTCTGTTGCCTGATCTACTTGGCCTTTTTTGTATTTCGTCTTGCTTTCTAATGAAGGAATTATTCTTTGTGATTCTAATTTCGCCCTTATAAGGCCATCCCTTTCGATTTGTCCCACCACAGAAGCTGAAGCATCTGCCACTATTTTTATTGCCCTCTCCACTGCTTGGCTGTGGCATGGAAACTCTTTTATTTCTAGTAAAGATATTTTCTCCTTTAGAATATTTCGGAAATCTTCATTGCTGACTGCACGAAGCATTGGTGGCTCCGTAACAACTGATTGGTGCCAATCAATTAGGTCCGTATAATCGTTTGCTTCGAATTTTATTACAGGAACAGTGAACCGCCGGATACCTTCTTGTTTATTTTCCCTGGCTTTTAAAATTCTTCGTATTGCAAGCAGTCGGATGTAATTTCGTTAAGCATCGAAAGAAGAATATTTTCAGGATGCGCAAAAAAAGCATTTCGGCTTATTACGCCATCCACGACAGTCTTCAAGTCATCTGGGAGATAACGTGACAAGCTAATCATCTTCCATAAGTGTCTAGCACCATCTTTGCAATGCGGTTTGGATTTTATATCAAACCACATCGGCACATACACTTTAATTATAAACTCTACTAAGGTTTTCAGTTCTGCTGAAACATATGTAACTGAAATGTACAGGCGCAAAACTCGACATGCTGCCGTTAGCCAACGGGAGTGCGCTAGCTTTCCTGGTTTTTTCTCTGCTAGGGCAACAGAGCAGTAACCTGATGTTACAGCTTCATAAATTTCCAGCATGTATCGTTGATCTGTACTCAGATCTTTTCGAAGCTCTTCTGATATTGCTACTAACTCTACGACATCAACCTTTTTGAAATTGACTACCGGTTTCAGCTCACAGGTTTCGAGATCTTTTCCTATTGCACCAGAAAAGGTTTCAGGACCACTTGTTTGACCGTCTAGCTTTTTTAGAAGATGCCGCAACGGTAACTCATTTGCGTGTAACATGCATATGAGCCATTGAAGAGGTCTACCAACATCTTCTTCTATGAGACGTATAACTCCAGTCTTGCAACCTGTGTTAACGGGTGTCCCATCGCAGCCAACTGCCAAAAGATTTTCAGTGTTGATATCATTCTGTAAAAGATATTCAGCGATGCTGCTCTTAATAGATTTTGCAGAACCACTAGCTGGAGAAACATGGCCGATATATTCAGATCCAGGTTCTTGTATTAAAACTACATGTTCTTCAATAACCGTTGTCCTGTGCTTTTTGTTTCCCTTGATTTGATCTGCTAAAGTTTTATCTTTTCGTCCGTCAAAAAAGAGGGCTTGAAGCTCTTCTGGTTTTCCTTTACATTGTAGTTCCCTTCGTTTTCTCTTTCTCTCTCTTCTTATTTTATTTTTATCTGTAACTTTGGAACGATTATTATCAGAAATCATTCCGACATCTTCAAGAACTGCAGAAATAATTTTCGCTGCAGGCCTGTCTCCAATCCCTGCACTATCGCAGGCGAGTGCTGTGGTTGGCAGTTTTATCCTCATCTGGCTGATTACCTTGGTCTCTCTTTTCGTTTTTCTGGAATGGTTCTCTCTGGATCTAGGAGGAGTGTATTCTTCATCATTACGCGTTTCATATTCAAATTTTTCGTTCTCAATCCTCGAACTCAGGCGACTCGAACATAGACTTTGGTGTTTGGAACTGCTGTTCACTTGTAGCAGCTTTCAACACTGTCTTGGATTGCCTATTTTGCTTTCGGAGCAGCTTCTCAGTTACTTTTAAATCAATGCCCCCGATAATCATTTTTCTGACGGTTCGTTGATCAATCAAAAATGGTTGTTCTAAATGTGGCACTTTTCTATCCTTTTCACAGCAGCATGCTTTAAAGGAATGACATTTGCATGTGGCAATGTCAAAGAGAGTTTTCTCGGCGTCTTCCAAAAATTCCTTTACTTTGCTCCTATAGGATTCCGTAGACTTGTTTTTACTTTTCAGGATATTTTTATACTTAGCATGATATGATTTAAGGATGCGCACAATTCTGCAATGAGAAATAGTAGGAATCGAGGACTTCTTCCACAAATCAGCTACCCTCTCAGCAACAACATTGGCAATGTCAGTAAAAGCTGGATCTTTGCCGTGATTTGAAGATTTCACTTGTTCTCTTATAAGGAAGTAAAATTTCATAACTTGACTGTAAGTTGGTAAGACGTTAGGTTTCAGCTCTTCTGGCAAACCAAAAACAAAACAATCTGTAACTTTTCTAGTTGAATGACAACCGGCCATTGTGACAAAAGTATAACTATAACTAACTAGTTAATGACATTTAAATATCTAAAGAGACTGCTCTTCGATGAACAAACGACATAAAGTAAGCTTATTGATTGCTTCTGTACTAGACTGAACTAAACGATAACTGTGTATTGCATATTATCACACTGACTGTCACGTGGACTGCAGGTGCGAGAGCATTTCATTTAGTAGAAGAAGGGGGGGGGGGTGGAATAGAAAACTGATAAGGAATGTAAGAGACAATCCTGTACCACTGAGGGTCACGTGGACTGTCACGTGGACTGCAGGTGCGAGAGCATTTCATTTAGTAGAAGAAGGGGGGTGAAATAGAAAACCGATAAGGAATTCTCTTTTCATGAAAATATATGTCTGTTTTGAATAAAATCTCCGATTTTAAGGCGCCGGCGACACCTGAAGATATTGTTTGATTTAAAAAAAAAATTACATGTTTACTGAGCAACCCAATACACAACTTTTCCGCACTAGAGCGTAATCTATTTCGAAAATGCAAAAAATCGTGTTTTTAGAAGAAAAAGGTCTGTTTTAGTCAAAATTTCAAATTTTTAAGGCGCCGGCGCCACCTGAAGATATTGTTCGATTTAAAAAAAAATTTACATGTTTACTGAGCAACCCAATACACAACTTTTCCGCACTAGAGCGTAATCTATTTCGAAAGTGCCAAAAATCGTGTTTTTAGAAGAAAAAGGTCTGTTTTAGTCAAAATTTCAAATTTTTAAGGCGCCGGCGCCACCTGAAGATATTGTTCGATTTCAAAAAATTTTTACATGGTTATTGAGCAATCCAATACACAACTTTTCCGCCCCCAAGCCTCATCGATTTCGAAAGTTTGTGCAAAAGTGCATTTTCGGCCCACCCTAATATATATATATATATATATATATATATATATATTAATATATATATATATATATATATATCCACGTACGTATATACATTTCATTTAAAAATTTTCTAACATTCAATATCGAAATAATTAGAACAGGGAGATAGCAAATATCTCTAGCATCATAAACGTGCAGCTATCTATTAACTAGATGAATTTTCACAAGTTGATTTTAAATTTTATACATTTAAATTAGTATGAGGATTAAAAGCCGCTAACATCATTTTAGACGATGTTCTAGCACTAACCGCCAAACGAAGATAAAGGGATGTATTGTACATCAAAAATTTAATTAAAATAAATATTCAATTGTACATTTCAAAATAAGCTATTAATGTTACAATTTATTGTTTTATTATAACATTAATTAAAATAATAAAAACAATAAGAAAATTTTCTCCGAAATTATAAATATGCAGCAATAATTTAAGTTAAATGGATTTTCTCTCGTAGTCTGGAAAGCATTATTCTGAAAAATAGTCAGAACAATTGATGAAGGACAACAAATTTAAATTTGTTAGATACCGTCTCCAAGCCTCTATTGGATTTCAATAATAATAAAAAAAAGCATTTTCTGAGGCATTGTTAAAAAATAATGTATTTTTACTTACAGTATGAAAATTTAAAAATAGATAAGTTTTAGAAATATACTTAACAAATTTTTTAAATTATAGTATAAACATTCACTGAATTATCCAAAAAAGATTTTTATTTGCGTAATTTCTAATTTACATTATAAAATTCGCATTATTTTTTCTTATTATACAAATAAATTATATGTATGTTCTTCGCATATATACAAACTACATTTCTGAGAAAATTGTTTTATTTTTCGAATTTGTTTTATTGTACAAAAACCATACTTTTCAGATTTTGGTGATACGGCAATTTTTTTACTGATTCCCACAAAATTCTTTTCTCTCTTTTTTAATGGTTTGGCAGTGTTATTGTCTGTTTTCTTTCATTTATATGTTCCAGTAATAAATTGAAAGCAAGTTCTTTCAAATAATGAGGATGAATTTCCCTTTTTTCCGTATTTAAACAATTATCAATTTGAGAATTTATTCCCGCAATATTTGACAATGAAAAAAAAATGTAAGTGACCATCCATCAGTTTTTCGTGCGAACTGATTTCACAACTAATATAATAAAACAATTTTAAGTGACATTTTAAAAATAAAAAAAGTACTTTGAACGGGTAAAATAGCAGAAAGAAAGACGAAATAACAAGAGGCAGAAGATCCGCACTTTGAAGAAACTTTCCCCCGCAGATTTTGCGGAAATGGGAAAGAACGAATAGGAAGGGGGGGGGGGGAAATCAACTAACGCAAGTGGTCGCAACGCAGTCATTTAGACCGACTGAAAGTTAAGAATGCGATAAAATGCTAAGAAATAGCAGGAATGACTTGCAATTTTACTACACAAGAGTGTGAACACTCAAGGTCAGCTACACGGAATTTGGCTATTGTAACTTTAACGGGAAATGAGTTACAGGAAGATAACGAATTTCGGGCGGAGAAAAGACCAACGAGTGACTATTGACGGGTTAATCAATTTCTGAGATCTTTTTGAAATTTATGCCTATATTTTAGTCTACTAGTGAGAGAACTTTCCTCAATCGCATCAACATCTGGTAAAGCACCTTCATGAATGTCTTTCAAAAACATGTCCGGTGATAGGGGTTTGATGGACTCTTTCTCAGACATGTAAGTTAGTGGTCGCGAATTTATAGAATTTATAATGTTTTCGCAGTCAGCTAATACAGTTATCATCTCTTCATAGTTCAAACAGGCTTGTCTTAAGACTCTTTTTAATACGTCATTTATCAATCAGATGAGCCTCTCCCATCATCCGCTCCACCAAGCAGCAGTCGGAGGGTTGAATTTCTATTTGATAGAATTTATTGCTCCATACTTCTGTATGCGATTCCAGTTCAATCTTTAAAAAAAAATTGAATGTACCAGCAAAATTGGAACCGTTGCCGCAATATATAACAGAACATCTTCCTCTACGAGATACAAATCTTCGCAAAGCGATTAAAAATGACTCTGTAGAAGCTGAAGTCACAAGTTCCAAATACACAGCTCTGTACATAGCACATGTAAATAAGATAACCCAACTCTTTTGTTTATTTTTAAAAAACAGAGGGCCAGCCAGATCAATGCAGATAATCTGAAACACTGCTGCATCTTTCACTCGATTTTCTGGCAGAAAATCTGGAGAAGATTCTAAATTCTTCGAATTAAATCTTTTACAAATGGTACATTTTGATAGAAAAGAGCTCACAGTTCTTCTTCCATTCAAAATGCAGTATTTTTCTCTCAGCAAATTTAGAAGAATCTGTGGACCTGGATGACAATTTTTGAGGTAGTAATGTAAAATTAGTTGTTTGACAACTTCATGGTTTGATGGAACAACCATAGGTGTGAGGAGATCCATATTGTCTTGTCTATACGTAATATTAGTCTTTAAACGTATTATGATTTGTTAATCCTTAAACGTCTGCAGAGTTTTCAATCTCCCCTCACTTTCATGGGAAAAACATTCCATTTGTATCACCGAAATTATCTTCGTTTCTGTTCTCTTAAATTCAAGGCTTGACAATTCTGCTTTGATCTGTTCCTTCGGATTAGAATAATTATATCTGAAACGAAGTATCCAACCAACAAGACGTACGATTTTCTCATAACTGGAAAAATAATGGTAGTGTCAGCTTTTCTCAGGACTTTCATCAACATTTACCAGTAATTTTGTAGACTTCAATTTTTCTTTTTCAATTTCTCCTTCGTTTATGTCTTGGCACTTGAAATCGACATATTTATAATATTCTTTAGGATATTTAACCCTCCGTCTACCAGACGGGTCCAATGGGCCCGATGGGTACATTCGAAATATTTATTCTAACCAGAAATTTCTTTAAAATAAACTAAATATCTAAACCAGACAATAATGAGTTAAGTAAATAAGTTCAATAGTTTTAAATAAGAATTCTGATGTGTAATATTTTTATAAAACTTGAGTAAAATTTTCGGTAGTTCTAGGGTTAAGACAAGATGGACCCTCCCACCATTTGAGAGATATCAGATGGCTTGCTTTATACCCTTTAGATGGCACATCTGCTGGGTTAATTTCACCAGGTATATATTTCCATAAAAGAGGATCACTCAGCATTTTTATTTCTTGAACTATGTCTCTAACAAAAACAAACCAGTTTTCTTCCCTGGATATCCATGCAAGCACTGTCGTGGAATCGCTTCAAAAATATCTTTCGATATCTTCCCAGCCCATTGCATCAGTTACTGATTTAGCCAATCTTGCACCAATCAAATCAGCTAAAAGTTCCATTCTAGGTATAGTTCCACATTTTAAAGGACCTATGTGGCATTTCGCAGCAAGAAGGAATAACTCTATACGATCTTTAGTTGCTATCCTCAAAAATATAACAGCAGCATACGCATACTGACTTGCATCACAAAATTTGTGAAGAGTACAACCTTCTAAATTATCTGGGGTGAACTGAATATATCTAGGAATCTGAATTTCTTGTAAAATATACAATTCACGAAACCATTCAATAAATTCACTTTTTACATCACTAGTAACTTCTTCATTCTAGGGGTTCCTTCTTTCCATGTTTTCTGTAACATCATCTTGGGACATATCATAACTGGAGCAGTAAAACCAATTGGATCAAAAACTTTATGGGCAACTGATAGCATGATTCGTTTTGTTATTTTTTCTACATTTATATCTTTCATCCGTCTGACGTTAACTTTTAAAACGTCTAAATAACTGTTCCATTGTAATTCCAGTACAGCAGAATATTCGCTATTTTCGATATTGCTTCTTTCTTCTGTCAGTTCCCATCCTCTCAAATGAAATCCACCTTTAGCAATAAGAGATTTAGAATCAGCTATGAACCTTTCCAATTCTTCCTGTATGTGGACACTAGCAAAGACATTGTCAACATAAAAGCTTCTCAGCAATTTTGTTTAAGATTGGGGTCGTATTTTTCATCGTTTTTAATGTGATATTCTATGACGGAACCGAGAAGAAAAGGAGAACTTTTGACTCCAAACACAACTCTAGTATGTCAAAACATTCTAATATTTCTTTCTTCTGGATCACTCCACCACAAGAAACGCAAATAGTTTCGATCTTTTTTACGAACAGCTATTTATAAAAATGCTTTCTTGATATCAGCTACAACACCAAATGTATTTTTTTAAATCGTAAAAGAATTTTAGGAATTAATTTAATAAGATTTGCTCCACAATGAATTTCCTCTATAATTTTATCATCAAGCCGCCCTAAAAGCACTTTTTCATATTTTTGATAACGGTTATTTGAAATCAACTTGTTTGCAACATTAGTTAATCTTTTCTTGGCTAAATTCAAATTATCAGGCAAAGGTCGTGTATCTTCTGACCATGGCAAAGAAACTTCATAACGATTATCTTCATTCATTTTTACTGACCGTAAAAAAATCCTCTTTAAACTAACGATCAATCTCAAATTTAGATTGTTTTTGAATCGGTTCATTAATTCCAAAGCAAATCCAATTTCCATAAATCAGCAATTTCTGCTTCCTTTACAAACATAGACGTAACTGATAGAGCTAAATTTTCTTTAGACGCATTATCTTGGGGCACTTTTCCCATTAAGGTCCAACCTAAAAATGTGTCCAGTGCTACTAATCCCGACGAGAGTATTTCTCTACGGCCTGTCAGTAATTTTCTCATTACATCAGCCCCAATCAATATTTGAATAGATTCAGGATTTTCACCAAAATCTGTCAAAGTTATGCCTTTTTTCCGTTAATTCTTTAAACCAGGATCCTTTTCCTACAGGGATAACATTTTCACATATAATGTTTTGATGCAAAACTTCAAAATTACATTTAAAATTTTCTTTCAAATTGCTTAATCTTACCTTGTAGTAATGATGATTATAATCGTTTGTTATGACTCCGCCAAAAAGGGAATGAGAAACTTTTTCTTCTCGAAGAGGTAAATAGTTCATTTCTTCGGCTAAATGTTTTAAAATAATCGATCTCTGAGAACCTGAGCCCAAAATTTGTCTAACATCTTTCTTTTTGCTTTCGGAAAATATTTTTGCCTTGAGCGTCAGAAGAAACACTTTAGCATTTTTATGGAAATTGACCATGTTTACTTCTTTTCCAGACGGCTTTTCTGCGTCTTTCTCTTTCTTTTCATTCAGCTTATTCTTATTGAGCGTTTGACACATCACAGACGCATGTCTTTTATTACAAAATATACACTTCAAGATAGCTCTACATTGCTTCGTTGTGTGATCCGTTGTCATGACCTTCGAAAGGAAAAGGACACATTTACCACGCGTCAGTTGGTAGAGATTCTTTAATGGTCAGGAGGTAAGCTTAAAATGACTTGTCCAAAATGACGAACAAAATAGGCATACTATATTCACTTTCTCGAACGTCATTTGATAACTATGGTGAAAATTGCACCGGGATTATCTACACTGGTTATCAAAAATTAAGGAAAAGTCACAAAATGCCAATTTTTAAATACGGGAATATTCAAAAGGAAGTAATATAATTCGAATAATTACTATCTCAGCAGAACAGCTAGTCCATATAACATCTCATTCAGGTCACACATGGTCACAAGAGTGACAGTCACTACGGCGATACAAAAAATAGGAAATTCCATACGTCTCTTTTATGAGTCTCAAATGACTACTATGTGTGACTCCACTGACAGGTCACTGTGACTGCTGATTTGTGGTGAGTCACCAGGTGACTTTGCAATGTCATTTCATTGAGACTCTCGTGTGACTCTCATCTGGAAACTCAATTTCAAAGTCATTGTGCACGTTGCATTATGATAAATCATCAAATAATGTCAGATTAAAGTCACATGGTGACTTTTCACCACTTTTCACAGTGGTGACTTTACAGTAGGCTCTCTGTCACCATTTGACAAAGTCATGTGACAGAAAGTCACCATGTGACTTTAATGTTACATTATTTGATGATTTATCATAGTGCAACGTGCACAATGACTTTGAAATTGAATCTCCAGATGAGAGTCACACGAGAGTCTCAATGAAACGACATTGCAAAGTCACCTGGTGACTCGTCACAATGCAGCAGTCACAGTGACCTGTCAGTGGAGTCACATATAGTAGTCATTTGAGACTCATAAAAGAGATGTATGGAATTTCCTATTTTTTGTTTCGCCGTAGTGACTGTGACTCTTGTGACCATATGTGACCTGAATGAGATGTTATATGGACTAGCTGTTCTGTAGAGATAGTAATTATTCAAATTATATCACTTCCTTTTGAGAATTCGCGTATTTAAAAATTAGCATTTTGTGACTTTTCCTTAATTTTTGATAACCAGTGTATATTTTTAAATAAGGCATTGCCTCAATACACTCTTCAACAGACTCAAAGAAATCATTTGAATATAATTAGATTCCCCACTTGATAAGACACCCAACAGTAAAGATCTAAATCAAATTAATCTCTCTGTCATATTGTAGTGATATGCAGAGTTGTCAGTTTGTACTCCATTTTTATTTTTAAAAAATCTGATTACGTGCCAGACATTAAAAATAGTTTTTCTTGCTTTATTTAACGACAGGAATTTTGTGATTACGTAAAGTAAAAACTAGTATTTCAATATTTCCGTTGTGAATCTGAAATTTCGAAATGTCAGTGGGGACAAAATTGGCAACCTTGGTGTGTTCTACAGAAAAAAATTGGTCATCTAACTAGAAAAGGTCAAATGCTCATGAATAAATCGAAAGTAGAATTAAAATCTGCCATACCTGAGATGTGAGTCTTTTGTAATCTCGACAAGTCCGAAATCTTGTTAACATTTAGCCACAACGCTGCATTGAATTTATCAAACACAGAAAAGCACAATTGGAATGTAATATTTAGAATAATGTGTTCCGAACTTATAATTTTGTGTTCAATGCATATCCAGTGAAAATGAAATTTATTAAATTGTAATGAAAAGAATTGTTTTATTTATGTTTATACTCCCTATTTAGTTTGATAAAATCTATTTATTCGGTTTATGTGTAGATGACTAGAATTACATTTATCACTTAATTAATCAGGGCTTAATTTCTATCAAAAAAAGTACCGGAGCCCTAATGTTCTGCGGCAGTGGCACTAACAACGTACGCCCCCCCCCCTCCCCGTGTGACTCCAACCTGCACCTGCATATTTATATTTCGTACATTATATGCATATCCGTATTATTTCGTACATTTGTATAGTAATCTTTGCCTAATTTTAATGTTAATTATTGAGTCGTTCGTAAAGTCGTGTCCGTTTGGGAAAATCGATTCGTGCCGGAAAATTCTGACCGGTAATTATTAGACATTAGATATCGGAATCAATTTCTAATAGTTAAATAATGGAATTTTCCGGTACGAATTCATTTTCTCAAACGCACACGACTTTCCGAACGACTAAATAATATCAGAATTCTGCGATTAAATATGGTAAGGATGTGATTCGGAAATAGTGTTAGCATCAAAAAATTAAATCTAAGCAGCTAAGCATTTTTAAGAAAAAATGAATGAAATTTACAGAAATTAAAATTTACATGCTGAAGAATGGAACAGTGTTTTTCAATTTTTTTATAAAAGGTGCATATCTATAACTCTAATCGATTCCTTCCACATAACGATCTTTTGTGTTAGTCCCTGAAAATCAGATTAAATTGAAAATTTGACACCTTTATCGGAAAGATTCGATGATTTTATAGAAAAAGGGGGGAAACACTACTCGATTGCTTTCTATCGGAATAGTAATACTATTATATCTACTTACAAATGAAAGTGACTTCATAAATATGCAGAGCCTTAGCATGGGCAGCGTTCATGATACAAAAGAAACAGAGAAATCACTAACGTGATTTTTATACTCGTACAGTGATTAAAAAATTATCTTACGGTCACAAAAGAAAACCTAACTAAAAGCAAATTCATTGTTCAGTCCCTTGAGTGGCACCGTATCAACACGTCGCCGACATAAATTTGAATATAATAAATTCGAAATAGAAAAACCCGATTTCTGTTTTCCCTCCATTACGATCAAAATATTATTAAAATGATTTGAAATAGAATATAATACGTAATTTTGAAGGAGGAATTTTTTTTTCTATGCATGAATAAATAAAATTTGAAATATAAGACAGATTGAGCTCTTGTCAGTGTAAACCCAAAACTGATATAAAAATTAAGCCCATTTCATTTCTATCTTCTACATGTGCGGCTCATTACGTCAAATAAAAGAGTTTTGATAAAAAAGAATGCAAAAGCTTTGAGATGGGAAGGAAAGGAAAGGATAATTTAGGCTTTGGTTTTTCGGAAGCGCTATTGCACTGGGCTCCGGAGCCCTCTATTTATGAGCTCCGGTGAATTCCGACCAATATTTGAATATTTACAAAAAACAGAAAAGTACCGGAACTGGGCTCCGGCGCAAATTAAGCTCTGTAATTAATTATATGATTTTTTTTCACTAATGTGTTCACTGATAGTGTGAAGATCGCCGGAAATTTAGAGCCTGTACTAATGAAATTTAGTCTCATTGCCCGAAATATTGCTCTTTTAATGTATTTTTCAAAAATTTTATGCAAAATTCACAAAAGCGATTTTTGTATTTTTCACATGTTTTTTTAAATATAAGTCACTTGTTCTACGAAAATGGGGACTAATTGTTTCTAGTAAAAAAATAGGTATATATATAAACCTTTACATCAACATTAAAATCGTATACCCCGGACAGAGGAACAATCCGAAATAAAATAAAGGATGATATAATATGAAGTATATTTATTAGTAATTTTTAATTAATCAATAGTCTTTGACACCATTTTTACACATCAAGAAAATGAAGACCAAAACATAAATGAAAGAGGTAACATTACCCAGTCAAGCGTGAATCTTTGTTCTGTAGAAAGCAAATTTATTACTGTTGTTATTTTAATTTTTTAGTATGCCACACGGAATTAAAATTGTGTATTGAGATAGTCTGATATGAATAGTCGATTTATTTTTATTGTTTTTAAATAGTTTTTTTAACTATTGCAAGAACTACAATAACATAATCTTACTTTTATTCTTTAAATGGGATTTTACGATATCGGTTTTTACACAGCGCGATTGTAATCTTTTTTTCGTCCATTTCTCAGTACGATGTCAATGACATTCAATATCCCCATCAAAAATCCCCAATTTGTTTCTTACGGTATGGGAATGGACTTTATTCATTTGACGTCAAAGTAGGTATATAAAAGGAAAACACCAATAAGCGTGCAGTATTTTTTAACGCTGTTTCCCCTTCGACCAATAAACAGTCATTTTCGGAGGCTATATGCCTACAGAGGCGTGGCGTTTGCCATTCGTGGGTAAAGTCCATTCAGACTCCTACAGCTGGGAACTTCCAATACTAGGTCCATTTGTATCAATTATCTAAGGTAATTTTATGTAAAATAAAGATAATCGCGGGCGAAAATTGGCGGGTCTGTGTATGTGCAATCAGGTTTGTTTATGAATGTGTAAAAATATAATTCATCTTTTTACTTTATAATAAAGGCAAATTAAATACATTGATAATAACTGGAAAAATGTCATGCATATGTTCGTAATATATTAAAAAAAAAAAAAAAAAAAAAAAAAAAAAAAAAGAAAAAAAAGACGTTCTACTGGCAATCTAGACGCCAGTACTATTTCCGTATTTTTAAGGAAATTTTTTCCCATAAATATAAAAAAAAAACGGAAAATTTTCCGTAATATATAGCGAAATATTTCCGTAAAAATACGTAAACAGTACAGGCGTCTAGATTGCCAGTAGAATGTCCGTTTTTTTAGAGTGTATGACTTAATTATTTTAAATGACTTAACAATTTTGAAAGAATGCAATTAGGTACATAAAAAAAAAATTCGCCACTGTTTTGTACATATTCACATCATTATCCTTAGGTAGATTTCATATTGTGAAAAAATTTTAAAAAGTTAAATTGTTTTAAAATGTTTTAAAACTCATACTGCATCGTTAAATTAGAGTATTGTTTCATTATAAATTATGATAATTTTTACAATTTCTACCCTTAAAAAAATGTTTTCATCATCATGCAAACTATAAAGGTATCGACCGGCAGCTCACTAATTAAAATTTTTGTTGTTCTAGAAGTAAAACATTTACGTCAGATCTACATGCTACATAAAAGATAATGAGCCTTGTAAACAAAATTCAAAAGCAATTAGCGAAAAGAATTATCAGCGTTAATTATCGTGAAGTGATGTGAAGAATACATAATTAGATTTTTAATAATCAACTTTATCTAATGATTCTAATGATTGGTGTTATTAAAACTGCAGCATAGATACTCAAATTTTGATGATTTAATAAGGTTACCAAGCGTCAAAGAATTTCTACTTAATTCGGGAAATGATGCCACGTAACCTACACAAATCACACTGTTATATATTTTTAAAACTAATTACATTTTTGAACATGAAATATATTTGTAGTATTTAAAAATGTTATTAACTTTAAAGCTGCGAAAAATATGCCCTGTTATAAATTTTGGTAAGGATAATTTCATATAGTAGACTTATTAAAATGAAATGATATTGGGAAAGTAGATCTCATAAAATCTGGATGTTTCAAACTTATTGGTGAATTTGAATTTCTATTTCTGATTTATTTCTAGGTTCATTTTAAAGAAATAAAAAAATTACTTAGTCCCTACCATAAATGTTTTAAATAATTAATTTATCTGTCTTCCTACGAGTTTCAGCAGTAGAAAATAATGTTTTTTTTTTTTTTTTTTTTTTTTTTTTTTTTTTTTTTTTTTAATTAGATAATGATACACTTCAAAGTATTTAGTTGTTAAAATATTTTGTTGTCCAAAGAGAAAGCAGAAGCACAAAAACATAATTAAAAAAAAAAAAAAAAAAAAAAAAAAAACAAGAACGAAAAATCATCCGCCAAGCATAGATTATTAAACATTTCAACGCTTCCTGAAATCTATGACAAAATTTCGTTATTTAGAGAAAGGGTTTAAATAAGATAATTAAGCAACATTTTAGAACACAGATAAAACATTTCAAAAACAGATATCAGCAGTTACCATCCGTAGACAAAATTGCGTTCCAATTCTTTTGAACAGAATTCTTTTTTTTTCCAATACTTTTGAATTCTTTTTCCCTGTATTTAATTTGTAGGTTTATATATATATACATATATATATATATATTAGAGATGTGTCATTTGTTGAGGAACGAATCCAAAGGAACGATTCCGGCAGTGAAACTGAAGGAACGAATCCATTCTGTAAAAAGGAATCGGTCCTTTTCGGAACGGTTCCTCGGATTCGGTCCTTTTCGGAACGGTTCCTCGGATTCGGTCCTTTTTGGAACGGTTCCTCGGATTCGGTCCTTTTCGGAACGGCTCCTCGGATTCGGTCCTTTTTGGAACGGTTCCTCGGATTCGGTCCTTTTTGGAATGGTTCCTCGGATTCGGTCCTTTTCGGAACGGTACCTCGGAATCGGTCCAAAATGTACCGACTCCGAAAAGGACCGATTCCTCGGAGTCGTTCCGAAATGTACCGACTCCGAAAAGGACCGATTCCTCGGAGTCGTTCCGAAAAGGACCGAATCCTCGGAGTCGGTCCGAAATGTACCGACTCCGAAAAGGAACGATTCCGTCGGAATCGGTTCTTTTCTTGTAGACTGGTCAGTTTTAATAAATTAAAATACGCTATTTTATTTCAAAATAACAGATTTTGATTCTATTAAAGCTGACTTTATTGCCAAAATATCCTTCTAATGTGTGTGCCCCCCCACACCCTCCTCAAAAAAAAAAAAAAAAAAAAAAAGAAAAGAAAGAAAGAAAAAAGAAATTGAAGTGCGGGGCGGAGTAGGGCGTTTAATAAACAGTACTATTTGATCTTCTTGTGCTAAATTAATCTGAAAGAAATAATTAAAAAAATATTTTATACGAATTGGATTTTTTCCACCTGAGTGAAAAAGTGTCCGTAATGGGATTCTAACCCAGAAACTTTACGTGCTTTACCGATTGAGTACCTGGACCCCGAAGGTAATGGAACACCATGTGTACTTTAATACACTAATACTTTTTCTAATTGGTAAATGTATCATAAAAATGAATTTTTTCTAAATGGATTCTTAAGGCCGTTCTCAAATCCAAAAGTTTTAATTTATTATTATTCGGAAATGCATGAAACGAGCAGATGTTGTTGTTCAGAAACTATGTAATCGAGCTGTTTTTTCCGTTTTTTTTTGCTAACGCAATAGATCTTTCAGAAAATAGTGTCAAAGTGGACGTTTTGAACCGAATTTCCGCGCGAAAGGGGCATAATCGCTCAAAAATGGACGAAAAACATGTTTGTCACGTGATCAAAATCGATTATAACTCAATAGGTAATTTACTGATCAAAAGATGGAAAACACAGTTCAATTCCGAATCGCTTCCATGGTCAAACTTTCCAATTTTATATCTTTCCGTTAAAAAATGAATTTGTAAATGTGTTAAAACGTTTTACGCTTGTTGAGCAGATCACTTAAGAACAGCCTTAAGAAAAACAAAGAAAAAGCTTGTTTAATTAATAGTAAAAAATATTTTTCTAAATCTGATTAGAAACTGTTTTGAATAATATAAGAAATATATCACTAGGTTATAAAAAGTGCATTTTAATGGGATAATAATAACTGATTTTCAATTATTTTAATAATTGTAGAGTTACGCACTTTCATGCATATTTCACTATTTCATGTTTTTTCCTCAAACATAATTTCAATTTGAGAATCCTCTTTGTCAAAAGAAATGTATGACCAGCTACGAGCGCTCGAGTACCACTTTATTTCCACAGTTTGGCGTCTTGTTTTTCTCTCCTGAAGAAGATTATTAAAAAAATCTCAAAACTCTCGAATATTGTTGTTTTAATCAACTTACATTGAGGTTTATTACATAGATCTGTTAGAACAAGGAATTTTTGTAAAACGTTTCTTTCTTTCTTAAGATAATGAATATTTCAAAAAGCATAATGTCTAATAATAATAATAAGATAACAGTAACAGTGGTGGGTAGGATTGAAATAATTTAACCGCGGTTCGCTCTCTTAATGGCCGTTTTGAGTATAAAAACGGGAAAGAAAAATCACGTGCTACATATAGATTATCGGATTTTCTCCAACACTGCGACATATATGTAAAGCTGCATATTTTATGCTTATTTCGGTTTAATAGATTTATGTTAACCATCCGCCTACCAGAGGGGTTCAATGGCCCCGGCAGGTACATTTATAATGACATTTCTAATTTATTTTAAAAACTGAAATTTCTGTAAATATGGGGTTTTTTTCTGGGATGTTCTATTCTTTTGAGTAGAACATTCCAGAAAAAGTCACATATTTACAAAATTTTCATTTTTTTAAATGTGAAAAATCAATTTGAATGTACCTATCAGGTCTGTTGCACCGGTCTGGTATGCGGAAGGTTAACCCATTAAGGACCAGCATGTTTTACAGTAATTTTATTCAGTTCGCGCCATTTTTTGTTAAACCCTTACTTTTACTTTATGAATCACTGAAATGTGTTAATTAAATAAGGCACATTTTACTTTTCTCTTTTGCTGGTATCAAAAAAATTTAAAAATTCACAAATATAATGTTGCGAAAACGCAACGTCAGTCTTTAATGGGTTAATATTGCATTTAAAAAGTTTTACAATATACGAATTTAATTATTGGTTTCCGAAGAATGCACGTTGTGATTTTGTACAGTTTTTTCATTTGTTATTTTATTTCTATTTCTTGCTAAATAATTAGAATTTAAATAACTGTGACTTTGTTTTAATTCAACGTAAAATAAAAGCAAAAAAAAAAAAAAATCGTTTATCGTTATAATTTCTTATAATAATTCAGATTTCTTGATCGTTATTGATACTCGCAAATCCCGAAATCAATGCCACGATTAATGCCTGTTACTGTGGTGATGGATAATACATATCTGAGTTTAATTTCGATCAAAGCAAGGCTCCCTTGAAGCCAAACTAAATTTAATGTTTCAGGCCTAATACCAAACTTCCGTTTTTATTGAGGTAAAACTTACTGCAAATGCGATACTAAATTTTATGTATTTTCCTTTCTTATTGTTATTCTTTTCACTTAGAAGATTTATTTATTTATTTTCATTTTTTTTAAATTACATAAAGTTTTCTGAAAAGTTAGAATTTAACAAAATGTTTTATCTATTTTAAATAGTTTTGACAATAAAAAGTTTAACTCCGAATAAAAAATAGTCAAATTCTCAAAAAATTAAGGTTGGTATTATCTAACACGTTTACAACATATGTCTTTTATTCAACGGCCGAAACATCGTCAAAAGGATAGTTCTTTATATAGTACTACACTCTGTAATAATAATGGACATACTTTTAATTTGTTTAATTTAATTAAACCAATAAACCGTTTTTCAGTTAAAATGTTAGCAAATTTCAAATTTAAAGAAATAGAACTTTGAAGTTTAGTGAATCACTATATCTTTTGGCGGAGATAATATGTACTATATATGTATAAAATCATATATATTACTATATATATGCATATTATAATATTAATATATATAATATTATTTTATAAATATCACTAGCCATAGCCATGCTGCTAATGAATCTGTTTACAAATCATCTGAAGGAACTTTTACCCTTTCGTGTAACACAAGTGTTCCATGACTTCATGAGTTATGAAGCTCCAAAGATCCCAATCCAAACAAACATATTAGCATCGCAATTCACTCACATCGAACTAGGGTTCAGTATAAGTGGAGAGAGGGTGACGGCGGATGAGGGTGTGAAATTAGAGAAATTTCTGTAGGTTCTCGTGAAATTGGAGATTCAAAAAGAGCTGTAAGTTTATTGAAATTCTACGTAGTTAACAGCAGTTTAAAATAGCGTTGTTATGGTATAAGACAAGACATACATCAGTCACTCAGGAAAGACAGTGTGCAAAAACGTGCTTTACTTTTTAACCCTTTCCAATAAAGTTAGTGTTTATGAATGCGGTTTGTCTGTCCGTCAGACCGTCTGTTCACGCTCTAAGGCAAGTCACACACTAAGGCGACACATAAGACATGTCGCTTGAATTCGCTAGAAAAACTGGTTTAGAACAAGTTTGTAACAACTTCGTTCTTTGTTTCGACCGGTTTTTGCACTTCATGTTGCGCTTTATGTCGTTCTGTCATCTCAGTGTGTGATATACCTAACTCCCTTAAATATACTCGGATTCTCATGCAATTGATATATGTTAATGATGTTTACCATGGGATGTTTGGTATTCAATATGAAGAGTGTAGCATTAATAGTTCATTTACAGGAACACTCAAAAGTATTTCGTTACATTATGGTCAACGGGAAAAAGTCGTTTGCAGTGCATTTTAATGACATTAAGCTATTTCAAATGCACTAAAATTGATATATATCACTGAATTGTACTACAAGATGATTGCTATAGAATAGGATGTTCCACTTCTGAACCAGATCCTGAAGGCAATGATAATAATGTTGATGAATTATGCAAATATCCTGTGTGCGTAAAGTTAGGGAACTGAGGAGAAAGACGATAAATGGGATAAAGTTATTGAAAGTACGGACACTGGAACAAAACGAACAAAAATGTAATCTATTTTAACAAGTTACATATCCAAACCAGTAGGGCCATCCAAATGAAAAATGAGATTCAGAATGAAAAATGAAATTAGGATTACCTAGAGGTAGATTTTGAAGAGGAATCTATGAGACTAAAAATTCCTAGACCCCGGTGACAAATATCAGAGCAATAATAAAATTTCCTATACAGGATGTCCACTCTCAACGATGTCCAATGGCTAATTCCTAAACCTTTAGTCATAGCCATATAGTTCCAATTAAAAAAATGTTTTAAATGGGGACAAAGAAGTATTTGAAAAGTGATTTGGGTCAATAGAATCATTTCTTGAAAAATTACGAAATTTAATTTTTTATACGGTCCCCCGGTCCTTAAAGTTATAGTCAGTAAAACTTTCCTATTACACTTACAAGTAAGACAAATAAAAGTCCTATTATTCTAAGATTAAAACTGACCGAAGTAATGGCTGTTTAAAGTTGGAGCACATTTTTTGCTGCAAAATAGGGGTCATTTACAAATTTACTAGAAATATAAATAATCTTCAGGTATATAAAAAAAAAAAATAGTTGATAGTAAAATTAACATTGCATTATAAATTTGAAATCTATAATCATTCTGAAATATTAATGCAAAATATACAGCTTGTACTAAACATATAACAGGAAAAAAATAATAGAATTTTCGTTAAATAAAATGTTTAAAAGCAACAGCCTCGATTCTTTGCAAAATGACACATATTTTGAAATGTTATTAGATTACACTAGGATGCAAATTTGTGTTGTGTCATGTGTTTTAGCTTTTGATAATTAGTTCTTACGTATTTTGTAGCACTGAATCCAAAAATGGCCTTCATTTTTTATCACAAAGTACAGATTTTTTGAAAATCGTAAATTTGAAATCTAAAAAGTGAAAAATTTACGGAAATCTGAGAGTATAAAATAGACGTGATTGTTATTTCTTTA
Organism: Maratus speciosus; assembly: GCA_963932465.1. Classification (NCBI taxonomy): domain Eukaryota; kingdom Metazoa; phylum Arthropoda; class Arachnida; order Araneae; family Salticidae; genus Maratus; species Maratus speciosus. Next base: position 437,103,938 of record OZ010800.1, read on the forward strand.
ACTTTTGATAATTGATTTTTATCTATTTTTTACTATTGAATCCGAAAATGACCTTCATTTTTAACCATCACGTCAGGATTTTTCGCAAATTGTAAATTTCAAAGTTTAAAAGTTCAAAGTTTTAATTGAACATCTTCCCTTCCCACATCATTGGATCCCCGAGCTGTTTAGCTGTAAGAATCCCAGTATAAGCCAAAAATTGAATAAATTCTTGAATTAAATAAAATTAAATTGAATAAAAGAAGTTTTACATCCATTTTATAGTATCAGATTTTCGCTATTTTTTAACTTTGAAATTTACCATTTGCAAAAAAGTCTAACATGATGGTTAAATATGAAGGTATTTTTTACATTCAGGGCTAAAAAGCACATACAAATCAATCGTAAAAGTTAAAAAATGCAACCATCGACTCTTTTTTACAGTATTAGCTATTTTTTCAATTTTGAAATTTACTATTCGCAAAAAATCCTGACATGATGGTTAAAAATGAAGATAATTTTCGGATTCAGCGCTAAAAAATACATAAAAATCATAATTTTAAAAATACATAATTTAAAAAATAAAAAAACACAACCATCGCAGTCTTGTGTTATCTAATTTAAAACTTTTTAGTAAACTTGTTGGCAGTAATCTATCCGAAATTTTTTGTGTTACCCTGTAAAATAAGTACATAATGGTAAGCACTGAAAATCATAATAATATTACATTGTCATCTGATTTACGTCAATATGTAAAATTTAACCTTGATCGCATATTTTAAAGTAAGTTGAATTTCGAGTACAAATTTTGAACTGGAAAGACATACATACGATCGTTTCAAGTTAACCCATTACCCGCTGATGTTGTGTTCACGCAACGGTCAAAACAATTGCGCATGCTTAAATTAATTACTTTGTTACCACTATTTTAGAATAAAAAAAATTGCCTTATTTATTGGCAGAAATTTTGATATTTTAATAAAGCGAAAATTACCTTTCTGAATTTGTGGTGACAAGCGACTTTCAACAAGAAATTTTAAAATTCCTACTTTATAGTTTTGGCGGTTAATAGGTTAAATAAAAGCTTATAAAAATAGCATAATTTTTGTTAAAAAAATCATGAAAAGAAACAGCTTCAAATACTTACAAAAATCTGTCGTAATACGATTTCTTTCAAATCGCAACTACACATGAAATAAATCCTTCAAATACTTTAAGCACTTTGTTTACGACCCCTAGAAGCATGGCTAAACTCATGTGTATTCGGATGCAGAAAAGTGGCATAAGTCTTGCAGTTCAAAGTTTCGTATAACTTCATGAATTTTAGTGTTAGATGAATGGGACTTTTTTTTGTCTTTCTTTTAAGAGAACAGGAAATTTTTACTAAATATCACTTATAGGGCCGGGGGACCGTATAAAAAATAAAATTTCGTAACTTTTTTAGAAATATTTTTATTGATCTAAATGACTTTCAGAATAATTTTTTACCTTATTTAAAACATTTTTGTAATTGGAATTATAGGTCTATGACTAACTGTTTAGGAATTAGCCATTGAACATCGTTGAGAGTAAAGACACACTGTATAAAATAATAATATAAATGGACGGTCATTTGACGACATATTTTCAAGAGAAACCAATGATTACACTGAAAATCGAATAGACCTTGCACCGCCCTTAAATTTCCAAGAGGATTTATGCTTTATACCATAAATCATAAAGTTAGAAATAACTGCAAATTAATTGCACACCCCGATCAATGAAATGAACTCTTAAAAACAAAATCATCTGTCCAAAACATTACAAAATTAAGCCGACTGGATGCGCAAGAAAATGGATGGGTACATAAGAAAATAAATTAGTAAAAAATATTATGGATTGCATGTAGTTCTCTTTATCTCGGAAGTGTTTTTCCCCCTTGGAAGTGTTTTTTTCCCCTTGGAATCCTTTATTTTTCAAAATCGTTCATTTTTTTCGGAATCGTTCATTTTTTTCGGAATCGTTCCTTTTTTCTCGGAATCGTTCCTTTTTCTCGGATTCGTTCCTTTTTCTCGGATTCGTTCCTTTTTTTCGGAACGATTCCGAAAGGAACGACTCCGAAGAACTCGTTCCTTTCGGTGAACGATTCCGGCTGGAACGATTCCTTAAAAGGAACGATGTTGCCCATCTCTAATATATATATATATATATATATATATATATTATATCTATTGGCAGGAGCAATGTGAACTGTAGCTTTTTTTAATACAAATTCGACTAATTAATTTTTAAGTGTAACAAATATTTATTAAGAAAGATTTTTTTTCGTAGCTCCCTATGGAGACAACCGCACAAAGCGAACGACAAAAAACAACTGGCGTTACATTTTCGTCAAGCGATAGTAGATGACAAGGTTGGCGCCAAAATACTATATAATGAAAGAATTAGTTTAGCAAGAAAATGCATAATAGGTTGAAATTTCTCTTTCAGCAATTTATACTAATAGATGGAAACATACTTGAATACTTTTGTTCAGCCCTGTAATTTACATAATACATTTATTACACGGTACTATTTAGCTAAAATTTAATTCAAACTAAACACTCTTAAAACTAATAAAATCGCATTTTCAGAAATTATCATCCATAGAAGGCCATGTATCTTATTCGTTGCGTGGCCTTGTATATCATTTATCTATATTCTACAAACATTTCTTTGGAAACTAAATACAGTTCAGTGTAAAAATGCATAACTCATTTAAAGATCAACTTTAAGTAATTTACGATCATACTCAGTAATCTTTGCGAACTATTTTGTGTAGCCCCGTATGTCAACTATAGTATTTATACACACCATATAATTTGTATAAATCTAATTAAACTTAAAAGCGCATATCGGAATTAAAAATTCATATCTTGCCATCGTCGCGTACAGTACTTCGCAAAGAATATACTACCTGAAACCTTTTGTGTGTCTCTGTAAATGCTATGCACTTCTTATTATACACGAAGAAACTTATTGTAAGCCTCAGCGACGTATATCAATTTTATCATATATGAAATAGTGAAACATATTTAAAGTAATCTGCAAACAATCCCCCCCCCCCCCCTCTATAACATTATGTAACGGAATTCTTTTATGTGTCCCTGTAAATGAATAATAACTATTTTTTGCATTGCATATTCTACAGAATGCATATTTTAGTGCACTTCGCATATGAAGATCAATTTTATTATATTTCAAAGGGTGTAAAATCTTTAAAATTCATTTAAACGATTTTTTTCCACTGGCCGTAATGTAATGGCATACTTTGGACTATCCCTGTAAATAAACTAAACATGCTACAAACATCATTTAAAATAGGGATTGGGCTAGGGTAAGCAACTATAACATCCAAAATTTTCAGGACAATCCGAGTGAATTTGTGATAATTAGAGCGCGTACAGACGGACAGACAAGCCGAAATCATAAGCACTTTTGAACTTTGTTGGAAAGTATTAATAATAATAATAATAATAATAATAATAATAATAATAATAATAATAATAATAATAATAACCTGATTAATGTGGAACTTCATCATGTTTTAACTTTTTGCCATATTGCCACAATAAAAAAATATTTCTAAGAACTATTAAATATGTTATTTTACAACATGATAATAACCACTGCTTGCCCAGTTGATAGAGCTGTGGCTTGAAATAAAGATATAATAGGAGTTAAATAAAATATCCAGCGCAGATGTTCATCATATGAAAAACATATTCATAAGGCTCGTTCAGCGCAGTATTTAGCAATCTGACTACAAATTGAGTATTTGCTTGTACCGAAGTTCGCGGTCCAGTATCAGCGAATGTAGGGAAAGTGAACAAAGTTCTTTTTTAATTTCTCACTTTTTAACCCTTCCAACATCGTTGAAAGATGTTTATGAATTCGGTTTGTATGTCTGTTTGTGTGTCTGCCGTCGATCTGTATGTCTGTCTGTCGGTTCCGTAACTTCCGTAAATATACTCGGATTTCTATGGAATGGATATATGTTATTGGGGTTTACTATGGCATGTTCTGTATTCCACTTCTGTGGAAATGCAATGATCACAATTTTTCTTGGATAATAATATTTAAATTCACCCTCACAAGGGCTGATATAGAAAGTTTTCAAAGGAGGATAGGTATTACAAAGTTAAGATTTCCACGAATGAAAGCACTTTCTAATCTCCTTGCACAACTCTACAGTACATATATTCGATATAACGACAGCCTATTATAGAAACTTTCTTACACTATCGGAATTTTGACAAATTTAGATATATATATAAATTCATGTAACGCATTCATGCTTTACATCGAATAGAATAAATAATTAGACCAAATATCCAACGAAATAAGCCTTTCAGCTTTACTATCATAGTTATGAGCCATTTACTTAGACAAAGCTCGAGGATGTCTGGCGTAACCGGCCTAAACGGGACCGAGAGTTAACCGGTTAAGCGAAAAATCGGTTAAACCGGAGAAGTAAAAAAAATTAAATAAGTAACTTGAGTATTTAATTAACTACATGCGTACGATGCATTTAGTTTTTTAATTTGTGTAGTTTTAAAAAAGTACATATTTTATATATTTTATGAAATGAATACTAGTCGTAATTAACTGAATTAAAATAAAAATTTTCACTAATAATAAATAATGAACATTGTTTAATACAAACTAAATTGTTGAAAACCTTGTCACATACCTTTATAAGAAGTTGAAATTATTCTATTTTATGTAAACTTGAGTTAATTAACCATAAGGAAATGAGAACAGAAATTTTCCTATTTTGCCTGATGTTGGGAAAAAAATCGGCCAGTTAAAGCGGAGTTCTGGTTAAGAGGAGGCCGGTTAAGAGTAAGGCTAGTGTACTCCAATCCTTTCCTAATTTTAGCGATTGTAAGTACATTTACGGGTGAAACATAATGCAAATACTTATTATCGTTTTTTATACTTGTTCTGGGGACAATGTAACTCCCGTTTTCAGAATAATTGTGACATATTTAAAACAAAAACAAAAATTACATATAGAACTTCTTGCTTCTTTATGTGGAATAATGTTTAATAAAGAATTCTCTGAAACTTATTAAATAAAAGTTTATTCAGAAGCTATGTATACTGGCTGAAATCTGGATTTTATCCCTATTAATAACTAGTTACTGGCCATCAGATTCATTCACAGTTTCTAACATTCATTCATTATATGAACAGAAAATTTATGTATTTTTTAACAAACCTTTAGAATCTTTTAAAAAATATATATTATATATTTTTTAAATATCTTTTCTAGTATTAATCATAACTTACAATTTATATAGTGAAAATGTGTTATTTTAAGCACATAACAACATTAAAAAAATATATTAATATTGGCTTACATATAACATTACTCTTATAGGCCTTTACAGAGTTTCTCATCGCCCCAAATCACTTGGACCCACCATGGGTCCATCTGTTGAACAGATTTTAATACATGTGAAAAAATATCGTAGATTAAGAGGTAGTCATTTTTTTTTAATATAGGCCCTTTTTGTACAGTGTAGAAAGTTCTTGAAAGATTGCATCACTGGATCATTCCAAAGGAGTATGTCATAAACCATAAAACATTTTCAGTAGACTCGGAAAGTATTAAAACAGCGATACATTAATGTCCACATGAAACGCTTGGATAATATTTGCTTATATTACTTTACTGCATAAATTAACCATGTTTATTATTAGTTACAAAGTATTTTTCAATTTTCTTTGCTTTTATAAATAATGAAATTTGTTTTGATTTTATATTTCAGTTTTGATTCTTTATAAATTTACTGTAATATATTCCTTCTTTATATACTGAAACCTTAATATATACATTTACCAAGTTGTACTCTACGTTCAATTGGCACCGTGGACTGTAAAAAAACAACAACAACAACAACAAAAAACATTCTAGATTTGCCAGCACAAACTGCTAGCGTCCGAATTGCCAGCACATTGTGCTGTTAATTTTACGCAACTACTGTATTTTTCATGTTTATATAGTCAGGAAACCAAAGAAAGCTACAGCACATTCGACTGTGATCGAGTTTGAGAGCGAGACGAACAGTACTTTGTACTGTAAAAATGTCGTTTTTTTTTTTGTTTTTTTTTCTTTCAGTGTGTAGAAATATTCACACTGAACAATTATACCTATTTTTTGGACGTGAGTGTAAAATAAAGTGAATTATCTTCTGCTGCATAAATAGAAATTTTAAGACGAAATATGAAATTTTTAATACATTTTAGTCAATATAAATATCATCGTAATTAATTGTGCAACTTTGAAAGTAAAAGTATGATATTGTATATAATTCTAGCCGCTTCTGGCGAAAAGTTTGGCCTTTCTTAGATGTATGCTAATCATTAGATATTACTTTCCTTCATATAATTTAATTTATTTGCTTAATGATCAGCCAAATCGGAAAATTCTGATCTAGAAATGAAGAGATCTTTGCGATCATAGCAGAATTTCGCATTTTTTTCTTGTTATGTTATTTTCTCGGCAAAAACCTCTTAACTTACTTAGGCAAATATCCTCCATGTACATTTGCTTATTAGTTGCAATCAGTTGACTAATGCGGAAAGTTTTACACTTAATATTACACTTTGCATAATCTCCCTTAACTGAATCCACTCCATAGTGGCGTATTTTGGCAAATACGATTTTGTGCAATGAAATGTTTTTTTATGAAAAATCTTTAATGATATCTACATTTACTTTGAACCAAATTGCTGCAAATATCTTTTTTTTCACACTATCATCGGCTGTAGACTCAATTACGGAAAATAAGAATACCTATCAATATATTTTCATCCAATCGTCTTGGATAACGTGTCGTAATCTGACTGTATAATGATTGACGTATTTTAGGTTTATGGTAAATGATATAACTTTCGAAAGTCACTTACGATAATCACATTCCCTTTTAAACCGTATTTGGTGTTAACATCGCCTACGTTTGACTCTTGCCGTGCAGTCTAATTAAAATTTACCTCCTTTCATCTACATACTGATATCTGTCCAATTTTTATTTATATTTGGCAATTATTTTTGACACGATTCATGAGTTTTCATAATTGCGCAACTCAATGACTTCGGAATATATGCTTAATGTCTACATGCTTTAAAAATCCGTGGCACGTAAATGAGCCGTGCTAAAAACGGCTCTTATAGTGATTTCAGTACAATTTTACGTTTCTATATTGTAACACTATAGATAATATAAGGTAGTATAAATATTAAAGGCTGCACGAGCATTTATATACAACTACATCATATAACATAGATATGTACATTAATACATACATTATATTTGATTAGAATATGTATCGCATATTAATTGCTGTCGATATAACATACAGCTATAAATAAAAATACTATCATAAATATATTCGTTAAAAACCGTCATTCTGATGTTATATGTTTAATAAAGGTATACAAAATCGGTATTTTATTTGGCTTATATTTTATTTATCCTTTTAATGATGTTTTTTATGTATTAAATGTACAGGGTGTTTATAAAGTCCCGGACCCATTTTGATGTTTAATAACTCATAAAATAATAAAGATAGATTAAAATTAATAACATAAATGGTTAGATAGACTTAAAAAGTTTCATGACCCTTGTCAATGAACTTCCACGTGTGCCCCCTTCGTCGCACGGAGAATAACAAGTCGGTAGTCAGTTTCACGCCAGGTAGCTGCAAGCATGTCGGCATCCACAGAGGCTATTGTGGTTAGTTTCCAGGAAGATGGATTGGGCGAGGAGGTCCAATTCCTTGGCCACCCAGATCACCTGATATAACGCCGGTGGAATTTTTCCTTTGGGGATTTGTAAAGGACAATGTTTAGAGGAGGAGAGTGTCGAACATTGATGACTTAAAAGCCAGAATTACAGCCGCAATAGCCTGTGCTTTTGTGTCTATCTAACCATTTATGTTATTAATTTTAATCTATCTTTATTATTTTGTGAGTTATTAAACATCAAAATGGGTCCGGGACTTTATAAATACCCTGTATAATAAATTGCTCTTTTGAACGCAATTAAAAATCCATTAAAAATAGTAAATATGATGGGTGATTAACCATCCTTTTTGGAGATGTTATATCTTCCTGGCATGGGTAATGCGTAGGTATCAGATTAAGTGACGATTCGTTTTAAAGTTTGATACATTAATTATTGTTACATAAGTTGAGCTTGTTTACATTTAATTTAGGTCAAGAAAAGTTCGCGAAGCAAATTCAATTGTATAGCGCTTCAAATAACATAATTAAACTGAAATTTATTTGTCTTACAGGCACGAATTTTTTTTCTCACCAGACAGTGCTGCAAAATTCAGCACTGTTATCACTGGAGAACTGGCTTTGAAATGATTATCTTCATGGTTTAATACTTTTACGGCTCACGATGAACGAATCACTAGCGTTTGTTTACATTAATAACATGTGATATAGGGCTGTGAACCTTTAACTTAAATTATCTTAGAATATACAGGGTGTATCTAAACTCTTGAGTAAAACGTTAAGGGGTGATAGTACACATCAAGACAAACAGTATTAAATAGGAAACTAAGGAAACCAAAATTTCAAATTATTATAAAAAACGGAACAATTGGCCGATTCGTTTGCGGTTTTCGCTAAAACTATTCTTTATGTCAGTATTTTCTTGAAAATAAATTTTAAAGATAAAGTTCAAAACATGCCGATGGAGGGCGCTTTAGACTTTGGAGTACCGAACAACTATTTTTTACCGTTATTTTTTGTATCTTATTAAATGCTTTCAAAAGCTTAGACTTAAACTTAAATTTTGAGCTCAATTTGTCTGTTTTTTATAATCATTTGAAATTTTGGACCCTGAACTTTAATGGCGCCTATCTCCTTCGGAAGACGTTTGGGACACTTAGTATCCCATTTAATATTGTTTCTCTTGATATGTACTATCACCCCTTAAAGTTTTGCCCAAGAGTTTAGATACACCCTCTATACATATTTGAATGTATCTTCTCTCTCAAAAATTAATTTTTTTAAAGCAATTTATAAAACTTTAGTTTTATTCGCAGTTTATTCATAAAAGAAATTTTGAGTAAAAATGACCCACTAACATATGAAAAACGAAGCTGTCAGTCTGTAATTTTCTATGACAGTCACATGACTCACGTTATTAATACTATGAGACTTATGAACAGGAAGTAGTGTTCATTCGAGCTGCATCATTAATATTTTTCATGATTAAGAACAATATCCAAAACTCTGCTTTAAAATTCATTTCTGGAGCTGATTTAATATATTTTAGTTTGATATTAAAGCAAAATACCAATCAATAATGTAAAACGTTCTATTATGTCTTCTAAAATATACTTCATTTTAGTTTATTTAAATATCTATATGTAAAATTGAAATAAACAAATTTATTTTTTGAATAAAAAAAATATATCGTTAAAGATACAAACAGATTTATAAAAAAAAATTAAACGAGATTATAATAATACGCATTTAAACATACTAATTCCGGAGCTATACATTTTTGTTCTAAATAAAAATAAATTAGAAACTATATAAATTTACTGAAATAGAAAAGTAGTAGGTACAAGATATCTGATGAATGATTTTTTATAAGTATACCTTTTAAGATCTATTTTAGCAATTACACAAATATTTGCAATTTCCTACAAAACTCCTACTTGAGTAAACATGCAATTTATATTCCTTTAAAAATAATCACAAAACATTTAATCTTTAATTATTAATAAACTTAACTAACGAAACTTTTATCTGAAATTATAAATGTGATTAATAAAAACGTGAAAAAAACACTTTCAAGATGTTTAACTAATAGTTAATTTTCGTATAATTAAAATATTTCAACCTCTTACTTCGGTTATTAATCACCTTTCAACTTTAAATGTTCTTGAAGCGAATCAAATGAAACATTTGAAAGAAGTATTATAGATCGTTTCACGAAGTTTTCCTCTCTATAACAAATGATGAAAATTGCTATTTAATTAAAAAGAGAAATTGCGAGATTAATTGAAGTTCTGGAATAAGGAGCAAAAAGAAAAAAGAAAAAAAAACTATAAAACAGGAATTCTGCTTTTTCAGAATTTAGAGCCGCACCCGATGGAAAAAAAAATATGCATGTAAATATGATAATACAAACATATTTCAGTTTTAAGACTTAAAACACACTTTTTTATTTAATACTAGCAAATCCCACAGCTTTGCTTGCTTAATAGTTGAAGTATGCCAAGTTATATTTGCATTACTGGCTTTTATTAGAAGATCACATTTTGAAATAATTCAAAAAATACAAATTAAGTCACAGTGGGCCATCGTGGCTGAGTGGTCAAGTCATCACACCGCTAATCGCTTGCGAGTATAGGTGAGTGTGGATTCGAATCCCGCTGGCTCCGTTGCACACTCTTTGTGGGGCTCCCGGCTGGATTTCTCTGTGTTGTAAATTTCCTTGTGTGTGCGATCTCGTCCCTGTATATATTGACGATATCTTATAAGCGGGAGTTTGACGCCAAGCACACAGGTCACATGTATGTTAATAAAATGTCAAAGGTCAAATGCCACAGTTTGACTAAACTTCATTATAAAAGTGCAATAGACAGAAATGAGATTTTAATTAATAAGAAGAACTAAAAATAATTCCAATTAAATGAAAATTTAGAATGTATTTTGAAACTTTTATGCTCATTTCATACGCTCATTTCAGTATTCATTTGAAGTTTGAATTTTTTAGAAACCATCTTAACAAATCTACATCTTGAAATTAACCACCATGTCAAATTCCAAGCTTCTTGTCTAACAGTCTACCACCTCTCTGGCGTTCGTGGCACCAACACAAAATGCCGAAACACAGTTGAAATAGAATGTCTCGAAAACTGGTGAAACAGATACTGTCACCATTAATTTGCTAACATTAACCTTGAAATCGGTTGGTATTTCCTAATATTCTATAGAAAACGGAATTTAGATGTTTTTAAAAACTTTCTTGTTGTTCCTGTCAACCAGGTGGGAGTGACACCGGCATAAAATGTAGCCCGAATAGGATCAAGGACTATCACTCTTGATCGCAACCAATAACGTCTGTAATCGGTTTATTATTTACTGTGATTCCATAGAAATCGAAATTTAGGACTCTTTTAGAATGCTTTTCGCTCCTTCCATTCGCTTCACCCTTTTTTAATTTCGAATTTATTTTTGAGTGTTCTTAGAGGACATTTATATTTTATAAGTAACTACCGTGCTATATTTAAAGTTTATAGCCTCTTCAGTACCGCAGAAATCATAATTTAGAAAGTTTTTTGCTCCTGCAGCCCTCGACACAAAATATAGCTTATGTTTGAGCAGGTTCTATCACCATCAATTTGCAACCATTATGTTTGAAATCGGCTTCGTATTTCACACGACTGCATAAAATTCGTAATTTAGAACGCTTATAGAACGCTTTTCGATTACTTCATCCTTTTAAATTTGGAATTTTCTTTCGACAATTATTAGAAAGTGTTTGCATCTTTGAAGTAATTACCATTCCAAATTTAAAATGTTAGACCACCAACAGTAACACAAAAAACGCTATTTAGTACATTTTTTGCTCCTGTAACCCACAGGTGGTAGTGACAACAACGTAAAATATAGGCTATTTTTGAGCAGGGAATATCTCAATCAATTTGAATCCATTACTTCTGAAATCGGTTCATATTTCCTGAGATTGCGTAGAAATTGCTATTTAGAACGTTTTTAGAATGCTTTTCGTTCATTTTCACTCCTTTTAAATTTCAAACTATTAAGGAACTCTTATGAGAGAGCATTTACATCTCATAAGGGAATGTGCATATATAACGTTATCACTTTAGGGGGGAGGAGGGGGGGTCTGTCACTTGATATCGTAAGATATCTCTAGGGGGAGGGGGCGATTTGCTTTTTGATATCGTTATCATTTTTTATCCAAGCAAACTTTTCTTTTTTCGTATTTTTTTCTTTACATCTAAATAGTCTGTTACCTTTATAATTATTATTATTTTAATGAAAATACAAAGCTACTATTAAAGCCATTAAATGTTTAGAAAATCATTTCATTGCAAACTTTGAAATAAAACAACGTTTGGCATTCCTGTTCTTCTACCTATGCGCATATAATTCACTGTTAGAGAAACCAGTAACATAATATGTAGGAAATTATACTTATGTTTACCAGTAAAGAAAGTCAAAAAATGTTGCCCAATGTTTTGTTGATAAGTTCTGTTTTTAACATCTGCGGGCAGGGGGCAAGTGCAAGAAGGCAATATTACTGTTAAATGCATTATGTAACAATAAGCTATAATTAAATATAAATAGTAACTCCAACATCTTTTAGATGTTGTTTAATGTACATTTATTTCAGGGATTGATATATTATTGACTTCTTGAATTCGTAAAATATGCGACTAATAAATGTATGATCATATGTGTATATCACTGCAAGCGTATAAAAAGAATGTAAAAATAAAATTACTTTTAGACATTGATAACGATATCGTCGGAGAGGGTGGGGTATACGAAGGATAACATATGATATCGTAAGGGGGGAAGGGGTCCAAAATTAGCAAAATATTGATAACGTTATAGTATAAGTATAGTCCCTAATTACCATGCCAAATTTCAAGTTGCTAGCCCCTTCAGTATCACAAAAATCACAATGTAGAACGTTTATTAAAATGCAACCGCAAGGTGGTAGTGACGCCGATATGAAATAGATCCTATATTGGAGCAAGGGCTGTCATCATGAATTTCCAACCAGTACTTTTGAAATCGGTTGGGTACTTTCTGAGATTGCGTAGAAATCGCAATTTAGAGCGTTTTTTAGAACGTTTTTCGTCCATTTTACCCTCTTTTAATTTTCGAATTATTTAGGAAATGTTCTTAGAGAACATTTATATCTTATAAGTAACTACCATGCATAGTTTCAAGTTGCTAGCCCCTGCACTATTACAAAAAACGCAATTTAGATCGTTTTGTGCCCCTTCACCTTTTTTGGTGTAGTGGCACCGACATGAAGCGAGGCTATGTGGGAGCGCAAGGCTGTCACCATCGGTTTCACACCAATATTTTTAAGATCGGTTCGGTACTTCCTGAGACTGCGGAGAAATCGCAATTTAGAAAGTTTTTTGAACGCTTTTCGCTCATTTTCACGCCTTTTAAATTTCGATTTTTTAGGAAATGTTCTTAGAGATCATTTGTATCTTATAAATAACTGCCCTGCCTAATTTCAGTATTCTAGACCCTTCAATGGCACAAAAATCGCAATTTAGAACGTTTTTTGCTTCTGCAACGCCTAGGTGGTAGTGACAGCGACATGAAATAGAGCCTATGTTGGAGCAAGGCCTGTCATCATCAATTTCCAACCACTACTTTTGAAATAGGGTGAGTACTTTCTGAGATTGCGTAGAAATCGCAATTTAGAAAGTTTTTTGAACGCTTTTCGCTCATTTTCACCCCTTTTAAATTTCGATTTTTTAGGAAATGTTCTTAGAGATCATTTGTATCTTATAAATAACTGCCCTGCCTAATTTCAGTATTCTAGACCCTTCAATGGCACAAAAATCGCAATTTAGAACGTTTTTTGCTTCTGCAACGCCTAGGTGGTAGTGACAGCGACATGAAATAGGGCCTATGTTGGAGCAAGGCCTGTCATCATCAATTTCCAACCATTACTTTTGAAATAGGTTGGGTACTTTCTGAGATTGCGTAGAAATTGCCATTTAGAACGTTTTTTAGAACTGTTTTCGCGCATTTTCACCCCTTTTAAATTTCGAATTTTTTAAGAAATGTTCTTAGAAACCATTTGTATCTTAGAAATAACCGCCCTGCCTAATTTCAGTAATCTAGACCCTTCAGTGACACAAAAATCGCAATTTAGAACGTTTTTTGCTTCTGCAACGCCTAGGTGGTAGTGACAGCGACATGAAATTGAGCCTATGTTGGAGCAAGGGCTGTCATCATCAATTTCCAACCATTATTTTTGAAATAGGTTGGGTACTTTCTGAGATTGCGTAGAAATCGCCATTTAGAATGTGTTTTAGAACTCTTTTCGCAAATTTTCACCACTTTTAAATTTCGATTTTTTAAAGAAATGTTCTTAGAGATAATTTATATCTTATAAGTAACTACAATTCCAAATTCCATGTATCTAGACCCTTCGGTAACACAAACATCGCAATTTCGGACGTTTTTTTGGTACTGCACCCCCTTTAGGGGTATTGGCACCGACATAAAATGTAGCCTATGTTAGAGCAAGGATTGTCACCATTATTTTTGAAATCGGTTTGATACTTCCTGAACTCGCGTAAAAATCGCCATTTAAATCGCCAAAACCGTTTTTTAGAACGCTTTTCGCTCATTTTCACCCTTTTTTAATTTCGATTTTTTTAAGAAATGTCCTTAGATATCATTAGTATATTATAAGTAACTACCATTCCAAATTTCATATTTCTAGGCCCTTCAGTAACACAAAAATCGCATTTTTAGAAAGTTTTTTGCTCCTGCACCCCCTTTTAGCAAGTGGCACGGACATAAGGCATAACCTATGTTCTAAGTTGGACTAACACCATCATTTTGATACCATTACTTTTGGAATCGGTTCGGTAGTTCCAGAGCTTACCTCCTACAGATAAACAATTTTTACCTCTTTATAATATTAATATAGAATAGAAGTATTGATAAAATGACGTCATTCGCATCCTCTGAAGAATTCCTCATTTACGATCCAGTCTTAAAGAACATCTACACTAAAGTATTCATAGGACGTCACTATCGCTGAATAATACACAAATCTAAAAAAACAAATGCCGTCACTCAAGAAACTCGACAAAAAATATCAGCTGTCTAATATTTCATTTGTTTGTAATATAGATAACTAAATAAAGTATAGTTCATAGTAGATCCATGTTTTATCAGATATCATTCATTTATATTTTTTCAAAATAGCTCGTATTTTATTTTATTTTTTCAGTAGTTATGGGAAAATGGCATCAGAAAGATATAATTGTTATTTTCCGACTATTTTCCCTTTACTTTCTATAGAACTAGAGTACTTGAGTTGCCAAAATTAATCAAATGGCGCTAAAAACTATGAAAAAATTAATATCGCAAAAATAAATTGAGATGCAGTTTTCAAACAAATTGCATTAAAAAGTACTTTTTTCCCAATGCGACGGTGTAAAATTTGAAAATGTGCGATGCTTAGAAGTTGAAAAAATTGCAGTAGAGTATTTAACAGTACAATGATACATCTGCTTTGTTTTGCGGCTGGTTCATACAACGGGATGTTATTTTTTGGAGAGGACTCCTTAATAGTTTGGAGAAAGAAATAGCATACCAGGGGCTAAAAACTTACTAAGAATACATTTATAAAGAAAGCATGTAGATATATTTATTTAAGGTAATAAATATTTTTACTAAAATGTCATATGAATCTTCAGGGTCATCGACATGAGAAATCTCTCACATTCTGCAAAAAATATATTCGCCATTATCTCAGATTACAGCCAAATCGCACACATGCACAAGAGGTACAGACGCGAAAAAAAAAAAAATAAATAAATAAACATCCCCTACTAACTCTTCAACTAGTTACAGTAGAAGTAAGTTACTGGTACAAAACGATTGGAAATAAAGTCTACTTTTAAATGCATATAAAAAATCCCTACCGGAGATTTCGAAGTTCAATACTATTCCTCGTATTCACCATCTACCTCAATCTAGAAAACTTCGGTCGAAAGCTCAAATGAAATTCACGATAACATTTGATTGGACATTATCAAGGAGACGTACAATCAGAATTAACGGTGCATACCATTTGAGTGTTCGATCGAGATTTTCGGTATAACTCGGGGTCGAAGTAGTTGGTGAATACGAGCGTAAATTCACCAACAAAACTTAAATCAAGATTAAAGATAAACCCAGTTTCTTCACTAAGAATGAGCTCTAGCGAGCTAAACTTTTTGTGAAAATTCTAATATACACGAATACACACACGCATGTATATGGAACAGGTTTAAAAATGGCTACAGCAAATTCAAAGAACCTCAAATTATTAAAATATGTTAATATTTCCATACTCGGGTTTTTATCTTGTTTTATACGTTTCTTCAAACTCACATGATGTCACATATTCACCTGCTGAGGTCCATTATACTTCCAATATGACGCACTATATATATTCTTTTTTAATTCTTCAAACTATTTATTTTATTTTAAGTTTTCAAGTGGAAATCTTGCTCTAGAAAACTTATGATGTAATATTCAATTTGTTTTCAATTCGTCAAACTATTTATTTAATTTAATTTTTCACGTGACAATTTTGAAATAGAAAAGTAATTGAGGACGTGAATTTAAAAACTCGCCTTATCCAAAATTTAAAAAATCGAGTTTTCTCTACCAATCTATTCTATTGGTAAACCCGCACAGAAAAAACACTATAATCTGTAAAAAAAAAAAAAAAAAAAAAAAAAAAATTATCCTTTATTTTTGGGTTCTTAAAATATTGGTTTGGTTTCAAAAATCGCCTTATCCACTAGGGAGTTGACAACAAAACTAGCTTTATCCCTGCGCATTCGTAAGACCAACGGCCGGCTAGCATATCAGCTACTATTACAGTAATTTTCCTTCATTTCTCTGCGACCTGTTGCTATTTTCGTTTGAAGATTTTACCTGATGTATTCATACAAACTAATTAAATAAAATACCATAAAATTTATGTTAAACTCAGACCGATAGACAGACGGGTAGACAGACAGACATACATTTTGTAAAAAAAAAATTTTCGATATCTAAACCCTAAAACGTCTAAATCCGTCGAAAATCGGAATTCGAAAATTTTCGAGAATCCAGTACTTTCTTTTTGTAAAAATACAAGAAAGTAAAAATCATGCATATGAAAAACTTCCTAAACACATTCTGAATGGTGTAGCAAAACCCAGGTAACAAGGTGAAAATTGATGTCTGTTGTCTAACCGAACAAGTCGGAAGATGTATTACGCATTTGAAAACTGAATTTCCGCAATTATCATATGTAGAATTAAAAAGATCCAAATTCCTTTGTGCAGAGCTGTATATGATTTATAGATTTGTAAATTTAGTGCATAGTATGCAAAAATTTAGTTCATTTATAAACGCACAGACGAGTTGAAAATTCTCCGTCAAAATGCGGAAATATATTCGAATTCTTTTTTGTAGGCCTGTCTATGACCTATAATATTTATACACACAAAATATTATGTAAAAATTAGTTAAATTTAAAAACGGACACCACAATTGAAACGCACTTCCAGCAATTATAGCTCATAAACTGCACTTCGTCCGAATTATTTTGTTTGTCCTTGTAAATGAACGATAAATGCTATGCACACGCAATTATACTTGAAGCCTCTTGAACTGCATTTAAAATATGCATATGAATTTCATTATATTAAAATAGTGTAACATTATTAATTTATGTCTCTAAAAGCTTTTTCGCATACAACATACTAAAACAAAAAATTTTTAATGTTCCTCTAAAAGAATTATAAATGCTACAGGCAATTATATTTCCAAAAGTTTACAAGACACAGTAAACCCTAATAACATACATAAATTACATGGTAATAGGAATTTATTTACGTGTGCTGTCTGAAATTGAACTATGTGATGAAAAAGAATTTAAATAACCCCTTTAAGCTGGGGGACGTTGGAAGTTTTTTCACCATCAGACCACTAGGGCATTCCTTTCAACACGTAAATACAAGAAATGACACCGGAAAGTTATTCTAAAATTACTATAATTGCTAAAATTTCAACATATTTTAATCAGTTACATTGTTTAGACAAATTCTAAGGTTGTTAAAATATTTAAAAAAATTATTAAATGAGAAAATTCAAAATTTTAAAATCATAATATAAAATTACAAACTAATCAAAATTATATCAAATTTATAGATGAAACAGATGTTAAAAATACATAATTTTTGTTTAGAAATATTTAACCCCCTCACTGACAAGCCCGTGTTAATACGTTCACTAAGCTCCATGTTTCACTGCAATACAAGAAATATTTAAAGTAATATAATTCTATTGATTTAATGTATTTTTAATACATTGAACAATGATTAATTCTTCCAAGGATTGCATTCATATTCGTTATTAATTTTTTTTTATAAAATGTTCAAAGAATCATTTTTTTAAGCATTTAAAACAAAATGCAGAAAAAACAACATTACAATTTTGCCCTTTTCCAAGACAGTCGGAGGGTTAAAACATAATAAATTAGTCAATCTGCTGAATTAAATACAAATTTAGATTACTTGGAATTAAATTAGAAGCATCTAAATTTTGGTTCTGAAACACTGTCTAGTATGTAATTTGTAGTGCTGCCACCCAGTAACAAATTATATTTTTCTAGTCCTTAGAGCTCTGGTGGTAGAAAATTCTATCCTTACTTCATTCTATCCCCCTGTAATAATTTAAATTTTCAGTTTAGTAATTTGCATGTAATTATTATTAAATGTTTGATGTGTCCAAGAGAAAAAAAAAGTTATCTAATTTGAAAAATATTTGTTTGTAATCCTTGAAAAATACAAAATTTCTAAACCTTCAAAATTGGAATGTTTTTAAAATCGTATTAAAAAGCAACTTGAAATTGGCAGAGAGTAGTGCTGCCATCTAGATTTGAAGAAGACAAGTAAAACCAGCAAAACCCACTTTTTGCTTTTAAAATCGAGTGGTTTTGAAGGAAATTCAGATTTTGATTTTATGTGGCTGGAAATTCACCCGGCAGAGCTCAAAGGAGCACAGACAAGGGATTACAGGGATGACTTTGCTTTAGCATATAAGTGAAATCCCCGGAGGAAGATACAAATCCACTGCATACGTTATCATACTCTATCAATACAATAAAACATACAATATTAGTGTTTACAATTTAATAGAACAGTTAATAACATATAAATCTTTATTGCAAACAAACAAACACTTTTACGAATGAAAGATATTTAAAATAAAACCGAATCGCGAATATTCACGCGCTTGAAATAAACTAAATACTCCCTCCGTCACAAATTACAGCAGAACCTCGATTATCCGAAGTAATTGGGACCGACCATCTTTCGGAAAATCAAAATTTTTGGATAATCGAGAATGTTTCAATTTTAAGATTAAGGAGAAATATATGCAATATTTATTATTATGGTGACAAGTGCTTAATAAAAATAAAGCAATAGCAAAATAGAAACAAGAATAAATTACTGGAATTTTAATTTTGAAATTAAGTACTTTTACATATATCACAAGGGTTTGAAAAAATGTTTTGCTTGTCGTAGTTTTGATTGCCTTTGCTATGAAGTTCTATCACGGAGTTTTTTAATATTACTAGTTCACCAGTACCTCATTCTTTCTGCTGCTCCAGCCATACCAAATCTTTTGCAAAAAACATACAAAAGCTTCAGAATTGCTAATTCGTTCGTTTTCGTAGTTCAACTCCGTAGCGTACGGGAGGTGACCCAAAAAACATACAGTAAGCCTTTTTCCAGAACTACCATGAATTTTGCTAGGTAAAATTTCCTATTGCCTGGACTACAGATGATTTGTAAATATTACTTCGTTGTCTTCTAGAAATTTCATACTATCAGTGATATGTTGCCGGAGAAATGGGCGGTCAACTACGTAAGTCAGCCAGTTAGGCAGTGTCATCAGTTGAGGCTTTTTAACGTGATACAGTGAAGTCTGTCTGTAATGAGGGACCAAAGGGGGACTTAGGGACAAAAAAAATATCGTTATACGCAATTTATCGCTATACACAGGTTTTAATGGGTAAGAGTTAAAACATTATATTATAACAAATAAACAGTACATATATTACATTAATAAGAATTTTTGGTTGTAAACAGTACACACATTTAAATATTTGATAGATTCGCATGCTTTTAACACAAAAAGAGTCTGACATTCTTGTTTATTTAGTTTTTTTCTGAGAACGCAACCTGTATGCACATATTTGAGATGTTGATAAGGGACATATAACAACGTAAAATATAGGTAATGATGTTCATAAGGACCCAAAGATGCAAAGATGTGAGTCTCCTTTACTAACGGTATATAAATGGCCATTGAAGGGGAGGCAGACTTGCAGCATGCAGACCGATTTAGGAAAAAAAATCAACGACTTTAGAAAATGTTCAAAATGCTTTTTAAAATGTGTCTATGTCTTACTTTTTTTTTCAGTCAAAATAAGGAACAGACTGAAAAATAAAATCTTTTCTTGCTCAAATGCAAATTACTCTTTCAACTCGGGACTCTTCTTCTATTATGTCTCTTTTTCTTAAACAAATGTATGCAATAAAATTATTTTTTTGTTGTTTATGCAAAGACTGTTTTTTTGGTAATTGCATTTTCTCTTTTTTTCTCCATTTTATTTCTTTATTTAATAGGATTTTAGCTCCTTCAAAGAACACTACGGGAATGCATTAAAATTTCTTGAAAAGTATTATGTTAACAATTTGTTTAGATTTGCTGTTGTAAATTTAAGCATATTAAATAAAGTACTGATATTCAAAACTTGAAAAAATATGTTTTGTTCAAATATGTTTGCTTTGATGCGTTTATTTTCTTATAAAATAAAAAAAAAGTTTGTTTTTATTTCATTTTCTTAAATTCCGGAACACGTTGTTGCTGCAAATTTTGTATATATTGAAAATATCGTTAGTTAGTTTTTTAGCAGGTTTCATCGAAACATGTTCATATTTTTTTTCTTAATTAGCAGCACTCTCTATTAACAATTTTCAAAAGTAAAATTAAAATTATCTGCGGCTGAAAAAATACTGGTATCCCATGTAGAATGCAGCAAACGGTGCATTTCTATAGCTTTTCTTTATTTCATTTTTCAACTGCATCGTCTTTTTTAGGATTCACTGCATATTATATTAAAAAATGAAAATATATTCGAAAAAGGGAACAAAACTGAGTATGCATGTGCCAAAAATGTTTAATTACTTTTTCACTTCGTTCTTTTTAAAATATTCGTTTTTCCAGCTAAACCAAATGAGCAAATAAAAAAAATGCGGCCTTCTTTCGAAATTCATTCCTAGAATTGCCGGGACTCGAACCCGGGCCGTCATTATAGCACACTGACATTCTACCGACTAAACCACATGGAACGACACCCAGCCTGGAAAATGTCTCACTATTATATGTTGGCAAGGCTACAAACGCAGCACAAGATAGAATATTTATCGTGAGCCGCCGACATGGGGCAAACACGTAACTTAATTAAATCCATCATCGATAGAAACTATATTAATTCATAGAAATTATTCCAGAGAGAAATATTCGCCTTGAATACAATATTACAAATGGAAATCCAATTTCAAAGTAATTGCTTAAGAGGCGCAAAGGTCAACATCGTGAAAAAGATTCCATGCCGGGACTCGAACCCGGGCCATCAGTAGAGAGCACTGACGTTCTACCGACTAAACCACATGGAACGACACCCAGCCTGGAAAATGTCTCAGTATTATATGTTAGCAAGGTTACAAACGCAGCAGAATATGGAATATTTATCGTGAGCCGCCGACATGGGGCAAACACGTAACTTTATTAAATCCAGCATCGATAGAAACTATATTAATTCATAGAAATTATTCCAGAGAGAAATATTCGCCTTGGATAAAATATTACAAATGAAAATCAAATTTCAAAGTAATTGCTTAACAGGCGCAAAGGCCAACATCGTGAAAAAGATTCCATGCCGGGACTCGAATCTTTTTCACGGAATGGAATATTTTTCACGATGCGCCTCTTAAGCAATTACTTTAAAATTTGATTTTCATTTTTAATATTGTATTCAAGGCGAATATTTCTCTCTGGAATAAGTTCCATGTATTAATATAGTTTCTATCGATCCTGGATTTAATTAGGTTACGTGTTTGCTCCATGTCGGCGGTTTACGATAAATATTCCATCTTGTGCTGCGTTTGTAGCCTTGCCAACATATAATAGTGAGAAATTTTCCAGGTTGGATGTCGTTCCATGTGGTTTAGTCGGTAGAACGTCAGAGCGCTATACTGATGGCCCGGGTTCGAGTACCGGCATGGGATATTTTTCACGATGTTGGCCTTTGCGCCTCTTAAGCAATTACTTTGAAATTTGATTTTCCTTTGTAATATTGTATTCAAGGCGAATATTTCTCTCTGGAATAATTTCCATGTATTAATATAGTTTCTATCGATTCTGGATTTAATTAAGTTACGTGTTTGCTCCATGTCGGCGGCTCACGATAAATATTCCATCTTGTGTTGCGTTTGTAGCCTTGCCAACATATAATAGTGAGAAATTTTCCAGGTTGGATGTCGTTCCATGTGGTTTAGTCGGTAGAACGTCAGAGCGCTATACTGATGGCCCGGGGTTCGAGTACCGGCATGGAACATTTTTCACGATGTTGGCCTTTGCGCCTCTTAAGCAATTGCTTTGAAATTTGATTTTC
Organism: Maratus speciosus; assembly: GCA_963932465.1. Taxonomy (NCBI): domain Eukaryota; kingdom Metazoa; phylum Arthropoda; class Arachnida; order Araneae; family Salticidae; genus Maratus; species Maratus speciosus. The sequence continues at coordinate 437,126,440 of OZ010800.1, forward strand.
ATTTATAATATTGTACTCAAGGCGAATATTTCTCTCTGGAATAATTTCCATGTATTAATATAGTTTCTATCGATGCTGGATTTAATTAAGTTACGTGTTTGCCCCATGTCGGCGGCTCATGATAAATATTCTATCTTGTTCTGCGTTTTTAGCCTTGCCAACATAGAATAGTGAGAAATTTTCCTGGCTGGTGTCGTTCCATGTGGTTTAGTCGGTAGAACGTCAGTGCTCTATACTGATGGCCCGGGTTCGAGTCCAGGCATGGAATCTTTTTCAAGATGTTCGCCTTTGGCGCCTCTTAAGCAATTACTTTGAAATTTTATTTTCATTTGTAATATTGTATTCAAGGCGAATATTTCTTTCTGGAATAATTTCCATGTATTAATATAGTTTCTATCGATGCTGGATTTAATTAAGTTACGTGTTTGCCCCATGTCGGCGGCTCACGATAAATATTCAATATTGTGCTGCGTTTGTAGTCTTGCCAACATATAATAGTGAGAAATTTTCCAGGCTGGGTGTCGTTTCATGTGGTTTAGTCGGTAGAACGTGAGTGCGCTATACTGATGGCTCGGGTTCCAGTCCCTGCATTGAATCTTTTTCACGATGTTGGCCTTTGCGCTTCTTAAGCAATTACTTTGAAATTTGATTTTCATTTGTAATATAGTAATTTACTAGCATCTATTTAGGTTTATTAATGTACATTCAAGTATTCCAAATAATATATTCACGTCTAAAAGTTTAAAATTTATTTATGTATTTTTGGAAAACGTTTTACTTTGATCAATTTTCTTAAACAAACAAAAAAAAAGTATTTTAAACAAGTGATTGAATTTTATTGTATTTCAGGAATATATATATATATTAAGATGAGTCATATTTAAATTAATACAATGTGTAATAACGCCAGGGTGGGTAATAATGCCAAGCGTTAATATTACGCGTAATTAAGAAGGAATCCGGGAGATGGCACCTATGGGTTCTGCGCAAAAGGGATCTGAGTCATATGAATCACAAACAACTGCTAAAGGTTAATTTGTTCCATTTTTAGACCTTATCGCTGGAAGAAGCACTAAAGAGTCAACGCCCGATTTAAAATTTGCAAGTTAAGTTCTGTGATCTGAAGACGATATATTTATTAGGAAATAATTTGTTTATTACATAAATTTGTAGTGTACTTCATGTACTTTCAAAATGTTGCGGAGGATTTTAGATCTGTTCGCAAAGCAATGTGTAGTTTAAAATATACTACGCAATAAGTTCACCGGGGTAAATGCCATCCACTTGCGTAATTACTCCGGTTGATTCTATCCAGTGCTAGAACTACACACGAAGAGGGTTTAGTTTTTATTTTATGCACGAGAGAGCATTATTGTCATTTTTGAAAACCCAAAATGATAAAAAGAAATTCGTATGACCTAAGGGCTTCTAATTTTTTCATGATGGAAGAATAAGATATTAAATGATTATTACTGCATCCTGGTATCGCAATTAATTGTAAGTAAGAGAAATTTGTCAATTTTTAGGGCTGTAGAGTTTGTATCCTTAGAATCAGAAAATTTACATGCCATTATTCCATCTCATTTAATAGTTTTGTTTGTTTGGCATTATTACGCACCTATGTGGGTAATAACGCCAATTAGCATTGGTCAAAAAATCACACCGACGCATTTTATGAATAAATATCTGCTAAAATATTCTTTCTTGTATACGTACTCAATAAGTCGCTGCATCAAATCTTATATTTGTTTGAAAAAAAATCAAAACTAAGCCGTGAAAATAGTAAAACGTTAACTCAGGACACCATATATTTCGAACGGGTGAATCCATTATAAGCAAAAACGCATAAAGGTTGTACAAGGCAAAAAAGAACTAATCAATATATTGTCGGCTGAATATTTCTGTTACCAGGATATGAAAAAAAACCCAGATATACATGCATATAGAAAATTAAATAATCAGACATCAATTTTCAGGCATAAATCTGAGATATATTTTTGCAATCATTTTTAATCTATCTATTTTTTTTATTTTATTTATTTTTTTTTTTTTACCCAGACCTTTTTTACAAAAAAGCCGATGCTTTTAAAAATAAAGATTACTTATACTTCAAATATTAATTTATTTATTCAGATAAAAGCAATTGATAAACTGAATAGTTATTCTACTAATATTCAAATTATTCATCTCCAACAGAACTCTTTTCTTAGCATATATGTTAAGCTTTTACAAATGCATGCGATAAAATCAACGTATTTTGTTTATGCAAAAAGAAACATTTTGGTGAAACATTTTTTTCTCATTATTTCCTCATTCTGCATTTTTATTCAACCTTCCAGCACTCGCGTCGGAACTTTTTTTTTGTCCGGGCAACATAAAATGTTAATTTTTTAGTTAAAAAGGCTAGTAAAAAAAAAAAAAGTCCACACTTTGTAAAAGGTTTACATTTTCGTTAATTTGAATATAAAATTTCTCACTAAAACGATTCTTTGTATTTTTATATTAAGAATGAATATTACAATCCCCTAACTGTGGAGTTAAGAATATTCATATAATCCGTGATCAATCCAAGCGATTCAATTTATAGTTAACGAAATCACAGTTCACGAAAATAATAGCAGAGGGAGAGCAAAATTCAAGATATCACGATCACTCCAATCAATAAAAATTTTTGTTTACACTAATATAAAGCACATAATATTTACAGAGAAATACTACGAGGGAGTGTCAATAAGTTTTTCCCACACATAGAAATAATTGAGTAAAATTTATGAAATTGCTACATTGTATGAGCCTTTTTCTATATAGTCATCGTGCACAGTAACACATTTCTGAAAACGTTATTTCAAAAAGAGGGTGAGGATGTGTTCCAGGAGGCGCGATAGTAAACCCAAAGTGGAACATTTTTTTAAACTTTTGCCGACTCCCCCATGTGACATATTGTTGGAAAGGCCCGTGACCACTTATTCTTGTTACGAACCACCCGTGCCTCTCCCCCAAAATTTTCCCCCAGGGGCATGAATGGTGTCAGCAAAATTTAGAAAAGTGGCTCCCGGAGGGCATATTTGTGGGGGTGGGGCTCAGGAAGTGCATAACATGAATAAGTGGTTACAGGCCTTTCCAACAATATGTCACATGTGGGGGTCGGTAAAACCTAGAAAACTAACCCGTTCTACGTCTTTTATCGCGCCTTTTGGAATACATCCTCCCTTCTTTGTAAAATACCATTTATAGAAATGTGTTACTTTTCACGGTGACTATATACAAAAGTTCTAATATAATGTAGCAATTTCATAAATTTTACTCAATTATTTCTATGTGAGGGTAAAAACTTATTCATACCCCCTTGTATTTCCGATTCATAGTTGTAAAGCATTATTTGTTCCTCTCTAGGAACCCAAGCTAATATTTTTATAAATCATGAATATTAATTTTCATCCATTTTGGAAGACCAAGAAAAAACTACAGCTTACTTGGTGCGATCGAATTTACATCCACTTACTTAACACCTTGAACGGCGATGGGATATAATACCCCACCTAATTCTAATTCTAAAACGCCACAATGCCACCGGAATTTTAGATTGAAAATTTGCTTCTATACTTATATGTGAAGAAATTTTTTCACTTATTTTAAAATAAATTTGTTTTTAAATCTCGGTGTGATTCAATGATTTCAACATTTTTAAACACAGTATTAACACACAAGTACTTCGCTTCTCTAAGGGTTAAAAATAAGAACAAAATAATGTCAATTCTCCACTGTGACACCTAGAGCCTTCAGTCTGACTGAAAATTGGTCCGCGAAAGAAGACTTGGGAAATAGTCCACACTGGGTAACTATGACATGACACGAGTGCTGGGACATAAACGGCGCTTTTTAACTTACAAATAGCACTTTAGGAATGCATTAAATCTTGATGCAATATTTTAAGATTGGTTTAATTTTATCGTTGTATGCGCATTAAGATTTTATTTACGGCCAACATTGTCGGATATTTTTACATGCTTTCTTTTAAGTTACAATTCCGTTTGAATGTGGCAATCAAAACTTGTTACTTACTTTTCGCCCTCTTCCTGTTGACATAGTGATATGAAATTTGATATGAATATATTTGATTGAATATATTTATGTATTCCAGAGGGCTTAAAATTCGATCCATAATGGGGTCAACGTGGGGCAAATTAAAAAATAAAAAAAAATCACCTTATCTCATAAAACGATGGAAATAAAATTTTGATCTAACATTAGCAAACACGTGTTTTGGAATTTTTTTAAATTCGACAACAAATAGGGTTCTGCTGTCATGCGTAATCAGTTTTCGAAAGACATCGCAAAAAGATAACTTAAACTTAATGGTTATTCAATTATAGCTGGATTCCATTTATAAAAATAGATATAAGCTTCAAAAATGAATATCTGTTGAAAAATAGTAATGGCAAGGTTACCGCAATAGCGCTAAATTTTGCTCAACTGGGCGAAATATCGCCAAATTTGGTAGAGCATTTTAAAAATATATTTCTTCTGCATTTTAGTGAATTTTAATGAATGCATGTTTAAAAAATATACATTTATATTATTATATTTAATCCTAACACTATCAAATATATCTTTGTGGTAGATTTCTCTCTTGAAAATATCCTAGTATACGTTTACGGCAGGAATTATTTTTCAAAAAATGTTTTAAATAGAGTCAATAAATAGTCTCTGCGACGTATATGTCCCAATCCATAATCAAAGGGTAAAGAGTAGTAAAGAGGTAAAGAGAAGGTAGGAAAAGAGAAGAGTAGGGTAAAGAGAAAAGAAATGATGACTTGAGAAATATATTTAAATAATATATTTTATATACTGTTCCAAACATTTTGCTTTTATTGGTTTATCGTTCATTTAAAAAATATATACATTTACAAATTATAGGTGTGTATTTTGTTTCATATGGTGCAATTGTAGTATAATGTTTATGAGGTTAGTTCTTTGTAAGAAACTAGGGGGCTCGGCCCCCTACGAGCTACGCTCGCCAACCCCCGTCCAGACACCGCAGACTCTAAATGTACGCTAATTTGATCGGCTTTAAAAAGATTTCGAAAGATTGAATTATAATTTAAAAAACAGTGGCGATCTCCCTATAAACGAATTCCTATTCATTTCTCTTTGATTGGGGAATTTTAACGCCAAATCCGCTGCGGTACTACTTGATTATCCTGTCGACCAATTTCGCCAAATTATATAAATCGCCAAACCACTCGCCAAATTATACAAATTGATATAATTTTTATTTTAAATAACGAAAGAACAAATAAATTCGTACAACATTAATAAAAACACAAATAAAACGTCGGAAAAAAGTAACTTGATGACGTATACACGTGTAACAACATTTCAAAATAAGCTAATATAAAAGGAATTAAGTAAAGAGAGTCTTTGTCTCCTGGTATTTTTTAACAAAGCGAAAAGAAAGTTCTTTTAAATGAGACATTTTAAATTAATTCTCAAAATATCAAATAAATGTCTAGCACAATTTCTAAATTTAAACTTTTTTGCAATATTATTTTGTGTTCATTTTATGTAATAACTATAATGTGACGTAAATATGACGTAATTTCTCCTAAGACTTCTAACGCATGTTAATGAATTTATTATTTTACAATATCCTTTCTCTTCTAAAATTCAGGTGTATACTTTTTATGACGTAATTTTTAATAAGTTCCTGCTTTTTATACGTAATTATTTAATTCTAATTTGAAAGTTTTTTTCCTGTTTATAATAGTCACGTGTAAATAAATTTTTAATTTGAAGCAAACATTATTGCTTGCGCTTTTTATACAGTTGGCAACAGTTTAAATTAGTACAATTTTCTGAAATCTGTAAAAAATATCTCTAGAAATGCTGAAAATTTAAATTTAAAATAGAAATAAAACCTGAAAAAATGAGTCAAAATAAAACAATTAATGCAATCTGCACTCCGGCAAATTCTAACGCATAAAATGATCTAAAAATGATTACACTGCCATGTCTAGTTTTTGCTGCTATAAAACTTTTTTAGTGGAACGATTTTGTCCAACTTTAGCATTAAATAACTCTTAAAATAATTCTTCGATTTGAAAACTGTCTGCATCAGCGTGTTTATCAAACATTTCTGTATAAAACCACCGATTTTCATATTTTTGTATGCATTATTTTTGTTAATATTAACGAAGAAAGGCCTCCGGTCACAAAAAAATCAAAACCGGCGGCGGCGGCGGCGGTGACAGCGGTAGTTACTTTTTTTTAGAATAGAGAGAATATATCGTAAAGTACCGAAAGTAAGCCCCTCTTTAGAAACAACAAATTCTAATGAATTTAAGAGGACAGTTTACCTTTCTAACAATTTTGTTTATTTTTAAAAATAGGGTTCAAATAATGAACTCACTGCATTTCAATGATCAACTAACAGTAAATGTTGAAAGAAAAAATATTGAACTGTATATTTAATAAAAAGTTTTTAAAGAATGGCTTTTTTTTAAGATCCTCACTACTTTTTTAAATATTGATATTTTTGCCCAATTCTTTTTTAAGATTGCCAAATTTGTATTACAGTCATTCAGGGTAACTTTGATCCGCATTTTTTCTATTTTCTTATGCAACTCTCTTATTTTAAGACTGTTGTTACAACTAGGGGCATAAAAAAGAACAAATGATCCTAAATTATTCTATGACTATCAAAAATTAAGGAATAATAATGATAAAAGCTATAAAAAATGAATTTTTATCCTGGTTCAAAGTTACCCATCCGTTTAGAGTAACTTTGCACCATTTGATAAATATTATCTAAAATAATTCATTATAAAAAAAAGTATTATAGTTGGGACAACTTTGAACCACAAAAAGTATTTTCAGATATGTAAAGACTCCGAATTTACATTTCCCAATATCACAAGATTTGTATAATTTATGATATTACAACAAATATCAGGGATAAGAAAAGTGGAAGAAGAGAAACATGAACATTTAGAAAAAAAACACCTGTTTATTCTTCATATAAAACATAAAAATGCAATGGAAAACAATTTTAAATGTTTTATCTCAATAATACATCCATAGTTACAGTAAAACATACTAGTACTAGCATTCTTCAAACAAGAATAAAAAATGCCGAATGTATGAAATGTCAACTTTGAGTAGCTCCACCCCGAAAAACGATTTTAAATGAATTGTATGTATTTTAAACATATTTGTGAAAATATTTACATGTTATATCTAATGTTCGTTTTCGGCGTTTATATAAAATATACATGCAAATATGGGAAATTTTTGACAGTGGCACGTATAATTAGTAAATTATAAACATCAGTATAACTTTGAGCCGGCTCAAAGTTACCCTGAAAATGTTGTAAAATGTTAGTGCCTTCTTATTTTACATTTTATTAACTATTAATAAATAAATAATCACAAAATATTATCACATTTACAACATTTAGACAATAGTATGTCTGATAAATGAGTATATTGTTACTTAATATGAAAATTTTATTTGATTACAACAACGTCAAAACAGCATTCAAAATTACCTTGAAAACAGTACTTCACAAAAATAGTTAGATGATGAATTTAATTGCGTATAATGTTGCTAATTTATTTTCTAAAATAAAGAGTAGAAATCTCAATTGAGATCTTTACCAACAGAGCACAGTTCTGGAGCTTATTTAGTCTCTTGGAGTAAAAAATATTGAAAATTAGGAGGTGGTGCAAAGTTATTCCCAATGGTTCAAAGTTACCTTGAATGACTGTACACAAAACTGCATATTGATTTTTAGAAACATCTAATATTACATTTAATATAATTTTTCACTGATATATATAGTAAAAAACGATGAAATCAAGCACATCTTCATATATTTTTATTTTTAAAAAAATCTCAAGGGTAATTGCATACATAGATTTATCACATATGCAGGGTGTCCACTCTCAACATTTTCCAATGGCTAATTCCTAAACCATTAGACATAGACATATAGAAGCGAAAGTTGACATATAGTTCCAATTATAAAAAATATTTTAAATGAGGTAAAAAAGTATTTTAAGAGCGATTTGTGTGAATAAAAATATTTATTAATAAATTAGAAAATTTAAATTTTTATACGGTCCCCCAATCATAAAAGTTATATTTAGAAAATGTTCCTACTACACTGACAAGTAAGACAAAAAATGTCCCAATAGTCTACGATTTAAACTTACCGAGTAATAGCTGTTTAAAGTTGGAGCATATTTTTTTGCTACGAAATAGGGGTCATTCACTAATTTAGTAGAAATATAAATAATCATCAGATATATTAAAAATAGATATATTTGAGAGTAGAATTAACATTGGAATACAAATTTGAAAACTAAAATCATTCTGAAGTATTAAAGCAAAATATACAGCATGTATTAAACACACAAGAGAAAAAAATAAAAGAAATTTCAGCAAGAACCCTAAATCTTTACAAAATTATATATATTTTTAAATGATATTAGATTACAAAGACTTCAAAATTTGGGTTGTGTCATGTTTTTTTTTTTTTTTTTTTTTTTTGCTTTTGATAATTGATTCTTGTGTATTTTACAGCGCTGGATGCGAAATTTCTTTCATTTTTAAGCATCACGTCAGGGGTTTTCGCAAATCGTAAATTTCAAAGTTTAAAATTTCGAAGTTAAAACTCACCCCCCCCCCTCCCCCAACACACACACACACACCGCAACCTCATTGGATCCCTAAACTGTTTAGCAGTAAGAATTATATTATAACACAAAAAATCAGTAAATACTTGTATTAAATAAAATTAAACTGAATAAAAGAATTTTTATACTTATTTTATAGTATCAGATTTTCAATATTTTTAAATTTTAAATTTACCATTTCCGAAAATGTCCAACGTGATGGTTAAAAATGAAGGTCCTTTTCTGATTCACCATTAAAAAGTACATAAAAATGAATTATTAAAAGGATCACATGTACATAAAGAATCAACCATCTCCTCTATTTTATAGTATTAGATTTTTGCTCTTTTTTAACTTTAAAATTTACGATTTGCGAAAATTGCGGACATGACGGTTAAAAATTAAGGTAATTTTTGGATTAAACCCTAAAAAATACATTAAAATAAATTTTAAAAGTTGAAAGCGCAACCATCACAGGTTTGTGTTATCTAATCTAAGACATTTTCTTAAACTTGTTGGCGGTAATCTATCCCAATTTTTCTGTGTTATCCTGTAAAATAAGTATAAATGGTCATCATAAATGGTCATATATTGTCATCAGACTTACGTCAGTATGTAAAATTTAACCTCGATCGGATGTTATTTTAAAGTGAGTTATTGGAGTACAAATTTAGTACTGGAAAGACATACGTATGATCTTTCAAGTTAAACAAAAGCTTATAAAAATAAGACAATTTTTGTGAAAAGAAATCATGAAAAGAAACAGCCTTATATCGTTACGAAATGAAAAACATGTTAAAATACAATAGTTTTAACCAATCTGAAACTTAATTAATAAAAATTATCTCTATCGTAATTATTGTATAAGTTTTTTAATAATAAGTGGAGATGTTCATGGAATAACTCCTTCTAATACTTTAAGCATTTTGGATAAAGCACGGACGGCCTTATCAGTATACAGATGCAAAAAAGTGGTATAAGTCATGAATTTCAAAGTTTCATAACTCGTTCAATTTTAGTGTTAGATGAACGGGACATTTTTTGTCTTACTTTTTAGTGTAACAGTGAATTTTCTCTAAATATTACTTATAGGACCGTATAAAAAATTAAATCTCGGAAGTTTTTAATACATGTTTTTCTTGACCCAAATCGATTTTAAAATACTTATTTACCTCATTTAATTTTTTTTTTTTTTTTTTTTTTTTTTTTGTAATTTGAATTATATGTCTATGACTAACGGTTAAAGAATTAGCCACGACACCGCTGAGAGTGGACACCCTGCTTAATAAAGAGCCCACACACAAAAAGTTTAAATCTCTGAGGACGAAAATGGGCCGCTCGCCGCGGCGGTTTGACCCACCCGCCCTCCCCGGACCGCCCCGAGCCCAACCCTTCCCGCTTTTCGGTGTCTTTAATTTGAGTAATTTCCTTTTTAACCCTCTGTCTACCAGAAGGGTCCAATGGACCCGACATGTACATTCAAAATATTTATTCAAACCAGAAATTTCTTCAAAACAAACTAAATGTATAAATCAGACAATAATAAGTTAAATAAACAAATTAAATAGTTTTAAGTAAAAATTCTGGTGTAGCATGTTTTTATAAAACTTGAGTAAAATTTCCGGTAGTTCTAGGGTTAAATTTGTCCGGTTTCAATTTTTGATTTTTTTTTTCAACGTTGTTTTCTCTAGAGAGTCTTTCACTCGGGACGTGGCTGGGGACCTACGAATCTTGCTTCCGCAAAAGAGTCGGACTAGAGTAGAAGAAGAAAGGGCTGAGGACGAAGATGGGCCTTATTATCCTTAGATAAATTATCATTATTAGCCATTAAAAACTTGTGTGGGTAATTGTGCTGGGTGTATTTACAAAATTTACAATATCTCGCGATATAATTGCCGCATGAGTAAAAATGAGATGTCAAAATATTTCCAATTAAAGAAGCTTTTATTTAATTTTAAAAAAAGAGAAAATCGACTTTTTGACCAATTTTGAGGTAAATTGTCCTCTTAAGGGTGGCTTATAATTGGAATTTTTGTGAAAAGTGTAGGAAAATTTAGAATGTGGGGAGTATATTTGGAATTTATGAAATTTCACAGGATTTATGCAATTTTAAAAATAAAATCAGATCAAATTAACATTATTTGCTTTTAGAATTCCCTTTCGTAGAAATTTTCATTATTAAAAGCAATAAATTAATGAATCAAATTTACATAAAATTGTTAATTCAAATGTGAAAGAATGTGAAAAAAAAATTTCAAAACTTAAACTTGTTATAAATACCTATTAAATCTCAGTGCATAAAAATCAAAGAAAACATTAATAGTATAATATAAGGAACATATACCATTCTGATACAATGATATGTAAAGAGATTAGATAAAAATAAATTTCATAAGATATACTTATTTAGGAGATATGGAAGCAAAATACTTATAGGATTTCCTGAAAGAAAAAAACAGAAAGAGTAAAAGCGTTAGAAAATAAAACTTGAAAATGAGGGCTTATAAATAGCACTTTTGCCAAAAAGGAAAAATTCACGTATATGAAGAGGGGGGGGGGGGCTTATATTCGGAGACTTTCGGTACTTTACGGTACATTATTTAATAAAAAATAAGACTGTTATATATTTAAACATAATAAGAAAAGTGCTAATTTTCAAAACCTGAAATGGCATTTATTTGTTCCTTTTGAATCTTATGATTTCTTTATCTAATTTCATGAATTCAACTCTTAAAAACAACTATATACAAATATATAAATAAATAAGAAATTCATATCAAATTGTTGTGACGTATTTTTTCATAAATATACTAGATTGAGTCGAAAATACTGAAATTACAATACACCATATAGAATTAATATATAACTGCCGCACAATGTAGAAATAAGAAATATGTTACCTGGTGAATATTTTTTCTTTCATAATAATAATAATAAAAATACTACATGCGTATAATATGAAAATCAAATTAATTAAGTTTAGAGGTATTTCGGCAGTAAGTTCTAAATTTATTATTCAAGTTTTACCATGAATACGAACAAAAACTTGTTTCTTTCACAATAAAACAAATCTATATTCTTAAAAAAAATTGTTTTTTCTAACTAAAAAAGAAAAAGAGCAAACTTCACAAGTATATTACTTTCTTACTGAAATTCAAATTATCATTTTCCTTCGAGACACGTCTTTTACTATACATTTTACTCTTAAACAAATGTATGCTACAAAATCAGCTTTTTTGTTCATTCAAAGACTTTTTTTCTTGATAATTGCATTTATTCCCTTTTTTTCTCATTCTAAAAAAAATTTTTAATGGCATCTTTGTTTCTTCAAACAGCACCAGAGGGATGAATTAAGACTTGTTGAAAGTAATATGTTAGGATTATTTTAATGTTATTGTTGTACATTTAAGCATAATAAAAAAATGCGGATTTTTGAAACTTTAAAATTTATTTATATCGTATTTATGTGAATATTCTTGTGTTCACCCAATCATCTTTAGTTTTAAAATATGAGTAAAATATCTTTAATAAATGATGGTGAGGTTTTATTTTATTTCTTTATTTATTTTCATAGTGTGATTTTGTATTATGGCTTTAGTGGATGCTTGAGATATTTTAAGTAACAAATAGCAAGATATCAACAACACATAATTTGCACCATAAAATGAAATAAATAAAGACACAATCTTGCTTAATGGTACACTAAACATGAACTTTAATACGCTAAAAGTTTAATTCTACGTTTCGAGCTGTTTCTACAGCTGTCTTCAGGAAAAATATGATGGTTAAATGGCTAAAAATCCGAGAGACGAAACCTTCATCTCTTGGCTGTTAGTCAGAAGACCCTAGTTATCTAAAACTATATTATATACTACCCATATTTACATTTATTCAAATTATTTATAACTGCCTTTAACATCAAATTTTTAACAATGATTAAAATTAATATTTATTAACCAATTATTTATAAGGCAGAATACATATAGAAACCTTTCAAATTATGTTCACCTTAGATTTTAATATTTCTTTATGTCATTTTAAACATTTAGAAAAATTATGATTTTAATCAATGAATTTTTTTTTTAATCAGTTGATTAAAATGACGATATAACCACTGCTTTAAATTATCTGTTTTAAATCCTTGACAAGTTAGTTAATAGCCAAGAGTGATTTAAACAATGAAGAAGCAACCAGGCATTTGACCGAAACGGAAATTAACCGGCATCTTACCTCCAAACATTTTCGTCGACTCACCCCAAAGCATTGGACAAGACGCCGGTAACCCCACTAACGTTAAGAAGCGGGATCTGACAGCCATTTATGATTTGCAGGTACCAGTGCTCTCTAAAAACATCAGCTTTATTTCTCTGGAGTTTAAACTAAGACTTATATAGGCAAATAAAGAAGTCACGTAAAAGGTTTTTGACACTTAACAGAAGTGTTCAGACGAAATAGTAATAAAAAAGTACCAATTAAAAAATTTTTCAACACCGCAAACTGAAATTAAACTATCACCAGGGAACCCTCTTCCTTACAACTGAGCAGAGTTTCCGTACAGAGCCTGCGCATATGAAAACTACGTCATTCAGCATCTTGTCACCGCCCCCTGAATACTAGGCCTGAGCGCTCACACAAAAATGACACAAAAATGGCGGCTGCCGAAGACGGATTTTTTTTAGCGTAGGTACGGTCCCTTAAATGTAGACACCAGTATTTTATAAAAGATTTATCTACCTTGTTTATTCTCAGAAAAATGAAGGGAAAAAACTTAAAAAAATTATAGGTAGGAATATTTAAGGGACCGTACACACGCTGAAAAATATCCGCCTTCGCAGCCGCCATTTTTGGTCCAGCGCTCAGGCCTATTATTCAGGGGGCGGTGATCTTGTACGACTGGGCATCTCAACTCAAGTTACCCTGTTTGAATGGAGACAATCAATCCCATATAATAGCAACAGACCAAAGCTCAGCTTTTTATTTTTTGAAATACCAAGTTTTAATGCAATGAAATAAATTAAATCATTCTCGTGGGTATTAATAAATGCAAATTTTATCTTCAGCCGTGTAAAATATTTCATAGAGAAAACGCTTATACTATATTTTAGCAGTTATATGTTGTTCAATTGCCAAAGATGTCCCTCAAATCTCGAATGTTGCCTTACAGGATTTTTAAAAAATCCAAACATTTGTGCATTCAAAATAAATAAATATATGTATATATATTTTTTTATTTACAAAAAAATTTTGTGATATTGCATATTGTGTGGAAAGCGCACTAGTTATGAAAATATGTAACTGCAGTTATAAAGTGGTGTTCAAACATCAAAAAATGAATATGCATTATTAGTTAGATAAGTTGAACTGTTAATATCGTAGAAGCGTGTAACTTAACTATCCTGCATCGAAATCTTTCGGAAATAGGAAAACTAGAATACAGGAATTCTGCTTTTTCAGAATTCAGTGTCTCCCCGATGAATATATATATATATATATATATATATATATATATGCATATAAATATACATAGTACAAAATGTATTTCATTTTTAAAACTTGAAACGCAGGCTTTTTTATTTTATATAAAATGATGTCATTCACATCCGCTGAAGAATTTCACATTTAAGACCCAGTCTTAAACAACATCTTCTGAAACTTACGCATTTGATGTCACTATCGTAGAATGCTACACAAATACAGCGAAAAGCAATTTCCTCCTTCAAGAAACTCGGCAAAAAACTCGGCGCTCTCATGATTCATACGCCTTCATGTGTTTGTAACATTAATATAGATACTTAAAAATAAATATATTTTATAATAGCTCCATGTTTTATCAGAAATTATTCATGATTTGTTTTTCAAAATAGCATATACTTTAACTACTTTTTTTCAGCTGTTATGAGAAAATGGCAACAAAAAGATAATTATCTGCTATTTTCCAACTATTTTCCCTTTACTTTCTACAGAAATGGTGTACGTGAGCTGCCTACTTAAAGAAATGGTGTTAAAATCTACAAAACAATTAATGTCTCAAAAATAAATTGAGATGCAGTTTTCAAACAAATTGCTTATATAAGTAATTTTTTTCCCTACACAACGGTATAAAAATTTCAAATGTGCGATGCTTAGAAGTTTAAAATATTGCAGTAGAGATTATTCCATATAATGATACATCTGCTTTTTTTTACGGCTGGTTTATATAAAGGAACAGATAAAGGAATTTTTGGAGACGATACTTTAATTGTTGGGAGAAAGAAATAGCCTGCCGGTGGCTAAAAACTCAGCGACACAAAAATTCATGCCCAGATAAAAATGAAAGTAAAAATTCGAATTTATAGTTCTATGTTTTCCCGTTGATTGTACAGTGTAGCTTCATTACATAGAAGCATTATACTAAGTGCAAAATTACTTAAAAGATGACACAGTATTTAAAAATGTTAAATTATTTTAATACCTTAGTATACTTTCAACTATAAAACATAGTCTTCTTCGGAGAAATATAAGAAATACAACAGTTATTGATAACTGTAATTGAAATCAATTATTGATAAAAGTTATTGAAATCAATAACTGTTGTATTTCTTATATTCCTCCGAAGAAGACTATGTTTTATAGTTGAAAGTATACTAAGGTATTAAAATAATTTAACATTTTTAAATACTGTGTCATCTTTTATGTAATTTTGCGCTTAGTGTAAGTTTAACTTTAACTTTTAAAGATGAATTAAGCATTTCTATTTCTTTATTTACTGATAGAAGCATTATATTAGTATCTGGCGTTATAATTACAATCAAGGATGCACTCAAAAAATTTCATTTCCGGAACTCTTTTTTTATTATTATGATAGCAAAAGGCAATACTATTTTCCATGACCACCGACATGAAAAATTATGCATTTCGTATTTTATGTTTATATTGATAAAAATAAAATATTATATTTTTATTGTTTAATTTTTAATATTTGCTATGTATATCATCTTATAAGTGACCTATTTTGTCGACAATTTGCTTACTAATATCAAAAAAGCATATTATTTTTTGTACGGTCTCATTTTTACAATTTAGGACTTATTTTTTTATTAGCTGACAAATTGTTAATAAAATTGGTGCATAATGAGAGTTACAATAGAACTAAAAAACTTTTATATACATGAAAAATTTTAATAGTCGAAACATAAAATCTAAACCTAACATGAATTATGATAATACAAAAGACTCTCTAAAACTTTTAAACATTTATTCCTTAAGGATAGAAACGTTGCATTCAATAATTGTCCTTTTGAAATGAATAACAAGTGATAAAGTAAAGAGGTAAGCTAGAATTTAAGTTAATACAATTTTAATAAGAAAGCAAACTTATGTATATTCTTCAAAAAAGCACTGGCGAAACGGCTAATGGTGTGCGGAAAAGACGATTTATCATGACATAGGAGAAATTTGTATGTAAACAAAACTTTTTTTCAATTCCTAATATTAGTTCACACTCTCCCTATATATATCTTATTCAAATTTTCAATTGTTAATAAAATACTTATTATTCATCCATTCAAGTTCAAATAAGTTTTTTTAGACTTGTAGTGGATGACACTTGATGTTAATACAGTTTTTCCAAATATTAATTCATTAATTAAATGTTAATTAATTAATTTCAGTTTTATATGGAAGAAAAAATGCCGGCCATTGGTTATGGAACAGCATTTAATGCATCTTCATACCTATAAGGGGACCCAGTTCTGTCGCCAACTCGGCGATATATCGCCAAATGTGGCGTTTGAAATGAGTCGCCAAAAGTGACTCCAACATGGCGATATCTCTAATATTTCGCCAAATTCCCATAGACTTCCATTGTAAACCAATAGGGTTTACTTACTTATAGAAAATCAACAAATTGCGATATTTTAATGCAACAAAAACTAATATTAGCTTAAGGGATCATATAAATTTTTTCTTTGATGACCTCAGTAGGAACTGACTTTATTTATTAAATTTTTTTTATTACTTGTTTATAATTATATATTGAAATTTTTGAATTACAAATCTATAAAATTGACATTTTATATAAACAAAAATGTTGATGCAATTGGTAACTGCGAATGGACTAAATAAACACTGAAATCAGCTTTCTCAGTACAAACACACAGGAAAAGACACGTCGTCAGGGTGTGCGACGTTCCGGTTCGTATCGCCAACAGTGCAACACTTATTATAATCAAATAACATGATTATGACGTTATTCTTAAATAGATCTTTATTGTATATTTCTGAATTGGCTAACGTTGGTTTGAAATCTTTCATTCTTGCCTGAACAATGATCAAAATCACACCAATTGACATTCACATGGTGTGCCTTAGGCAGACGTCCTCGTGCATTTGGTTTGTCCTTTTAAACAACATACAAAACAAGTTAACAAGTTGGGGGTTTTAGCGCATACTAACTTATTTATGTGTAAACACAACTTCTATTATTTTAGCTATGTGGTTTCACTAATTAAAAGGATGCACAATTTATACTTTGTTCAATCTGCATACTATGAAATTTCTTGTTTCAGGGGTAGGCCAGAAACATTTGATGTGCTTTATAAATTTTAAGCACAAATTTTTCGAGAAAAGTAAAAACAAAACAAAACCGGAAATCCATTTGACGGAAATTATGTCTTTTTACAAGTTACGTTAAAACAATTAACGTAGATCTCATCGTCATACTAAAATTCCACGGCTTTGAGATTTTCAAAACAAACACATACATTTGTAAGAAAGTTTGGCATTTTTGTCAAATTGTACCTTGTGATATCAAGCGTGAAGTCATTCGGTAAAGCGTTTTCGAAAATATGTCAATCTTCCTGACACTGTCGTGAGAAAGCACATGTGTATATGGAGTATGGTACAGATTCGAGAATGTAAGAGAAATGTTGGTAGTGCCAGAATAGATGTAATGAGGATTTAAATGAAATATTCATGAGCGTGCGAACTTTGCTGTGTCAAAACGGAACAGGAAATGAGGAAAGAATTCCAAATAGCTGTGTTAAGGAAGGAAGTAGAAATCTCAACTGAAAAACGTGTTAATTGTATCTTGCATAAAAGGAAGCACAGAAAAACTGAACGTTTCCTAAACCAGATACTAAAAGAAGACAGACCTTTAGAATAAGACCTTATATACCACGTAAGTCCATTGTCCCTCACAAATAAAAAATATTGATATATTTTCAACGTAGTAGATGCATTTAAGAATCCCACATGGTTTTACCCGGTGAAACCAACGTCGGCCAAGGAAGTGATGTATAAATTGGAACTACAACAAACCACTTTCAGGAATCCATATAGAATTATTTTCGGTAAAGGAACAGATTTTACTGAGAGCGAGTCCACGGCGTATTGTACAAAGGAAGGAACAAACATCTAAATAAAACAATTAGGATGCCAAGCTTAGATGGACAGGTTGAAAGGATACAGAGAACAATGATACCAGTGTTATCCAAATTGTGTGACAGTGACGAATTCAAGTGGTATTAATAAGTGCAGAAATTAAACGAATTATAAATCGCACAACAACGCTAAGCCTCAAGTGCAGCCACTTTGAGTTATTGAATGGAATGAAAATAAAAGGCAGCGACATGCAAAATACATCAAGAGAATTTTAGAAGTAAATATACCAAGTATATTATGGACAAAAGCGAAGAAATGAGAGATCAGGCGAAAAAAAACATACTCAAAATACATGAAGAAAACATGGTGCAATTTATTAACCCCTTCGGGACGGGAGCCTTTTACGAAATTTATAATCTTTCGTCACCGTTTTTTAAAAACAGAAATTTGTGTCTTCTTGAATCGAGAAAATGCGCTGATTAAATAAGGCAAATTTTACAGTAAAATTTTACTGGTGAGGAAAAACAAGGATTCTGAGCGCTTCATGCGGCACGTATACGTGCCGCTCGTCCCCAAGGGGTTAAGAAAAGAAAAATGTCAAGAAATAACGAGGTCGGTGATATCATGGCTATAAGGAGGACGCAGTTTGGCAACATTACGAAACGTAAAGAAACATAATTGAAGTATTCAATATAACTGCTGCCGAAAATCATTGTCGATATGGAGTAGAAAAATTAGTACATCATGAAGTTCCAGGAAAGACTTCAACCGGATCTTAGTATATGACCCAGTGGCCTATGAGTTAAAATCCTTGATATGTTATCGTAGATTACGTATATGTTTGTGTGTGTGTGTTGGACATGTAAGACTGTGTTGTAATACAAATTTTCTGTATAAGAAAGAATATACCTCTACATTTAGCTGTGTAAACATAAATGTAGATCAAGATAAGATTTTGATATCTAGACGACATCAAGTCAAGGTGACCGATCTGTATTATTTGAATTTTTAGATAGCATGGTTTATTTCAATTGATGCAATCGTCAAACTCACGACCTGGTATTTAGTTATTCTATTAACGTATAGAATATCAAAGTAAATTTTAATGATTAAGAGCACAATGATTTCAAACATTGAAAACAAGAAATTAAGTATTACTATAACTACTTTTATAAATATTTTTTCACCGCATATTTTGCTGAATGTATATTTTAGTGCTCTTCATAAGTGCATATCCATTTCATTCTATTCGAAAGGCTGTAACACACTAAAATGCACTTGAAATAAATTTTCCCCATTAGCCAGAATGAAACGGAGATTTTTTGGCTGTCCCTGTAATTAAACTATACATCCAATTTTCATAAAATTTGAAATGACTCGACAAAGTTTCGATACAATTATATATTTCGGTTGGGTAGTTTTTGCTCTGTTATATGCGCACAGGCGGACGTACGGACAGAGGAACTATAGGTGCTAGGCATTTACAGAATTATGAACCTACCTAAAAAAGCCGACTCATTATTATTAAAAAATACATCACGTCCTGGTGTCGCACGGAGAATTTTAGCAATTTAAAATGCATACAAATTATCCTTACGAAACTCGTGCAAAGCGTTAAATACATGACTAAACTACCGCAATGCAACATGCATTTCAAGCGAATGAAAAATCCAAAAGTAAGACAATTTGGTGGGGAAAAAACCGTTGTGGTAAAGTCCTTCCTATAAAGAGCAGGAATCAGCTTAAAAAAAAGAATAATAAACAAATCGGAAATTGCACGTCAAACGTCGTAAATGTGTTCGTTCGTACTATCACTTGTTTGATAGATATCGAGTTCTTGGTGCAATACCTGTTCCATTCTTATAAAAATGCATTAATACAAAACTTATTACGATTATATATAGTAAATTCAGTAATACGGAAATAGTAGGACCCCATCTAATAGGATGTAATCACCATGGCAACCTAGAATCATTACCTACCATTAGACGTCATTAAATTAATTACGTGTGATAGAATTTAATAGTATGAGGAAAACTTTTATTAATATCGTTTTAAATTTTGATTCAATTTTCATAAAATTTGAAAAGATTCCACAAAATTCTGCAATGATTATATGAATTAAATTTCAAACCATACGGCTAGGTAGTTTTTGCGCTGTTATATGCGGACAGACGGACTGAACGACGACTATAGGTACTACGTATTTATATAATTACGAACGCACCTAAAAAGGGACTCTTGTTGAAAAGTGGAACAAAGATCTGTGAGAGGACTCAACCGAATCAGAAAAGCAGAGGATTTGTAAATATTACTTCGTTGTCTTCTAGAAATTTCATACTATCCGCGATATGATGCCGGAGAAATGGGTGGTCAACTACGTAAGTCCGCAAGTTAGGCAGTGTCATCTGTTGAGGCTTTTTAACGTGGCCCAATGAAACCTGTCTATAATGAAGGACAAAGAGGGACTTAGGGACAAAAAAATATAGTTATACGCAATTTACCGCTATAGGCAGGTTTTAATGTGTAAGAGTTAAAACATTATATTATAACAAGTAAACAGTACATATATTACATTAATAAGAATTTTTGGTTGTAAACAGTACACACATTTAAATATTTGATAGATTCACGTGTTTTTAAGTGAAAAGGAGTCTGACATTCTTGTTTGTTTAGTTTTTTTTTTCTGAGAACACAAACTGTATGCACATATTTGAGATGTTGATAAGGGACATATAACAATGTAAAATATAGATAATGATGTTCATAAGGACCCAAAGATGCAAAGATGTGAGTCTCATTTACTAAAGTATATAAATGTTGATTGAAGGGGAGGCAGATTTGCAGCAGACAGACCGATTTAGGAAAAAAAATCAACGACTTTAGAAAACGTTCAAAATGCTTTTTAAAATGTGTCTATGTCTTACTTTTTTTTTCAGTCAAAATAAGGAAGAGACTGAAAAATATAATCTTTTCTTGCTCAAATTCAAATTACTCTTTCAACTCGGGACTCTTCTTCTATTATGTCTCTTTTTCTTAAACAAATGAATGCAATAAAATTATTTTTTGTTGTTTACGCAAAGACTGTTTTTTTTTTGGTAATTGCATTTTCTCTTTTTTTTCTCAATTTTTTTTCTTTATTTAATAGGATTTTAGCTCCTTCAAAGGACACTACGGGAATGCATTAAAACTTCTTGAAAAGTATTATGTTAACAATTTGTTTAGATTTGCTGTTGTAAATTTAAGCATATTAAATAAAGTAATGATATTCAAAACTTGAAAAAATATTTCTTGTTCAAATATGTTTGCTTTGATGCATTTATTTTCTTATAAAATAAAAAAAGTTTTTTTTTTTCATTTTTTTAATTCCGGAACACGTTGTTGCTGCAAAAAAAAAAAAAAAAAAAAAAAAAAAAAAAAAAAAAATATATATATATATATATATTTATATATATATATATATATATATATATATTGAAAATATTGTTATAGGCTTTAGGCACTCCGTATTTATACAATTAAGAACGCACCTAAAAAGACAAACTAAAATGGGATTTACAGAACACATAATTTAGCAGAGAAAATAATTCATATTGGCATTTAAGGTTGAAATAAAAATGGAAAAACCTAGAAGCTAGGCATATGGGATCCGGAAAAAAAAATATGACCTGTGAATTACTTTAAAATTATTTTTAAAAATGAAAAATAAATTATATCTTACAGAAATATCACCATACGAAAATTTACTAAATTATTTATAAAATCATATTAGTGGAGAAAATGTGTAAAGAATATTTTAAAAATAAGGCGACATTTTAAATTACACTATATATATACCGGGCGTCCCAAAATTGACTGATGAATTTTAAAATTCAATGACTTCTAAACGGTGACAGATATTAAACAAATTCTTGCAGTAGAGTTGTGTATGATATGAAGAGTTTTTGTACTGTGATTCTTGATTTTAGTTCGACATTCAAACAATAGATGGCGCTCAGAGCAATAGGTGCTCAGTCCAGATGCAATTTTTGGTACTTCGGGATTCATTCAATACATTTTAATCATCTTTTTTCGCATGGAAGAGGAGAGAAGCCGAAAAATCGGGCTCGAATTAGCGGTTATTGCTTGCAGCGCCATCTATCGATGCTATTTGAAACTAACACTGAGAATAGCAGCACAAAAACTCCTGACATCTTACATAACACTCCTGAAAGAATTTTTTTAATGTCTGTCACCGTTTGCAAGTTATGTAATTTTAAAATCCATCATTCATTTTTGGGACACCCGGTATATATATATATATAACTGCAAATTATGTTTTCGGTCTAGACTTAAAATACTTTTTAACATTAATACAAGACGATTTTTTTTTTCAGATTAGGTATATTTTCATATTGTTCATTGTTTTTAATTAATCTCCTACGAAATGTCTCATATTCTATCGTTACAGTTTAAATATTATTTCCCAATAATTAGCAAAATTTATTTTACAGTTTCTAAGCATAAATAGGGAAAATGTTGCTGTCAACATGTAAACTGTCAAATTATCGACCGAAATCTCTCTAATTAAAATTTTCGTTGTTCTTAAGTTAAAGCGTTCATGTTAAGCTTATATGGACGATAATGAACCTTGTTAGAGAAATTCGAAAGCAATTAGTGAAAGAAATCTCAGCGTTAATTACTGTACGAAGAGACGTGAAGTAGACTTAATTAATTTTTAATAATAAACTTGATACTAACGATATTAAGTGTTTGAATTTGAAGCAGAAATTTCAAAATCTGATGCAGGTAAGATTTATAGAAATAGGGCATCATGCATAAAAATATATTGATCTAATAAAAAAAAATTATCCTTTTCAGGTACAACGAGCATCAAGTATATACTGATTTTTAATGTTTATTTTCCTATCATATACATCGCTGTCTCTCCCTCACTCTTTTTCAATATATATATATATATATATATATATATATATATATATTGAAATATATATATATATATATATATTGAAATATATATATATATATATATTGAAATATATATGTATATATATATATATATATATTATTTTTATTTGACTATGTTTTATAAGTTAAATTCAGTTTGAATTGGTTGGTTGTTTATGTTTTTAAAGCAGTTTTGTTTTGTTACGATTTTAGAAGTTTAAGTTTCTTTGATGATTTATTACACTTTTGGAGTATGGGGGTTGGCCAATGGCCATGTCATGCGAAACCGGTGAGAATTTAATTTCTATTTTTGGTACCTGTTTTTTTTAACTCCTCCCACTTTCCGGCGAGCAAGGAGTTGTTTGTTTATTGTTTTCTTGTTATAAATGTTCATTGGTTTTATTGATGTGTTTTGCACCCTCTTAGTCATAAATTTCATATTTCATAATTCATATACTTTTGATAAAACTATATATATGTAGGATTTTATCTTAAACCTACTTGAAGATTCAATTATGTTATAACTACAAATGAATATATCCAGCAGTTTACAATTTTATACAGCATTTTTTATTCACTTAAAGAAATAATATGTTTAGTAGATCACGGCAATTCAACCACATCGATAACACGCTTGTAAACATAAATATTTGAATTCACCAAGAATTCTTACACAAAACATTTATTTAGAACTTAACGGAACTTCAACCTTGATGTTAAGATAAAAACTAGGGAACACGTCAACCTCTCTCGGTACTTTTATTTTAAATCTTTCTTACTGGCGAAGTTCGCTCATATCTTACGATTTCTGAACGTTACTCGTCTTAAGCTTTTTCTTTTCATATGATATCATTTTTCGATTAAATAAACTCTTGAATTTGTTAAGTTGTTTTATTGAAGATATTTATCCTCCCACATTCGGTTATCGTAACAGTCCGGTGACCCAAGTGTCATTCTACGTAAAATGAGCAAAAATTTAAAAAAAAGTCGTCGCCACATAGTAACCGATTTTAATAAAATGTGATACACAGGTTCAATCCATATTAAAATAGAGCACTTCAAAATATCTTCACAAAAAGTAAATTATTTTTGCCTTTTTGGACATTTAAAAAACTTAATAAGAATGACGTGATAAAGAATGACGTGTGTGCAATCGCCCAAATTTGCAAGTTTGAACTTCCGTATCTTAAAAACTGTTTAACAGAAATGATTTTTTTTATAATTTTGTAACCTCTGGAAAATTATCTTCCTATTTATTGAGTAATAAGAATCTGGTAACACCATGATTAATCTTTAATTGGTTGTAAAAATTGAAAATTTGTGAATTTGGAGAAAATTAGAAAAGTTATAAAAATCAAAGGAATTCAATAACATCTCTGAAATTGATGCCTGATGTAGTATTACATATGAAGATCAAATTTCCCAAGTTGGAAAGTTGCCATTTATTTCCTTCATCTTCAAAAAAATTTACAAAATCGTAATTTTTCCTCTTATGTATGAGCAAAAATATAAATAAAGGTGTGGTCCAACATTAACAATATTGCACAGACATAAAGATCAATAAGTCCATGATATGCTAAAAAAAGTTCAAGATTGCCTTTTGATTCCTAACATAGCAAAAATAGATTCAAAAAGGTAATATCTGTTACATTCCATGAGCTTTTCGACTTTGAATTTGAGCTCGTTTCTTAAATTATGGCACGATTTCAAAGTGAAAAAAATGAATGCTGCCATCTATTTTTTTAATCTGGATTTAGGATTAATTAGGCTAAGGATAGGTAATTATTTGTCTAAATGAATCATTTTTTCTACTTTAATTAAAAATATTCTTGAGGTAAAAATAAACTGAAAGCAAGAATACAAGTTTCTATATTTAAAATATACACATTTATCCATAATATCAAATATTTTAAAAGTTTTAAAAAGCTTCCCTTAACTTCAAAGAAGTGATAGAAATATTGCATTTTACCCTCAACATATTTTACTAATTTTTTTTTTTCTCATTAAGGAATAAAAAGGCAAGAATGAAACTTTCGCTATTTAAAAAATATACTTTTAGCTATAACGTCAAGTTGTTTTAAACTTCTCAGAGGTGTCCTTGAAGCTTAAATAAACAATAGAAATATTGATTTTTTCCCTCAAATGTTTAAAAAAAAATTCTTTTCAAATTACGGAATAAAAATACAATTTCTAACTTACGCCAATCTGCTACTTATTATTCGTTCCGAATTATAAATAATTTTTAATATAGTCTTTTCATTTAAAGGCTAATAACCAAAATTGAAGGTTTTAGCATTTTGACAAAATCTCGATTTTACATCCAATTTTAATGTAAATTTTAATACTTAAATAAACAGTCCTGAAATCTATTTTTTTATATTTACTCGTAAATAGATATGATCTACTTATATAATGATTTTCATTAAAATCTGCGGCATGTCTGCCACAGTTGATTTGCTCATTTTGTATGGAATGACCCCCAACGGAATGTTATTTTCAAATTTTGCTCCTATAAATAAATATGTATTGAGCTTTTGAACTTCACATTTAAGTCCTTTTCACTTTACGCGCATAATTTTGAACAAAACATATCACGAATCATTATACATCACCTGACACACAACATTTAATTCATCGGTCAGGGCATCTATCCATCGGTCATCTATTCATGGATGAAGATGTTTGGCAGTTTGCGTTGTTGAAGAGATTTTTATCCTACACACACACTGCAAATAGAGGCGTCTTAAATTAAGACACATATGTGACTGAAAAAGAATTTCAGACACTTAAGTGTCTGAATCTGAAAATTCAGTCACAATAGATGTCTTAATTTAAAACACCTAAGTGTCTTACTATGATCATAGTGTACACGAACTGATAAAAGTGTCTAAAAAATCTGCAAGTGTCTAATTTTAAGACACTTTGTAACTCCGCTCCGCATTCACCAGGGGGCACTGTCAGTTGCGCATGCGTCTTCCTTTCGAACTCGATGTTCGTTTGTAATTCAAACTGAATGTTTTTTTTTTATGTGCGCGTACATTTTAACTAATAATTTATTTTGACTTGATTGTTTTTTGCGGAATGTGAAGTTACGGGATTTAATTTCTATCGACATAGTGGTACTCCGTATTAATATTTATCTATAACACTAATATAGTGTTCTTCATCTCGTCAAATTTGTAAAGAGAACTGTTGTCTGGCGGGCTATGTTTTCAGGATGGAAATTTTCAATTCTTTTAACAGAGCTAGCAGGATGTGCAAGGGGATTTTATGTTTTAAATATCAAAGTCTGCTTAACTAACGGATACTAACGTAGCCTCCAATCCGGATGTCCTCTGGGCGAATGTGCTTTTGGAATAATCAGACCTTTTCCCAGGTAAGTGGGGTCTTAACTATGTATTTAAAACTCTCTATGAATGTTTTCTCTTTAAATGGAGACCTCACACGAGTCTATAGCTTTATTAGTTCCTGAGTTATGCCAAAATATGTTCAAAGCATTTTGCCTATGGTATTTCTATGTTAAAATTTTATTTTGCTAATATTTAAATTTCTACTCTTCAAATCATCTGCAATCATATTTCTGTATTATTTTCTATCCCATGTTATCTTTAAAATAAATTTTGGTGTGTCTGCATGGTGTATATTAGCGGTTACTGAATTTATTATTTTTACACCTTCCTAAGCCTTTTCTTATGTAGCCATTACTTTAAAAATCGCAGTGACATCGCTTGTTGATTGGCTCATACTTCTTAATTACCATCAAGACTACCTTAATACTATTTTTTTGGTGTAATTATTACTCTGAAGTACCCTTTTTAATTATTTATTTATGTATACAATATTTTTATAAGCATTTAATGCGGCAGCATTTGTAATGTTTACATCGATTTTTACATTTCTGATAGATTTATTATGTGTTATGTACTGGAATTCAAAAGCATTTATAGTAAACATTCCTATTAATAGCTGCTTTTATTTATTATTTATGCTTTTCTTGTCTAATGAAGCTTTCTTCTGCCTCATAGTGTGTACATTATAAATTTTAAAAAAGATTATAGTTCGCACATTCTTCCATTCATTGATTCCCCCATATATTTAATACAGCGAATTACTTGTGTTCATTTATTTATTTTAAAATGTTTTGACTGATAAAACTCATTAAATCCGGTCATTCTAATTAAAGGATTTTCCTTTGCTATAATTTTAGTGTTTCCGAGTATTTTAGAAATGTCCCATTTGCCATACTGAAAATAGTCAACATATAATCTTTTTTAATTTTCAACATCAATGATTCAAAAGTCAAAACCACAGCTTCACGATTTGATTGTTTGAACGGAAATTGCGGTCACTATGTAGACGTTGAAGCAGAAAAAAATTTGTTGATGTCAACAAATCTTACTTAAGGCGAGATCCTTTTTCTAAATCATTATCTCTAGTCACTTTGTTAAATTTTAATGATTATTTTTAGATTCTTAAATTCATGTAATCATGTACCGTTAACGTAACTGTAAGAATGCGGTAAAAATATACAGATATATTTCATTTGAAATAATTATATAATATTGATTTTTTGATTATTTTTAGTAAAAAAGTAATTTGAAATTAAAAAGGAATACAAAGTAAAGAGGTAGAATTTTAAAAAATATTTATTTGCATATAGCTAGATTTTGAACTTAAAACTGATACGTACATTTATCGAATCATAATACAGGGTTGGACTTTTTCCAGAAGGAGGGCCTGATTAAAGCAGGGGCAGACCCCCCCCCCCTACGATTTTACGTGCTCCAAATTTGATATGGATTTTTTTTAAAGCTTATATTTTAAATGTGTTTCAACATTGTATTGATGATAATCAGCATTTTGAACGTTAAAAGTAGAATTAGATTAAAAACTAAATAAAAAAATAAATACAGTAAAAACTCTCAATCGCGGCCACTTCGCGAATTGAACGCGTTTTGGAACGTTGAATTTGCCTGCTATTCGATTGTGTTCGATTTTATGAGGTAAAAAAAATGTATTTATCTTGAAAAAGGTCAGTGTTCGCTGAAGAAAATTGTCCTATGAAAGTTTTGTTGTAAAATCTCCATAAAGGACACTCCTACATAGAGGACACAACTATTTAAGAAGCACATTTTTTATTAACAACATGCACATATTTTATATTTTTTTACCTCAGAAAAACATACACCTCCGAACAAATTCCACGGTTCTAAGGTGCCTACTATTGAGAGGTTTTACTGTATTGCGACAAATATTTTATTTTTTAATCTTATTCTACTCTATAAATTCAAAATATTGATTATAATCAGTACAATGTCGAAAAAGATTTCAATTATCAGCTTTATGAAAATTGCATACCATATTTTGGAGCCCCTAAATCAGGCTGTGTGGGGAGGGGGGGGGGAGAGAGCGGGCAGAATAATGGCCATATATTTTTCCAGGATCAACGTGGTCAAACATGGCTACGTATAATGCTTTAAAAAAATGGCTGCGATTCAGACGTTTGAAGTGTCTAAAATTAAGACGCAAAAAGTGTCTGAAAATTGAACACTCCGTTTCAGACACTTAAGTGTCTGAATTTAATACATTTCGATTTACAGTGCGGCCTATTATGTTCTCCACATGTTTAAATAATTTCTGGTTCCTTCATGAAATGAATTCTCCTCACGCCTGTTTTCTCTATGTCCATCCCGATTGAAAGTGGGAGAAATATTACCGCGATTGGCTCTACTTTCAAATCTATCACCTCTTCTGTCAAATTTATCTTCATATGCTCTATAAATCAAAACTATTAAAATGGCCTAATGACTATTCATGTTGCTTACGACTACTATTACTCCAGAGGTATAGATTTCTACACGAACCCTTAAAATGTTTCCGTATTCTTTCTATTTGTTGTACATCTTCTGAATAGCTTCTGGAATAACAAGGTCTTATTTCCTTCTTATAATTATAACTGCGATTATTTTTAATTTCCGAGAAATACCTTTTTATTTACATTTCATTTTTAATATTAATTTCTTCGCTTCTGTTTAATCGTTTATGAAAATTTTCAAATTTCATCATTTCTTTTTTATCTTCTTTTTTACCCTCCCCTCTTTCCAATCGAATTAACATATTATGAACCAGAAGTTTTACTAAAATAATAAAAACAAGACATGTTTTACAATTTTTCTGTGTTTAAATTTAAAGACTGCGTGCAAAATAAAAACTAGTTTGTGAGTATTAATAAGTAATTCCTTAGAACGTAGTAAAACTCTTTCATCTTAATCCTCACTGTAAAAAAAACGGACTAAAAAATGGAAATACTACTGGCAATCTAGACGCCAGTACTATTTCCGTTTTTTTAACGGGAATTTTTACCCATAAATTACAGAAAAATTTCCGTTTTTAATCAGAAAAACGGAAAATTTTCTGTAATTTATGGGAAATAGTACTGGTGTCTAGATTGCCAGTAGAATTTCCGTTTATAGTCCTCCTTTTTTTTTTTTTTTTTTTTTTTTTTTTTTTACAGTGAGATATAAATGTGTCTTTTGAGTTTAATTATCTGTTTTCTTTTCAGAATCTTAACTATAAGATCTTTACAAATCTTCGAGAATGATCTTCACATCAATCTAACATGAAAATGTCTTCACATGAACCTTTTGTGTCCAAAAAGTGTCACAGAGTGCATGTTGAGTTGTTTTAACATCACAAATCCTCAGTGACAATTATCCGGATATATTTTCTGCATAAAACTGCTTTTAAGCGCTTGAGCTCTGTGTGTTGTTTCTTACTTAACCAGTTATTCATAATTACGTGTCTAGAATCTGAGTTATATCTTAAAATATCAATATACAGGGTGTCCATAATTAAACGACCCTACTTTAACCTATTTGCGCCTCGCGTCCTAATTTTGGACGCTTTAAAAAAATTCCCATTACAAATTGAATTATGATATCCTTTCAAAATTTAGTAAAATATATCGTCAGTATTTGTTTTCAATATTTATCCATAAATTGCAGTGCATTTTTAAGAATAAAAAGGTGAAATAAATGTTTGTTGTAGCGCAAAGTTGGATTTTCTTGAAATAAAATGGCTTGAAATAAAATAAAAGATATTTCTTTTATTTTTTTATCAATCATTTTATAAGTGGTATTATTTATAAGATGAAACATTATTTTAGAATACGTATTTTTGCATTTTTTCAGCTTTCTATTTTTTTTTTTCTCGATATTGAACTTTTATATATCGTCCTAATTTTGGGACGCTAGGCACGAATGGGCAGGGGTTTTCTCCGTTACTGTCTATGCATTAAATGTATGTTTTATGCCATTTATTCTGTTACGAAATAGTTACATACCACTCGGATAATTATTTGGTTATAAAATTATTATTCGGATTATTTTTTGGCTATTCTTTGTTATTACTATAGGGGGAACAGGGGATGGGCTCTGTTCAAGAACAAGACACCCACCCCTTCCTATCCTTAGCTAATGGCTTAGTAAAAATTTATAACATGCCGTTATGTTTTGTACTTAGTTTAGTATTGGACATCCTGAGGTTACTAAAATATATACATTAGAACCTCAATTATCCGAAGTAATTGGGTCCGAACCGACAGCGAATAATCAAATTTTCAGATAATCGAGAATTTATCAATAATCATCTAGTTTAATATGCAACATCGTTATCGAACTGCTATTAGGGCTATTTAAACTGCTTAATAAACATCTAAATTTAAATTATACATGAAAATAATTGTATTTGTTTAGAACAGGGACGTGTACATCTTCACGGGATCCGATCTTGTGGGAGCTCATGCTAATTTCAATGTAATTTGAAGAAAGGGAAACCAAAATGCTTATCTTTACTCGTGGTTTGGAAGGGAACACTTTCATACACAAGGAATGCAAAAGAAAAAAAAAGTTGGAAAAAATTCAGGATATCGACATCGGTTTACAGAGAGTCCCAGTTACACGAGGGTCGTATAATCGAAGTTCTACTGTACCATATATACTCGTGTGTAAAAGGAAGAATTTTTGACAATTTTCTGCAAGTATATTGGGGGGTAAACTTATACGCGAGTCAATTACATAAGCCAAAAAAAAAAAAAAAGAAAAACTTCGAATACTGCAAAAGTCTGATTTTTAATCTATATAAATAATAAAATAATATATAAAATGTACAAATAATAATAATTTATTATAAAAAAAAATTTCAATAATTTGTTTTTATTTACTTACTAATTTTTCGCATTAGTAAGTGAAATCTTTGATTTGATTTTGTGCGAAATTGAAGTAAAAAGTTAGGGGGTCGAAATACGCGAGTTTTTACATTCAAAAGTTAATGGGTCGGCGTATATGCGAGTATATACGGTATATATACTCTATTAGTAATTATTGATTATTATAAACTTTTACTATGCCAATGGGTAATTGTGAGGAGGAAGGGGGTCTTGTTCCTGAGCCGACCCCACCCCTCCCCCACCCCTTATAGTAATAATAAAGAAAATTTTATAGTCATATAATAACCCGAATGATATATAACCTTTTTGAAACATATTAAATTGCATAAAACATAGATATAATACTTAGACAGTAACGGAGAAAACCCCTACTCTTTCGTGCCTAGTGTCGCAAAATGGGACGTTTAGATTTTTATATGTTAAATAAATATTTTTTCAAAGAGAATTTTTTAATTATTTTTTGCGTTCATTTTACACCACTTACTATAATTAAGCACAATATTGAGTTGAAAAAAAAATTCAGGCACTAATGGGTTAAAGTTGTCTACAGACGAAACTATTTGTCAGAAAGTTGTGAAATTTTGTGACGGATATAATAAAGAAATGGAAATTTGAGTGAAAAAAAAAATTAAGTTCAAAATTTCGCCACCAGAGGGCGTTTTTTTAAATGAATTACACATTTTTTTTAGTTTTTACGTTTTTTTTTCCTCAGATTAAATAAGACAAATATACAGACTGCTCCCTGAAAAAAGTAAAGCGTAAAAACTTTTAAAAATTATTGGTGTTCGAATTGAACGGACTGTACAAGTCTGAAAAAAAAATTCTCCTACGACAGTAGTAATTTTTTTTTCAGATCTGAGACAATATTCAGTGGGCGGTGGCTAAATTGTTAAAAATTGCGTAATTTATTAAAAACGCCCTCTGGTGGCAAAAAATTAAACTAAATATTTTTTTTCGCTCAAACAAATTCCCATTTCTTTATTATGTCCTTTACAAAATTTCACAACTTTCTGACCAATAGTTTCGTATCTAGACACTTTTAAATTAGGGTCGTTTAATTATGGACAACCTGTACTTGTTATTTTTAATCAGATAGGTTAAATTAGATTTGCTTCCGTTTTAACAAGGTTTTTATAAAATTTAGTATATCTAGCATTATATATTTATATTATAAAAAGGCGTAATCGAAAAAAAAAGTTACTTTAAAATTTTTTATTAAGATCTGAGGGTCTAAAGTAAACAACTATCGATACTTTTATGTATTTCGTTGGACGCTCTCCGACCGAGTGATCTCATGGTCGTCATAACGTTGACGTGACACCATGGACTTGCCTTGTATTTTCTTGGCCACGGTCGGCTCTCAATGTCAGTGCTACAGGTACTCTATCGATTGACACTGAGTATAAAGTTACTGTACCGATTGCCACTGAGTATAAAGGCACTCTATCGATTGCCACTGAGTACAAAAGTAATGCTTGCAGAGGACTATCAAGCGTAATTTCGATGTCGTACGATAGCAACACAAATTTTCAAACTGTGGGATACGGAGAGTTTTGAAGATGCAAATTCTTGTTATGCTGTGTAGTTTCGGTGGCAGAATTCAAATTTGAATAATTACTGTCTGTTTACTTTAAAGATTATATGCTGTGTATAAAAAAAAATATGTGAATTGTTAGTATAAAAAAAATAGTGGCAGACGAGTGTTACATTCACGAACTATTTTGGCATGTTTTAGCTTGAACTTGAACCTAAAGCGTTCGACTTCAATGACTAATTCTTGACTTCAATGACTCTTCCAATTAAGCTATCTAAACAACATCCCAACAAACGCAATAATCGCTCAGAACAATAATTTGGTAATTTAACCACCGTGTACATTTTACGGTGCATCAGTGCTGCGTTATTTAGTGTTTTAATGCATTAGTGTAGTCTTAGGAATCGTTGACTGGGTATAACTGCCTTGTGTGTGGAACGAACTTGATTAGAGCTTCGGTGTTTGTCGTATTATGAAAGGTTCCCACTTCGAACATTTGTAACTGAATGTGTAATAGTATTAATGTGTAATAGTTTTGAAAATATTAATTTTAAAAATCCGGCCATTCATTTATGCAAAATCTGTATATTAAAAAAATTAAATATTGTTAAAGAAATTAGGTAGTTCTGATAGTCTTACACTCTCTCTCTTTTTCTCATTCAAAAAATTAATTCCTTTGATTGTTTCAAAATTTATACTTTCATCGTTAAAATTAACATATTGTTTGTCTATATTTATTGCTTTTTATTTTCAAATTGTTATTCTATATTTATTGCTTTCTTTTTGCAATGTCCAACTTGATTAATCGAGTATATTACATTTAACAGGTAACCTATCATATTTACGACAAAGATCATAGTAATTAAAAAAATCATTTTTATTAAAGTAATACGTTCACGCTGCAGCCGTCTGTTACACAAAACATAATGAGCCATGTTAGTGAAACTCAAGAGTGATTATTGGAAACAATTCTCAGCGTTAAATACCGTATGAAGTGATGTGGATAATAAGCAAATAATGGATTTTATAATAGTTTACATGATGCTAATTATTTCTTAGCTGAAAAGTTTATAATTTAGTATGTGATATATTTGAGATTATCCAATAAAAACAACAAACACGTCATAATTATTGATATGCTTTAATATGGCTTGGTGATACATTTCTAAGATTTAATTAAACGTATTAATCAAACAAGTAATTCTGAAATCTGGGAATATTTGGAAAGAAGTAATAGATCTAATCAACTGTTTTTGCACAACAGACGAGTTACTGTTTAAAAAATAACGCAAGGTTAAAATACAAGGTTAACCTAAATGCTTCATCGGCTTTCTAAAGACAAGTCAAGATGCGTTGATTTTATTGCACATTTGTTAAAGAAAAATATACATGCTAAGAAAAAGAGTTTGCTTGGACATGAATAACTTGAATATTAGCTGAATAACTTTTCAGTTTATCAATTGCTTTTATCTGAATAAATAAATAAATGTTTGAAGTATAAGTAAGCTTTATTTTTAAAAGCATCGCCTTTTTGTAGAAAAGTCTGGGTAAAAAAAAAAGTAGATAGTTTAAAGATAATTGTAAAAATATATCTTTATGCCTGAAAAAAAAGTCTGATTATTTAATTTTCTACATACATGTATATAATGTTTTTTGTCCTATCCTGTTAACAAAAATATTCAGCCAATAATATATTTATTAGGTCTTTTATGCTCTGTGCAATCATTATACGTTTTTGCATGTAGTGGATTCACCTGTTTTAAATGTATATTAATTTCAATATTACCCATCTTAATATATTTAATTGTTGAAATAAAATAAAACACGATCACTTGATTAAAATAGTTTAGTTTTATTGTTTAAAAAATTGGTGAAAGTCAAACGATTTCCAAAAATACATAGATAAATTTTAAACATTCAGACATTAATATTTTATTTGGAATACTTGAATTTGAACGAATAAACCTAAATGGATCCCAGTAAATTCATTTCAAGAAGCTAAATGCATCGCTTTAAAATACAGGGTTAGTCTAAAGGCTTCATCGGGTATCAAAAGAATGTTTATTTACAAGTATGCGACGTACAAACATGGGTGATACATGAAAAGATACATACTCTCTGGTACTTACTTCAAATTTTCCATGTGTGTCCCCTTTGTCAGGCGGAAAATATCCGGTTGTCCAGTTCGTCGATACGTTCAATAGCATGTTTCTGCAAATGTCCGTTACAGCAACAGTGATGCCACGAGGCAGGCTTTTAATCTTGGTGAGTGTATGTATCGTGCCATGTATCACCCGTCTTTATTAGTCGTATACCTCTCAATACACAGTATTTTGAAACCCGATGAATCATTTATGCTAAAGATTCCATTTTTATTAGAACGAGTTGGAACCCGTCGAAATTCGACGAACTAAAATGTTTAGAAAGAAACTGTTATATCAGATTTATGATAAACCTACAAAAGTAATTACAAAATAAAAAACATCTTACATTGGTTGTCTAACTCTTTAAACAAATAATATTTTTAACCTAAAATTACCAAAATACTATTTCCACAAACTTCAACTGCTTATTTTTTTTTTTTTTTTTTTTTTTTTTTTACGGAATGAAAAATCAGTAAAAAGGATTTTGCTTTATTATATCAAAAAATTTCCCCCTATAAAATCTAAACTGTACATTATTTTCACATTCTCAAGATTTACATACCCACCACTCAAGTTCACAATTTAAAAGTATTTTAATGCGCAATAGATTATTAATGAATGTATTTCCAAACTAAAAGTCACGTTTGTCCGATACAACTTAGCTTGTGAACATTCTGAGAAACTTTAAGTTCTAATCTCAGTACTCGTGAATAAAAAATTCAGAAATTTGCTTTTAGTTGTCATAGTATTTGCCATTTAATATTGGTCAAATATTTAGTTATATCAAAGAAAATGATCGTTTTGTTTTAAATATGACATCATTTTTACTCACTGAATAATTTTCCTAGCGTCCCAAACTCAGTGTCAGCGTAATGCAAAAAACATTGAAATATAACTGATTTATGAAGAAGAATGCGTGTTTCTTTTTAATGGCTGACGTCATTTTCTGTTCAAAAATTATAAAAAAAAAAGTTACTTTTATTTGTAATGTGAAAATGGCATTAATAAGGATATAATCAATAAAAATAAATAAACCATGACTATTTTCTCTTTACGTTTAATAGAAATGGTGTACTTCAGATGCCACAATTACAAAATTGGTACTAAAAACTATGAAAAAATTAATATCTCAAAAATAAACTGAGATAGAGCTTTCACACAAATTGCTTTTAAAAGTACATTTTTTTTGCCTATATTATGGTGTAAAAACTGAAACTGTGCGATGCTTAGAAATTTTAAACTTTTGCAGTAGCGAAAATTGCAAAACCGAAATTTCATTTCAAATTTCAGAGTGTTGCCATTCGCAGAATGACGTATGCGTTACGCACAGGTATGTTTGTCCTTTATAATATAGATAGATTGTAAATTAAGCTCAAGCAGATGCGTCGCTAGGGTAGGGGGAGACTCCGACTCCAATATATGTGAACTTGGGAAATTTGACTTCAGAGTTGGGAAATTCTAAATTTTTGAAACACTTTTTCCCTTTTTTTAATTAAAACGTTAAAAAAAAAAAAAAAAATTATTGTTTTGGTGACTACCTTTCTGAGTTCTGTAACTGTAAACTAGTTAAATTTTCAAAAGAAAAGCAAAAAGCATTTCTTCCAAAAATTTGTTTTTCTCAAAAATCTCAAAATATCGTGAAGTTATTTTCATATGAAGTACGATTATGACTCATACACAATAGAAGACAAAAACTTTAAACGAACTAATTATAATTTTAATGTTTTTAGTTTTAGTATTTTTCTTTGGAAAGAATTTTTTGTTTTAAGGTATAAGTATCATTATCACTAAACACGCATTGCACATATCATTTTATTTGAAAAATAGAGGAATTTGTTTCAAATTGGGAAATGTTTGAATTATAAGTTGGAAATTTTTTTAATTCTCCCCCCCCCCCCCGAAAAAAGATTTGTAGCTACGCCACTGA
Source organism: Maratus speciosus (assembly GCA_963932465.1). NCBI lineage: Eukaryota > Metazoa > Arthropoda > Arachnida > Araneae > Salticidae > Maratus > Maratus speciosus. The sequence continues at coordinate 437,163,255 of OZ010800.1, forward strand.
GCTAAAGATAAGCTAACCTGTACTGCGCTTTTACGTTTCCGAGACCCTTCACCACTTTATAAATATCTGTATTAATCTCCTATTCTACCTTTCCAATAAATGTTTGTTTTGTCTGATACGTTACCAGGAAAGAGTAAGTATAAAATCGAAAATAGTTTTAATTTTAAATACACTCTTTTTTAAGTATTCAATGTTTATCCTTAAAAGGATGTCAAATTTCATAGCTGCAAATCATAATTTTTCCGAAAAATTCCGCTACAAAACGTTAATTTGCATGGGCACTAAACGCGATTAATGAAAATTCACATTTTTTTAAAGCATAGTAGAAAACGCGAACTACCGAATTTATTTAAATATATATAATTTTTGCTCTGTTTCCCATTTTAGCTGTGGCAAAAAGATATTTAAAATTATATTTTTGAAATTTTCTTATTCATTTCTCAACGTAAAATCATAATTTAATTAAAGGAATAAACTATTAATTGATTAACCCTTTATCTACTGACGGTATATATAAGAACCACTGATTTTGAACGTTCATCCTATAGCGAATATTACTAATATTCTAATGGTACTTTTCAAAAACACTCTTTTATCCTCACTTTTTCATGATACATGGCTGCAGTAGTTCTAGTTCGTTATTTTAGCGAGGACGGAGGCTATCTTTGAAACAGTAGATGTGTTTTGCGCCGACATTTTGTACAGATCGTCACGCTTGACTTTTTATTGCTGCAAGTATAGTAAAGGGTATAAGATAAGTGTTGGATTTTTTAAAATTTCTCATTATGATCTTAGAATACAATTTGACTTGTCATTTAAGTAAGCGGTGTATGTATTTGATTTAACAGTTGAAGTACTCGACGGTACTTATAAGTACCGCCAGTACACTGAGTGTTGGTGAAAAACTTCTTGTTTACTTTTCGTCTGTGTAGTTATCCATCGTTTTTACCTGCTTTATAATATTATAATTAAATTGTAGTGAAGTATTTTTTTTTATATTTCGTTTCTGTTTTATTATTATTTGTTATAATAAATCGAAAAAGTTGTGATATCGGCTCATTTTTGCTATGCTTGAAATGGCATATGTAAATTCATATGTTGCATATGTGGAGATGCGAGAAAACATGTTTTCCTTGGAATATAGGTGTCACATAACTAATGCAGGCTAAAGAAATAACATAGGAAAAAAAAACTAAACTAGAGAAAAATAGGCATAACTAATGCTAAAGGACTGCTAGGAAAATCGAAACCTAAAACACATTTTTTTTTAATGCCATCAAATTTGAATTTTTACTCATTTTTCATGCGTAAAATGAAACGTGAAAATGAACCGTAACGTATGATAACAATGAAACATAAAATGAAATGTCAATTTAATATTTTTTTATTGTTAACTTGCCAGTGTCTTCTTGTTCTTGAGCATTTTTAAGAGTTTAAATTTTATTTGAAATATCATATGAGTTTTCTGTTACGAGAATATTTTAGCCATAGTGTACTGACGGTACTTTAGAGTACCGCTTCAATCAATTACATCTAGCGAATTAAATTTCTCACGAATGGGTATTTTTTTATGTATATCGTTTAATTTTCTTTGTAGTAACTGAAAAAAGGAAACTTACACTAGATCATAATGCAATAGATAGAGGGTTAAAGATTATTTTTGAAAAAAAAACATGCCATACAATTTAATATTTCATTTTAAATTTTTCTACTTTATAATTTTTAAAATATATCGGTGATGAAGCATCACAAGCAGTTGGTCTTTTTTGGCGAGCAAGGTTTGGCATCGTTAAATCGATTGTTGTTGTCACTCGCACACAATTGTATTCATAAAAATATTTGGCGACTTATTATCTGTGTTTGGCTCATAGAAAAATGCCTTAAAATTATTTCATTATTTTATAATAGAGTTCTAAAACTGTTAAAATGTTGTATTCTAATCTTATACACACATTTGAACATTTTTTTTTTTTTTTTTTTTTTTTTTTTTTTGTTATTCTAGACTATAAGGCTGTGGATGAAAAATCAAATACAAAATTTCATCTTTACATATGAAAGCCAAATTGAGTTAAATACAGTCGTGGCCAAAAGTTTAGGACCAACGTGCAGAAACTAGCGTTTTTAGGTAGATTTCGTAAGAAATACTACCTATTGCAGTCGTTACCATGGTGCGACTTTTGAAAAATTCCTTCATAACTTTTCATTATAGGACCCCAGGAACCCAAAACCACCCCCACCTAAAAAGTTTATATATATATATATATATTTATATATATGTATGTATGTATGTACTAAATTTTGTCCGCACGATAAAAGTCGCAATTATGCACGAATCATCTTCAAACTCGCCAACAACTTTGAGATGGCTAATATCTCGGCGGGGATTGAAAATGGGCGAAATCGGCCCAAGAGGGTGGAAATGGGGAGGGTTCAAAATTTTGAATACTGTCTTAACATGATTCTGATAAAACCAGCTCTTACACAACAATGGCAGAAAAAAAATAAAAGTTTTTCGTTATAGCAGTTGCCAACAATTAAAAAAAAAAATAATAATAAAATTCTCACCACAACAATTACTTTTCTTTTGCAAAATTTTCACGTGTAAAATTATATAGTTTGACAAATTGAAAACAAATTGAATATTACGTCATAAGTTTCCTAGAGCAAGATTTCAGCATGAAAACTCAAAATAAATAGTTTGACGAATTAAAAAAATATGTATATTGCGTCATATTGGAAATATAATGGACCTCAGCAGGTGAATATGTAACGCCATGTAGTTTGAAGAAACGTATTAAAACATGATAAAAACCCGACTATGGAAATATTAACATATTTTAACACTTTAAGGTTCTCTGAATTTTTTGTAGCCATTTTTTAAACCTATTCCATATATATGTGTGTGTGTATTCGTGTATATTACAATTTTCACAAAAAGTTTAGCTCCCTACAGCTCGCTCTTTGTGAAGAAACTGGGTTTTATCTCTAATCTTGATTTAAGTTTTGTTGGAGAATTTAGTACTTAACATCGAAATCTACCTCCGCCTGTAGGCCCGAGCCGGCAGGGATTTTTTAAAATTGAAACCATTGATAAAGTTATAAATCAAATCGATTTTCGTCAGATGGCGTTATTCCGTCTGACAGTGGAGTTACTGTATTCGCTTTTCATTTGAACTTTGAGTAATAAATGTCGCAGACTCAATTTATTGTCTGGATCTTAAATTTCAGTGGTGGTCCTAAACTTATGGCCACGACTGTAAAATAGTGTGAAAAGATATTAGCAATTATTTCAGAAATTTTCACTGTTAATTGTCTAGTTATACTTGGGATAAATAAAAGTTAACCCATTTGTTCCTGAATTTTTGTTTTCTCAAATTTATTGGTAAAATCACTTTAAAATGTTGCAAAATGAACTGGAAAAATACTAAAAAAAAAAAAATTACGCTATTTTTTTTTATTTATTTATTTGATAAACTGTAAACGTAATAAATATGACAATGTGCATAGTATTTGCAATAGTATAATATGCATAATTATATGTTTTGTCTAAATTTATGTAAAATAAGCTTTTAAATTGCATTTTATGTACTATAATTAGTATGATTATGAATAACTAAAAGATTATAATTATTTCTTTAAAGAGACTAACATTATAAGTATTAATAATAATACAATAAGAATAATCGCATTTGAGGCTTAAAAACAATTTGTTTCATAATTATCTAGTAAAGGAATTACATAAATAACTGTCCTCTAAATGGCTAATAAAAAAATGTACCCATTCGTGCCTAGCGCCCCATATTTTGTACGCTACAAAAATGCATAAAAAATAGGTTTGAACATAGGATTTCACAATTTAAAAAAATACGTATTTCAAAGAAGCTAAAATTATGAATTATTTATTTGAATCCTGTATAGAAAAAACAGAAATAAACTTAATTTTTACATTTCGCCATCTTGAACAATGAAAAAATTATAAACTCTGAAAAATATGTTTATTTAAGCAAATAAATATCCATCTTATGCTGTCATCTTTCGGTAACAGACAAATACATTTATAGAAAATTATTTCATACAATTTTCATGTTATAAAGAAGAAGAAAATTATGAAAAATTCTTAAAATTTGGAGTGTCCTAAAAATGGGACGCTAGGCATAAATGGGTTAAAAGATTTAAATACAAATAAAAAAAGTTATTATTATTATTATTATTTTAAAGGACAGGGAAAGGATAGTTTATTGAATTTTACATTATAAAACAATGTACTCATTCAAGTGGGAAAATGTTATAGACGGTCGCTTTAAACCTCGTGCGAGGAATAGAAATCCGATTAAATATATACTGTACATTGGATTTTTTTAACCTAGTTGAGTGCAGTTCTTGGACACAAACTGAAAAATCGTCTTGGGATTATTTTAGCTATAGCTATAACATGTTAGGGTATTGGTGAATGACGTCAATAATCTAAAAACAGATCCACTACTGATTTAAGACATGAATTTCGTTTTACCTACAAGGTAAAACAAACCCAGGGCAAAAGTAACTACACTTTACGGTAATTAAAAAGTAAATTAAATGTTCTTTATTCCATGCAACAATACAGGAAGCGTTCATAATCAAACTGAACTGAATACATGTTTTTTTTTCTTTAAAGAAAATTTAATAGGAATTTTCGATTTAAAAACTCTAATTCGTCCGGTGCTGTAACTAACCAAGTGTTATATTGAAAATGTGAAAAAAAATGGAGCTAGTTCAAGGACCGATCTGGAGAGTCCTCAAAGTGGGGGGGGGGGGGGGCGGTTTTAGAAATTTGGAGACACTTCAATCTGATACGTGGGTTGGGGCTAATTTTTTCACTGCGGGTTGGGTCATGTTACTTCTACTTTTTGCTGCGGGTCGGGTTTGGGTCCGGTTGACTTCTACTTTTCTACTGCGGGTCGGGTTAGCTGCAACTTTTTAGCTGCGCCTTTTGGGCAGATTGACATACATTATTTCGGTATTTCGGGTTTGGGTCAGTTTCGTATTGGGATTTCACTCTTGCGAGAAGGGTTCGGGTTGACCCGATTTTTGAAAAGAAAGTCTAAGTATTTTTGACGATAAAAACTGTATACAGTAAAAGCTCCATAACGGACACTCTCAAATAATTATGTAGGAATACTTTTTAATCTTCAGGATTATGTAAAAAATACTTATTTGGCATAAGACTGCTTGTCACTTTATATATAAGAACAGTTGTAATTCAGTAAAGAATGATTTGAAACTTCTTAAAAAACATGTTAGGTAAGATTTCAGGAGATTTTTACTGGGATTCTTGATTTTACATTACAGTAGCAGCGATAGATGGCGCTGAAAATAACGGTCGTTAAACCAGGGCCGATTTCTGGCCTACTTCTTCCGGGTTACTATAGAAAGATCAGGGATTCGAGTAAAATGTGAAATGAATCACACACTAATATGTGACTTCGAGACATGATAAGATGAGTAATCCAGTTGCAATATATTTCGCATTAAAATTGAATGAAATTGGCTAAAATTGTTTTGAAAACGTCGCGCTGCATCGCGCCCTATTTACATTGCTTCGAAATATCTCTGGGTAATATATATATTATCGAAAGGGAAAAGCGTAATCTGTGATTCAATATTTTATTCAGCGATATCTGAGTTTTTCGCTGATAATGTAACAACAGAGATATTTTAATTTTAGGTAAAAATAACTTACTGTACTTGTGTAAAAATTAATAAGAAGTTGAGTAACCAATAAAAGGTGAACCCTAATTATAAAATATGAGACTGACATTCTTCCTTAACTTTCCAAATTTAGCGAATTCTAACATATCAAATAATAAAAAGAAACAAAACAGAAAATTATATAATGTGAAATATATATGCTATCATATGCTAAAACATATATTCTAAACCTATAATAAAACGAACTATGTTTTGAAACATAACTAAGTAGCAAAATAGACGATGTAGTAATAAGTATTCCTCATTATTACGTAAATCAAATAATGTAAACATTATTTCTTACTTTACGACAAAGGAAAATTCACTTTCTTTAAGTTTATAATTTATGCCTCAACGATATTACATGCTTATAAAATATTCAATATTTTCAAAAAATCTAAAATGCAAAAGAGCAATATAGTTTTTTAAGAAGAAAATATTTGATACGGTTTTACATTCCACATACAAGTTAAAGTAAAACTTTTTTTTTAATAATATAAAAGCTAGAGAAGCAAGGCAAACAAATAAAGCAATAGTTGATTCTTATTTTCTTTTATTTCAATATGAAATATATGGGAAAATATAAATCGAGATTCATAATATACATTTAGCTATCATTTAATCCTTAAATGGTGAGGTAGGTTGTTTTGCGTCCCGGAGAAATTTAAATTCTGAAATATGGCTATTTTACATTACTAGATGGACTGTAAACGTACACGTGTATGTACACTTACAGTACTTTTTACTTCCTTCTATTTGAATAGAAGAAAGTATTTTTCGATAAAATTTTTAGACTTCCGGTTTTTTACTGATTTACACGTTTTAGAGTTCAGAGATCCAAAAAGACATGTTTTTCATAGAATATGCCTGTCTGTCCGTGTGCCCATATGTCTGTCGCCATTGTACCATCAAAAGTGTACGAAGTTATGCGTATAATTGAACCAATTTGTTTTTAAAGTTTTTGGCTATGGCAAGCTAGTCCTCTATAAATTAAAAAAAAAAAATACGCCGGAAGTTGGCACTGTAATAGCGATTTTTGTGCCATTTTGAATATTGTACCATCCAAAAGTATATGAAGTTATACATAGAATTTAATCAAATTCCCCTCTGGATTTTGAAATATTCCACCAAAGAGGGACACTATAATAACGGTTTTTGTGTAATTTTCTTGATTTTTCGTACTTCTGTTGTTTTTGTTTTATTGAACACATGCATCAGACTTCTGTGCTTGACACCAGGACCCGCTTATAAGTCATCGTCGATATACATGGACGAGATAGCACAAGGAAATTTACAACACGAGAGAATTACATCCTGGGGGCTCCACAAAAGAGTGTGCAACGGAACCGGCGGGATTTCTATTGTACACTGCTAGTGAATTAACGGGAACTTCCCATCCTGATAATCCAACTATTCGCGAACAGATGATATACAACAGAATAACGAAAAACTATTGATTTTAATAAATATCAAGATCGAGGTTGCTCGTTTTTACTCCGATTAATTAACTGAAGCAGAAATTTAAGATGGAAGTTAAAGTTGATATGGTATTGAACTAATAAAAATGAAATATTGACATTTGTAACAACATTTTTAAACATTAAAATAGATGAAATAGAAGAAAGTTTTGGGAATGGCACATCCAACTAGTTGAATTGTTTTTATGCAAGTAAATATTGCAAAATTCACAGAAACATTTCTTATTATAATTCGCTAAATTTTGTGGAGTGCACAAGAAATCAAATTTTGAGGTTACATATACCCCACCTCACCACTTACGTTATAAAAAAATCAACTCTCCACTTAAGGATTAAGCCGAAAAGGTTTGAATAAATATGTATTATTTAACTTCTCTAATAAGCAATATTTATAAATTTATAAATTTACTTGCAATAGCAATATTCAACGAAAAAAAAAAGATTAAAACAATGAAATAAAATTAATGATCTCTAAAATAATACTAACAAGAAATTTCATATATATATATAAACAGATTTTATAAAGATACTAGCTGACCCGCCCGGTGTTGCACGGGTCCATGGTAATCTTTAAAAATTAACATTTAATGTATATGATTTTATATCTTTAACTCGATTTTGTCTGAAATATGTACCCACTCACTGTTGGAAAATGGGGGAGAAGCAGTTAATTGTTGAGAATTGCTATGCAAATTTTATTCAGAAATTTTTGGAAAATTGTATATGATAGTCAAGAAGAAATTAAAATTTTAAAATGCCCTCTACCGATGAAAAAATGAGTTGAGAGGAGTGAGTGCATAGAAATGTACAGGACAAAAGCTTTAAAACGATATATCACATGAAAAGTCCATTTCCAACCCCCACCCCCACACACATCCGGGGGCAATGCCCCTAATAGTCTCGGATCAGGAATAGACCCCACCAATCGAGAGCCTGTGAGTAGTTTCACCTTTAGTCAAGCTCTTGGATGATGTCGAATCTTGCTGTAACTTAACACTTAAATGCCGAGTGTTGCTTTTTTGCAACATATCCAATTTAGGCTCTAAAATACTATTAGAATAATATTGAAGCTATAATGCCAAATGTTGCCAATAAAATACATTCTGAAAATATTATTAAATCGATTTTCAACATGTAGAATGGCAACACTTGTGCTGTTTAAGAATAAAGATAGATTTTTTTTTTCAATTGTTTCTACTTGTTCTTTTTGTTTTGTTTGGAAGCTTGCGAAATACCCTATTTTGTTCTGCAGTGAGCAAGTACAATTTATTTATTATTATAGTTCCTAAAATTCTTGTGTGTTTAATATTGTAGAATTTTATCAAGGAAAATTATTTTTTCAATTAAAGACCAGTATTGCCGATTAGTAACAAACTGTTTTTTAGCCGTAAACCATACTTAAAACAAAATATGATTTTTTAAAGCATTTTTCCCATTATTTATTTTAAAAGTGAAAGCCGAAAAACATTATTACACTGATTTTTGAAAAAATCTGGCATTTAAGGGTTAATTAGGAGCGGAGTTAGAAAATTGAACTCTCGTGAGGGGGGCAAATTTGAGTGAAGGGGAAGAAAAGATCATAATATGAAAGAGTGATCCGAGGATTTTCCAATGATAAATCACATGACGGTTTCTGAAAAAGTTTGAAAATCCCCCACCCTCCCCCTATAGGTCCACTCTGGCGCTCCTTGAATTTACCCATCCCCCTCGTTGAAAATTTTATATTTAATAGATAATAATTATTGGAGGTCTCCGTCAGAAAACAACATATAAAGGATACTCATTGTAGAAAACGCTACGGTTTTAAGGACAATTATCGTCTCCTTCTCTGCCCAAACTCAAAATTTAACTTTCCCACCGTGTTATGAAGTATCTCATTCACGTAAATTAAGTTTTAATTGTATTCGTTCTTCGTGCTAATGGCAATTTACATATGCATAGTCGCCCAAGAATGGAATGTGTTTCTTGAACTTTAATTTCTATGAAGTAAATAATTTCTATTCTTGAGCGATAAAGTGTCCATTCATGTGCGATTCTTCTGAAACTCATAATAATGCACACCATATTAAACATTTCATGCACTCAGTTCTTATCCTTTAGTTAATCTTCTCTCATCCTAATGAAAACATATGTTACACTTTATTGAATGTTTAGTACTTCTTAGTTATCCCGTCGACCAAATTACTGTCACAAAATTGTAAGATTAATTGCCAATAACTGTTGCCATTAATTAATTAATTGTAAGAATAAATGCCAATAATGGCCAATAAAACCATTAATTCGACGTTTTATTTATATTTTTATTAATGTTTTACCAATTTTATTTGTTCATTCGTTATTAAAATAAAAAAATATGTCAATGTGTATAATTTGGCGATTTATATAATTTGGCAAAATTAGTCGACGGGATAAGTAAGAAGTACTGAATGTTTTGATGTTGAAAGGCCAGTGTAAAGGTTAGGTGTAATTTAATTAAACAAAAATTTTGAGTGTTTATTGTTATTTATAATCTTTCTTCTTGTTAATGTTGTTGACAACATTTTTAGACACCCAAGAACAGTGAACTCATAACATGCGATAAATTGTAATGTAATCATAACATGCAAAATCGCGTGAGCGAAGTATAAAATGTAGTATGTTTTAATTAAGAATTGTTATTGAAAATAGTTTGTTTCATATACAAATTTCCATATATTTTCTGAGTTTGGTAAGAAATCCTAATGAAAACATTTATCTTGCACTTTACTGATTGTTTTCATAGCATATCAGTTCAAAGCTTAGGCCTAATTCAGTGAAGCGAAAATTTTGAGTATTTATTGTTATTTACAATTGTTCTTCCTTTTAATATTTTTTATTACATTTTTAGTTCCTAGAAAGGTTAACTCATACGATAAATTGTAGAACTGTCCATTTTATTAAAAAAAATGTTTAATCGGGCAAGAATAGAAAGAAATACTTTAATTATTATTTACAGAATGTTTTCACTTCATATGAAATCCTCCATTTTTGGGCGTCTAAAAACGTCTACAATTTCTCGCATGTTACATATCATGACTTTGATAAGGAATGAAAAAAATTCAGTAAAGTGCAATATATGTTTTCATACGTATTTCTTATGAAACTCATAACATATCGGGAAGTGGCGAAAAAAGATTAACAAAAGAAAAACCCAAATAACATCATTTATTTCCCCTGAAGTCAAAAATAGCTTTTTTCCAATTCTTGGACAATGACAGCATACAGTCAAGGATCGATAATCCGCTCACCCATTATCTGCAATTTTCTGTAATCTGCGGTGCTTAGCAAAAGTAAATATCGTGAATTTTGCAAATCTGTCACTGAAAAATATTGTAAACTTCGACGAAAGATCATGGAAAAAATTGCTAATTTCGTGAAACGATAGCTGAAATGTCGCAAAAACACATAGCAAATTTTGTTAGAAAAATGTCACAAATTTTGCCAATATGTTGTTGAAAAATATCATGAGCTACGAAAATTGATGGCGGAAAAAAGATGAATTTCAGTAATCACTCTAGGAAAAATATTGCAAATTTTGACAACAGATCGCCGTAATACATATTGAATTATCTCAAACGATCACTGAAGCACATGCAGACTTTTGGCAATTTGATGGTGAAAAATATCGTGAACTTCAACAAATGGCAGAGTAAAAAAATCACAAATTTTGTCCTAGATCGTTTGAAAAAAAACTAATTTAGTCAAACGATCTTTGAAAAAAAAAAAAAAAAAAAAGCACCAATTTTGTGAAACGATCGATGAAAAAAAAAATAAATAAATAAAAAAAAAACGGTGAATTTCAGTAAACAATCGATGAAAAATATTGCACATTTCATCAAACGATCGCGGAAATGCATAACAAATTTTGTCAAAAGAGCGCAGAAGCACATGCCGAATCTAGCTAATCTGTTGCTGAAAAATATTGGGAACTTTGACAAATGGTCACAGAAAAAAAATTCAAATTCGTCACAGTTCGTTGAAAAAAAAATTGCAAATTTCGTCAAACGATCTTAGAAAAAAAATCATGATTTTCGTGAAACGATCGCAGAAAAAAAAGTGAATTTCAGTAAACAATCGAAGAAAAATATCGCAAATTCCATCAAAAGATCGCAGAAAAGCATAGCAAATTTTGCCAAAAGTGTGCAGGAGCATATGCCGAATTTGCCAATCTGTTGTTGAGATATATCAAGGACTACGACAAATGGTCGTGGAAAAATAATCACAAATTTCAGCACAGATTGTTGAAAAAAACCGTGGAAAAAAAAAAAAACTTGAATCTCATCAATCGGTCTTGGGGGGAAAAAAAAGCATGATTTTTGTGAAACGATCGCAGAAAAAAAAAAAAAAAAAAAAAAAAAAAAAAAAAACGCGAATTTCAGTAAGAAATCTAAGAAAAATATTTCAAATTCCACCAAAAGATCACGGAAATGCATAGCAAAGTTTGTCGAAAGACTGCCGATGCAAATGCTGAATTTTGGCAATCTGTTGCTGAAAAATATCGGGAACTTTGACAAATGGTCGCGAAATTTTTTTTTGCTTCATTGGATTACACCTAAACTTTAAACTGATATGCATGGCACCACAGTTGCAGAAAATTCTCAAACTGTCTGCTACAGATACTTCAGGGGCAGAAAATAATCTGGTAATAAAATATTTTACAATTGAAGCATTAATTAATCAAACGACCACTTACCTGCAATGTCTTTATGCATTTTATTAATAATAATCTTAGTTTTGTATTAAGTAATAAAGAGCTAAATATAATTACAAAGCGAAATAAAGATTTGATGGAAAAATAATCTGCAAAAGAGAAAAGAAAATCTGCGATGCCAGTCTCCCATCTTGAATTTTCTGCTACTGGCCTGGCACTATGAAAACATTCAGTAATTTGCAAGATATGTTTTCATTACGATTTTTTATCAAACTCATAATATACGGGAAAGTGCAGAGAAAAGATTAACAAATGAAAAAGAACTGAAATGAAAAATCCTGAGTGCGTGAAGTAGTTCTGATATGAATTTTGTGATATGAGTTTTATAAGAATCGCAACTGAATGAACTCTTAATTGACCAAGAACAGAAATTATTTACTGAATGTTTTCATTTCATAGAAAGTAAAGTTTTAAAAACACATTCAATTCTTGGGCGACTAAAAACGTTCTTAAATGAAACAAACAGAGTTCAATAACAAATCTTAATGAAAACATACATCTTGCACTTTACTATAAAATGTACAGTTCTACAATTTATCGCATGCTGTAAAATATGTTTTTCTTGGTATTTCTTATGAAACTCATAATATATGGGGGGTGACGGAAAAAGATTAAGAAAAGAAAAACCCAAATAACCTCATTCATTTCCCCTGAAGTCAAAGATTCTTTGTCCCCCCCCCCCCATTCATGGGCGATGAAAACATACAACTTTATCAGACTTCGCATCTGTTCTTGGGCAAAGATGTATATTGTCATGTAACCATTTAAATTTGTAAACATGAAGCCAATAAAATCACCATTTTTTGACAAATTATTAGTTTCATAAAAATTGCCCAAGAAGGGACATGCAATCAGGTATAAAATGCACGTTGTCATCGCCCAATAATGGAGACACTAATAAATCAAAACATAGAACATTTGCATATGAAGCAAACCGAGTTCAATAAGAATTTTAAAAATGCAGAATCAAAATTAAAAGTTATATTTCTGTTTATTTAAATCAAAAAAAGATTGAAATTCTACATCTGATATTTTGAGAGGATTTCACCCAAGAACGGAAATTATTTACTTCATAGAAAGTAAAGAAAATATTCAATTCTCGGACGAATACGCGTATGTAAATAGCCATTAACACGAAGAACGAATACAATTGAAAATGTAACTTACGGGAATTGTAAAATTGTGAATTTGCAAAAAAAAAAACGTGAAATAAAATAAACAAACAATTTAATTTCTCGCCTCACTAGCTCTAAGCCCGGAAGTACTAAAGAACGTTGATCAATTTCTTTGGGAAATGCGGTCGCTGTATCTCATATTTAACGCCTGCTCTCATTGGCTGACTGGTTCATTGCAGCGGATTGGCGGAGAGCTGTAAATAGCCTCTAACCCATAGAGTTTTAATTAAAAAAAAATCTAAATTGAAATTTAAAATCCGGCGACGGAGTGCACTTTCCGGTGATATCATCTACACATGAAAAAAATTTCAGAGGCCTAGGTGTTATAATTTCCGCGCTTTGCTCGGTCAGGCAGGCAGGCTGGCAGACATCTCTTATTTTATAAATATAGATAATTTAGTAGTAATGGTGCCGTAGTGTTATTTATTTATTTCTTTTTTTACAAAATAATATTCATACAGTAACTGTTTACTGATTTGTATCTTTTTCAGTAGTGCTCTTACAGATTTAAGTTCTCATAGAGGAAGTCTTATATAGTTTCTGACAAATTTTCATTAAGGGATCACAAATTATATTATAAATTAACATGATCAAGTTAATATACATCTAATTGAAAATGTGTTCAATCCCGTACTCAAGTTCGGAATATCAGGCTGTGTCAACACCCTACAGACTTAGATATTTTCGGTATTGTAGCCGCCAGAATCACCTTACGCGCCAGAATTCCCAAATTAATTCCCTCTTTTAGGCATTAAGAGAAGATCTGCACTATTACTCAGCTCAACAGGTTAAACATTACGTAAAAGAAATGAAATAAACTGTGGGTAAATAACTATAATATTATGCACATATACACTATATGGCCAAAAGTGAACGGCCACTTGCGATTTTAGCCGTTTTGTAAAATATCTAGAAAACTACATGAGGAATTATTCTGAAACTCTAGGTGTGTAAACAAAAGAGTAAAGGTGATACAATTCCGTGAGGAGTTTTTCCTAAAACCCTACAGTGGACTGTCAACAAATAGAAAAAAAGAGGAATATCTTTTGGATCACCCAGTAAAACCTAGTATAGCAAAAGCGTGCAAACTGTAAATTATGATTAAAGTACTTATTGTAATAAACTGTGTTCATTTTTATGAGGATAGCATGTATACTCGTAGAGAAGTTAAAGATTTTATAAAAAGAATCCCAAATTTTGCCAAGTTTTTTCCTTATAATTTGTATAGTTCATAATATATAAAAAAAGTTCTTTTCAGAAAAAATGACAAACAATATTGTCCACAATACCCTGCAATCAGAATTAAAAAATAATAAAAATTGTATGAAAAATGAGTATGTTTACTAAATAATGATTCCTTGCGCATGCCCGAATCTAATCAAAATAAAATTTGCATAATGTGTTAGCTAAATGTATAGAGCAACTTTTGTGAAAGTCTCAAAAACATAGTTTGAAAAGTCTGAAAATTATCGTTGATAGAATAAGCTCCAAATCCGTTATTCCCAAAGGGAAGCAAATCGATGCGGGATTGTATCCAAACACAGTGTGCGTGCAATATTGTGTATGATATATTGGCACTAATCAACAGATATATGGATACAGCCCCTCATCTATTTGCTTCATTTTGGGAACAATGGATTTTGAGCTTATTCTATCAACGATAATTTTCAGAATTTTAAAGCTATGTATTTGAGACTTTTACAAAAGTTGCTCTATACATTTAGCTAACACATTATGCACACTGTATTTTGATTGCGTTTAGGCATGCGTAGTGAAACATTATTTAGTAAAAGTGCTCATTTTTCATACAATTTTTATTATTTTTTAATTTTGATTGCAGAGTATTGTGGACAATATTGTTTGTCGCATTTTCTGAAAATAACTTTTTTTTTTATTAAGAACTCTGCAAATTATAATTAAAAAAAAACTTGGCAAAATTTGACACTGTTATTATGAAAACCTGCATTTCTCTTCTAGTATACATGCTACCCTCATACAATTTAACACAAATTATTACAATAAGCCACTTAATCATAATCTACAGTTTGAACGCTTATGCTACATTAGTTTTTACAGGGTTAACCAAAAGCTATTCGTTCTTTTTCAATATGTTGACGGTCTCCTATGGGGTTTCGGGAAAAAAATCTTCGGGGAAATACATAGCCTGTACTGTTACTATACTGTTTATACTGGAATACTATACTGTTTGTACACCTGGACTTTCAAGATAATTCCTCATGTATTTTCTAGATATTTAACAAAGTGTCTAAAATCACGAGTGGCCGGTCACCTTTGGCCATATAGAGTACAACTATATAATACTATATAATGCTATATATGTAATGTATCACACGTTCGAGACTAGTAAAGAGTAGTCGCGGGCCGTTCACTTACCGACATCCGACTTTAACATGCAAGTACATCTTGGGGTTGAAAGAACTGGTAAATAATAATTTGACTCAGGAACCTTTTGATGGATCGAACTCATTTATTTCGTACTCCATCGTACAGTCCGATTCGCGAGTCTGGTAGGAGGTCCTCGAGCCCGTTACGTTGAGGATTTTAGGAGCTACATCGACATAGCTTTTGCAGGCATCTCAAAATTGCAAGTTCCCCCTTTTTTGGCGCTGGTTTTAGCTAATATCTTGGAGTTTATCATATTTTCCTGCAGAGGGCATAGTTGTAAATTTTGGAGGAACATTTGTTTAATTGGTTGATTAGCTTTTGATTGATTGTCCAGGCTCAGATGCCAGACCTGGGCTTGGCCGGCCCGGGAATCAGCTAACCACAACTGAATGAGAATATTCCGAACGTCAGCATTTTTACTCTTAAAGATCGTCCGAAAATGATATCTGGAAGTAATAAGATGTATTGCTGGGAAACAAAGTTATAAGGGGTAAAACTGGTTTTAGAAGGAGATTTAAAGTTAGAAGAAAGAAACTTAGGATTTTAATTTAACTTTTCGAAATTTTATTTCAAATTTTAAAAGGGTTTTTATCCTTTCATATCCCCCCCCCCCTTCAAGAAGAGGTCCACCCAGATTCGTCTGCAAATCTAAGGGGGGGGGGGGGGCTCACCCAGGAAAATGTTGAATACGAAATCAGATAAAAAAGAATTTAATTGTGCAACGCTACAGATTAAGGTTAATGTTAAAGTTAAATCTAATGTAAAATAATTTAAAGTAAATATAATGGTAAAGTTAAGTTTGCTACGATGTGAGGGCTGAATTTTGCTGCTGGAAAACGTATTTAAAATTTAAATTTTGAGTTGTAAAGTTTAAGGGGAAAAAATTAAAGATTTTAATTGTTTATTCTAAAATATCTAAGTTTGGGATAAGGCTCTAGGTACAACCTGACCGAAATTTACATAATACTTGAAAAATTTAATGACATAAAATATAAGAATACCATAAAATATAAAGAAAAGCTGAAAAAAATAAACAACAATAATAATACTTGATATACTATATGGGAAAATACAGTAATAAAATAATAAATTTTAATGTAGTAACCATAATTTTCTTGTGTGGAAGTCCTCTGGTCAGTAAGTTTGTGCTTTTTTATTTAAAGTCTTTGAGCACAATTTTTTCCATTTTGATGTAAAATTAAACTATGTAAAAATAATTTTATAAGCAAATATGATATTGGAAATTGTACATAAACGTAGGAAAAATTCTTTACCATAATTACAGATCAAACACAATATAATAGAAATATTAGAAAACTTGAAAAAATTGAATTTCCTCATCTCTTTTCAAAATACGTAACTAGTATTCCAAAGAAAAATAATGTACAGCAAAATATAAACATCTTCAACTCAGAGAAATACTTACAAATGTGAACCTATGAAAAAGTTGAATATTTCTTTATTTTTTTATTTCAAAATGTGAAAATATTAAAAATATATTGAAATAAAAATATTGAAATAAGTATGAAAATAAAGGAAAATACTATATTAAAGTCTATGTACATGGAAGACTACTTGCAAGGTAAGTAGTATTTATCCTAAACCGTTGAAGGTTTTAGCAATCCTAAACGGGAGATTTTAGCAAAAATTAAAAAATAAAATAAAATGAGCATGATGTTTATTTTTTGTGTGAAGCTGCAGATGTTATTCACCGGTAAGCAAAGGTATTTACTATTTTGCAAACTGTGGTATTTATGTTCCTCAGTGGCATTAATAAATCCAATTCACAATTTAATAAACTACATCTACAGCTTACTGTTATCTCATAAAAAATTTCCTATTTTAAACAAGTAAAAAAGATCAAAGAAAATGTTCCCTAAAAATTAAGGCCAGAACGCTCTGAGTTTTCCTTGCTAGTTTTTAAGCAAATAGTAAAAATCTTTTAATGTTAAGTGTTTTACTACTGACAAAGGAAAAAAATACTAAAACCGAAAAAATTAAATAGATAAAACAAACAAAAAAAAAATAAAATAATAGACCCTGGTTCAAACAAATAGGATTATTACACAGCTTTTTAAGCACATGGCAACCCGTTGACAAAATTTTTTAATAGTCTTGTATGTTGTTGATTGTCTGAACCCCTATTCTATCAACAGTTGCCACATTTGCTCAGATTGCACAAGTCACTGAATCCTGTTTGTCTGTAGAGGGGTGTTTTCGATTGGAGTTAAAACAAATTTTTGTTTAAAGACTTAATGGGGTGAAACAATGGTCATCTTTAAAAATTGCATGTGTGCGGGATTTAGACTCTCTTGGATTTACCACGGTTAAAGTGGGGTTACCACGGTCATGCCTAAGCCAATGATTGAATTATTGAAAATATTTTTAACATGGTGGGGGCGGGACCTTCACCTGTTTTCTAAAAGTGGCAGGGGTTAAATACCTGCTCATATTTTGTTTTTAGGAAATGGTAAGGACGGGACCTTCCATTTTGTCTCTTCAAAGTGGTTGGGGGAACCAACTCACTGGACTCTTTAATATGAAATGGGATTTATTAAAAAAAAAATACTGGATAAAAATACTAAAAATTAAAAACTAAAATACTAAAATATAACGTAAGGTAAAATATGACATTCAGCTATACACAAAAATATATAAATGAATAATGATTTGTATAAAATTCTATATATAAATTGAAATACTTGAAAAACGTTCTCATTAAAATAAAAACTGTCTACACAAAAATGATTCAAATATGGATTAATATAGCACGCAACCTGGCATAAATAACTATTTACAAACATTTAGAAATTTCAGTGTGCTCATCTGTATTTAAAAAAAGAATTAATGGGATAGGTTACTAAACTTACACAAATACTCATTTGAACAGGATTATTTGATGATTTTTTTGTTTAAAATCATGTAACTAGTTTAACTAGTTCAACATTTATTCACAATATGCCAAAAACATTAAAATCAAGTGATTTTATTTTTTTGGTGATTGCACCTATGCGTCACATGATGAATAAGAAAACAAAACTACTGTTATTTCAGTTTATCACGATTTTAACGCGCAGGTAAAACGTCAATCCCAGATTTTTCTAAAGTTTTAATAATAAATCTTAAATCTCACAAGAAATGAAAATAAAGCTAATAAAAAATTTAAAATAATAAATTCGAATTTGTTTAAAATCTTTAACATCCCTTTAACACAGTACCCATATTTTAAATAAACTACTATGACTTCATAAACGCTGTCAAAATTTTAAAATTTACAGATTGATAAGAGTTTGTTTTTTATTTACTTTTTCGTTTAAAAATAATTTACGTTCTCGTGGAAAACTTTTTTATTGCGGAAATGACAAATTCCGTAATCGATATTTTAGCAAAAAATAAAAATAAATAAAAACATGGTTTAATGTTACAAAACTGATTTCTCATAACGAAATTATTTTACAAAATAAATAATGGAAAGAGAAATCGGTAGTTTTTCTTAATTACTTTTACTGCAAAAATTAATCTCTATCTTTTTTTTTTTTTTTTTAACTTACGTGTACTTTTACCTTAAAAACATCACTCTGAAATAAAAATAAATAAAAAGATATGAATTAAGATGATTATCCATTAGTTTTTACAAAAAAGAAAAAAAATAATAAAACACGACCTAATTATTTTTTTCTTTTCCTTCTTTTTTTTTTTTTTTTTTTTTTTTTTTTTTTCCAAAACAAATTTGAACGATAAAGAGCTAAATAAGACTTTTCTGGTCCTCGCTCATCAATTATTCGTCTGCTGAAAAATAAAAATAAATCAGTTTCTACAACTTAACGATGAGTCAATTTGCTGGGTGATACAGGAGATAAAGAGTTAGTCGCGATTGCATATATATATATATATATATATATATATATATATAAAGTATGTGTGTGTGTATGTTTTACATACATTATACAGTATTATAAAATAAATAAATAAATAAATAAAAATACCATTATGGAAGGTTGAAGTCGGGAATGCTAAAAACAGTTTAAAAAACTTATATGTTTATATGTGCATGAGCATGTATATGTGTACGTACATATGCTTATATATTGTATGGATACATTAAAATGATATTGGTATCCGGCATTTAACATTATATTTTTTTTCATTCATTTTTACATATTGTTACATAATACAAATACAAGGCTATATTTTACTATCTCAAAATATTCCACATTTTTTAAAATGGTATTTATATGCTCATTTTTTATTTTATAATATTTGTTTTTAAAATAGTTCATTTAATCAATGCCCTTTTATATATTTTTATTTATTTATTTATTTTATTTTAAATTTACTCAGCACTTATTATGTTTATTCCTATTTTTTCAATCTACTTTAAATAAATGTTAATCTAAGTCATTTCTTGATTTCTTCTATTAATTTCATTCTTTTTTATGGGTATAGATGGCAGCACTAAACATTTTTGTTACAAATCTAATTATAATATTTTTTTCATTTTTCACACCAAATGGCAGCAATGTTTTGGTCTTCAGTGGCTCAACTGCTGCCCACATGTTCTAATATTCCTAAATCTGTTTTCATCCTCACATGCTTTAATATAGTGAGTCAACTTTCTAAAGTTTTGGATCCTAGTATGTAATTGAGGTATTGTGCTTTAATAATTTTTAATAACCTGTGTGACGTGCATCTTTCTTTAGATCTCTTGGTTTTTTATCATTTATTTTCTTTTATGATGTGCTGTTAGCATCTAAATTTTGTCATTTGAGGCTTAATGTCGACAAAATTGGATGAAATAACGCCTTGAAAAATCTGACCCAGATTTTCACTTGGTTGATTAGAGAAGATCCAAATAATGAAGAACTTTGAGTTGTAGTTTGCACTCATCTTTAGATGCATTAAAAGCGAAAACACAGCTGTTTTACTAAAGAGTCGACTTAAATTAGAAGTTTTAAAATTGCAGCCTTTAACAGGCACAAAGACGCGAATAACTATTCTTGATGGTAACATAAAATCCCAATTCAGCTACAGTTGAGATCATTTCTTTTTCTTTTTTTTAATCAGGGATGTTGGAGGAATAATACGAGTGAATAAATGTTTTTTTTCTTTTTTTCTTTTAACGATCGTTCACGTTATACGCCTCCAGCACTCGGTTGCAACTTAGGTCACAAATATTTCTAAGTATAAAAGGATATTCTTTTTCTTTTATCGCCGTAGTGATATTTTTCGTGGCAGAGCAGAGGAATCTTCATGGCAGGAAACTATCCTTGCCGACTTTAAAATGTAATGTATCACACGTTCGAGACCGGTAAAGAGTATTCGCGGGCCATTCACTTACCGACATGTGTCCGTACATCTGGCTTTAAGATGCAAGTACTTCTTGGGGTTGACAGAACTGGTAAATAATAATTTGACTCGGAAACCTCTTGTTGGACCGAACTCATTTATTTGGTGCTCCATCTTACAGTCCGTTTCGCGAGTCCGGTGTTAAGTCCTCGAGCCCGTTACGTGATGATTTTAGGAGCTATATCATCATAGGTTTTGCAGGCATCTCAAAAGTGCAAATCCTCTCGGTTTTGGCGCGGGTTTTAGCTAATATCTTGGGGTTCAACATATTTTCCAGCAGAGGGTATAGTTGTAAATTTGGAAGGAACATTTCTTTAATTGGTTGATTAGCTTTTGATTGATTTCCCAAGCTCAGATGCCAGACCTGGGATTGGCCGGCCCGGGAATAAGCTAACCACATTTGAATGAGTATATTCCGAACGTCAGCATTTCTACTCTTAAAGATCGTCTGAAAATGATATCTGAAAGTAATAAGATGTAATGCTAGGAAAGAAAGTTAAACGGGGTAAAACTGGGTTTAGAATGAGATTTAAAGTTAGGAGAAAGAAACTTCAGATTTTAATTAAAATTTTTGAAATTTAATTTGGAATTTTGAATTTTAAAAGGGTTTTTAATCTTTCATATATACACATATATATATAACTGTAAAATGGTTACATATTTTTTTTTTTTAGTCACGCCTTTTTCTAAAATGTTTTCTTTATTCAATAGTAGATTATTTGTTACAAAATAAGACGAAGATTACCAAGTGAAATTGCCAAAGACAAGAATTAGCGGTGGGTCTGTGTCGAGCACTGCCTATTTCTTCCATTGTTAAATCTGCTAGGAATTCAACCTTTTCAGGTAGTGAAATGCTTATATTCGGCGTTTTTATTCAGAGAAAATTCCCGCTGTCTCGCTTGCTTAGAATTTGAATTACACGTGAAGAAGTCAAACTTTTATCAAAATTCAAGGAAGGAGAGAAAGAGCAATGATAACACACACTTCTATATCATTTACGATGAGTACATCAACAGCATATACAGTGCATCTCATAAATATGAAGACGCTGATATTTTGGAAATAATATTTTAATAATTTCGTAATCAAAAATATATGTATGCGCATAACAAAAAGCTTGTACTAAAAAACATTTTACAGAAAATTAAATTAAAATGAAATAATTTCAACTCGAAAATTGATAAATGGAAACAAAAATTGCTGTCTCATAAATAGAAAGATATTTTAATTCTTTTTTATATTATCGTCCAATAATAGCTATATTTTTATTAATGACAGCAAATATTCTAGCTGGCATGCTGTTTATTAAGTTTTGTAACTTTCTGTCTTTATGTCAAACCTACTTCGTTCGATTTCTTTATTCAAATCCAAGGACGTTTGAAAACTATATTCCTGATGCATATACACTGCAACGAGAATGCCCCAAAGATTAAAAACTGGATTTAAATCAGGTCCACGTACGGGCCACCCCATGACATGAAAAATTTTATCATCAATCCATTTTTTAGTGAGTCTCGGTGTGGGAATCGGTGTATTATCCTGTTGGTACAAATAATTCCGACAACCAAGAGTTTCAGTAATTGTCAACAAGTTACTATCGAGCACTGGTATATACTCTTTAGATGACTCTTTACTTTCCAGAAAAGCAATATCTAATTTTCCATTAAAAGATAAGGCATCCCAATCCATCACAGATACTTCCCCTTTCTGCCTACTGAAGAGGGTTCGATGTTCACGTCTTAAATCGTACCACTAGGATTTCCAACCATCTGGACCATCCATGTTAACCCTCTTTAGCGACTAAAAAGCGACTTGCAAGCATTTGTCCTCCCAATGTATATGAACAGTATCCCAGTGTACCATCCGCTCTTTGTGTTCTTTTTTTTTTCAGTAAAGGAAATCTGCACATATGCCGGCACTCAATCTCTTTGCTTTCTTCTATACGACGATGCACTGTGTCATTTGAGACCATACCATCAACTCCATGAGAAACGTGTCGGAGTGACATTTTTTTCGACAAATCAAATCGCATGGTCTTGCGATTGAGTCTTTCATTAGTCTCTCTCGCTCTGCCAGATCGTTTTCTCGAATTCAAATTATAAGTGTTTGATAAAACTTTATAAACTGCAGCTCTGCTTCTCACAGAATTTTTACATATTTGAGAAACTGTTAAGACATTAGCATTAAATCCACGTACTTTGCAAATCTCATCTTTAGAAATTTCAATGTTCCTAGGCATTTTTGCAATTGAAACAAATCAAACAACTCTCCCATTTCGGTAACTTAAAGCGTATTTCTGCGCGTGCGCATCATTTCTGTTCGCGCACATTCGAGAAAAAATTGCATATAAAGTAGTTTCAAATTTGTCTTTATATTTATGGGACAGCGTAATTTTGTATTTTTTTTATCATTCGAGTCAAACTTTTTTTATTTAAATTTAAACCCTGATAACAGATTCATTTCATTGTTCTTAATATGAGGTATAAAATTTAATTTCTTATATTGAATTAATAAAATGTAAAACATCTGTGTCTTTATTATTATGAGATGCACGTATTTTGAAACTTGTGACAGGTCATGCAAGTTTGTGTAGAATTTCAAGAAGTCGTAGAATTTATCTGACGGATAACTGTTATTTAAGTTTGGAACAACATGAAGGGTAACTGTTTCAATCGATTTGTAAACGGATGAATTGATAGAGACAGGTGTACTTACCAATTTCCCTCAAATGGTCTAGTTTTCAACCTAGTGGAAAAACAGTACATCCAAGCATATAAAAATTAGACCTCGGAAAAAAATGTGGTAAAAAGCAATTTCAGTACTTTTATAAAAGAAGATACACATTTTGAATCTCTATTGGGCGAGTAAATGATTGATTTTAGATAAGCTAGTGTTGTAAACACGGAACTCTTCACAATTTGCGTTTACATGTGCTAGGTGGGTGCATCTTGCTGTTAGAGGTACATGCCGTAATATCTTATTGTTCATGGATGATAATGCGTAAGTTCACCAAGTTGAAAGGTTAAATAATATTTCTCTCCATATTAAAGCAATTACGTAGATGCAGTACACTCTGAAAAAGAAAAAAGGAATCTGTTGTTTTTACAGGTACAAATTCCCTGCCAGAAAGGCCAGAAAAAACTCTTAATTTACCGAAAAAAATATGTATATATTGCAAACTTTCTCTACCAGAATTTCGTGACTACTTTCGAAAAATAGGCTGCTTTTTACTGGCGTCCTACATGAAAGTTTTTTCTGTAAAATCAGCAGATTTTTTATTTTACAGTAATACACGTTGCACTGTAAGAAAAAAGTGACAACGTTCCATGTAAAATACAGGAACGTTTCGCCTTTTCTCAGGTTTTCAGAATAATTTAGCTCTTTCCTGTGAAATTCTGGTTTTCTTATCTGAAACGTTCCTGAACAAAAGTTGGAAACAGCAAAACGCTGCGGCCGCCATTTTGTTATTTTTTTTTGCTATAATCCGTTGCTCGCGCGCGAGTGTCGAAAACGAATTCCTTAAATGAATGTAAAAAAATCAATATGGAATGCAAATAAATCAATAGACGACATAATCCTTTACGTCTCTATTGTCAAGACCATTCTGATGAAAATGCAACATCTCTGTGACATCGCTAAGAGATTTTCCCTCGTACTTGTCTGTGGAATGTTTAACGAGCAGCCCGTGTAAAAAAAATACACCTATTATTTGGATCTCCATTAACCAGGAGACCCTCAAACATGATTCTCACCGATTTTGATTAACTTAAAGTATGTTTTAGAGTTCTTATCTCTAATTATTCTTGTGAAAGGATTTCTTCAAATGGGCCTTAGATTTTCAGAAATTGGATGCCGAGGTTTAGCATACATTTCAAATACCCATTAGTTTGCAGCTTTCAACGTGTTTTTCGTGGTGTGGACGCAAAAGGCTCGCACGCCATCCGTACGGCCTGAGTTCGATGCTACCTCTTGACTTTTTTTTTCTTTTTTAATTAATTTTATATTTTGACACTTTACGATTTGATTTAAATTTGATGTATATTTGACACTTTGAATTGCTGAAAATTTGAATTTTTTTATATTTTCGTTTAAAAATATACAGTTACGTTTAGGATTTTTTTTTTCATGAAAATTTATATGTATTTTATCTAACTTGTAAACTAACATAATTACTGACGAAAATCCAAAATGTTTTATGTCTAGATTTTTTTTATTTCTAGAAAAAATATACAATTACGTTTAGGATTTTTTTTTCATGAAAATTTATATGTATTTTATCTAACTTGTAAACTAACATAATTGCTGACGAAAATCCAAAATATTTTATGTCTAGATTTTTTTTTAAATTATTATTTACATTTATATATTTTTATATTTTAAGCAAAGTTCAGAAACAATATATCCTATATATATTTACTTTATTGAATTTTAACTGAAAATTTATTTTTTCGTGTAAATTATAAATAATAATTTTGATGTCAATTTCAAAATATTTTTTCATTCTAACAAATAATGATAATAAAGCAAAAATTGTCAACTGGAACTGTAAAAATCGTCTGCGAATCCCGCATGACATATAACTTATGATATATATTTTTAAAGAAATCGTTAGATAGCGTTTCATAGTAATATCAGAATAGATTAAAAAAAATATTGATATATTTTATGCTCTTTTGAATACAAGTACTAGGTAAGAAGTTATGTTCTATTATA
This sequence comes from Maratus speciosus, assembly GCA_963932465.1. NCBI lineage: Eukaryota > Metazoa > Arthropoda > Arachnida > Araneae > Salticidae > Maratus > Maratus speciosus. The sequence goes on from OZ010800.1 coordinate 437,188,829, forward strand.
GGATTTTTTTTCGTATAAATATTCCGTTTTGAATATCTCTACACTATATGTCACTCGATTAATTATATATTTACTAAACTTAAATGTCAAAGTCAGTAATAGGAAACAATTTTGTATTTCACCATTTCTCATATTTTAATATATTGAACAAACCAAACATTAAAAAGATATTTATTTTGGGGTTTTTTTTTCTAATAAAATATTGTGCATTATTTGAGACTTGTATTTAAAATATAAAAAGGTAAATAATAATAATATTATGAAAACAAACTTTCTACACATATTAATTTGTATTTCCGTCAACGGAAAGGTTAGTTTAAAAATTACAGAAAAAATAGAAGTTTTCGTGAAAGATCAAAAACATAAATCGATTTTGAAAATATCAAAATTTCGAAGCTGTAAAAATTCACAACTTTGATTAAAATTTGTAAAGTGTCAAAAATATGAAATTAATATAAAAACAATAAACAGTTGGGAGGTAGCATCGAACTCGGTTCCTCTGGCTGGCGGTTGAACACTCTCCACGTAATACTCGTTGAAAGTTGCAAAATAATTAGTATTTAAAACGTATGCTGAACTTCGGCCCCCAATTTCTGGGAATCTAAGACCCATTTGAAGGAATACTTTCACTAGAATAATTAGGGATAAGAGCTCTACAATATACTTTGAATTCATAAAAATTGGTGAGCATCATGTTTGGTGGTACCCTTATAAGACTACATATTAATTCTAAATCTTTAGCCTAAAACTAGGGATTCTATGTGAGCTAGGTTAATTTAAATGAAAAAAAGAAATTAATCAATTATATAGAACATCCTTGTTGGACATAAAGTTTTTTTTTTCTCCCATTTAAAGGATTATAAATTAAAAGAAAAAGATAATCGTAAAAGAGTAATTTGCTATAAATATAATATTCTATTTTGTTCCGCTAATATTTTTTATATGCTATATTATTTTTAGAACAAATTTGTTTTTAACACATATGCGCCTTAATATTATTTATGTTTTAATGGGTTTGCATTTAAGAATTATATATTTATGTCTAAGATTTAAAATTAGTTAAACCACATATACGCTATTGTTTTCTATTTCTTTTTCATTTTCACTCTATCTATATAACATGCAGTTGTACAGTTTTATTTATTTTAGCTTAGTGAGCTAAATCCAGAAGCAATCCAGAAATGTTATTTGAAAATAATGGGCAGTTGGGTTGCCCATTACTTATACGAAGTGTTTCTGAAAAATAACAGGCACCTTTTGAGCACTTCTGAAACGTTCTGTAGAAAATAAGGTAAGCTTTCTGTGAAATGTCAGTAATGTTTTGCTGTCAACAGAAATATTCCTGGTATTTCGCAGGAAAATTACTGGTATTTCTGTGGAAAGTTTTTAACATATACAGTAAAGTTCTAGTCATTTTCAAGAAATGTTTCTTGGAAATAATGGGCAACTCAGCTGCCCATTTTTTCCCAGGAACGTTGCGGATTTTTTTTTACAGTGTGCTTTTGCATACGTGACAATGTCTTGGGAACAGACTGCATCAGGATTTCACCATCAACTATCTATTGAAATCCCAATAACGACTATAAAAAAAATCGTAACAGGTATAAAAAAATATATACATAACAACACACTAACATTTGTTACAACAAACTAAGACGATAGTTTTCTACGCAAGATTCCATGACAACATATATTTTAAAGGATCGTACTAATATATAAAATAAATCTTTTTTAATGACAAAAATTTGCAATTAAATAACGCTAACAAGGAAGGTCTTCTTACCGGGCATACTCGGAATATTTTGATAAACATAATTAAATTATTTATGTATGTAATAAAGGATCAGTCAAATTTAGTGTTGGAATTACAGTAGAAAGTCTGTAAAAAAAATAAAATACTTTCGAGTATTTGGCGTGAAAAGACGAAAGCGCCAAGCGAGATTGGCGAGTAGTACTTTTCCTCGCCAAAAGCAAACGATTTTAATGAACTTGAAAATTGCTTGTTAATTGATTTTTAGAATGCGGGTAAATAGTATTTAATGAATTTAAACTTAAACAATGAGAGAGTTTAATAAATACATTTTTTGTATTACGTATTTATGTTGCTACTTATTTAATTTTATTACGTTAAAAACAATTTCATATATGAAAAATATTTTCATATATTTAAGCGTATTCCAAAATAAATGCAAGGCGAAGAATGCTGCAGTTATTCGTTTCAATAGCAAAGAAGTCGTTTTTTCCATAGCAACAAAATTGAATCGACAGTGATCAATTGAATTTAATTTTGAGATTGAAGCAATTTTAATTAATTTAAATTTTGTTTTAATTCAAAAAATTTGATAGTTAACTTTCATTATATATATATATATATATATATATGACAAAACTACAGTTAAACTAAACTAAAAATGATAAAACTAAAGTTATTTGCATTAAATTAATTTAAACCAGTTCAATATGAATCATTTTTATTTTAAAGGTATTTGACATAAAAAAGTATTTTTTTGAAATTTTATTCCATCGGCAACCGGTGATAAATCGTAAAATATCGAAATTTTCATTAATTTCTAAGGACGCTCTGTCCAGTTTCCGCCGATTTTTTTTTTTTTTTTTTTTTTTTTTTTTTTTTTTTTTTTTTTTTTTTAAATATCTATTATTATGAGTAGATCATTCTATAATTTTTTCAGACGTTTTGGAGTATGCCCGTATGGAGACCTTCATTGCAATAAATACCACTAAAAAATAAAAATGTATGAAACATGCTAATTGCTATTATATGAGAAACACAGAATGTAAAAACAACATGGATTTATTTCGGGACTTATTTATAACTAACTCGTAACTTTCTCTTCATTTGACTGTACTGTTTTCTCATAGGTATGTTTTCCAGCGAGGCTAGAAACAACCAATAATTCTACAATAATTCCAAATTTGTCCTCATGAAATAATATTACATGAAAAAGTTGTATGTTTGCAGTTCAATGAATTCTAAGAGATAATTATCGGAGAAAATGTTATAATAAACTTATAAATCCAGTTGAAGTAAGAGTAAAATAATTTGAAAAGACACTCTTTTATACGTAAAGATGCACCCAGGCCTCATTTAATGATTTTGAAATTCATGTAGTTCCTGAAATATTATTGCTTAAATAGGATTATTTTGCGTGGTCACCGATTATGGAAAATTCACCGCTACTGTTAAAACTTGATTAACACAGTAGATACAAAGCACGATCGAATAAATTTATTAAAAATATATTATCTTTTGCCCTGTTTTTTTTGGAGGAATATGAAGAAAAAAAAGCCATTTAAACTTTTATATATATTCAAGTTTTCTCAATCGTTTTCCCAACGTATAATCGTAATGTAATTGATGTTCAATTTTTCTTTGATTAATCATTTGATTGATAATGATTGGAAATCGGAAATCTACTTAAATTCGTTTCTTAAATAATTTTCTATTTGAAGGTTTTTTTTTTATTATTATTAAAGAAAAAACACTGAGGTCGGCATGTATACTTCTAAGAAAATAATTAACAAAAAAAAAAAAAAAAAAAAAAAAAAAAAAATCTAAATATATATTACGTATATGGGGCATTCTCACAATATTTTGTATTTTATGTCCCTGAATAATAATTTTCATTTTAGTACATTTTCTTGTGTTTTGATTGCATGATTGCATAACAATTTTAACGAGATAAATAAATTTCGGACGATGTTGGTGGTCCAAATACCAGGAAAACTCCTATACCGTCCCGTGTCTCTGATGTTGATTTTTAAGTTTGTAGCTTTCTGTATAAAAGTGTTTCAGTAAAAGTAATTCGATGTAATTTCTTTCCGAAACTGGGACAATTGTTTTATATAAATATGTAGCAAAAAATTAATCTGCACACATTTTTACGGTTGATATTATTTTTTGAACTCTGTTCCTGGGTTTTTTTTTTTAATCCTTACCGTCCCTCTTGTTAACTTACACAGAAAATCCTTCAGATGCAGCCACAGAATATTTTTCAAGTTTTTTCTCACGCAGAAGTGTGCTAGCGAAAGAATGACTATAATTCTTGGACAGGAAATTGACTGCAGAATTTAAATCAGCATTTAAATATCAATTTCAAGATCGTGGCTTTATTGGTAGTCTTATCGTCCCCAAGGTTTATGACTGCACTTTTCGAGGTAAATTATTATTATTTTTTTATTTAATCCAATGTAAATAACTGTTTCTAAAAATCAAGGAACATTGTGGCTACAACTTAGTCTTAACATGATTTGCCTAAATAAGGTCGTAATTTTCCTTCTTGTAATTTTCGTTCCATCCTTATGTCCCTTTTTTTCTATACCGTCCCCTTTTTTCCCGTACCGTTCTTTCTTCAGTACCCCTTTAAGACAATGTTATACCAAAATTTTGTACAAAAAATACTACATTGTTATTATTTCTTATTTGAATGTCCTGTGGGTACTATGCAAAATTTAGAAGTAAAAATTTAGAAGAAAATAAAAAGTTTTAGTGGTAAAATGGTAAGGAAAATTCAACTCGCAAGTTTAACATAAAGCTCAGTTAAATAAAAATATTTTCGCTGCTGACCAATTTTTCTTTATTTTGAATCATTAAGGCATTCGTCTATCAGATTAAAATGCTATTTTAGCAAGTTTAATTTCACCAGATTTTTATTCCCGAAAGTGAAAATATTGTGAGAATGCACCATATACTAAAACACGTATTGCATATAATGTAATAATATTGTAATCTGTTTTTATTACAAGTATTATTAAAACATTTATTAATAAAACTAAATGCAATATTACTTGTAAATCTGAATATAATAAAAAAAATGCGTCAAGCATAGATTATGAAGCACTTTCCAATACGTTCGGAATACTGTAACAAAACTTCATCGTTTAAATTTGTGAAAAATTATGTACAAGTAAACAAATTGTAAAAACAGTTTCGTAAATTAGAATCCATAGTTGAAAATATATCCGAATTATTTCGAATAACCGTGTATATCATCGATAGGCATATATATACTATATAGCATGCAAGAAATTTGTTCTGTTAGGAAACGTATAATGCAGCTAAATGCTCGCTCTTAGCAATTTCAACTAATAGCAAAAATGTACTCGATTTCTTGTGTGTAGTCCTGTATGTAATCAATTAAATTGACAGAAACCAATTAATATGAGAAAAATTAGTTATATTTATAAACACAGACCTCAATTGAAACTGTACTTATAACAATTATCCCTCCTAGACAGTTACCGAATTATTTTGTATGTCTTGTAAATGAACGACAACTGTTATTCACACCATATTCTATAATAAGAAACTTGCAATGCAGCTAGTAAGACATGTATATTAATTTTTTTTTAAATAACGCAACATTATTTAAATATGCTGCAAACTATTTTCCCTACTAGACCACAATGTAATATAATTCTTTTTAGTGTTCCTGTAAACGAAATATAAATTATACCGATTCGACTCCATTTCAAATTCCAAATATTCCAAAGCAAACACAGGAAACATATATTAATTGCATGGTTATTCGAGTATATTTACGCGAGTTAGAGACTGGACAGACGGACACACAGGCATACAGATGAAAAGATGGGCCGATAAACTGAATTAGAAAAGTGTTGAAAAGGACGATAAAGTGTAATTTTAACCACATTTTCTAGAAAAGGAAACATCTTCGTTGTAAAAGGGTGTATCAATATGTTTTTAACCTCACATAGAAATAATTGAGTAAAATTTATGAAATTGTTACATTTTATGAGTCCTTTTCTATTTAGTTACCGTGCAGAGTAACACATTTCTGCAAACGATATTTCAAAGAGAAGGGGAGGATGTGTTCCAAGAGGCGCGATAGTACATCGAAAGGTGTGCATTTTTATAACTTTTGCCAGCCCCCACATGTGGTATATTTTGAAAAGGCCTGTGACCACTTATTCATGCTATGCACCTTCCTAGTCCCCCCCCCGAATTCGCCATACGGGGGGCACTTTTCAGAATTTTGAGGACATTATTCATGCTCCCTGGGGTGACAAATTTGGGGGAAGGGGGTCAGGAGTGCATAACATGAATAAGTGGTCACTAGCCTTTCCAACAAAATGTCACATGTGGGGGGTCGGCAAAAATTAGAAAAATGCCGCCTTTTGAATCTACTATCGCGCCTCCTGTATTACATCACCCCCCCCCCCCCTACTCCTTGAAATACAGGTTGCAGAAATGTATTACTGTGCACGGTGACTATATAAAAAAGACTAATACAATGTAGCAATTTCATAAATTTCACACAATTATTTCTATGTGAGGGCAAAAACTTATTGATACGCCCTCGTATAGTCATTGAAAAAAAAATTATATTACGTTTTCAAGGACCACATTACTTGTTTATTTATAAAGCGATCATATTATTGATATATTTTAGCACAGTTTATAACGACTACTATATATCATTTCCAAAGAAGTTCTGAAAACGATTTTTCTTTCAATGTCGGAAAGATTGTTTTCACTTATATCATCATTTTACAAAGATTTCTTAAAAGAAAATATGAAGCCAATATAGCTATTATTTTGAGTATTTTTAGAGAATATTTTTCATATAAATTAACTTCCGAAAACTTAAAAGTACTAGCTTGCAGAAAGTGGTCAATGTAGCAAATTGAACAGTGAAACATACGTATTATGCTTTTTATCATTAGGTACAGTCCTGGAAAAAAAAGGAAACACCCCCTACTAATTCCTCAACAAATTATCGTAGAAGAAAGTTACTGGTGCCGAACGATTGAAAATAAAGTCTACTTTTAAATGATGTATACAAAATTTGCTTAGGGCGCCATCTACTTATTAAAACGAATCATAACTTATTTTTTTTCAATAGCATTACACTATTCTGACAGCATAAATGAACTCTACACCCTTGAATTAGCCTAAAAACAAATTTTTATGCAATTCGTACCATAAGTTTCCGAGAAATTGATTATTTTAAAGCGAGCGTATTTTAAGTGCTGTATCCAAATTGCAGTTCCGTACTCGATTGCTAACCGAGAGAGACCCCTTCTTGATCAAGACACCTTAAGCATCACTCAAGCAGTCAATGTAGCCTGCCAGATTACACGACAGCAGAAAAAATTTCAAAATATCTAGTCACTTCTATCACAGACGGCCCCTTAAAACATCCTTTTGCAGTTTTTTATACATAATTTGAAAACTACTTGGAAGAAAAATGTGAAATTCTGGATTTCCTTAAAGCAGGACTTAATAAAACTAAATCCATAAGAAAAGGTTGGTTGTAATTCATAATTTTTTCGAATATTAATTTCATAATTCATAATTCCTATCATAAAATTATAAAAAATGCAAATTCAACGTATTTATGTTTGGGTATATTAGTACTATTGCTACACAAAAAATTAGCACATTAGGAGCAAAATTTCAGGGGTTATAAATAAAAATATGAAAATATAATTTAACATTAGTAGCACTAATTTTTGAATGTTTATAATTTAAAAACTTATCATTCAAATGACTTGAAATTTGGTGTCTGGGAACTGTTTTAACTGAAGATTTGAAATATCTGGTTACAATTGTTATTGTTATTGAAAAAAATTAAGTTTGGAATCGTTTTAATATGTAGATGGCCTCCTAAGCAAATTCTATATACATCATTTAAAAGTAGACTTTATTTCCAATCGTTTGGTACCAGTTATTTTTGTCTACAATAATTTGTTGAGGATTTAGTAGAGGGTGTTTACTTTTTTTTCCACGACTGTACAATGTAGCGGATAAAACAGAATTATAAAATGAAAGTAATATATCTTTTCTCGAAAATAATTTTGCAAATTATGGAACTGTTTTATGACTAAAATGCATGTAGTATATAACAGAAAATTTAATTTTATATTAAAGATATGTGAGAAATAAATTCATCAATAAATTTTGAATTTTTAATATAATGAAAATAAATATAAAAAAGGTCTGGTTCTAATGTTTAATCATTATGTTAGTTATGTATATTAATTGTATAATTACAGGTCAATAAATCAATTTTTTGTTTTACATTTAATTATAAGTGTATTTGCTATATTTTATGCAACTAGGAATCTCTGCTCCTAGCTTCTATCTATGCTCACCTACCCCCGTTCAGACTTCGCAGCGTCTAAAAATATTATAATGTATCCAGTTTTAAAAAGATTAAACGGTTACGAATAGATTAGGTTAAATAAGGCTCTAAAAAGTGATAGAATATCTATATTAAGATTGAAGATCGTATCGTTGCACAAACGGTGACATTTTGAAAATCATTCACGATAGAAAATATTTTCACATAATTTAAAAACAATAAACATAGTAAACAATGTCACGAGACATGATGCATAATGAAAAACATTGTAAACATAAAATTAAATTAAAATCAAATTAGCTATTTGCGAGCGTGGATTAATTTTCAAAAACAGCAACATGGTAAGCAATGTCACGAGACAATATGCATAATGAAAAGCATTGCAAAATATAAAATAAAAATAAAAATAAAATTATCTTGGCTATTTGTGAGCCTGGATTAATTTTTACTATTGTTATTAAAATTACATAGCATCTCTTTAAAATTTTAGGTAATTTAAGGGACACTGAATCATTTCAAATATTCTTGTTGCGTAAAAATATCTCTATTGATTCTCGGATTATGGATGGTAAATAAAATCTTGATGTATAAATTAACTTGTTATTTTTAAATTTGGCCTGCAAAGTTTCTTCGCTGTATAGTCTGGCCAAAGCTGTGGTTCTTCTGTTGTATTTGATGTCTGCTATATGTTCTTTAATTCAATTTTTAATTTAAAAAAAAACTCGCATAATTTTTTTTTTTTTTTTTTTTTTTTTTTTTTTTTTTTTTTTTTTTTTTACATATTGCACGACCATTTAAAGGCCGAAAGTTCTGCCTTAACTGAAAAAATAAAGCTTGTGAACTTAAATGTAAATATCGTTTATGAAAATATTCTACTATCATTTGAGTAAGTTTACTTTTATTATGTAGTAAAATTGGAAATTTTTGATTTGCATTTAAGTTACTGTTTAGTAACCTACCTCCTAATCTTAGATGACCTTCTTTATCAAGAAATGTATGGAGGTTTTTTACCTGGCTATTATGATTAATATTACCTTATTTTTGCAAGGATTTTATATCCTTGTCAAAATCTCACGTTCAACACTTTTTAACAAAAAACTTTCTGCTTTGTTGAGCTCTTTGAGGTCCAGAGAACCCTCCTTATTTTTCTTTTTTACAACTACCTGAACCTGAAAATAAATCCTAAAATACGAATTATTTTACAATAGTTATTACTTAAATCAATTATAACATGCACAAAACAATTAATAGAAACTGTAAAAACAGATATGCTTCTAAAGTCAGTTATATTAATACTTTTAAGTTCGTTTGAAAAGTCATTGGAATTAACTGCGGCAGGAATATTTGTATTGGGATAGTCTTTTTCCTTTATGAACAATGGACCACTCCACCATAACTCATTTGAGAATAGTTTAACAGGATTAGCTCCTCTTGTTAGAAGGTCAGCAGGGTTATGCTGAGATGGAACATGTCGCCACTGCATCCCTTGAGTTAGTTCTTGTATTGTAGAAATCCTATTCGAAACAAAAGTTTTTAGAACGTATGGTTCTTTTTTAATCCAGGATAATACTATCAAGGAATCGGACCACAATAAGATTTTGTTTACACTAATTTTGAGCGAAGAAATCACTCGTTTCATAAGCTTTGTCAATAAAAGTGCTGCACAAAGCTCAAGTTTTGGAACAGTTAAGCCTTAAGGGGGAAACTCTAGATTTACTTGTCACTAATTTTACAGACAGTTGACCTGATTCTGTCACTGATTTGCAGTAAATTACCGCACCATAGGCTGCTTCAGACGCGTCGCTGAAACCATGTAACTCGATCATAATTGCTTTTTACAATAAAATACACCTACTAATCTCAAATTTATTAATTAATTGAAGGGTATCAGAAAACTCTCTTTATTCCTTAGCCTCTTTCTCCGATAGCAAATCATCCCAATTTAATTGTAATAACCACAACTTCTGCATAAATATTTTTGCTTTAATTATAACAGGAGGTACTAAACCTAAGGAATTGAATATACTTGCTATAGTTGATAACACTTGTCTCTTAGTGACATTTACATCATTATGAATTTTAACACTGAAACTTAAACAATCTTTTTTCAATTTCCAGAAACACCTAACGCTTTAGATTCTTCTGAATCACCAAAGGGGTATATTTCGTCATTTGTTTGACAAAGTTGTGGAGCATTACTGCACCATTTATGTAATAACATTCCTGCACTGTTTAAAATTTCCATTAATTGATTTTGGAGTTCTAATGCAGAACTTAAAAAATCAGCTCCAGATAGAATATTATCCATATACACGTCTTCTCTCAGTACGGGTGCTGCTAAAGGAAATTTGCTTCCTTCATCCTTAGACAATTGAAGTAGTGTTCTCATGGCCAAAAAAGGTGCGCTAACAGTACCATAAGTAACTGTCCTTAATTCAAAAATTTTAATTGGCTCGTTAAGACCTTCTTTCCATAATACTTTTTGCAGCTTCCACTGATCTGGATGAATAGAGATTGCTCTATACATTTTTTGAATGTCTGCAGTGAAAGCGACAATATATTTTCTAAATCTCAACATAATTGAGAATAAATTATCTTGTATTACACCACCGTTATATTGAATAGAATTAAGTGATTTTCCCTTAGTTGTTAAGGAAGACGCGTTAAATACAACTCTCAAAGGCGTTGATATACTTTTTTCTATTCCTCTATACACTCCATTATGGGGAATGTAATAGGATCCACTTTCCTCCTCGCTTTCGTTAACTTCAACCACGTGGTCTAACTGTTGATATTCTTTTAAGAAATCTGAATACAATCTTAAGTACTCAGGATCGTTTGCTAGACGATTCCATAAAGAATTTAATTTTTTCGTAGCGATTTGTTTCGAGTTTCCTAAAACATCTGGATCCTCTTTTAAGGGCATTTTAACAACATATTTACCGTTTTTGTCTCGTGTATAATTTTCTACGAAATGTTTCTCACAAATTAAAGTCTCTTTACTTTTTAGTTTTTCAACCTCGATATTTTCTATCTCCCAGAATTTTCTAAGTGTCTTGTCTAGATTAGTTTCTTTATAAACCCACAATGAACTTTATTTTCATTCTCTGTCGGAAAACTTCCCGATACAACAAAATCGAAAATTGTGTCTTTCAAAATAAGATAAGAATTATTAACACGAATTTGTCCCGGTCTCAAAAGTTCATAAAAAAATTCCTGCTCCTAAGAGCATGTCTACATGTTCTGGGATATTGAAACTATCATCTGCTAATTTTACATTAGGTGAATCTTGTATTGCGATTTCAATTGGACGCGAAGGCGTTAAATCTGCAGTTATTTTTGGAACTACCAAGAAATCTAAATTTTTTTACGAAACTTGCATCTCTATTACATATTGATGCATTAACTTTATGATTTATTACGAAGGTAGCATCATTTAGATCTGAAACTAAGATGTTTGTTCTCTCTTTTAAATGGCGGGATAAAAAATTAGACTAGCTGCCTACATCTAATAAACACTTTACTCTATGTTTACATCCCGATTCATCAATTAGAAAACATATTACAGTTGAAAGTAAAACTTTGCTCTTTTTATTCGAATATTTATTAATAAAAGTTTTCTGAACGAACTCTTCTGCATTAGCGTTCAAGACTGATGTTCTACAATTTGTTGGCCTATAATCTGAGCATTCTACCACATTTACCTTTCCTTGTTTATTTTGTTCCGAAGAAACATATTCTTTCACGCATGTGTTGTTATTTGTTTTGGGGAAATGTATAGTTTTATGATGACGTTTTTTACAAAAGCACGTGTACTTTGATGGACAATTTGCAACTGAATGTGAATTTAAACAATTAAAGCATTACCTGTTACTTTTTATAACGTCCACCCTTTCATTGACAGATAATTTTAAATAATGCTGGCATTTTGAAAGAGTGTGATGTTCGTGGCAAAAAATACAACTTAATGTTTTAACATCTGAAAAAAAATACTTTAAATATACTTTTGGAGTTGGTATGCTTACGATTAACACTAAAATTCTTAGTAAGAGATTTTTCGCGTGATGTGAAATATAAATCAATCTCTCGTTCCAACTCTTCCGGTAAACACCATTTATCTCCTTGTCTCACGCTAATGTGGGAAGCTGTTTCTCTATCTAATGTTTTATATAATTTATCCGATACTATAAGTTGTTTTAGACTCTCGAAATTGGAGACATTTCTTAAATTTAAATAATATTTCCAGTTTGTCATTAGACGTGAAGCAAACTGTACATGCGTCTCATTCGGTTGTTTAACAGCTTTTCTAAATTGCTCTAAGCAAAAATAAGGTATAGGTTGAAATTCTTTTAACACTTATTCTTTTATTTTTGCATAATTCTCGATATCACTATCATGTAAGCAAGTTATTATGTTAGATGATTTATCCCCTAATAAATTTAACAGAATTTCTGCTTTATATTTTTCTGGAACATTTTTAGTCTTAAAAGATTGTTCTAAAGAGGAAAAGAAAACCCCCATCCTTCAGGACGTATAGGAATTTTTACAGTCAAAGTTCGAATATTTTTTATCAATTGATCTAACGATTCTAAGTTTATTTCACTCTCACTAATTTTAGATTTAGCTTCAGATTTAATTTTAGCCAGTTCTACTTCATTTTTTGATCTTTCAAGTTTCATTTTTCCAGACCAAATTGCTTTTGCTCCTCATTAATTCGCCTTTTCTCCTGCTCCTCATGATTATGATTTTCAATTATATCGTTTTCTATATTTTTCACAAAATCTGGTTTATTTTTATACATTTCACTGTCTTCAATAATAACGTTTAAATCAGCTATTGTCATTTTTTCATTAACATTTAGATTTATTTCAGTGGCTATAAGCCTTAAATCCTCTTTTTTGCGCCTTTAAACATTGTTCAATATATGCATATAACAGTAAAGATAAGAAAAATCACAGTCACTTACTTTTCGAATAATCTTTTGACGAATTTCGTAGCATGGAACTCTTAGAACTTATCATTCATCTCGGCGTTTGACTCAACTTAAAATTTGATTTAGAAGCTCGTTGAATTTAATCCCAGGCTGCTTCTTCGTTGCTCGGCGGACCATTATGTTAGCTCATATTAAATAATCACAAATGCTCAAAATAATAAAACTGCAGTGCACTGTTTTTATTAAATAATATCACTAAGAGCCGCTCATGGCTACCTCTCTCACAACAAAATATTCTAAGAACTCGTATAAACAAACGCAGACGATAAAAGTCATTGCCAATAATACAAAGCATAAATACGGCCGAACAGACCGGTTTCAATTTTCATTTTTTTTTCAGCCCCGCTTTCACTAGAGTGACTTTTGCTCGGAATGTGGCTGGGGACCTAGGAATCTTGCTTCCACAAAATAGTCGCACTAAGTGGAAGAATAAAGAGCTGCGGACGAAGAGAGGCCGCTCGCCGCGGCGATAAGATCTGTCTTAAATTAATCTGTCTCATCGCCCCGAGCACTTCCTTCCCGCTTTTCGGTGTCTTTAATTTGTGTAATTTCCCCTTTAAATTTGTCCGGTTTCAATTATTTTTTTCAACCTGGCTTTCACTAGAATGTCTTTTACTCGGGACGTAGCCGGGGACTTACGAACCTTGCTTCCGCAAAAGAGTCGGGGTAGAGTGGAAGAATTAAATGTCGCGGACGAAGAGAGGCCGCTCGTCGCGGCGGTAATATCGCAAATAGCTAATTTAATTTTTAATTTATTTTATCTTTACAATGTTTTTCATTATGCATCATGTCTAGTGACATTGTTTACTATGTATATTGTTTTTAAATTATGTGAAAATATTTTTTATATAACCGCCGCGGGGAGCGGGCCCTTTTCGTCCGTAGCCCTTTATTCTTCTACTTATTCCGACTCTTTTGTGGAAGCAAGATTCATAAGTCCCCAGCCACGTCCCAAGTAAAAGATACTCCAGCGAAAGCCAGACTGAAAAAGAAAACAAGTCAGAAAAATCATGCGTACAGCATAGATTATGAAAAACTTTCCAACACTCCCTGAAAGCTTTAACGAAACTTCGTTACTTAGGGAAATAAGGTAAATAAGATAACTAAAACATTTAAAAATCTGATTTCAGTAGTTACCGGCCATAGCCAAATATGTATTCCAATTCTTTTGAACAGCCCTGTATTCGATCTGTATGTTGATATATATACTATATAATGGGAACATTTAGTTTAGCAAGAAAATGCATAACAGGTTGAAATTCATCTTTCAGCAATTTATACTAATAGATGGAAGCATACTTGAATACTATTGTACAGCCCTGTAGTTTACCTAGTACCTTTATTACATGCCACTATTTAGCTACAATTTAATTCAAATTTAAACACTCTTAAAACTACTGAAATTACATTTTCAGAAATTATCACCCATAGACGGCCATGTATCCAACTCTTTGCGTGGCCCTGTATATCATTTTATCTATATTCTAGAAACATTTCTTAGTACACTAAATTCAGTTCAGCGAAAAAATGCATAACTCCTTTAAAACCCACCATTAAGCAATTCAGGCTCATACTCAGTAACCTTTACGAATTCCTTTCTGTAGCTCTGTATATGAACTACAGCATTTATACGCAATTTTTAGTATGTATAAATATAGTGAACAAGTAGGTAAGTGTGATCACAGATCGCACAGAGGGTTTCGTTTAATATTCCTTTCAAAACACTTTATCCTTTTGAAAAGTCTGTTAGTTCCACATTTCGCAATGAGGAACGCACTCTATTCTAAACAAACCTCTATCCGAACGAAACTCCGTTTTATATACTATCCGTAGATATATTACTCAAGGGGATTAGGCCGATTGCACCCGAGAAAAGTAGGCGCCCCTGGCGGTAAAAAGTGGAACTAAAATATGTAAGGTTATGAAAGAATGGTCAAACGGGTGTCGGCAAAAGTTGGAAAAGTGCTCCCCGGGTGAAAAGGGCTTGCTTAAAATACACAAGTTAGTGCCCGGAGGAGTAAATAATATAAGACTTTTTGAAAATTTCATGATTTGCCGTGTGGTCTGAAGTATTCAGCTATACGTATGCAAAAATTCATGTCTCCAACTTAATTAGGGCTCTCTTAGAAAGAATTGCTTAAAATACATATGTGGTAGCTGAAAGCGTTAAACTTATTCTAGATTATATGATTTGTCGCCTGGCCTCAGGTGTTCTGCTATAAGTATGCAAAATTTCAAATCTCCAATTTAATAGGGGCTCAGTTAGAAAGAATTGCTTAAAATACGTATGTGGGAGCCCAAAGGGTTAAATGTAGGGCTTTTTTCAAAATTTTATGATTTGTTGTATGATATGTGGTGTTCAGCTGTAAGTATGCAAAATTTCACGCCTCCAACCCAAATAGGGGCTCACTTAGAAAGAATGGTTTAAAATACACATGTCGGAGCCCAAAGGGTTAAATGTACGACTTTTCCAAACTTTTATGGTTTGTTGTATGACGTGTGGTGTTCAGCTATAAGTATGCAAAATTTGAAGTCTCCAACATGTATAGTTTCTGAGAACGGGCTCTGTGGCAGACGGACAGACGGACACACAGACAGACAGAGGAGCGAGACGAATAGGGTTTCGTCAGATGAACGGAACTCTAAAAAAGCGCATATCATAATTAAAAAT
This sequence comes from Maratus speciosus, assembly GCA_963932465.1. Lineage (NCBI taxonomy): Eukaryota > Metazoa > Arthropoda > Arachnida > Araneae > Salticidae > Maratus > Maratus speciosus. The sequence continues at coordinate 437,204,619 of OZ010800.1, forward strand.
GCATTTCGAGCAATCCTTACTAATATACAGTAATTCGGATACATTATCTGAAATCTTTTCAAATACACCGCAAACAATTTCCCCTATACCATTATGAACGGAATTATTTTGTGTTTCCCTGTAAATGGACAATAACTATTCTTTGCACCGCATATTCAACAGAATGCATATTTTAGTAGGCGTCATAAATGAATATCAATTTTACTATGTGAAAGAGTGTAACACCATTAAAAATCATTTGAAACGAATTTTTCCCATTGGCCGTAATGTAACGGAAAACTTTTGACTGACCCTGTAAATGAACTAAACATGCTACAAACTTCATTTGAAATAAAGAACGTGCTATGGTAGAGATCTCTAACGTCCAAAAATTTCAGAACGATCCGAGCATATTTACGAGAGTTAGAGCGCGGCTAGACGGCCATACGGCCATACGGCCAGACAAACGGAAGTCATAAACACGTTTCAACTTTGTTGGAAAGTGTTAAAAAATCAAAAATTGAAACCGGACAAATTTAAAAGGGAAATTACACAAATTAAAGACACCGAAAACCGGGAAGGCAGGGCTCGGGGCGATGAAGGTTACCGAACGAATCCTGCTACTTCGAGTTTTTATAATATAATATAAGTGGAATAATAGCAGCCATCAAATACAACAGAAAAACCACAGCTTTGGCCAGATTATGCAGCAAAGAACCTTTGCAGATCGAATTTAAAAATAGCAAGTTAATTTATACATCAAGATTTTATTTACCATCCATAATCCGAGAATCAATACAGATATTTTTACGAAACAAGTATATTTGCAATGATTCAGTGTCCCTTGAATTACCTAAAATTTGGAAAGTTGGTTGGTTGTGTTTATGACGGCCAATTATCAGCACGAAGGATATAGGCCCTAAGGGGGTGTGTCCTCCGTGGGGGTCTTTCTAAGGGAACCTAACCCCTATTTACGCTTGGAAAACCAAGGCTCGAAGAAAACCACGAAAACTCCGAACGATTAGGCCGACGGGCGCGATTGGGATCGAACCCAGAACATCCCGTCTACCAGCTTCGAGAGCAGAACCTCTCGGCCACTGGTGGGACAAAAAAAAATTTGGAAAGAGATGCTATGTAATTTTAGTAACAATAGTAAAAATTAATCCACGCTCGCAAATAGACAAGACAATTTTATTTTTATTTTATATTTTGCAATGCTTTTCATTATGCATGCTGTCTCGTGACATTGTTTACCATATTATTGTTTTTGAAAATTAATCCATGCTTGCAAATAGCTAATTTAATTTAAATTTAATTTTATGTTTACAATGTTTTATATTATGCATCATGTCTCTTGACATTGTTTACTATGTTTGTTGTTTTTAAATTATGTGAAAATATTTTCTATCGTGAATGATTTTGAAAATGTCCCCGTTTGTACGACGAAACGATCGTCAATCTTAATAAAGATATTCTATCACTTTTTATAGCATTATTTAACCTAATCTGTTTATAAGTGATTATTATACACGTTTTTATCGATTACAAATAATTGGATGATATTACCAGGAACGGCGACTATATTCTGAAATTGGATTCCAAGGCTTTTCCGTTTGAATGGGAAATTTTTTGGTTACCATAGCCTTATCTAGCGCTATTGCAACAGCTTACGGTCCTTTTTGGGGATTCATAAGTGAGATCAATTGCACATTTTGAAAAACATCTTGTATAAAATTGCTATGTTAAAAACGTTGCTGTCGTTTGGACTTTTATAACGACACTATGGACACTATTATTCCATTAGTTTCTCCCTCTGCGTAGGAATAACATTCTGAACCACGGTATTAAAAAGCACTGTGAATTGAAATTTTAATCTTATATTTTGTTTTTTGAACGAGTTTTAGATTTTTACAGGAACAGATATATCTTATGCAGGAATTCTTTTCTCTATTTTAACCCACCATCATGCATATACTTATATTATTTTTAAAATGCAAATATTTATTTAAACTCATAAGTATATACAAAATTTCTCCTATTATTATCGAATAGTAATTCGTACATAATAAATTGAAAATATTTTGCACAGGCATTTACTTATACTCCTGCTGCTTCAAGTGATGAAATATATAAACAAATTTGCTAGCTACTTTATTTTTATACAATGTGATTCCCAATGATACGTCACATGAATATTGTTGAAAAGAAACTAGTTCTAAATGTATCAGTTTAATATATGACGTAATTTTCATCCTTAAATGCCTTTCGCGTAATTAATTTAATTATTTTAAAGTTATTTTTCTCTTTTATGATTCACGTGTGAATATACAGGGTCATCGAAAAATAATGCCTGGATTTAAAGAAATCATAACATCGAAACTTTTTACGTTAAATGAGTAATTATTTCACTACACGATAACTGGTGAACGCAAGTTTGGTTTTAGTTCACCAGAATTCGTTTGCGTGTCTGTGTTATGCGCAAATTAGTTGAGCAGTCGTCAAGGTCAGCCGACGCGCCAGACTGCAGCTGCTCAGTACAATGTTGACCGTGCAACAAAAAGCACAGTGCGTGATTTGGTATGCGGGTTATTTCATGACAAAGTTATTGGACCTTTCTTTTTCGAAGAAAAAACCATGTACTGAGCAGCTGCAGTCTGGCGTGCCGGATGATCTTGACGACTGCGCAACTAATCCGCGCATAACACAGACATGCAAACGAATTCTGGTGAACTAAAACCAAACTTGCCTTCGCCAGTTATCGTGTAGTGAAAGAATTACTCATTTAACAAAAAAGGTTTCGATGTTATGATTTTTTTTTTAAACTAAGCATTATTTTTCGATCACTCTGTATTCTTCAATTTAAATAAAGTTTGGGAAAATTATTATTTGAGCTTTTTAAATATGAACTAACTTTCAACATCAATAGTTCTTTACACGTAATATTTTAATTATTTTAGACATTTTGCATATGACGATATTTAATATTTGTCATTTTGCATATGACATAATTGTCATCATAAAACTCACTTCGCGTATAGTAATTTAATTATTTTATGATTGTCTTACCTTTTAAATATACACGTGTAAATCTAATTTTTATGACGTAATTGAAGTAAAAAAAATAAGCGCAGTCTGCGCACCACAAGATTATGAAGTATATCCCTAGAAAATATTAATTAAATTCATATGTATAGTTTTTATTCCTATAAAGCTTTCTCAATCGAACGATTCTGACACAATTTAACAATTAATAGTTATTCTGTCTGCTTCAGCGTATTTATCACACGTTCCTCTATATTAACACCAATTTTCAGATTTTTATTAACCATTTGGAAAAATGGTTTCTGTCCTCGTCAGGGTAGGAAATCAAAAGTATATCTGAAGCTTTTTATTGGTTTAATCCGCATATTATTCGTTTTCTGGTTGGTCTATACAGTAAATTGTATTTCCCTTTACTTTCAACAGACATGGATACTTCTGTTGCCACTATCACAAAAAATAATAAAAACTACAAAAAAAAAATTAAGAACTCAGAAACAAATTGAGATACAGCTTTCAAACAAATTGCATTTAAAAATACATTTTTTTTTCTCAATACGACGTTGTAAACAGTTATATTGTGGGATGTTTAGAGGTTTAAGAATGAAATTTCATTTAAAATTGGTCGCCAGATTTCTTGGACTATGGAAAAGCCTTTTCCCGAACAGTCAATGAAATGCTTGGATAATACGTAAGTTTCAGGTGCACAATACGTACGTATCGCAGCGATTTTTGTCGCTTGCAAATTTTACGTGTAATAACACTATTAATGTTTAATGTTATAATAACACTATTAATGCTTAATGTACGTAATGTATGCTCAGCTCCGTGCGATTTTTTATGTCTTAAATTTCAGTCTTTGAAAAAATCATTTTCCAAATGGTCGTTGTAATTTGTTAAATTGCTTTTTTATTATTATTATTTTTTTTTTTTTTTGCAGTTGTTTTTATAATATTAGCGAAGAAAGATCTCCTTTAACAAAAAATTCACTTACCGCACTAATGGCATTGTTAGTTACTTTTTTTTAGAATAGAGGTTCACTTTTTAAGCACGCGCAATTATTTATGTTAAATAATTAGCATAATATGACATAGATTAGATTTTTTCAGAATAATTTTGACTGCATTAATATGCAGAAATGAATAAATATGAAATTAGTAAATATCAGAACGGAGAAACAGTGTTTACTTAATATATTTTTTAAATTACTATTTAAATGCATATTGCCCTTATTATACCTGTTTTATTTTACATAATGTTTATTGATGATACATAGGAACATTTTAATTGAAGGAACACATCTAATATATTTGTGTACTGTTATTATGAGTCTGTGATACTAGTAAAGAAAAACACTTACATGATTTTTTTTCGGTTTGATATTGACATAATTACTATGGCCCACATAACCATACTCTAATTTATACTGAAAATAATTTATGCTAAATATACTTTCCATAGAATTTAACATTTTCTAACATCTAATCATTCAATCATTGTAATCGTTAAATAGTTAATATTTTTAAATTATATTTTTGCTACATTAAAAGTAACTGAAACAATTTTTTTTCAAGTATACTAATCGAGCTTTCCATTGAAATATATTTATGATAGAAGTTAAACATATAAAAAAATTAAATACGTGCAAATGCTTACTTTGTTTTGCAAAGATTTACGAATAATCTAAAATAATAAAGCATTGTATATGAACGAAGAAATTATTATCAGATAAACGAATAACATGATGAGAAAATACGAAAATAAACTTATCAAGTTTCAAACTCTTTTTAATGTAGGTATAAACATCTGTTTATAGAAATATCACCAATAAATAACACAAATGTTTTTTTTCTTTCGGATATTAATGATGGGAATTTCAAATAGGCTCACAGCTGTGTTCTAGAAAACTAAAATCAAAACATTCCCGATAAAATTTGACTTTATATTAAATTTATTTCAAAACATGTAAGATATTTACTTTATGAAGTATATTTCAAAAATATTGTAAGTTTTACTTATATAAACTGTAACTTATATAAAATAATTTATTGAAAGTATTATTAAATCATTTTATCAAAATGTAGTCAGTAATTTAGAATAGTGTGTCAAAATTAATGCATTGGATTACTTTGAGAACATTTCCAGAATAATATTTAATATCGTAGAGAATTCTTTTATATGAAGTAAACTAAACTTAACAGAAATTTGGAAGAAAGATTAGTACTTCAAGATTTTTTTATTTTTTTTTTTAAATACTACACTTTTCAAATTTAAAGAAACTAGGATATCGTACACGGGTGTCCCGGGTTACAGAACATACTGTCCGGTTTATAGAATATAGATGAATAAATTTGATAATTGAGGACTCTAATAAAAATTTTATATTTTATATTTTATATATATATATATATATATATACAGGGTGATTCAAACCTTATCGTTCAAATTTCGTAGGGCGTTAGGAAATACGTCAGGAAACCGATTTTACATAGGAAAGTATGTGTCCGCAAATGTACGCATGCGTAAGTAGAGGGCGCTGTGTGTACCCAACTTTCCATTGCATCCCAATCATTGTCTTGACTTTCCTAATGCTAGTATTAATCCTTTCCTATTTCCACTTCTCATTTGGACTTCCGTGAAGCCTTTTACATCTTTAAAAATCTCCAAAAATCTCGTTAATAGCCTTTATTCAACGCTTTCATTATCTGCCGCCTGGAAACTTATCGTTTAATTTTGTTCTTTCGAGTTATTTTAACATTTACTTTATTATTTTATTTTATTTTTTACTTTTTGTTTTCATTTTTATTTTATTTGTTTTTTTGCTAGTTTATTTTATTCTTTGTTTTTAACTTTATTCGTTCATGAATTTTTAAATTTTGGCTTCACACCAGAATTTTTAAACGTCATTAACCTTCTCACCGCCGCGAACTGATATATCCGTTCACTAGGCTGTTGGTTTAACTGCAGTAGAAGCATTTTTAAATTATTATAATTCTACAAATATAATGCAGTTTTAAAATATTTTGTTATGTATGATATTCTCAAGGCTTATACTCCAATACATAATTAAATTATTTATGTCATGTTATAAAAATAATCTTTTTTCAGACTTTTTAAAAACTTACAAAGAAAACAACATTACAATTCTGCCCTTTTGCTCGGCAGTCAGGGGGTTAAGCAGCTTTTTGGAGTTTTTAAAAGTGTAAAAGGCCTCGTGGAAAAGTGATAACAGGAGAAGAAATAATAGTAGCTTTAGGAAAGTCAAAACAATGATTGGTACTGAATGGAAAGTTGGGTAGACACAGCGCTTTCCACATACGCATGCGTACATTTGAGGACATACTTTCCCATGTAAAATCGGCTTCCTTGCGTATTCCCTACATCCCCATGAAATTTGAACGATAAGTTTTTAATCACCCTGTATATATATATAGCGAAACAAATTAATGGATTAAGTCAAACAATCACGTTGTGCTTTTTACGACATATTACTGGATTAGTACCATATTTTAATCAGCCATTTGTGAGGTTGTATAGCAGTCGTACCACTTAGTGCAAACATCGCTATTAGAGGTGTCAACACTGTAGAAATTTAGCAGCTGTGGACCGATGATAAGATTGGTAAAGTCCAATCAAACACGAATTTATTCCTGATGAAGACAAGGTAGATTAGGCCACATGCGTGGTGAAAAAAGGCTTATGAAGAAATCTAGGGTTTTCGCTATTAAAACGTAGAATCGTAGTCATCGGAAACTGTTTATTAATCCAGAACATACCAACATAAACAATTCCCACAGGATGAGAAATCAGAGCCATCCTTCTTGAACACGAACTAGTTATTCATGAGAAACAGATGATAAATAACAATTTAATATTCTACGTGACTTCGGACACCAGGAAACAGATTAAGTAAACAATCAAACAGCACAAAAAATCTTCTTCTGAGCTCATGCTCGAGCAATTTATTAGAATGCGCGGAGGAAATCCGATTGAAATGCAAACTTCAGGCTAACCAAACAAAACATGAGCGAGATTCGAAATGAAACTGCGATCCGTCACTCAACCAATTGAGAGCGATCGAGAAACGTCTCAGAAAATAATCCCGGCGTTGCTGATGGAAGGATTTCGATGTCAATAGGCTGAGGCTCGCACAGCTGGCGGGAAAATGAGATGAAATAAAGTAAAAATGTAAAACTGGCTTTTAGAAACCTTCGAAAAATAAAGTAACTGCGTTCAGAATTTTACAGTTTGGTAGACAATGAAAATTAATGAATGGATTAAAAGTTTAGATTACGTTATTGAATAAAACTATTATTAAGATACGCGTTTTAAATTTATAGGAATTTCACTAGAAATAAATAATAGAGAGTATTAAAAAAAAAGAAATAATGAATATGCCGGCAATTCAGAATAATTTAAATAAATAGTAAAAGTAAAATTTTTATATAACATATATATATATATATATATATATATATATACACTATATGGCCATTAATGACCGGCAACTTTCAATTTTAGACATTTTGTCGAATATTTAGAAATATACTTGACAGATTCTTCTGGAATTTCAGGATTGAAAAGAACAGGTATGACCTCATATTTGGCAATGTCGATTTGTTAAGGGGCGCAATTAGGGGCCAACAAAAAATCAAAGAGAAAAATAATACTTGGGATCACCCTGTAAAATAAAATGCACGAAATGATCTAAAGCTACAGAATATAAATAAACAGACATTGTGCAATATGTGTATTCTTTTGTGTAAGAATAGCACGTATATTAATAGAGATATAGCGATTTATTTTTAAAAATTAAAAAAATTCTTGCATGTTTTTTGCTTATAACATGCAGGATTTCAACCAAATTTAACGCCGGTTTCAGAAATATTGACAAAATATAGTGTAATTTCAATATAAATATATTAAATATTTTAGAAAATATGAGCAGTTGTATGAAATAATTTTTATCTGCGCATGCGCGGACGATAACAAGGATCATTTTACATAATTTAATAGTCAATTCTATGGAGCAACTTATTAAAACAATCTAGTCAAATATCGTAAAAATTCAGAAAGATATCGGCGATAAAGTGAGCAAATTTTTAGTTGTTCTCTAAAAGCAGCTGAATGATAAGGGATTTTACGAAAATTGTCATTTTTTATTAACTGACTTTCAGAAAAATGTTAGTATTTAGCGAGTATCAACGAGTAGATTTGGAAAAAATGCTCCGATTTTGATACTTCTTTTGATCATGGTATAGGCTCTTTCTGGTGGTTACCCAAGAAGAGCTAAAGCATTAATAAAAAATGAAATTTAAAAATTAAAAATGACAATTTGTGGAAACTCCCTTATCATTCAGCTACTTTTAGTGAACAACTAAAAATTTGCTCACTCTAATGCCGATATCCTTCTGAATTTTTACGATATTTGACTAGATTTTTTAATAAGTTGCTCCATTGAGTTGACTATTAAATTATATTAAATGATCCTTGTTATCGTTCGCGCATGTGCAGATACAAATTATTTCATACAGCTGCTCATATTTCCTAAAACTTTTAATTTATTTATATTCCAATTGCACTATATTGTTTCTACTATATTTTGTCAATTTTTCTGAAACCGGAGTTAAATTTGATTGAAAACCCTGCATGTTTAAAGAAAATACATGCAAGAATTTTTTAGTTTTTTGAAATAAATCGCTATATCTCTATTAATATACATGCTATTCTTACACAAAAGAATGCACATATTGCACAATGTCTGTTTATTTATACTCGGTAGCGATATATCATTTCGTGCATTTTATTTTACAGGGTGATCCCGAGTATTATTTTTTTCTTTGATTTCTTGTTGGCCCCCTAATTTCCCCCTTATCAAATCGACAATGCTAAATATGAGGTCAAACCTGTTCTTTTCAATCCTGAAATTCCAGAAGAATCTGTCAAGTATATTTCTAAATATTTGAAAAAAATGTCCAAAATTGAAAGTTGCCGGTCATTAATGGCAATATAGTGTTACTTTAAAATGCAAAAACACCATAACTCAGAAAAGAAGGTGTATATCTGTAATATTGAACTATAAAAAACTTTTAAAAAACTTGAAAAAAAAAGTTAAAAGACAGGTAAAAAACAAAAACACTGTCAAAAAATAGTCTGTTCTTCTTCAGTGGAAGGACAGACGAAACCTAACTCCACCCCACGCTGCTAAAAAACTACAGGTTTCCTGAACACACGTCCATCCTGCACTCAATACAGAAAAAAACTATTGTCAGTAACTAAATTAAAAAAAACTAAAATAAACCAAAATTAAGCAAACATATAATGCAAACAAAGCATAATTTAAAATACAAAAACAAAAATTCTATAATAAAATAGTCTTTTAGAAAATTACTTAAAAATTTACAATTTAAATATAAACAAATGAAATTCACTTAATTTGTTTATATTTAAATTGTAAATTTTTAAGTAATTTTCTAAAAGACTATTTTATTAAAGATTTTTTGTTTTTGTATTTTAAATTATGCTTTGTTTATATTTTATTTTTGCTTATTTTTGGTTTATTTTAGCTTTTTTGAATTTAGTTACTGAAATGACAATAGTTTTTTCTGTATTGGGTGCAGGATGGACGTGTGTTCAGAAACCTGCAGATTTTTAGCAGTGGGAGTGGAGTTAGGTTTTGTCTGTCCTCCCATTGAAGAAGAACAGACTATTTCTTGCCTGTGTTTTTGTTTTTTACCTGTCTTTTAACTTGTTTTTTAAAAGTTTTTTATAGTTATATATTGCAGATATACACCTTCTTTTCGGAGTTATGGTGTTTTTGCATTTTAAAGTAGTGATGAAATATATTTTTGTTGCATTTGATATGAGCTGCTATTAGCGCCAGTTGTGCAATAATTTTTTTCATTAATTATATATAATATATATATATATATATATATATATATATATATATATATATATATATACATTATGTATTAGAATGTTTACCTATTGTATGAAAAAGAATATTTATAGGTAAAATATGTATTTAAAACCCTTAACTGGAAACGTTCGTATGTGAGATGGTTGCGTCTACACATCTGCTCTTAATATTTCCTCTCTCTGACATTCAAAACTTATTTTCATGCTGTTATATTAAACTAGTCGGATGTACCAATCCCAAAACTTTCTTCTATCTCATACATGTTAATACTTCAAAATCCGCTATCACACTGCCAAAATTAAATGGCAATCTATGCATCTCATGAGGATTCTAACGATATGAAATTCCGTGCGTTAGTTCTTGAGATATGACTATCGCTGAAATCGTCTAAATTCAGAAAAAGGCTGCCTAGCAGCGCCACCTATTGGGTGATTTAAACCAAATCCTAATCAGCAACAATTTATGTCAACGTCTGACTGAATCTGAAGTTTGGAGAAAATCCGTACATTAGTTTTTGAGATAGAGAAATAACGAAAATCGTGAAAATTACTGCATAGCAGCGCCACCTATTGGGTGACTAACACCAAAACCTAATTAACAAAAACTTGTGTCAACATACAACTAAATCTGAAGTTAGATGAAAATTCGTCCATTAGTTCTATTGATAGAGCTATTGAGGCAATCGTAAAAAAGGCAGCAGAGAAGCGCCACCTGTTGGGCGATTTACACCAACACATAATCAGTAGCAAGTCATATCAAGGACTAACTGAATCTGAAGTTTGTTGAAAATCCGTGCGTTAGTTCTTAAGATAGAGCTATTGGGGAAATCGTGTAAATCCTGCAAAATTCATCATAACAGCGCCACCTGTTGGGCGATTTACACCAAAACGTAATCATTAACAATTCATATCAAGGACTAATTGAATCTGAAGTTTGATCGAAATCCGTGCATTAGTTCTTGAGATAGAGCTATTGCAAAAATCGTGAAAAATGCAGCATAGCAGCGCCACCTGTTGTGCGATTTACACCAAAAACTAATCAGCATCAATTTGTATTAGGGACTAACTGAATATCAATTTTTATTAAATTCCGTGCATTAGTTCTTGAGATAGAGCGCCCACAAAATTTGTGTCACATACACACAGACAGACAGACAGACTCACAGAGTCACAGACAGACATTTTGTAAAAACAAGTTTTTTGGAATCTCTGACCCCTAAAACGTTTAAATCCGTCGAAAACCGGAATTCGAAAATTTTCATGAATCCAATACTTTCTTCTTGTAAAGATAGAAGAAAGTAAAAATCCCAACAAAAAGTTTTCGGTAAAAAAAAAAAAAAAAAAAAAAAAAAAGCGTTCTCCTTAATGTTTCGGCCAGAAAAAGCAGTGATATCTGAAGTTCGCACAAGTTAAAAGCCAAACATCCCAAATCTTTCATTGAAAATGGCTTCCTGCGACTTGGCCGTTCATGCCTTCTACAGCATTTCAAAATTAATGATTGGAAATTACGCATTTATGAATTATTTAAATATTAAAAGTAATATTAGAATGCAAAGAGGCAAATTAACATAAAGACATTATAAGTAAAAGATTTCTGGTAACTACCATTCAGTTTCAACAAACATTAGATTTGATTACAAATCATTTAGTCCACTTGCGGTTTAATTGCCATTTTGTACGGTCAAAAGCTAAAGTCATTAACGTAAAATCCAAGAAATAAAACAAAATTTACTTACTTCATATCTCACAGTATGTTACATTATATTTTATTGTATAATATTGAAATCTTGTGTATTGACGAAAGATATTTTTTTCGTTTGAATATTTATTATAGTTTGTTTGCAAACATTAAGAGGTATTCGATTTATAAACTGTTAAAAGTTGATATTAATTATGTTTTAGAAATTAGGGATATTATCTCCTGAATACAAGTATTTTGTTATTTTTAACTTCTAAGCATTTAAATAGACTGAAGTTGTTTAAATGCTTTTTTCAAATGTGTATTTTATTTCTGTATTCTGTGTCACAAAATGCCTACAATAATCAAAAAATGTAGTTGGCATGTAGCTCATTTGTACATGTTTTAAAATTTGAAAAACTCTCACGGAGGCATTAACGGCCAAGTCGCAGGAAGCCATTTTCAATGAAAGATTTGGGATGTTTGGCTTTTAACTTGTGCGAACATCAGATATCACTGCTTTTTCTGGCCGAAACATTAAGAGAACTTGGCGCTTTTTTTTTTTTTTTTTTTTTACCGAAAACTTTTTGTTGAGATATCACTACTTTTTGTATGTTTTTTCAAGTTTGTTATTCTAAACTGTATTAATATGAAAAAACTTAAATTTCGGTACTTTTATGTTAGCCGGAAGCAAATCTCCTCATTAGCCTTTTGTTTTTTCGACAATAGCAGTTTTCATTTTTCACATGTGTAAATTAGAAACAATGCTTTGATTTTCAAATAAAATAATTTGGTTTATGTTATTATTTCTTATTTATTTATTTATTTATTTCTATGTTAAATATTCTATTAAAGAAAATGAGGGAAATGCATCTATTTTAAATGTGATGACTGAAAAGTATATATATTTAAATGAAATGAATGCAATATGAACAATGGAGTTGGAACAGTATTTGGCGATTTGCCACTTGCGCCCGGCTAACATAAAAATACCTAAATTTATTTTATTGAGCTTTACAAATTTATACTTTACTTCTTTTTATATTAAAGTACTAGCGGCCTCTAGCAAGCAGTAATTACCGTATTACTTCCATGTTAAACGTTGCATCATGTTACTGTGATTCATAATTTAATTTACTTGCCCATTCTTTCGCTAATTCGGAAGCTTTTGATAGAGAAATCAAGAACTCTTTACGATCATGGAAGCACATCATATATTTTGTGTTGTTATGCATTTCATCTTTCGTGACAAATATCTCTTAACTCACTTATGCATGCTTCCTTAGCAGTTACGATTCGTTCTCTAATGCGGAAATTTTTAATCCTATTAAGTAATCTTTTCTAATAGGGCTCACTGCCAATTGTTGTGTTTTAACTGATACGACTGGGTACAAGTGAAATGGTTCTTATGAAATCCTTTGACAATATCTGTATTTGCATTAAACCATATTGATGCTAATATCTTTTTGTTTTACGTTAACCTTTTCAATAGACTCGATTACGGAAGAATAGAAGGTCTACCGGCTCACTGCCATGATCCATTTGAAAATCTATCATTCTTCTCATCTGATCGTGTTGAAGAATTAGTCAATGTGCCATGGTTTTAAGATTTTAGCTAATTTTACTCGAAACCCGAAAACTAAAATGCGAGGAACCGGATTATAGAAGATTCATTCTAACGTACATATTGATTAACAGGTTACATATTATAGAATTATAATAATCATAAGGAGAATAGACAGTTTCAATGCTTTAATAGTTTCCGTAAATTCTCTTTATATAATACAGAAGTTTTAGCGGTGTAAAGGTTAACAACATAGTCACAGTAAGTATAATAACAGTACAATATAATAACAATAGCATAGGTTTTGGGCAGTGACGAAACTATTAGCACTTTGGAAATATTAGTACGTTATATCATTTAACTATTCAGATGATATGCGGAAAAATAAAAATAGATGGCTCGCATTAATAATTAACTCATTGAAAAATAGCCACTAGCGTCAAATATTCGCCAAGCTTGGCGACATTTAGCAAAGTTTCGCCAAATTTGGTAATATATCATGTCAATTCTCAAATTTGGCGACAAAAAAATGTTTTGTTTATTCTGACGTCATAATGATGCATATGTACTATGTATTATACAAATACCTATAATATGTATGATGCAAATATATTACGTATTATATGCATATGCATAATATGTATTATGCATATGCATAAGTTCATTAACATCACTAAAACGCACTTAAAGGAATAGTGTTTCATAAATAGTAGGGATAATTGCTAGATTGACCAGAGTGCTATTGAGATTAGAATACCGACATTTATAATAGACGTCTGCACACACCTACACCTCATCGAGTTTACAGCTGACATTTTAGGATTAGTTAAAACTAATTAGCATATTTAAAAGCAACTGGTCTGTTAAGTCATATCTTGGTAGAAACCACCTGAAGATCTAATTTTAGTGGTTAACTGATAGGTGTACTATTGTATTTTCCTGCATCCAAAAGTTTGGAAACATGTAGGAATGGGTGCGGGAAAACACAATGGAAAATCCACCCGTAAAATCGGGTCTGTAGGTGGTTTCCACAAATATATGACTTGGCAGACCAGTTACATTTCAATACGCTAATCGATATTTAACCAATCCCAAAATTTCAGCCGTCAACTCGATGAGGTGATGATCTGTGCAGACGCCACCCGGTCTTTAATAAAATTTGTTTTAAGGAAGTAAAAGATAGAAAGATGGACAGGTAAACTGAAAGATTTGCCTTATTAAGATTTTTGTAAAAGCATATAAAAATTCATTCAGCTTGAAATCATGTAACACCTTTATAACTCAGACTAATTTTCTGTAATCGGGTTTTGGCGACCAACATATCTTATCTATAACTATAATCTTTCTTTTACAGATTTAAAATTAACAATAAATTAACAGTAAGTAGGCTAATAATACAATATAATAACAGTAGCAGCGGACTTCGGACGCCGCATCTGTCGCACATCATTATAGATAGTTTATTAGTTACACATTTCATTTAATTAAAAGGAGATTTTTAAACTTTCATTTGGAATTAGGCTATTTTTCCACTATAGGGACCTTGGCATTATTTAAAAATCTTGGCGCAATTCGGACTTCAGAAACTGAGATATGTTGCCAAATGATATAAACAAGTACGAAAACAAACTTGATGAACTTTCATGTTATTTGTATGTATTTATATACATATAAACATTTTATTTATAATGTATAAAATATTATTTTTTATATACAGATTATTTATGTTGGTATATAAAAACAAATAAACGGGTTCCTTGCATTAAATAAATTGTATACAAATGGAAAAAATTGCTTGTGTATATGACACAGTAAATAGGTTGCCAGAAAATACGTTATTATCAAATTTCTTTTCTCGTCAAGGCTATTTCCTGTATTTCGCCAAGGCTACTATATAGGAAACGTACCGAATTGCGGTTATATTTTGTTAAATATTTTATTGTTTTAATATCGTAAATATATCATAACCTATACTGATTAAAATTTTTAGGTATATTCATTTTTTCTATTTAACAAACATCTTTGGAAAAGCATATATAGAAAATGTTATTCGTCTTGAAATCACGTGACCGCCTTCAAATCTCTATAATCGAGTTTTGGCGACCAACATTGGCACAATTGAATGCGTAGGAGCAGCTTACGGCCAAATGAACGCCCCCTGTATGAAGGGTTTAGAGGCGGAAATTCTGTGTTTTCAGATTTTTCTGGTTAATTGTGCTACAATCCCGACTTACATGTGAAATTTCATGATTTTACGACTTTTAGAAGTACCTTAGTTATTTGATGATGCGAAGTGAGTCAGTGACAAAAAAGCGCTTTTTCGGAATTTAATATTTCGAAAACTACTAAATATAGAAATATGAAATCGTGGAACCTTAGTTCAGTTTGAACATACGAACATGTATATAAAAAGAAAAATTTCTATATCTCTCCCTAAAACGACGTTATGAGGGGGTGAAAAGTATGCCGAAATGGTTCAGGAAAAGGTAGCTTACGGCTTGTGCGAATTTGGCGGACGCACTGCCGTGCTCCCAGATTAGTCCTGTTAATTCATCACTATTAAAGATTAAACGTTTACGTTCACTATTTGGCAAATTAATAAGTGTTCTGTTTGTGCACGAGATATTCACGTTTCCCTTTAAGGGTTAAATAATAAACATTCTATATTTACTAAAAGTATCTTACTTACGTTTTAAACGCATGTATGCAATTAATAGCTAAAAATATATAAACAAATTTTAATATTCGTAGAAAAATATTTTATTCTCATTATTTCAGAGTGTAAGCGGATAGATCGATTTCACATCTATTAAACGTGCGATTTATTGATTTACTAGCAAAATCGTCGGCTTTGCTCGCGTAATAGTTGAAATACGCAAAGTGATATTTGTATGTCTAATTTTTATTAGAAAATACGATACTTTTAGGAATAATTCAATAATTACTAATTTATCCACAGTTTGACTATACTTCATTATTACACTGAATTAGGCAGGAATGATGCTTGAATTAATAAGAACTAAAACTAAATCAAAATAAATGGTAATTTAGAAAGTATTTTGAACACTTCATGCGCTCATTTCAGTATTCATTTGAAGTTTTGAATTTTTTAGAAACCATTCTTAGTACGCATTTACATTTTAAAATTAACCATTATGTCAATTTCCAAGATTTTTGGCGGTTGGTCGACCACCTCTCTGGTGGTAGTGGCACTAACATAAAATGCCTATGTTGAAATAGAGATTATCATCATTAATTTTTCAACATTAATTTTAAATATTTAGTATAACGCTTTGGTATATTCTAATATTCCATAGGAAAGGTGAATTAGTAAGTTCTTAATGGCTTTTTAGAACGTTTGTTGTTCCTGCCAACAGCAAGTGGCATAAAATATATCCTGTGTGGAATAACAGACTATCACCATTGATTCGCAATCATTACTTTTGTAATCGGTTTATTATTTCCTGAGATTGCATAGAAATCGTAATTTGTGACTTTTAGCACGCTTTTCGATCCTTCCTTTCGCTTCATCTCTTTTGAATTTAAAATTTAATTTCAACAGTTCTTAAAGAAGATTTATATTTTATAAATAGCAACCATGCCATATATAAAGTTTCTAGACTCTTCAGTCTCACAGAAATCGCAATTTAGGACGTTTTCTGCTTCAGCAACCTCCAGTTGGTATAGTGACATCGACGTGAAATAGAGCCTATGTTCGAGCAAGGGCTTTCACCCTAAATTTCCAACCATTACTTTCGAAATTGGTTTGAAACTTCATGATATTGCTTAGAAATCGCAATTTAGTACGATTTTCGCCCATATTTTCCCCTTTTAAATTTCGAATGTTTTAGGAAATGTCCTTAGAGATCCTTTATAATATATAAGTGACTACAATGCCTAATTTCATGTTGCTAACCTTACAGCATCACAAAAATTGTAATTTAGAACGTTTTGTGCTCCTGCAAACTCCAGGTGGTACTAACACTGTCATAAAAAAGAGCCTATCTTAGAGCAAGAGCAGTCAACATAATTTTTAAAACAGGTTCGGTACTTCCTAAGATTGTGTAAAAATCGCAATTTAGAACGCTTTTTAGATCTCGTTTCGAGCCTTTTCACCCATTTTATATTTGAAATTTTTTAAGAAGTGTTCTTAGAAATATTTTTTGTCTAATAAGTGATTAATAGTCCAAATTTCATATTTCATATATATATATATATATATATATATATATATATATATATATATATATATATATACATATATATATATATATATTTCATATATTCATGTTCTTAGAGATCATTTATAATTAATAACTACCATGCCAAATTGCATGTATCTAGGCCCTTCAGTAACAGAGAAATCGCAATTTAGAGAATGTTTATTTTGCTCCTGCAAATCCCAGGTTGTAGTGGCACTGATATAAAAAAGAGCGTATTTTAGAGCAAGGGCTGTCACCATCATTTTCACACAATTATTTTTGAAATAGATTCGGTGCTTTCTGAGATTGCGTAAAAATCGCAATTTCGAACGTTTTTAGAACGCTTTTCGTGCATTTGCACCCCTTTTAAATTTCGATTTTTTAGGAAAATTTTCTTAGATATCGGTTATATCTAATAAGTAAATACCATGACAAATTCCATGTATTCCCTTCATCAATTTCATGTATTCCCTTCAACACAAAAATCGCAATTTAGAAGGTTTTTTTGCTCCTGTAACTCCCAGGTTGTAGTGACACTGACATAAAATAGAGCCTATCTTGGGGCAAGGGCTTTCACCATCATTTTCACACCATTATTTTTTAAATCGGTTTGGTACTTCCTGAGATTGTGTAAAAATGAATATTTAAAATGTTTTTAGAACGCTTTTCCCGTATTTTCACCCCTTTTAAATTTTGAATTTTTCAGGAATTGTTCTTAGAGATACATTTATATCTTACAAGTAACGACCATTCCAAATACCACATCTACAGCCTTCAGTTAAACAAAAATGACATTTTTAGAACATTTTTTGCCCTCGCACCCCATTTGGGGTAGTGGCATTGACTTAAGATATAGCATATGTTCTAACGTGGACTAACAGCGTCATAAGCATAAATAAAACTTTGTGCGAATTATAATAAAAAGGCTAAAATCTTTAACAACGATTTTTACTCACAAATAACGTACAGAACGACAAAAAGATCCCATACGATCGTTTCGAGGATTCCTGGATCCCCTTCCCCTGTGAGAAAAAAAAAATTAAAATGTGTTCGAAGATCCCCTCGGTTATAGCCCCGAGTACTGGCTTATGGTCTGATTGAAATGACGGAAGCAAGAGTTTATATACCTAAAGAAATGACGTAATTGACCAGAACTAACTGAAAAACAGTCACTGCGCAGGATCCATCCACACTGGTGAAAGAAAAGGGGTGCTGGTCATATCATTGCAAATTCAGCATAACAGTGCCACCTCTTGGGCTATTTACACCAAAGCGTAATCAATATCAATTCATATCAAAGACTAACTGAATCTGAAGTTTGATGAAAATACGTGCATTAGTTCTTGAGATAGAGCTATTGCGGAAATCATGAAAAATACAGCCTAGCAGCGCCATCTTTTGAGCAATTTACACCAAAAATTAATCAGCATCAATTTGTATTAGGGACTAACTGAATATAATTTTTCATTAAATTCCGTGCATTAGTTCTTGAGATAGAGCGCACACAATATGTGTGTCACATACAGATAGACAGACGGAGGGACAGACAGACAGACTCACAGACAGACATTATGTAAAAACATGTTTTTTTGGAATCTCTGATCCCTAAAACGTGTAAATCCGTCGAAAACCGGAATTCGGAAATTTTCATGAATCCAATACTTTCTTCTTGTAAAGATAGAAAGAAAGTAAAATAGTTAGTAACACTTTAAACAACAATCTAATTAGCGCAAAATGACCTTTTGTTTCGTATATAAACAAAACATGTTACACAACTACTTATTCTCCGTTAACGCACAACCAGGAGATATCCTCCACGGCTTTTATTAGGAGAGCTTTTTACATTCTTCTATCTTTACAAGAAGAAAGTATTGGATCTGTGAAAAAATTCGACTATTATTTTTGGGCGGATTTATACGTTTTTGAAGGTTCTGAACACAATTTGTTTTCACACTGTTTTTAGAAAATGTTTTTTCTGTGAGTCTGTGGGATTATCTGTCATGAGGTGAAACAAATTTTGTGGACTCTCTATCTCAAGAAGTAAAGAAAGGAATTTAATAAAACTTTAGATTAAGTAATACCTTGATATAAGTTGATGCAGATTAGTTTTTGCTGTAAATAGCCCAACCAGTGGCACTGCTATTCTGCATTTTTTCACGATTTCAGCAATAGCTCTATCTAAAGTACGGGTTTTCATCTAACTTCAGCTTTAATTAGCCGTTGACATAAGTTGTTGCTGATAAAGTTTTGGTGTAAATCGCTCAAAGAGTTGCACTGCTATTCTGCATTTTTCAAAATTTGTGCGATTTTAGCAATAGTCATATTTCTAACTCGCGGAATTTCATCAAGTTTCGGAATATGTTAAAGCGTGGCGTAAGTTTGTGCTGATTATGTTTTCGCGTAAACATATAACAGATGTCTTTGGTATGCATCATTTTTCACGATTTTCACGATGACTATATCTCAAAAAATAATGTACGGAATTTAATAAAGCTTCATGTACTTTTATGTTTTCACATAAATACAAGTATTGTATATACTTGTATATCATCATTTTCACATAACAGGTGTTATCGCTGCAGTTTCATTTTTCATGATAGTGATATTTGAAAAGCTAATTCACGGAAACTAGTGCGCTTTTTGACCTAACACAAAAAATACAGAAGGATTATAGTTTAGCTAAAGTAAAATGAAATTGCTGACCTAACAATTTTAGTATAATATAAGTTGTATTAAATCGTTTCTTTTTTTTTTGTTAATAAAATAATAGAACTAATAAATATTGAAAACTTTTACCTAAATTTTCATTTTTTTTTTTTTTTTTTACTGTTACTATTTTTGTGTAACAAAATATAATAAAATTATATTCCAGTTTTAGAATTAGATTTTTTTCTCTTTTTTACCACATACCCGACGAAGTTCTACAGAATCAAATACATTGTCACGATTTTAAATTTGACTGTGGAGATCTTTGCTTCAGATACATTTGTTGCAATATCTAATTATTATTATTAGCTGCCTACATTTTAAATGAATCAAATCTGTTTTAAAATTTATTACTATGCGAATTGGTAATTTTAAATATGCCCACTACGTTTCTTAATTATCGATGAAGGAAAGGAAATCTGAATATTAGACTTAAATAAGAATATCTAAAATTTGATTTTGTTCTAGCATTTACACTCTGACAAAAGACAAATACAATTTTTATGGTGTATTAATCAGTTTTTTCAAACTAGATTATCGGTTTTTAAAATGCTATTATTTCTGAGCAACTATGTAACTTACCATCCAAGCGCAAAAAAATTGTATTAATTTTAATGCTGATTTTAAGATTGTTAAAGCACGAGGTGTGGCTATTTAATAACGAGACTAATGCTACCATAGAAGAAATGCGCATGCGCCAAATTCGTACAACCAATAGTTGTATAGCGCAAAGCCTCCAGTATCGATTAATACCGCCTCTTAATTTGCTGCACTACAATTAGCCTGCCCGTCACTTTCATTTATTCTGGACCCTGTTTTAATGTTTTGCCGGGAAATGTTGAGTGTTTTAAAAGAGCAACGTCTTAATGTGACATTTATTTTCAAATTTTGAAACAAATCATTTGTTAAGAGAAGTATATCACATGCAACTTTTTGAGTAGTTTAAGCATTTCCAAGATGGCCGAGAAGATCTTGATGATGATCTACCCTCGGGTCGGTCTTCCATGTCCACAACGGAGAAAATTTTCATATTCATGGGATTATGTACCTTCACTAGGTTCCTGAAGGTCACATTATTGATCAACATTACTACCTCGAGGTCCTTGGACAACTCTGTGAAGAATTACAAAATAAAACAACCCGAATTGTGGAATAAGAAGTAATAGGTGCTTCATTAGGACAACGCACCGGATCACACTGCATTGTCTCAAGACGGTTCTAGCCAAGTATAACATCCAAGTGTGGGATCACCCGCCTTATTCGCTTGATCTAGCCCCATGGGACTTTCATCTGTTCCCCAAAGTCATATTGACAGTAAAAAGAACCAGATTACAAACCGTTGAAACAGTGAAATAAAAAGCGGTACGCTTCATGAAAGATGTCACAGAAGACGACTTCCATCATTTTTTCAAACAACGGAAAATTCGCATGGTGCAGTGTAGATATAAAGGAGGTGTTTCTATTGATGGGGAAAATAACTACATATGTATAAATTTAAAGTAAAATATTTTACAGCATTAGTCTCGTTATTTAATAGCCACACCTCGTATCATATTTGTATGTAAGATATTTCGTTAAACATGAAGTTGTTTACTTGAAAGTGGATAACATCTGTGAAATTTATATTCCAGATGGAGAATACTGACTATTACACTTAAAGAAAACTAGGAAACAAATAAAATAAAATAAAATAAAATAACTAAAATCGTAAGACGAAATGCAATATTTGACCTTTACTGAACCAAAAAATACACAATATCAACTTTAAAAAGCTCATCGTTTCAATTAAAAGGCGGCGAAAATAATAAAATTAATGTTACAAGTTAAAAGTATACATTTTATTTAGAAATTACATATTACTTTCAGCCTGCATTTCCGGTGGCCTTCATCAGTGAATATTTTTAAAATTAATTGCTGTTCATTCAAAAAAAAATACGCGAATTCCTCTGAAATGAGAGACCATTAATTATTAGGGTAGCTGAAAATAGGAGTGGCAGTCCCTTGGATTGAACTTAAGAAGAGAATAAAATATATATTAAATGCAGTTCCATTTATTTTATTACATCAATATGTTCTTATACGTCACTTTGATTTTTAAATTCGTAGCTGGACAGTAGAAGTAATAGTGTTTCAGATTAAATTTGGGTAGAGGAAAATATTTAACTGCCGTGCAATTCATTTTAACACGTCACTTAGCTCAAGTTTTCATGATTTATTTTCAGGATATTTAACGATATATTGGTGATGTTGTATGATAGGGCGTCGCTACATACTTAATTGCTTTTTCACAGGATTTCCATGGATTCTCTGATAGTGGATGCATAGTAATTAGATGTTGGGTATATAATTTTAGCATGGCCAAAATGTATTATAAAATTTTGATTGAAACTGAAACGTGACAAAGCTGTGGATTCACGACAAAATTTTAAAGATCATATTGCGTATTTTGCATCTGGGAAAGGTTTGTAAAAAGCAGTAAGAAACTCTGATTTCATAATAGCTTCTATAAATCTAGAAAATATATTAGTTTCTGATGCTTCTATAGATAAATAAAACGCTCATCAGAATTGTGGGTTACTCGAAATATGTTATTGTATACTTTTGTTTGTGGTTATTTTATATTTTCCTAGATTAACAAACCTATCTTTCTTTGCAGTGCATTAAATGCCGTTTAAAATCATTCAATATCAAATGATTTCAATCAAAATAAGTGTGGTATTTTAAATAATAACAATAAACTTTTAAATGCTTTATGTATTCAAGTAAAGTTGTTATAATAATTGTCTCTTTTATACTGCATATTGTTTCATGTAGTTCCTTTGCATTGCAGTTATAAAAAAATTTAAATAATTTATACGATTTCTAATTTTGTATAGATTATTTTATGTATTTATTATAACTTAATACTGCAAAATTAAAATGAATGTTTTTAGCTTCTTAACTGCTTGAAATTTTAAAAACTTATATTTGTACTTCTAAATTTTATTAAACTTTTACAACATTATATAAATTGCTTCACTAAAAATATTAATGATATGTATAACAAACGATAAATGATGAAAACGTGCACCTCATAAATATTAATTTTGATACTTTTCGCATTCCGTGAACACTTTCCCCTGTAACTAAGAAAGAACAACACATTTTAATAATCCGAAATTACCTTTAAAAATGTTAAACAATAAAGTAACTATTGTTTGTAAACAACAGAGCATTACTTAGTTATTTACAGCTCATCCAGACTGATTAGTAAACATATCATTTACGTGCAGTATACTCTGTTGAATAGTCAGCATCATACACTTGATACTATAGCCTATGACAAGGATGGCGAACCTATGGCACGCGTGCCACTTTTAGCACGCGAAAGAATAATTTTGGCACGACACTGCTTGTGGCTCTAAATCAAAATAAAGTGAGATTACATAAAATTGCGACTGATCTTTTCTAATTCCGATTAATTCGGAATTGAAAAATTTTAATTGCAGCCTATTATATTCTAATCTGTTTAATTGTGGTCAAGACGATTGTAACAAAGACGATATTTGAAAACTATCGACAAGAATTGGTTATTAGACATTACTAAATCCTAATGATAAAGTTATGGCAACCTTGAATTTATTTCAGAGCTATTCAAAGAAACTGGTATTTGCCATTTTAACAGTTTTTCTGCCTATCTATGCTTTCAAGCCACTGTTTTCACAGATGAATAATATCAAAACTCATTCTGAAAGTAATGAATACGGCGCTTAGTTTGTATTTAAATTAATCTGATATTAAGATACAACAACAGAAATCAAATTACATAGCATTAAGTTCTTTAAATTAATTTCTAAAATATATTTGTTGCCATAATTATTATAGTGTAATACCTACATATATGTTGATTATCTTTTAAATCTTAATAGAAAATTTTAAGCAATTTTAATCCACTATTATTCCAACTACTAAATTTGTTTTTTAGTTGGCACGTCATGGTCACGTAAAATATTTTTTTTAATCAAATTTGGCACGTGGCAACAAAAAGGTTCACCGACCCTGGCCTATAAATTAGGCTGAGTGAATAGTGTCGACCGGTGTTGGTCTTGGTAGCTCAACTGCCAGAGCATTTGCAATTTGTGCCAAATATGTTGCTTTTTACTGCCAGACTGGATAGTTTTTAACTCAATTGGATAAATGTCAGTTCTTACGACAGAGCAATTGTTTATTACAGAATATGGATAAATTACTGTGTTTCCAGATAAAAATCTGTTTAAGATAAAAATTGCGGAAAGTTTCAACCAAATAAAACAGTAATATAAACACATGATATATCGATAAATACAAATATGCAATCTAGATAAAATTCTTTATAGTTCGGAATCAGGTTGAATTCCTTAAATGAAGAAAAATATTTTTTATTGCTTTTTTAACATTTTGTTTATGTAATGTTGAATTTACACAAGAATTTTTTTATTTGAAAATATCGAAAAGCAAATTTACAGCTTTTTATACACCAAATTTAAAACGTTACCTTTTTTTTCAAAAATTTCTATATAATCGTCATTAAATTTACGTGATGTAAATAGTTACCACTGATTTTCAAGAGTTTTTCAAAGGCTTCTTCTTCTATTTCCTTGTTACTGTATAGTTAATCAAAAAATGAAAGACGTGCTTTTTAAGGGTTTTTCAAAGGCATTTTCTTATTTTTCAATTTTGTCTAACTGTAAATGGAAAAACCTTAGAAATAATTTTCAAATGTTTTCCAAGGGCTTCTTCATCTTTTTCTATTTCATGATATAGTAAATTCAAAAATCACAGACATACATTACGTAATAAGATACATAATGTTACAATAATTGAAAATGCTCTTGTATGCTCACTGGTAGATATTCGAAGGCTATCAATTTCTAAAAAAATACATATTAGATATCAGATAAAGTACATTAGATTTGTTTAATCAAGTAATTTTAAGATTTTAGTGTTTTATTTTATTTTTCAAACATAAATATCTGTTGCGAAAAATACCTTAATAAAGTCAGCTTTTATTTATTTATTTTGTCATATAAAACTCGTAAGAGCAGTCGACCATTTAATATTACAGTCGTTCTTTTTAAAATATGTATTTTATCCATCATCCATCCTCTTCTCTTATTCCTCAAACAAATCTAGTAGATCGTAAAAAATCAAATTTTTACTTATCTTAATTGATAAAAAGACAGAGTTTCTATCTCGATTTAACCCCTTCGTGCTGAGCGTCTTTTACAGAATTTTTAATCTTTAATCACCTGTTTTTTGAAACAGAAATTTTTGCCTGATTGAATCGAAAAAATGATCGGATTAAATAAGGCAAAATTTTCAATAAAAATTTACTGGTGAGAATAATCCCCGATTTTGAGCACGAATACCGGTCGCTCGTCTCCGAGGGGTTAAGGGGTATCAAGACTCTTAAAATTAGAAAAAAATAAAAAAAAGACAATTTTCAACATTTAATATATTAAAATGCATATGATTGAACAACACAAATTTATTGGTGAAATATATAAGTATGTTCTTTCATTTCATGTATTTAAAAAATTGCAAGATATAGAATTGGTATTTATATGGCGCTCCAAACTGTCAGACATTTATCGAGCAGAAAATTAGTATAACAGCTTACTGTTTAGTACAAATTAGAATAACAGCTGAAGATTAAACATTCCCTGCCGGCTCGGGCCTACAGGCGGAGGTAGATTTCGAAGTTAAGTACTAAATTCACCAACAAAACTTAAATCAAGATTAGAGATAAACCCAGTTTCTTCACTAAGAATGAGCTCTAAGGGAGCTAAACATTTTGTGAAAATTCTAATATACACGAAGACACACACGCATGTATATGGGATAGGTTTAAAAATGGCTAAAGCAAATTCAGAGAACCTCAAAGTGTTAAAATATGTTAATATTTACATAGTCGGGTTTTTATTATGTTTTAATAAGTTTCTTCAAACTCACATGGCGTTATATATTCACCTGCTGAGGTCCATTATATTTCCAATATGACGCAATATATATATATATTTAATTCGTCAAACTATTTATTTCATTTTGAGTTTTCATGCAGAAATCTTGCTCTAGAAAACTTATGACGTAATATTCAATTTGCTTTCAATTCGTCAAACTGTTTATTTAATTAAATTTTTCACGTGAAATCTTGCAATAGAAAAGCAATTGTTGTGGTGAGAAATTTATTGCTTTTTTTTTTAATTGTTGGCAACTGCTATAACGAAAAATATTTATTTTTTCCTGTCATTGTTGTGTAAGAACTGGTTTTATCAGAATCTTTTTAAGACGGTATTCAAAATTTTGAGCCCTCCCCATTTCCATTCCCTTGGGCCGATTTTGTCCATTTTCAATCCCCGCCGAGATATTAACCATATCAAAGTTGTTGGCGAGTTTGAAGATAATCCGAGCATAATTGCGACTTTTATCGTGCGGACAAAATTTAGTACATACATACATACATATATATATATATATATATATATATATATATATATATATAAACATTTTAGGTGGGGGTGGTTTTGGGTTCCTGGGGTCATATAATGAAACGTTATGAAGGAATTTTTCAAAAGTCGCACCATGGTAACGACTGCAATAGGTAGTATTTCTTACGAAATCTACCTAAAAAATATTTGGATGTGCCAATCCCAAAATTTTCTTCTATCTCATATATTTGAACATTTCGAAATTTTGTTACAAATGTCAATATTTCATTTATTAGTTCAATGCTATATAAACTTTGACTTTCATCTTAAATTTCTGCTTCAGTCAATTAATCGGAGTAAAAACGAGTTAATCTTCATCCCGATATTAATTAAAATCAATAGTTTTCCGTTATTCTGTTGTATATCAGCTGTTCAAGAATAGCCGGCTTATCAAGATGGGAAGTTCCCGTCACTTCAATACCGCTGGTGTATAATAGAACTATTAAAAATCAAGAAAATTACACACCAATCGCTATTATAGTGCCTCCTTTCGGAGGAATATTTCCTAATTCAGGGAGGACCTAAAAATTTGAATCAATTCTATGCATAACTTCATACACTGTTAAATGGTACAACATTGAAAATTGCTCAAAAATCGCTATTACAGCGCAACTTCCGGCGGAATTTTTCCGAATTCTGGCATGAACTTCTTACCATGGCCAAAAACACACACAGAAAAATTGGTTCATTTCTATGCATAACTTCATACCTTTTTCGATTGTACAGTATTCAAAATCGCACAAAGAGGCGGATATTTTCCAAATCAAAGAAGGACCTGCTTGCCATAGCCAAAAACTTTAAAAAATTGTGGTTCAATTCTATGCATAACTTCATACACTTTTTGATGGTACAATGGCAGCAGACACACAGACAAACTGACATTTTCTATAAACATGTTTTTGGGGATCTCTGACCCCTAAAACGTGTAAATCTGTCGAAAACCGGAAGTTGAAAAAAATTTCTATTACAATATTTTCTTCTATTGAAGATAGAAGAAAGTAATAAATTTTGCAACTAGAATGAAATTCTTTGGGCCTAATTAAAATTTATATAATAATAATTACTCTGAACCCATATAAATTTGTATTTAAAACTTTTTTCCATTTTTAATGCAAAGATGTATTCAACTAATACACAATTTTGGAAATTTCAACAATATAATCCCCCCCCCCTTTTTTTACAATAAAAATGAAATTTTATGTTCAGTTTATACATACTAACATGAAACATATGTTTTGAAAATTTCAAGAAAAAATATCCAGAACTTTTTGGGATATCCTGCACGTTATACCCCAAAAACGTTATTTGGAGAAAAATGACTTCAAATTTTCGGAAACGCCGCTTTAGTTATAGAGTATATTACAGGTATAATTCGAATAGCCATAACTTCTGTTCTAATAGGAATTAAGGAACAATCATACCAAAATGTTCAGAAAAGTTAGAAGCTTAACATCTAAAAAAACAAGTCTAACATCTTAAAATTTCATAATTTTTGTAGCTTTAAGAGCTCTGAGACCCCTTAAAATCTGCATTATCTAAAAATCATGATGTAACAACCAATAGTGTATATATTTTTCAGTGTGACTTACGCTTCATATGTAAAAGAAAACATATTCTGTAGCTAATATTAACACTTTGATTATGGTCTGACGACTATTTTTATATTAAATCGTACCACAATTTAAAAAATTCCTTGTGATACAGTTCTCTTGAAAATATCTTAGTATAAGTGTCTGGTAGAGATTATGACCGACAGCCAAACAGATTTTTTTGCTATTAACGAAATGAGGTCGGCCAATCGGAAGCCTGCATTTTTGCAAACAGCGAAAAGTTCTCAAAAATGCAGGCTTCTGATTAGTCAATCTCGTTTCGCTAAGAGCTGAAAATCTATGTGGATCCCTGTTTATATCTCAAAAAGGGGTAGGGATGGAATAAAGAAATAGTCCATTGTACTGTATATGCTGTCAAACGGTACTGTGAAAGGGTTAATATAACAAATGCGCACTATTGAAAATCTAGCGCCTTTATCGAGTCATTCGAATATTTCGGAAATGATGATTGTTTCTTTTTTCTTTAACAATTATTGACATAAAATAATTTAAAGACAAGAAATGGTGGAAAAAAAACAAAAAAAAAAAAAAAAACATCATGCACAAAAACGCATTTAAGGTTTTAACCCTCCAAGAGTCTTGAGAGCTTTCCAGCATTTTCATAAAAATGCTTATAAAAATAATCTTAATTTAAATTTTCTTTCCTTCTTTGTTTCTAAAATACAATTTATGCCTATTTATTTGGCATACATCTTGAAATACAATTCTGTTTAAAATATTTTTGTCTATAGCAGATTTAATTTGTTTTTGGGAAACGGAAAAATACGTCCAAACCGCTCGCAGGGACAAATAATGGCTCTTAATAAAATGTTTAAATCCTTAAAAAAAAAAAAAAAAAAAAAAAAAAAAAAAAAAAAAAAAAAAAAAAAAAAATGCTGGTGAGTAAGTAATTCTTTATTTGTAGCTTAATTTTCCGATTCAGTTTAACTTTTGCCCTTTCAACCTTCTTCTGTACTATTTAAATAACCGTCAGTTGATTTAAAACAAAGTTTTTTCTAACATTCCGATTAAGATTTTTTTCATAATTTTAGTCCTCACAACTGCAGGTTTTATATCGACACGGCGCTGCCGTTAAAAAAGTCTGTATTCTGTGGCCGGGCCAGGCAAAGACCTTACTTTTTTTGAAGACTTGGCCGGGAAAGGCCTAACGTGTTTTTTCATACCGAATCGGGACTGGCTTCTTACTAGGCCTGCACGGGACGAAATCTACACTCACGGAGTCTCGACCTGACCCGTATTAAAATCATTGTCTCTGACTGACCTGATTCATGCAAAAATCAGTAAATTTTGCCTCCGCCCAAAAATTTTTACAAAAAATGTATATATTTTTAAATCGCTGTTATTTTACAATTAAACTTTAAAATTATTTTTTTTAAAGCATAGTAGATTAAAAGGCAAAAAAATTAAAGTACTGTAAAACCAGTGTAAAAGAACTAGCCTATGACGAAACCCTGTCTTAAAAGGAAAAAATGTTTTCATCCATGTAAAATGAATATAATAATACCTGAGAAAAAACTAGACTACATTTACACCTCCTAAGAAGGGAACTTGTCTAAAACGCATTTTATTCTTTATTATATGTTATTTTTTTCTTTCTTCCGTCTTAGAGGATTTTACACTATAGCATTTTTCAAAGTCTCAAATACATGGAATAAAGATTAACGATATTGAACTATAAGTGAAACATTTACATACAAATAGAGATTCTAAAAGAAAAAGAAATTTGGCGTTTTTTTAAAAATGGAAATTATAAACATGAAAAAAGAAAACCTATAATAAGTATTTTTGGTCACAACTCCTGCATACGAAACAATTTTTAACCATAGGGAAGTAAAAAACTATGTTTTATAGAAATTCAGTCTAGCCGGGCCGGGTTCTGGGTAAGATTTTATCTTTTTTCTATGGGTCGGCTTGGGACCGTACCTGGATATTTCGACCCGTGCAGACTTCTTGTGCAGACATCCAGCCTATTTTGAACGCAGGTTTTACGTAAAATCTATACGCTACTATTTTATGTCCAAAAGAGAGACACTCTCTGAAATCGACTTTTAATAAAGTACAAGGAGTAGATGATCCCAATCTTACATTCAAAATGAGTCAATTACTTGTTCAGAAGCATGGCTAAATGGTATAAGCCACAAATTTTGGATTTTAATATCTCTGAGAGTTTTGCAGATATCGAGATGAATTGTTTTGTGTTTAATTCAGGAATGGACAAGAAAAACTTCAAAATTTGAAATTTTACTCTACAGGGGCCGCATAAAAATTTCGTTTCTGTTTTCTCTCAAATAGATCCCTCCACTGAGTTGCAACTTATATCATTACATTTTGTAACTTTTTTATGAAACTTTGGAATTGGGAGTATGTGTCTAGTAGCAATATTTACGGAAATATCCTATTCTTTCGATCTTTATGAAGCACCCTGTATCAGCCAATGGTCCGTACGTTAGGCACTGTGAGCCACATTACTTAAGTAGATTAAAATTTATATTAATTCTATTATTTTGACGCATAAACTTCATCACAAAAAAGATGAGATTTTGACAAATGCGATTTTAAGAAAACGCAAAAATCGGAATTAAAATATAAAATAAATATTTTGGTTTACAATATCAAAAATGAAAAAGAAAATAAGTTTCTCTGTGAAAAGGAAATATGTTTGTTTTAAATATGAACTATTTTTTGACATACGTCCTTTTTTTATGCAAAGTATTTGCCAATTTTTATGCAATTCTACATTCAATATTTTTATACAGTTCTAAGGGAGTAGAAAGTATAAAATAAATATTTGTAAAAACAATGGTTTGGGATTTGCTTTTTATATGTTCTTTTCCATTCTCTTTATGTCACATTTTTATCTTCTTTAGAGGAAAAGTATTATATTTTATTGATAATTTTGAGCTATATCAATGGATTGTTTCAATTTTCATGAAAACATTTCTTATTTAGCGTTTAAGAATGTTATTTGAAAAATTTATTGCATTAGGGATTTTGGCATCATGAATTACATAACTGCCAATTTTTGCGTCTTTTCTTACGACTGAAATTTTTTATAGACATTTTAGTCATAACAAAAAAGTCTAAAAGTTTATAGCTATAGAATGATCATAAAAGTTTCTTAGAATAAAGTAAACATTTTCTAGTATAACCCAATTATGGTGAATCTTCTTTGTCTCAAGACAAAATTCGTAAGCTGAGTTTCTTTTCCTCTGTATACATACGATAATCTTCGTACCATCAGAAATATAATGTGTATATTTTTCACCACTCGAATGTCTTAATTCTTCGTTTCTTACGATTGAGAAAAAGATAAGAATTAATTTTTTATCTTTCTTCAACCCACTAGTTATTTTTTCTTCGACTAATTGCTATTTATTGTAATATATTTCTACCAATTTCTAAATATTTGTCTGTTGAGACACAAGCTCGTATTTTTCGCGTAAATTTTACAGTAATTGAGCTTATTTTTGTTTATGGGACTAGAAAAATGTATCTATTTTTACTTATTTTTTAAAACCAATAAATACATTGTGTTTTGGCGTTTTCAATAAAATGGACATTGGGGCTTAGTCTTCAGAAAACATTTTATCGAATTAAAAAAAAAATCTGAAAGAAACATTTTTAATACTGGGCACACATTATTACACAAAATTTCATTTGATACAAATTAATCACAAAAATCTTAATTAGATACAAAATAATAATTCAACAAAACAAATGTTAATTAGATCTTAAATAATAAATATTGTTATAATTAAAACTTAAATAATTAGACACAAAATACCAAATAGAGTATTCAATATCTTATTAATGAGCTTCTCTAAATCAATTATTTTAGGTTGTTAAACCTAAATACAAGTTGAAATTAATGCACGCAACTTTAGTGGTGTTTCTTTAACAAAATTTATTTTTACATCTAATTGCATTAGTATGTCCATCTTTTCGCGTATGGACACGCTGGACACGCTTTTTAATCCCTTAACGTACGATTTACGTTTCAACAGCCTAGGTACAAAACTTAAACAAAGTCGCGCAGGCTTCGACGTGCCATTCCACGGTTCGGAAAATCAACTGACAAAGTATAATACTGAATACAAAGTATAAATACCGCTTGTAAATATCACAGGCCATGTCCGCGATATTTACATTTGGATCGATCATTATACCAGGGGCCATGCCCTTGATATTTACATTTGGCCCGACCGATGTACTACAAGCCAGGCCCGTGATAATCAGTTTTGGACCGAATACAATACCACGTGTCTCACACGTAGTTGTAGATTAAGGGGTTAAAAGGCGGTATTTAATGCTGATCTTCTATATTTGTGCGCGCTGTTTGGGGAAGAATTATGAATGAGTTTTTGTTATCAC
The DNA here is from genome assembly GCA_963932465.1 of Maratus speciosus. Lineage (NCBI taxonomy): Eukaryota > Metazoa > Arthropoda > Arachnida > Araneae > Salticidae > Maratus > Maratus speciosus. The sequence goes on from OZ010800.1 coordinate 437,237,195, forward strand.
TGTAGTAAACAAGCTGTGACTCCCTGAAAATGTTCTCAGCATTAAGCATTCCCTATGCTCAAATCAAACATGCTGGAAATTGCATGTCAAACGTGGCAAATGAGGTGCGTTCGTACTATAACTTGTTTTATAAATTTTTTTTTTACGCCGCATATTGTACTGAATGTATGTTTTAGTGCACTTCATAAGTACATATCAATTTCATTCTGTTCGAAAGGATGAAACATCATTCAAATTTACTTGAAATATTTTTTTTTTCCCATTGGCCGTAATGTAACTGAAAACATTTCACTGTCCCTGAAATTAAACTATGCATCCCATTTTCATAAAATTTGAAATAACTCGACCAAATTTTGCAACAATTATATACTTGAAATTTCAGACCATTCGGTTGGGTAGTTTTTGATCTGTTATATGCGGACGGACTGATAGACAGACGGCCCGAAAGACAACTATAGGCGCTACGTATTTATATAATTATGAACGCACCTAAAAATGGAGTATGAATTGAAATGCCCATTTTTGATGAGAGTCTTAATTTTGCAAGAGCTGACCATTCAACCAATTAGATCAATGCCATCCGTTTTAGCATTGTACTTCTTCACAATTATAGGCCATTAAATTTTAATACATTTTCTAAAAATTTTTACCTTCGTTTACATTTATCATGTGATTCCATTCCGAACTTTAGAGAATAATTTAGCACAGATTTTTATATCGAACCACTTTACCATGCATATTTTATCATTCTTGGAAGGATCATTTCAGCACAAATTTTTATATCGAACCGCTTTACCATGCATACTTTATCATCCTATGATGGATACTTTCAGCACAGATTTTAAATATCGAACCACTTTACCGTGCATACTTCATCATCCTAGGATGGATCATTTCAGCAAATATTTTTTATATCGAACCACTTTACCATGCATACTTCATTATCCTAGGATGGATCATTTGAGCACAGATTTTTATATCGAACCACTTTACCATGCATACTTTATCATTTTTGGATGGATCATTTCAGCACAAATGTTTATATCGAACCGCTTTACCATGCATACTTCATCATCCTATGATGGATCCTTTCAGCACAGATTTTAAATATCGAACCACTTTACCTTGAATACTTCATCATCCTAGGATGGATCATTTGAGCAAAGATTTTTTATATCGAACCACTTTACCATGCATACTTCATTATCCTAGGATGGATCAGTTGAGCACAGATTTTTGTATCGAACCACTTTACCATGCATACTTTATCATTCTTGGATGGATCATTTCAGCACAAATGTTTATATCGAACCGCTTTACCATGCATACTTCATCATCCTATGATGGATCCTTTCAGCACAGATTTTAAATATCGAACCACTTTACCTTGTATACTTCATCATCCTAGGATGGATCATTTCAGCAAAGATTTTTTATATCGAACCACTTTACCAAGCATACTTCCTCAATCCTAGGATGGATCATTTGACATATCAAACGGTCATTTACTATTTCCTTTTTTTATATTATTTTATCATTGGGAAGATGAACAGATGATTTAATTCATGACTTTATAATAGTACTTGTACATGAAAATCCTCTTTTCCCCAGTTTATAAAGTAATGAAATTGATGTCCTATGCTTGTCGAAGGAAATAAGTCTTCCTTGATCCAGTGTTTCTGCTAGCCTTAACACTTCTGAACAATCATCACTGAGATGGTTTCTATATTTATATGTGTGCAATGCATTTTTAACTTTTTAAACCCCAGAACCAAGAAATAAAGCACTCAGTTATGTCATAACATACTTCTTTCGCCCTTTTGGGTTAGGATTTCCTGGTACATATCATTTTACTGTACACATACCCGTGAAAGAAATCCTCTGCTCATCCACTGTAAAATTCTTTCAGCGTGGTAATATGGCACCACCTTTTGAAATTCTGTCCATTATTGGCCATCATTTACTTTACAGAGTTTGTCAATTTTTTGTTCATCTGTAACTTGTGTGTCGGCAAACACTTTCAATATATTTCGAATCTGGAAAATGTCTTTCCTTATTTATTGCATTTGCGATAGCAGAAACCCTTGTAGTTTTCGTCAAATACATGCGAACTCTTGAACTATCCTAAGCACGGCATCAGGACGGAGGTCGCTAAATATGGTTATATGTCATTCAGACATTCATTAAAAAAATTACTTGTTCCCTAGTGAACCGAAATCATATAGAAAAGTATCTATGAATTAAAAAATACTTTAAATTTAAAACTTTATTGTAAATATTTTTATTTAGAAAGTATTGCAAAAAAATGCCACATATTTCACTGATACCTATCACTCAACAATGTAAACATACTCATTTGGAACAAGCATTTAATCAGTAAAATCATACACTTCAGGATAATATTCTAATTAACATTCAATTGCTATCGAAATATCTTATTTATTTCTGTATCTACTTTTAATTTTTTAACACAGTATAAAATTTTAGCAAAAAGAAAGTTTTTGCGTCAGTATATCAAAAAGAACCTTGTATGAATGTACACAGCTGATGAATAACCAGCGTCTAATATAAAGGACATGGATAAAAACATCTGTTCATTCACAAAATTATGCATGCACAAACTTAGACTGCAATTTAATTTTATTACTAAAACATTCTAAATAGCTTGCATTAATATTAAAATGCACTTAACCCATCAAGGACGAACCTCTTTTACACTTCTTTTAATTCTTCGACACCGGTTTTTTCCAAATTGCAATTTTGATTTATTTAATCGCTCAAAATCTGAGAATATATAATGTGAAAATTTCAAAACTAAAATTCTGGTATTCAAATTTAAAAATTTTGTTCGTCTTACATGGAAAGTTTTCTTGCCAAACAGCTTTAATGAGTTAACAATATTTGAAAATTTAGTTTAAAATGTGTGCTTCCCTTAAAAAAATCTTTCTCTTTATTGACGCCGTTTTCAAATGATAAAAATACACATTTTTTCTGCATTTTCTTTTTAGTATTATTATGGAGTGTAGAGTGCAGCACATGAGGGCCAAATTTAATGCACAGTAAACAGATAGGAGTCCCAACTGCATCTAAATATTTTTTAAGAAAAATAGAAATGTCCAAAGCGATGAACGTGGGGTTTTAAGAACTTATGCGTATACAGTGTTTAACAGCCTCTTCTGAAAGCAAGATATAGATTTTGAAACTCGTGTGCAAGACAGATTTTGTAAAAGATTTAATCAAAGATTCATTAAAGATTTAATACTTGAAAGCGATTCCATTTTTTTTTCAGAGAATATGTTTACATTTATAAATTATCTATTTGATATAATTTAAAGCTTTGTAAATATATATATATATATATATATATATATATATTACATCATTTCAAAATGCCTAAACACCATAACTTCAAAAGGAAGGTGCATATCTGCAGAATTTTTTTTAACTATAAAATACATAAAAGAACAAGGAAGACAGGTAAAAAAAACAAAAACAGTCTGTTCTTCATCAGTGGGAGGACAGACAAAAAACTAACTCTACCCCCACTTTTAAAATTTGCAGGTTTCTGAACACACGCTCACCCCGCATTCAATATTGAAAAGCTATTGTCATTTTATTAACAAAATTCCATAAAAAACTAAAATAACTCAAATTAAAACTAACAAACATAATGTTAACAATACAAAAATTATCATACAAAAACTAAAAAGCTTTAATAAAAAGACTTTTAGAGAAATACTTAAAAAATTGCCATTAAAATAAAAACAAAAGAAATTAACTTAACATACATGAATGCAGAATAAGCGTGCGCCCCCTTCCCCCAAACCCGCAAAATAAAATTTCTCAAAGCATGAAAAACTGTAATACCTGTATAATGTTTCTCACCCGTCAACAATAAACAAATAATTTTTCTTCCAAAGCCATTGTCAAAAACCAGAGTTCCAGGTCTGCAACTTTCTTTCGTTTCAATTCATCAATACACACCCCTTCTTTTAACAAGACTTTAGGATGCCTATGTCATACAGAAAGTTCCAGAAAGCTGCCATCACATGTTCATGCCGCTAGTCCACATCGTTGCCACTCACTATTTAGAACTGTCTTTAAATAATATTTCAAAAACTTTATAGGGTATAAATTATTGTAAAATAAATTAGCCAACAACTTAAAGATCTGTTTATAAAAATTATTGTCTCTGCCACAAATTTTATTGAAACGTATTAATTGATTAATGATAATATTTATGTAAAATTTTTTATGTAAATTTTAAAACGAATGTGGCATGCTTCTAGTAAAAAATTGAAAACTATTTCTCTTATCGTACAAATCTAATATCAATTTATTATCAATAATTTTAAATAAAATATCCAAAAATTCTGCATTATAATCATCACTGTTTGCTCTATTCAATTTTAAACAATTTGGATATATAATATCATATTCATTAGAAAAATCAAAATTAAAAATCAAAATATCATCAATATACCTAAAGACCTTTAAATATATATATACTTTGCCTGTTGAAAATGATAAAAAAAAAAAGTTTATTGCATTGTTTCTTTTGTGCAAAATATTAAATGTAAGCTTTGGAGTTTCCTATTTTTTTGTCAGTTTTATATCTTACTGTGATAAATACTGCATAGTGAAAAAAAAAAAAAAAAAAAGTTCTGAAGTTTTTTTTTGTTCTATCAAATGTATTCAAAAGGAGTAAACTTTTATGAGAATAATACAACTTTACTACACTTTTCATTAGTAAATAATGCCTATTTATTTATCGCTGTTGAGTAAAACAATATCGTTTAGTAAAGCATAGTATAGATATGGATATTTACAGAATAGTTATAAAAAATGCCATAATTACTCTGTCAAATATATATACAATTTTTTTTATCAATTCAAAAAGGGTTTATCTTTAATCACATGTATTCAAAACTCTTTATAAAAATATATGTATGTATATACAGGGTGTCCACTCTCAACGGTGTCCAATGGCTAATTCCTAAACCGTTAGTCATACACATATAGTTCCAATTACAAAAATGTTTTAAATGAGGGAAAGAAGTATTTTAAAAGCGATTTGGGTCAATAAACACAATTCTTAAAAAATTACGAAATTTAAATTTTTATACAGTCTCCCGCTCCTATAAGTTATATTTAATAAAATTTTTCTATTACATTGACAAGTAAAACAAAAAAGGTCCCGTCCATATAACTCTAAAATTGACCGAGTTATGAAACTTTAAAAAAGCATGACTTTTACCACTTTTCTGCATATTAACAGTGGATGATTTCCGCCTGCTTTGAGGTGTCATATATCAAGTGCTTAAAGTATTCGACGAACAAATTTCATGTGTATCTGTCATTTGAAAAAAAAAATCGTACTAACATTGAATTAACTTTTGTTAAGTTTCAGATTGACTGAAACCATTGTTTTTTAACATTTTATTTTGTAAGTATTTGACACTGTTTCTTTCACGAATTTTTTTAATAAAAATTATGTTATTTTTTTAAGTTTTTATTTAACTTCAGCAATCGTATGTAAGTTTTTCCAGTTCAAAATTTGTACTCGAACTTCAACTCACTTTCAAATATCCGATCGAGATTAAATTTTACATACTGACGTAAATCCGATGACAATCTAATATTATGATTTTCGCTGGTTACCATTTATGCTTATTTTACAGGATAATACAAAAAACTTCGGATAGATTACCACCAAGAATTTTAAGAACTAGTTGTAGATTAGATAACACAAAGACTTCGATGGTTGTGTATTTTATGATGTATTTTTTAGCAATGAATCCGAAAATTACCTTAATTTTTAAGCACCATGTCAGGTGTTTTCGCAAATCCTAAATTGTAAAAGTTAAAAAATAACAAAAATTGGATACTGTAAAATAGGGGAGGGGACTGTATTTTTTAACTTTTGATAATTGATTTTTATGCACTTTTTAGCACTGAATCTGAAAATGACCTTCATTTTTAACCATCACGTTAGAATGTTTTTGCAAATCGTAAATGTCAAAGTTAAAATATAGCGATAATCTGATAGTACAAAACGGATGCAAAACTTTTTTATTTTATTTTATTTAGTTTTATTTAATTTAATAATTTATTCAATTTTTTGGCTTATGCTGGGATTCTTACAGCTAAACAGGCTAGGTGTCGATGAGGTGGGGGAGGAGGTTTAAATTTAACTTTGAATATTTTAACTTTGGAATTTACAATTTGCGAAAAATCCTGACTTGATGGTTAAAACTGAATGTCACTTACTGATTCAGCGGTAAAAAATATACAAAAATCAATTATCAAAAGTTAAAAACACAACAATGACATCTATTTTATGGTATCAAATTTAGTTTTTTTTTTTTTTTTCCTTTTTTAACTTTCAAATTAACGATTTTCAATGGTAAAAAATGGTGGTGATGGTAAAAAATGAAGGTGAATTTCAGATTCAGCGGTACAGAATACATCAGAATCAATTATCAAATGTTAAAACTGTTAATTTTCATCATTTTACATAAGAATTTTCTTTTCGTCTTATATGTTTATTACAAATTGTATATTTTCCATTAATATGTCAGAATGATTAAAGATTTCAAATTTATATTGCAATGTTAATTTTACTCTTAACCATTTTTTAAATATATCTGACTAAATTATATTTCTACTAAATTTGTGAATGACCCCGATTTGCTGCAAAAAAAAAATGTTCCAACTTTAAACAGTTATTACTCGGTCAATTTTAAACGTAGAATAACGGGACTTTTTCTTTTTGTCTTACTTGTCAGTGTAACAGGAAATTTTTACTAAATATAACTTATAGGACCAGGGGACCGTATAAAAATTTTAATTTCGTAATTTTTAAAGAATTGTTTTTATTTACCCAAATCGCTTTTAAAATATTTCTTTACCTCATTTAAAATATTTTTGTAATTGGAACTATATGTCTATGACTAACTGTTTAGGAATTAGCCATTGGACACCGTTGAGAGTGGACACTCTGTATATATCACAATTTCTCAAAAAGTTTCATTAAAATAACATGTTTCTAGTTATTTATCACTCAGCAGGAAAATATCTTGATTTATTAAAATGAAGTTTAGCACCGGGAATTCATAGAACATTTTTCGATAAAGCCTTGAAATGTGAGAAGAACGTATAACCCCTCACCCCGTTCATGTTAATAAGCGGGAGCTAGTATAAAAGAAGATGATGTTATGATTACAACAGTGTTTATTTGGGTTTACCATAGGTGTCTCGCTGTTGATTGATAATATAATATATAAATATTCCTCTATAATGGTGTTCTTGTAAATTTGTCATATAACATCTCGGAATTATGTTAACTTGTGGTCAATTTGCTGCTAAATTTTAGGTACTCTGTGTTTATTAAATGTTTTGTATGTCTTTAACTCCAAAGTAGTCAATTGAAGCATTGACTTGTGAAGTTGTTTTATTGATTAATAATTCTACATAACTAAATATATATATATTTTAAATGTCTTAGAATGTAATGAAATTAAAAGCATTTCTCTTTTTAGGTGCGTTCGTAATTATATAAATACGTAGCACCTATAGTCGTCGTTCAGTCCGTCTGTCTGTCCGTCCGTCTGCCTGTCCGTCCGTCCGCATATAATACAGCAAAACTACCCAAACGAATGGTCTGAAATTTTAAATATATGATTGTTATAAAATTTTGTAGAGCCATTTCAAATTTTATGAAAATCGGATGCATAGTTAAATTACAGGGACAGTCAAAAGTTTTTCTTTACATTACGGCCAATGGGAAAAATTATTGCATGTGCATTTTAATGATGTTAAAGCTTTCCGAATGGTCTCAAATTTTAAACATATAATTATTGCGACATTTTGTCGAGCCATTTCAAATTTTATGAAAATCATATGTATAGTTTAATTACAGGGACAGTCAAAATTTTTCTTTACATTACGGACAATGGGCAAAATTATTGCAAGTGCATTTTAATGATGTTACAGCTTTCCGAATGGGCTGAAATTTTAAATATATAATTGCTGCAAAATTTTGTCGAGCCATTTCAAATTTCATGAAAATCGGATGTATAGCTTAATTACAGGAACAGTCAAAAGTTTTCCGTTACATTAAGGGGAATGGGAAAAAATTATTGCAAGTGCATTTTAATGATGTTACAGACTATGCACTTATGAATTGCAAATAAATACACATTCAGTACAATATGGGGTGCAAAAAATAATTATAAAACTAGTTATAGTACGAACGCACCTCATTTGCCACGTTTGACGAGCAATTTCCTACTTGTTATTTGCAGCAGTAGATTTCTTAAAAATAGAATCAACAAAGTACGTAACCCTTTTTTATTTTCCGGAGATCGGCAGGAGACACCTTATAGCAGGGGCCGCAAGCATAGCAAGTTATCCATTAAAAACTTTGTCACTGACAGTATCAAAACTGATGTGAATGGGTACAAAGTCGACAAAAGCCCTTGTGAACTGGCGAGCAATGATGCACAGAGATACAGCGGTAGCATAATTTAGAATTTCAAGTAAATCTGGCATTATCGACTTACATCGATGTTGCGTTTGGAGGATATCAGAATCAGAGACGTCATATTTGTATGTTTCTTCTGATGAAGGTGAATTTGATTATGACGGCGATAGTGACACAATGACGGATTTTGGAAACCTCTTGATGTGAAATATCACCCTTACCACCTAAACTTTTTAATTTTTGTGTCAACCAGGAATACAAGTAGATGCAACAGATTTATCAGAAGCGATTCTACATTTTCAATTATTAATTGATAAACATTTAGTAATTCACATCATGAAAGGAACAAATCGATCTATAGAACAATATACTAGTGAAAATTTGAGAAAAAATAAATCAAGGATCAGTCAATGGATTCCGGCTCATGCTTAAGAAATGTACAGTCGTGGTAAAAAAAAGTAAACACCCCCTACTAACTCTTCAACAAATTATCGTAGAAGGAAGTTACTGGTACCGAACGATTTGAAATAAACTCTACTTTTAAATGACTTATATAAAATTTGCTTAGGGTGTCATCTACATATTAAAACGAACCCAAACCTCATTTTTTTCAATGGCAATACCCAATTTTAACGAGATATTTCAAATCTTCTGTTCAAACTATGCCTAGACACCCAATTTCAAGTCATTTGAATGATAAGTTTTTGAATTATAAACACTCAAAATTTAGTGCTTCTAATGTTAAATTACGTTTTCATATTTTTATTTATATCTTCTGAAATTATGCTCCTAATGTGCTAATTTTTTGTTTAGAAATAAAACTAATGTGCCCAAACACAAATACGCTGAATTTGCAATTTTTATAATTTTATGATATGAATTATGAAATTAATATTCGAAAAAATAATGAATTGCAACCTACAATTTTTTTGATGGATTTAGATTTATTAAGTCCTGCTTTATTAAAATCCCAAATTTCACATTTTTCTTCCAAGTAGTTTTCAAATTATGCTTAAAAAACGGCAAAATGATGGTTTAAAGGGACGTCTATGATTGAAGTGAGTAGATATTTTGAAATTTCTTCTGCTGCCTTGTTATCTAACAGACTGCATTGGCTGCTTAAGGTGCCTTGCTCAAGAAGGCGGCTCTCTCGGTTAGCAATCGAGAACCCAACTTCAATTTGGATACAGCCCTTAAAATACGCTCGTTTTAAAATAATTAATTTCTCGGAAACTTGTGGTACGAATTGCATCAAAATTTGTTTTTAGGCTAATTGAAGGGTGTAGAGTTCATTTATGCTGTCAGAATTGGGTATTGCCATTGAAAAAAAATGAAGTTACGGTTCGTTTTAATATGTAGATGGCCCCCTAAGCAAATTTTATATACATCATTTAAAAGTAGACTTTATTTAAAATCGTTCGGTACCAGTAACTTTCTTCTACGATAATTTGTTGCGGAGTTAGTAGGGGGTGTTACTTGTTTTTTTCCACGATGGTACATATTTGTAGGTTTACTTATTCTAAAAGAAGCAGTTATAAACCTGATTTATCTGTCGAAAATTAATATGTGATGATAAATTGTACACTAATTTTATTATAATTTTAAATTTATAGCAATTTTTATTTGTATATTGTTCTGAAATAATTTTTAACTACATAAATGACACAAATTGCTGCTGGCAACAGAGATAAAGCTATCTATTTATCCCATACTAACTAACGACGTCACTAAGTATGGTCACTATTTTAACTATATAATTTTATAACTGTATTTTCCATATATTTACTTTATTTTTTTTTCAGCTTTTCCATATATTTATGATACTTTTATACATTTATGACAATATATTTTTCAAGTATCATATCTCAAGTTCGGCCAGATTGTCTCGAGAGCCACATTCCAACCTTAGATATTTTAGCATAAAAACTTAAAATCTTCAAATTGTTTCCTTAAAATTTACAACTTAAAATTTAAATTTTAAATATGTTTTTCAGCAGCACAATTCAGCCATCACGTCCCCCCCCCACCCCCAGATTTACAGGCGAATCTGGGAGACCTTTTCTTGGAGGTGGGATATTAAAGGATAAATGTCCTTTTAAAATTTAAAATTTAATTTGATTTCAAAAATTTAATTTAAACTCCAAGATATTAGCTAGAACGCGCGTGAAAAACGGAGATCTAGCTGATTTGAAAAGTCTGTAAAATATACGGCCATGTAACTCCTAAAATCATCAACGTAACTGACTTGCGAGACCTCCGATGGGACTCGCGAATCGGAGTGTAAGATGGAACAGCCAAATAAATGAGTTCGATCCCGTAAGAAGTTCCCGAGTTCAAATTATTTATCCCAGAACGTATCTCACCACCAGTCGTCCTTACACATGAAAAGACGGCTGTACGGTCTCCTGCCAGGATGTCAATGGTACGTCATCCCCTGACAGGTCCGGGACGCGATTTATTACATATATCCATATATATATTATATATCTGATTTTGTCACACTGTAACTCTCGTATTTATGAACCGATTTGGATGTAACTTGGTGTGTGCATAGTACACACCAATGCCCTGACCGACTTCGTTAGCCAGCTTCATCGGCCATATTGTTTCTAAATGCCGGCCATTTAAATAAAAAAAATAATTTAAAATGAGGTACAAAATAAATTAGAAATTGATATTTTTTGCTTATGTGTTTGACCTTGATACAAAGATTCCTGAGCACTTTTTGTTTCGTCTATATCTTAAAAAATGGCTGAGTAATAGCACTTTTAATTTCTAGTGTGGCTGACATTTTGAAACGATCTGATATTTGTCAAGCTATAACATGCGTATTTATTAACTGATTTGGATGTGACTTGGTGTGTACCTGTACATATATTCCAATGTCTTGATCGAGTTCGTTGGCCAACTTCACCTGACATCCTTTTTCAAAATGGCGGCCATTTAAATTTTTTTTTTATTATTAAAATGTGGTACAAAAATATTAGAAATTGAAAAATATTTTTATTTTATGTGTTTGACCTTGATACAAAGATTGCGGAGCATTATTCGTTTCGTTTATATCTTAAAAAATGCTTTGTTATAGCATTTCTAATTTCCAGCAAATCTGTCATTTTGAAGCGATCATATTTTTTGACATGCGATAACATGCGTATTTATTAACCTGTTTGGATGTTACAAGGCATGTGCATAGTATTTAGCAATTTCTCGAAAAATTCATTGGCCAGCTTCATCCGCCATCTTGTTTCAAAATGGCGGCAATTAAATTAAAAAAATAAAATTAGGTTAAAAAAATTAGCAATGTAAAAATATTTCTTTCTTAAGTGTTTGACATTGATACTAGTATTCAGGAGCATTTTTTGTTTTGTCTTTATCTTAAAAATTGGCTGAAATATAGCAGTTTGAATTTCTAATGTAGAGACATTTTGAAAAATCTGATTTTTTACCTGTGACAGCACTTGTATATATCATCCGAATCCGATGTGAGTGAGCACGTGCACAGGAATTACTAAGGTCTCTACCAAGTTCCTTGGTTAGCTTCACCCATCACGTTGTTTTAAAATGGCCGGCACTTCAGCATATTGCCCAATTTGGCGACCAAATATAAATCACTTCAAATAAAACCAGCTTGGCTAAAGCTGTCTAATTTCGCAAAACGCTCATTAATATTCAGTATTGACCAAAAATATTATTGAATCTTCTGTAATCGGGTTCCATTAATTTGAGCTTTGAATAATATAAGCTGGCTTTTTAAGAATAAGGGATATGAAAGCTACCTCTTCCTCCCGCCACTGGCCGGAAGGACTTTTTTAACATGAAAGTCTAACATAATGTTACATCTGCGTGAAAATGATATAAATTTTGGCGATTTTTCTTTCCAGAAGTTCCAAATTTAAAGTCAAATTTCCAATGGAAGAAGACGATGCTTCACTTGTTCATTTGACACCCTTAACCCATTTCATTCAACAAAAAAGTGCATTTTCGTTAAGAAAACGGAAAATCTTGACAACGATTATGTCTAAATGCCGTAGAAGCTTAAGTTATTCCTGTGGGAAACAAAGGGCCCTTAATCATCTCCTCTCTACACTGTTTCATAATCGCAGCTTGGCAGTTAACTTCTGTCAAGAAAAACGGCATATTTTTAAATAAAAATAATCATTTTCTTAAAAAAAAAAAAAAAAAAAAAAAAAAAAAAAAAAAAGAAAAGAAAAAAGACATGTGTTTTAATACAGATGGAATGTTTTTAATACAGATGGTGGAAATTATGTATTGAAATGATTTTCACCAGTACATTGTTTTGCAGGTACTAAGCCTTAGGGTCTTGTTTTTGTACAGATTATAGCAATTGTTTAATTTATGTAAGAAAATTGTATCTATTGTAGCGCGCTGGTTGAAATTAAATAAACACAAACTCGTCAATAACTCACAACACTTAATAAATAACTAAGTGAACTGTATCACACGTTTAATTATAAACCCTCTTGGTTTCACACTCTTAGAATAGAATAAGATACATATCAACAAAAAAGAACGTTGCCATTTTTTAGAAATTAAATTTACACAAAAATGCTCGCACTGAGCATTGGCAGACGATAAATAAATTTCGAACATACACCCCCGGCCTTGAAATCTTCAAGGGGTACAAATAAAAGAGTTATATATGTTAATGAAAGGGCAAAGGACAGAGTTTATGAACCGCTCGTTTAAAATTTCCGGCAGCAGTTCTTACTATGGCGACTCTCACACGACCGTCATGGCCCGGAAATGTCTGAATAATTCTTCCTAACTTCCACTGAAGAGGGGGAAGAAGTTCATTTTTAATTAGCACTAAGTCACCAACATTTAAATTTGCTGTCGCACGCAACCACATGGGACGTTGCTGGAGTTGAGACAAATACTCACCACTCCATCGCTTCTAGAAGTGCTGAAATACTCTCTGGGTTAATTGCCAACGGCGAAGTGTATTAGGGGGAATTTCAGAAACGTCAAGTTCTGGAATAGCCGTCAAGGTAGCACCAGTCAAAAAATGACCTGGTGTCAGGACTTGTAGATCACTTGGATCGTTCGACAGAGGACATAAAGGTCTCGAGTTCAAACAGGCTTCAATTTGCGACAATAATGTAGAGAATTCTTCAATTGTAAATAGTGAATTTCCCATTGTTCTACGTAGATGATATTCCACAGATTTTATGTTAGCTTCCCACAGCCCACCAAAATGTGGAGCAGAAGGGGGATTAAAGTTCCAGATGATACCTTCATTAGCCACATAATTCTGTAATGCTTGATCCTTACTAATGGAGGATACGGAATTGTATAACTCACGCAGTTCCCTACTTGCACCCTTGAAATTTCCTGCGCAATCACTAACCAACTCAGCTGGTTTACCTCTACGGGCAACAAATATGCCTTTAAGTACTCTCATTTAGTTATATGCGTTTAAAAGTTAGATTGCAAATTGGCATAAATCGATTAAAATTAATAAACCTATAATAAGCCAACGCTCCGAAATTTTTAACACACTTATTAATTTTTTATTATACAAATTTCGACGGGTTCCAACTTCTATATATTTAATTCACATGGGACATCATTTTTAAATGTTACACGAGTATATATTTTATTGAAAATATTTTCCAAAGTAAATTCTCAAAGTGAACTTACGCATTAAAAAAAAAAAAAAAAACTCCTATTTCAAACCTTTGTGAAATAGAACATATGTTTTCATCCAATTTTTATTTAAAATATTTAGCATTACAACGGAAAATAAATTTTTTTTATTTATAATATGATGGTTGCAGGAAATGAAAATCTAGTAATATTTTTACACAGACAAGGATCTCTTCTTTTCATCTTCCACTTTACTCTTTTATAAATACAAATATATCATATCAGTATATATTTTATTGAAAATATGTTCTAACGTAAATTCTCAAAGTGAACTTATATATATATAAAAAAAAAAAACCTATTTTAAAACCTTTGTGAAATAGAACAGATTTCTCGTGTAATTTTCTATTTAAAATATTTAGCATTAAAATGGAAAATAAAATATATTTATTTATAATATGATGATTGCAGGAAATAAAACACTAGTAATATTTTTACACGCACAAGAACCTTTTATTTTCAAGTTTCATTTTACACTTTTATAAATACAAATATATCAGTATAGAACGTATATAATATCACAATACATTTATTTTTAATAGATACATATACGTGTTTTGACACGTGATTTCCATAAGAGGGAGAATTCGTAGCGACCAAAATTTCAACTTGTCAGCAAATAAACCATACAACATACCCAGAATTTGGCTCAGTTTGCCTAAAGAATCATAAAACACGTAATATTCCACTTCTCTCTATATTCATATTTTTATTTTCCCAATGTTTTCCGGATCTAAAAATTGACTTTCACTTTCACTCCTTTCGACAACAACTACGTGAAATTTGAAAATAAGACGCTAATTGCAGTTTTTTTTTTTTTTTTTTTTTTTTTTTGTATCCTCCGACGAAGGCTTTGTATTTAGGTGAAAGTACAAAGTATTATTAAAGTAATTTAACTCCTTTTAAATATTTTATCATCTTTTAAGTAATTTTCATATAGTGTAAC
Organism: Maratus speciosus; assembly: GCA_963932465.1. Classification (NCBI taxonomy): domain Eukaryota; kingdom Metazoa; phylum Arthropoda; class Arachnida; order Araneae; family Salticidae; genus Maratus; species Maratus speciosus. The sequence continues at coordinate 437,252,293 of OZ010800.1, forward strand.
TTTAAGTTTCAAATAGTCGCCGTTTTCTGAAAACATGCTTTCATTTATTTGCGTTTCTCTTTAACAAACTGAAAAATTTTATAAAAATTAATATCACAGTTCAGTTCCTCATTTCATTTAGTATAGGAGCTATATGTTATATTTCATTATCACTGTATTACCAATAAAGTTACGAAATTAAAGTTAAGAAATCACAAATTGCTTTTGTAGTGAGCGCATGGATGTTGAAGAGAAGTGTGGAGTGTACGAGTTAAAAATGTAATGGAATTTTAATCTAAACATTGTACGAAATCAATATTGGCTAGATTTCTGCTTAATATTTGGATAGCATGTATACCTCATTGCATGAAGTATTGATTTATGTTGAGATGTTGGAATTTTACAAATAATATATCGACATTGGGTATCTGGACGAAATTTTTATTTATTATACTAGGGGGCTCTTGCCCCTACAAGCTACGCTCGCCAACCCCCGTTCAGGCACACCAAAATCCAAAAAGCACGCTAATTTGATCGGCTTTAAAAATATTGAATTAAAAAGAAAAAAAAAACAGTAGCGATCTTTCTGTAAACGGGTTTCCAATCGTTTACCTTGGATTGGGTATTGTTAAGGCCAAATCTGCTGCTGTTAAGAGATACAATGGCTGTTTTCGTATTTAATTAAAAATTAGTTAAACATTTGAAAATAAGCTAATGTAAAATGAATTAAGTAAAGAGTGTCATTGTCTCCCGGTATTTTTTAACAGCGCTATAAGATAGTGCTTTTAAATATTTCATTTTAAATGTATCGTTTCAAATCTGACGTAATTTACACCAAAATTTTTATTTCTCTTATTAATATTCACGTGAAAATACTTTTGTTGTTAGAAGGAAATATTATTTGCGCTGTCTTCGAATTCACGATAATAGTTGAAAAGATTATCTCAAAATATCTCTCTCAAATATATTTTTCAATTTAAATTGTTTTGCTATATTTTTTGTCATTTTAAATGTGACGTAATTTCCACAAATTACAAGTTTTAACGCATAATAATGATTTTTTTTCATTTTAACATTTTGTTTCCCTTTTAAAATTCAAGTGTAAATACGGTTCGGTACAGATGTCATTGGCGCAATTTTTTCTGACGCCAATTTCATATACGCAACGGGTACTTAACTGGTGCTAAAGTGTCGTTATTTTGCTTGATACGGTGACCCGGAAGTTGTTGTTTATGCTATTGATGTGTTCGCCAAATTTGCGTCGGAAAAATATTGCGCCAATATGACATCTGTGCCTATGGTTCTTATGACGTAATTTTCCTGCTTTTAGCATGTAATCATTTAATTCTAATTTTAAAGTTTTTTTTCTGTTTGTAATAGTCACGTGTAAATAAATTTTTAATTTGAAGTAAACATTATTGTTTGCGCTGTTTATACAACTGGCAACAGTTTAAATTAATAACATTTTCTAAAATTTGTAAAAAATATCTCTCGAAATGCTGAAAATTTGAATTTAAAATTGAAATAAAACCTCAAAAAATGAGTCAAATAAGAAAAATAAATGCAATCTGCACACCGGGAACTTATAACGTATAAAATGATCTAAAAATTATTAAATTCTCATGTACAATAAAACTTTTTTAATGGAACGATTTTGTCCAACTTTAGCATTAAATATCTCTTAAAACAATCCTTCGATTTTAAAACTGTCTACATCAGCGTGTTTATCAAACATTTCTCTATAATGCCACCGATTTTCATAATTTTGTATGCAATAGTTTTTTTTAACCCTAGACTGTCTTGGAAAAGGGCAAAATTGTAATGTTGTTTTCTATGCATTTTGTTTTAAATGCTAAAAAAAGAGGATTCATTGAACATTTTATAAAAAAAAACTTAATAACGAATATGAATGCAATCCTTGGAAGTATTAATCAATGTTCAATGTATTAAACATACATTAATTCTATAGAATTATATTACTTTAACTATTGCTTGTATTGCAGTGAAAGCTGGAGCTTAGTGAACGTATTAACACGGGCTTGTCAGTGAGGGGGTTAATATTAACGAAGAAAGACCCCTTGTCATAAAAAATATGGATGCCGATCTAGCAGGAGTATACCCGGATGATCTACGCAGATTTTCATTGGTCCATTTCCAAATCAAAACTTTTTTTTTATATATAGAAGGATTTATATATATATAACTTTATTTATTATATTTTATGGTGCAATTGTCCAGTATGTGCTATTAAAAAAAAGGTTACTATTATTTATAGGAACTGTTTTTTTAGATGTATTTTTAATCCAAAATATTTTCCACAAAAACCTTTTATTGTATAAAATTTTAAGGAAGGATAAGTAAAAAAAAATGTGAGAACAAAAGTTGTGTCCATTTTTCTTGATCTATGAATGTGCTTCTCGAATTATCTCAGATTTTTCCCCTTTTTCCCTTCTTTAAATAAATGGGATTATATTTTATCAATACTATCGGATTACAACTATGGAATGCTTCAATTTTCAAGAAAACATCTTTCACCTCCCTTTCTAAAATTGTTTTTGGGAAGTGTATTTTTTTACGGATTTCAGCCTCGTGAAGAAACTGAAATGTATCTTCCGATAGTGAAAAATATCACGACATCGCATTAACGGATATCTCTATAATGATTTTGATGCAATTTCAAAGCTGTTTTTTTTTTTTTAATTGTACCGAGATTATGATAATCATTGCATCCGCATGAAGGTTATTTGTATACGTCAATCGTCTTTTTAACCGTAGATTGTCCTTACTCTTTCTTACATCTTTGTTTTTTGTTGTTTTTTTTTTTCGATAGGGACAATTACAACTAAGAAAATAATTTTTTCCTGTATTCACATTTGTTTTTCATTTTCTTCGGCTTATTTCCATATCTGGTCTATAATATATACTATACTAGCGTAAGTCCAAGTTTTTCTTATTGTAAATTTACCGATACTGGGTATGATGGACTTTTACACGACCTTCAAGCAGTATAAAGTTTCCCGTTTACGTTTAGACCGTGAAAGGTTAAATATAACATTTCTGCGGTCATGCAAACGCTTAAATGTAGTTCCGAATTTTTTAAGATTTAACAGTAACAATGTGATAAATCAACTTGGTGATACTAAAAAGAAATTTGAACGGACTTGTCTTAACCCCTACATCCGTAAGAAGTTTGCTTTATTGGATGGAATTTTTTGAGGAGTTGAATCATCTCGACGACAATATTAAATTCACCATAGAAAATGAAGTCAATAACACCCTCCCATTTTTAGATGTCTTAGTTATAAAATCTGGTAATACGCTTAAAAGAAAAGTTTTCAGAAAATCAATGAAAATAGATTGCACTATTCCTGTTACTGCTTCAACCCCATGGGGTTATAAAATGTCAGCGTTTAATTATTTTATTAAGAGGGCACATATTGTCTGTTCGGATGAATTTTTGGAAGATGAACTGAACCATATTGTCAAGATTGGAATAGATCACGGATATAACACACAGGTTATCCATAAATTAATTGAGAAGTTCAATAGTTATCCTCATAGCGCCCAGTTAACTCGTCCTACTTACAGAAAAATTTCTTATATTCCAGCAATGTTTGAAAGATTAAAGAGAATTTTCAATAGATTCAGAATTCTTCTTGTTGCCTCCCCCTCAAATAATCTGTTTGCAGCTATTACCAGAAAGCAAGATCCTCTACCAATTTTATTCCATCCTGGAGTTTACGAAATCCCTATTCAACTCAATACTGGTCTATTAACTTCATATATTGGAATGACAAAACGATACCTGTTTGAAAGGATTAAAGAACATAAAAGTGATTTAAAATTCAATAGACTATCTACAGCTTTATCTAGATTAGCATTTAGAGGCAGTGTCAAAGCAGTTTATTTTGACGATGTAAAAATTATCTCTAAATATTCCAACCCACTTAAAGCTCTTATACGTGAATCCATAGAAATAAGTCTAAGAAAAAACGAGGTATGCAATGACAATATTTCATTTCAAGTTTCTAATGTTTGGTTGAATATTTTAAAAGAAATACATGCGTAGTGCTTATTTCGAGATTTCCTAGTTTCCTATTGTAGTGTGTTAGACTAACAATAGATGGCGCTATATCCAACGCAGTACTGGTTTTGGTTGTGTTAATGATCAATTACCGTAATGTTTTTAGTTGTGATGCCGTGAAAGTGCAGTTGGAAACTTCGCTCCGAGGAGGTCAAGGACTCTCTCCCCTGAAGACGGCTCGTTAGAAAGAGCACGAAACGTTGGGAATAATTTGTAATGTATTTTTAATATAGTTTTTATTTACATGTACGCTGATGAGTATCGTAAGATTTTTATTATTAATATACTATACTATTTATATTCCTATATGGGGCATTCTCACAGTCTTTTGACTTTCGAAAATAAAAATCTGGTGAAATTAAACTTGCTAAAATAACATTTTAATCTGATAGACGAATGCCTTAATGATTCAAAATAAAGAAAAAATGGTCAGCAGCGAAAACTTTTTTTATTAAACTGAGGTTTAAGTTAAACTTGCGAGTTCAATTTTATTACCATTTTACCATTATAACTTTTTATTTTCTTCTAAATTTTTACTTATAATGAATTTACATAGTACCCACATGACATTCAAAAGAAATAATAAAAATGTAGTACTTTTAATGCAGAATTTTTGTATAAGATTGTCTTAAAGGGGTGTTAAAGAAGGGACGGTAAGGTAAAAAAAGGGGACGGTATAGGAAAAAATGGACGAAATAGGAAATAAAGGGATGGTAAGGATGAAACGTAAAGAAAATTACCACCTAATTTTAGGAAAATCATGTTAAGACAAAGTTATAGCTACAATGTTCGTTGATTTATAGAAACAGTTGTTAACATTGGATTTTTTTTTTTTATTTATTTACCTCGAAAAGTGCAGGAATAAGACTTGGAGATGGTAAGACTACCAATAAAGCCACGATGCTTGAAATTGATATTTAAATGCTGATTTAAATTCTGCAGTAAATTTCCTGTCAAAAAATTTTAGACATTCTTTCTCTAGCATACTTCTATGGAAGGTTTTTCTCTGCATGAGAAAAAACTTGAAAAAAATTCTGTGGCTGCATCTGAAGTGATTTTTTGCATAAGTTTAGCAAGAGGAACGGTAAATTTGAAACACCAGGTACAGAGTTCAAAAAATAATATCAACCGTAAAAATGTGTGCAGGTTAATGTTTTGCTACATATTTATATAAAAAAAATTATCCCAGTTTCGGAAAAAAATTACATCGAATTACTTTTATTGAAACAATTTTATAAAGATAGCTCCAAACTTAAAAATCAGGATCAGGGACACGGGACGGTATTGGAGTTTTCCTGGTATTTGGACTCCCAACATCGTCCAAAGCTTATTTATCTCGTTAATATCATTATGCAATCATGCAATGGGATGTTCCCCAGTATATGAAATAAACAAACACACAAAAATTGTATTAAAATAAAAATTATTTTTCAGGGACATAAAAGTCAAAAGATTGTGAGAATGCCCCATATATTTTTAGTTTACATACGCCATATTTGAATAAAGTTTTTTTTTTCCTCGCGCGCCGCAGAAATATGTTTTTTAGTTATGAAGCTCACTATATAATATATTATTTATATAATAATATAAAAAAGTACATAAAATAGCAAGATAACAAACATTTCATAACAAAGGAATATATCATGATTAATGTAATCAATATTAATAGTATAGTAAAAACATGACAGTGTCGAATTTCCAAGTTTTAAAATTAAAATTAAGCAGATTTTCATTAATAAATAAGACTGTTTCTCAATGTAAAAATAAAATTGTAAAAATAATTATATAAGTTGCTAATTTATTAAATTTTAATGTTTCATTAGCACTGAATTAGGAAATTATGTATACTTTTGTAAAGAGAAAACGACTACATGCAAAATATATATTTTTCTTTTTTTGTTAGAACAAATATTATTTGGGATGCTTGTAATCAGGAAATATGTTAATTGAGGGAGTGAGGACACGAATGAGAGTAAAAGACGCTTGGGGCCAATGGGGTGAGAGAGGGGGAAGTTGCAAGTTCTTTTTGACAAATGATTAATTGAGAGCACTGGAGACCTTGGTCAAACGTTTTGACTGATACCTGAGGCAGGAACTTAATTTAAGAATTTTTGGAAATAGCGATAACTACCACTCATAAACGAACTTTAAGAGTGTGAAAGGTGATAATTTAGATAGTATTGTAATTTTGTATCAGTTTCGAAGATATATGTGTAACAGAATTTGAGTTATTAATATAGAGGTCAGTTAAGCAAAAATCGATGAAGGGGAAGGGTGATGAAAGTGCTTTTCATTTATTGACTAATTAATACTATTGGAGTCGTTGGTCGAATATTATTCACTTGTACCTGAGGCAGGAAACTGATTTAAGAAATTTGCTGAAATTACTATTCGGAAATAAAGGTAATCACTAGTCATAATTACCTTTAGGTCTGTGAGAGGTGATAATTAAAATACTAATGTAATTTGGAATTAATTTGACATGAGTAATAAGATTTGAGTTAATAAGATATGGCTCAGGTAGGCTAAAAGCGATTAGAAGGAAAGTTGAAAGAGCCAAACATTGTTGAAATCGGGCCCATAGAACCCGAGATAAAAATGTGTCACATTGTGGTGGAAGGTGATACTAAAAACTTTAAGAGAATCGATAGCTATGTTGAATGACTCAATTTCCTTTAAAAGCGGACCATAGAACCCGGGAAAGGAATTTACCAATAATATTTGAAAATGGTGATAACTGAAGTCTATATTTAGGCAAATGTATTATTAAATTTAACTAAAAGGGAAGCAACCCTTATGGACAAACTCTTAAGTCATATCAATGGACTCTTGACGCAGAACACATTAATAATCTTCGATTAAGTTGATAAAATCTATATATATATTACGCTAACGTACGTGGCACAGAAATCGCGATTATTTGTTATTGTTTAATGGCAACGCCCGAGAAACGCATCTGATTGGTTATTGTGTAAGAGTCCTTGGCAGGATTTAGGGCGATCGGGTTTGTTGTTATTTACGCTTTGCGTTTTCTGTGGAATATCTTTCGCTGCAATTATGTAGCTTCAAAATATCATTTGAAATGCCCGTAAAAAACCTCGGTGAATGCTTGAAAGTGAAGAAGAAGCCGAATTAGAGTCGAATCGAAATAGATTCGAAATCCAAATAGAATTGTCGAGAACGCCGTTAAGCGATCGGCAAAATAGGCTTAATAACTGTAGCATGCACGAGTTGCTACTGAAATCCAAATTACTAATTTAAACGTTCCGGGGCATGCATAACTGTGGGTGAAACGTGCAATTTATGCAAAGCACTGTATTTGAAATGCGAATTAAACAGCAGCAAGAAGTTTACAAAATGTTGTCATGACGTAAAAAGTAATTTTGTACGGACCTGCGATACGAATTTCAGGTTCATTTAAGAATATTATTACGGGCCCCCTCAAAAGTAAGATACAATAAAACCTGCTTAGACGTAAACGAAAACGACCAGTGATAAATTCCGTTTTATGCAGGTCATTGAATTGAACAACGCATAATAGCATTTTTTTTGGGGGGGGGGGGGAGGAGAGCTGGAACTTTTTTTTTTTCGTTTATTGCAGGATTCCGTTATAAACAGGCTTTATTCTATTAGAAAATAAATTTGCTGGATGGTACTTTTCTTAAAAATCTATATAGTAATATTTGCTTACAATTTTATTATTTCTTTTTCAGCATTACACTTTATGCTGTATTTGTAATTGCTTTTTGATATAAAGATTTTAAATAAAAAAATAAATTTTTGAAAATATAATTACATTTTAATTAAATTCATCAGTTAATTTAGAATAAAAAAGTTTAAAGTATGAGACATATAAAAATTAAAAATCTTAACCTTTGACTTTACACAACTTTTGAACTGAACAAGAGTCGGGCCCTGGTAATTTGCACCGTCCCCTCTGTACGGATCTGCGATAAAAAATTTCAGATTCATTTAAGAATATTATTATGGGCCCGGGCAACGCCGGGCGGGTCAGCTAGTCCTTTTAAATTACTTTTTTAGCATTTGGCAAAGTATAATAATTAATATCCTTTCATATACCAAATTAGATAGAGGTCGGTTTATTTGCTGAAATGGATATTTTTTTAGTTCAGTTTATAATAAATTTCTTGTGTGCCCGTCTGTTTCTTTCTTGGGGTTTTTGTACCGTCGCTGTCAGTTTTTTTCAAAACCTAAGAACAAATTACAGGAAAATATTTTTAATTGGGTATTCGGATATAAAAAGAATATTCTGTATTTGTTCTGAAATCTTCAAATTGATATCTTAATTATATTTCATAATTTCAGTCAATTAGTGAAAATTGTCATTATCTTTCATTTTCACTTGGAAAACAAATTCGGCAGTTGCGCCTTCATTTTCTGTTTCTGTAAATAAAAATACGTATTATTATGAGTCTTTTAATGTGTTTTTAATCAATATCTGGATTATCGAAAAATCCAAAATCTGACTTTGAAATCAAAACTACATACATAGTGGTATCTTCATACAAAGTTTTATAGCTTTATAAAAACTTTTCAAAATAACAGACATTACATTACATTACAAGATAAAAACACTAAAAATAATATAAAAGGACGTTTCGGATTCATTCTGAATCCCTCATCAGCTAATTTCTAACGTAAAAGTCATACTAGATTTAAAAGTTCAACAAGTAGAAAAACATTACATCAAGTTGCCAAAAAATTATAGTTAAAACAAAACTGAATATTTTATTGGTAGAGATGCAACCTCGTTAATTGCTAAATAAGCAGTTCTCGTGTTCCAAGCTTCCATAAACATAACGACTTGCATAAATGCTGCAGCCTTATCTAATTATATAAGCATTCTCAAAACTCGGAAAATGATCAGTTTTCATGACGTGGTCAACAATTTTAGAATTTAAATTTTTATTTCTAAAAGCATGTTTATGCTCCTTTAAGTCTTGTTTCAAGTGTACGGCTGGTTTCACCTATGTAGACTGCATTACACTGTTTGCACGGAATTCCATAAATAACATCTTCAAACTGTAAGATTGCATATCGATGCTTAAAATTGCTTAAAAGATGCTTAAGTGGTTTCAGTGGGATGAAGGACGTGTGGATGCCAAGTGGTTTCAAAAAATGCGAAATCGTCTCTGAAATACCTTTGTAATACGGAATGCTTGCGAATTTAATAACTTTCATACGTTGGAAGGGTGGAGGAGTTTATAGCTTTACTTGCAGTGGTCACTTCAGAACACTGGAGAAAGTCACACACACGCACAAACTTTTTCCTTATTGTTATTCTGTGCATTGATTCTCATATAAAAAATCTATGTGCCCCATGTGTCTCACACGCATCAGGTTATGTACGTTTGGTGTACACCTTAAGAGTAAAAAGTCTGTATTAAAAGTAGTGCATCAGATTTGAAATTCTTTTGAATGAGAGGCTTCATGTGAGATTCAATCAGCAATTCTTGGAATCTGTGATATTTTACCCTCAATTCCATTTTTGCATAGATAATACATTTAAACATTTAAAATATTGATTTCTTTTGATTTAAAGCTTTTATGTAAATATAGTGTTTAATTTAAAATATATATTTTCTGTTGAATTTGATTAAAAAAATTATTGTTTTTTTTTTCGTGTTTTTCGTGTTTTCTTTTTTGTTTTTTTTGTTAATATGTAATTGATATATTGATATGTTACATATTGTGAATTTTTATTACTTTTTACTGGATATTATTGTCTTTTTTTTTAAACATGGAAGCTGATGATTTCGCACTTTTGTCAATTTCATTTCTTACTGTAGTAAATGCCGTATCGAAAATCTTTCGAGAAAAGGTATTGAACGCATTATTTATCTAGCAAATGTATGTGAAAAGCATAATACATGATAAGAAGAACATAACATAAGAAACATTGCTAAAGAGTTCAATCATTTTTACAGTTTATTTCTTTCATCAGACTTGCGAAAAATAGCGTTGTGCAGCAAAGAATTTGGTCCGAAAATGCACAGAATAGTGATTGAAAAACAAAGTAATAAATATAAATATTAAATTTTATCGAATGGATTTAAATAAAAAAAACATGATTACACTATATTAAAATTAATGTCTAATATAGTTTTCTTTAATATACAGTATTTCCAAAAAAGTCGTTTTCAAAAAATTCTGCGGGTGAATAAAACACCTCAAAAAGTAAAGAAAAAATTATAAAAGAATAGAGGAGAAAACTATGTAGGAAAAGACTTCGTAGATTATATTTTCTTATCTCTGAGACTTTTTATCAAACGCATTATCGGCTTTCTCTAGTCTTATGAGAAGAATTTTATATTTTCATTGAAGCTTAAATACAAAATACCTCAGTATATTTTCAGTTTTACTCATTATATATTTGAGTGGTTTCATTCTATTGTATTTGTACAGTTTATAGCGTTGTCAAGTTTCTCGTCGTACAGCACCATACAAATTTTAGTATATACATAAATATAGATTATATATGTATATGTATACACACATACACACAGACATATATATAGGGTAGACCGGGGCAAGTTGGCCCGCTTTTTCTTCTAATAATTAAAAAAAAAATTACAATTCAACATTTTAAATTTCTTTTTATGTTACCACTATCAGTGTACTTTCAGGAAGAAGTAACAATAGTAAAGTTTGAAAATATTAACTATAAGTATTAGTTTAGAAGCTCAAATTGACACCAAGTCGCTTGGGCCAACCTGTCCCGATTGCGGGGTAAGTTGGCCCACGTCACTTTTTAATGTTCTCATAGTGTAAAAGTTTAAGAAATGATCAAAATTTTACCAAATCTTAATTTTTATTTCTTTCGAACGAAAACACAATATAGCCTCCTAAATTAAAATAAAAAAATTCTTCAGTTCACAAGATATCAAATTCACTTAAGTTTATAATGAATCCTCTTAATATTATCCACAATTTTTGTATTGACAAGCTTTTGATAGGAGCAATTCTTACAGCAAAAAGAAATTAAAAACAAAAAAAGTGTGTGTGTGTGTGTGGGGGGGGGGGGGGGCAGGGAGGTTGTATAAGAAAAAAAAATCACATTTTCCTTAATCCGTTGCGGGCCAACATGCCCCGTGCCAAATGGGCCAACTAACCCCGTATCGCCATTTTTGTTTTTCATGACTGTAACGAATTATCCTGAAAGTATTTCAATAAAAAAACATGCCCTATAATAACTACGAACAATTATTTTTCTGAATTATTATATATCAAAATCTAAAATGTAATTTACAAACAAATAAAAACGATTATTTATAAGAGAGGAAATTTACTCACCTTCGCAAAATTTTGAAAATTCTCAATTATTCTTTAACGGACGCTCCGAGTTCAATGGTGCTTATGTAGGAGGAGGAAAGCGAAGAAATGCATACTTGGCTGGACTGACAATGTTATCTAACGCAAAGTTAAAAAAAATATTGCGACTGGGCCAACATGCCCCTATGGCCAACTAGCCCCGGTCTACCCTACAGGGTGTATCTGAAATGCTTCAACAAAGATAGGGGGATGATAGTACTCATCAAAAGAACAAAAAATGCCATGGAACATCGGGTCGCAAACAGCTTATTGGGTCACAAATACAGGATGTTTCACCCTAACTGAAGTCGGCTTGTCGGTAATAATTTTGCGAAAAATTAAAATATTGTAATAAAAATGTGACATTATGTACCTTATTTTGTATGACATATGATAACATCACAAAAAGTTCTGGACAAACAGGGTTCTCACACAATCGATGATACCGTATGAACTGATAATCACATTCCAAAATGGGGAGCATCCAACGCATATTGCTGGCGCGTATAGTGGAAACTTCTACCACTTTTTAGTGATGTTATCACATTTCGCAAAAAATAAGGTACATATCGTTACATTTTTATTGCAATATTTTAATTTTTCATAAAATTATTACCGACAAGCCGACTTCAGTTATGGTAGAACTTCCTGCATTTCTGACTCAATAAGCGGTTTGCGACACCATGTTCCAATGCATTTTTTGTTCGTCTTGATGAACACTATCATCTCCTAACTTTATTGAAGCATTTCAGATACAAACTGTATATATATATATACATATATGTTATTCTAGCGCAATTTTTTCAAAAAAATTCAGATTTTTAAGTAAAGATTAAAGCACTCTTCGTTGTTCTACAAGATTTTTTTTTCTTCAGTCAGAAAATTGCCATTCATATCACCTTTAGTTATTAAAATTAAAAGAATATTTTGTAGAATATCTATAATTGTTTTAATAATTTAATGTTTGAGAATTTGTAGTACCATCTGACTTGAGAAACACGTATGCAAATGCGTCAGTCCGACACCTTGCACGTATCTCAGTTATGGTAAATAAAATCTCCGAAATCACGTGTAATGCTTTAAAATCTTTGACAGGAGAAAAAATTATGACAGCATTAATTTTATTTTTCTAAAACTTTCCTCCCTAAATTAGTTATTGGTAGTATTCTAAATATAAAAATAACAATCGAAAAATAATTTTTTAAAATTGTGAACGAGAAATTTCGTAAGCACGTGTTTCATTATTTCTCCAGATAATTTTTCCCCGTTTAACTATAATTGTATTTTTAATTAGATATTACATTTTTTTTTTACTAAAATTTTATGAAAATATTTACAATGAAAGATTATTTTTTTTTCTTTGAATCATCATGCATTTGTTTAACACGTAAACTTTTATGAAACTTGTAAAATACTTAATAGTTATAATCGTAAAATTTGTTTTTAAATAAAAAAATTAGGAGATTGTAAGAATCTTCTAATTATATAAAAATACAAACTAATACTATTAAAATATTTTTTTAATAATCGAATGTTATAAAAATTTAATATTGATACAATATTTTTTTATGAAATCTATACAAGAATATATTTAAGGAAATCTGAACAGATTAATATAATAGTTTCAAGAATATATTTTACATGCATAAGAAATATGAATCCCAAATATTATATATCTTTTCATAAATATGTTGTAATATGCCTCCACTAAACTGTTTTATTTTAAAGAGCCAAGCAATTAAACAATCTTTTAAAAAGAAAGGCCGGTTAGATGTACATGCTCTTCTACCAGTTTTTTACTACAATTAAAAAACAAAATGTATACTACTATAGCTATAGGAAGTAAAGCACTGCGTTTAGGTGGTCAACGATTATTGAAGTTAAATTTTGTGTTCATCTTTGTTTTTGGAAATCAACGAACTAACCTATGTCATTAGATTTTAAGTTTTACATACGTATACATGCATTAAATGATGTCATCTGTCATTTTTACAGGAACTACATATATCTTATTGCCATATAAAAAAGTGATTTTTCTGAGTTCTATAATGTTAAAACTACATATGGAATATTTGTATAAATAAAATATAATTTTTTTTCCACATGTGTTATTAATATAATAATCTTAATATTAGCTAAGAACTTGACAAACGAATATGTTCACATAATTTGTCATCCTTTTGCATTTGATATTTTAAAATTATAGTAATTTTATCTGTGTGCTTAAATGTAATTTTTTTATACAGGGTGGATCAGAAGATTATGTCCAAACGGCACACGTGGGTGTGTCAAGTTGTGAGGAGCAAGAATGAAATAGGATCTGGTAGTCGGAAACGAGATTGTGACGGTGCAATTGCATCGTGACGGTAACGCAAAGAAAAGATAACAAACGGTATAAACAGACCTTTATTTTACGAAAACTTTAATCGAAGTTCAAAATACAAATGAAAAATGTTACAACTCATAACAATTGCTCAAAATATACAACATTAGCCGGGATGCATGGCCTCATCGGCCATGCATGGGCCTTATGGGCTGGCGCCTCATGGTATCGTGAAAACGTTTCGAGTTGGCCAGCAGTCTGCCGGACACATGCCGCCACTTCAGCAATCCGTGCCGTGAGGTCCATAACCGTTGGAACGGATGTTTTGTACACCAGAGGCTTTAGATTTTCCCTTAGGTTGAAATCCAAGGGGGTTAGATCCGGAGACCGCGGTGGCCACGGTACAAACAGGGCTCTAAATGTACCGGAGCAAACCGGAACGATGTTCCGGTTCGTGAAATTCTGATAGATATTGTTCCTGTTCGGGAAAGTATGGAAATTTTTGTTCCGGTTCGTGAAAGTATGTAAAATATTTTTCCGGTTCGTGGAACTATTAAAAAATATTGTTACAGTTTCACACATATAGCTTACAATGGCCTCTGTAACGTTTTTTTTTTTTCTAATTATTTAGAATCTTGGGTGAATTTTTTTTTTTAATTGGTTTTTCTACGGTTAAATATAAACTTGCTATACGGTAAAGTCCCAATTATCTGGGTTAATATGGACTAAGCTCACCTCCGATAAGATAAAAAAACTCGTATATACCGGATTTAAACAAATCGTCACCCACTAAGGAGATGAAATATAAATTTTCACTTCATTCATTCATTTTTATGCTATTAGTAACATTTCTTTGATGTATACATTTCCGTTACTTTTTTTTTTTAAATTATTATTATTATTAGCCTTATGAGTGGCCGAGAGGTTCTGCTCTCGAAGCTGGCGGGAGGTGCTGGGTTCTAACCCAATCGCGCCCGTCGGCCTAATCTTTCGGAGTTTTCGTGGTTTTCTTCGAACCTTGGTTCTCCAAGCGTTAATACGGGTTAGGTTCCCTTAGAAAAACCTCCACGAAAGGCACTCCCCCCCTTAGGGCCTATATCCCACGTGCTGATAATTGGCCGACATAAATACAACCAACCAACCGTTATTTTTAAGAAAATCGGGGGATGAAATTGTTTTTTTTTCAATCGAACTTATACCTTTGGAATGGATCATTTTCTTCTGATGGACTGATAGCTTCCATTATTATGAAACAGTCATTAAAAATGAAGTGTTAGATGAAGATGAAAGAACAACCGTAAAAAGTTAGAACTCTGATTTTCTGGTCAGAATGGGGAAAAAAAATGGCCATAAATTTTTTTTTGACTGCTCTTTCATCTTCATCTAACACTTCATTTATAATGACTCATAATAATAGAAGCTATCAGTCCATCAGAAGAAAATAACTCGGTTAAAGCGGAAACTCGGTTAAGCGGGACTCGGATAATCGGGACTTTACTGTACTTTCAAAAAGAAAAAGAAAAAAATAATCACCAATAATTTTGAAATAGCGTTCGGGTTCGTGGATTTTTCCTTTTCGAACCCTGGGTACAAGGCCAATGGGAACGTGTTCGCGATTCCATGTGGCGCCGATGTGAAGCATGCATCACGGCTAATGGGACACATTTTGAACACGTGTTATGACATGTAACATTATTCATTTGAATTTTGTTCTTCGATTAACTCTTTTGTAAAATTAAGGTCTTTTTACACCGCTTGTTATCTTTCCTTTGCGTCACGGTCATGATGTAATTGAACCGTCACGATCGCGTTTTCTACTCTCAGTTCCTATGTAAATCTTGCTCGTCATGACCTGACACATCCACGTGTGCAGTTTGGACATTACCTTTTGAACAACCCTGTATATTATCATAATAAATAAATATAAAAAAAAAAAGATTTGGAGAAAAAAATCACACATAATGCTTTGTATGTCTGATTACTGAAGATTATTTTGAGCCTAAAAATGTTTTACATTATAAATATACATTTTCATTTTCAGAATTAGACACAAAATGTGAAAAATCATCAATTTACTGTCTAAGACAAACAATTTTTGACTTCTTTTATGTGTTTCTTGGACTTTAAATTATTTTAGTAACAATTCACTTTAAATCTAAAAAAAGTGAATCTGTAAAGCACTACACACATTTTAGTAATATCTTTTGTTAAATAAAAATATTAAAGAGTAGCAAATGGATTCACATGTTCGTGCTGAGACGACATTTATCAGCATTTAATTCGTGTCACGCGTGTATTATTTTATGTACTTAGTCTGTCTCGTCCCTTTCGCTAAAAATGCATCATAATTATACTGATCACTCCAAAGATGTACTTAATAGCCACCATTATTAACAAAGCCTGGATATCTTATCAATCTACGAGTTGTGAAAACTAAATCCTGCCAAACGTTTCTTTTTTAAAATACTTTAATATTTATGTGATATTATTTTTAAGCAGTCGAGAAGTAAATACAAATTAATACTCAAACATTAAACTTCATAAAAATATTTACTTTTATTCTGATTCCTGGTATTAAAGAAAACAAATGATAATGGATTGGTAGCTGATTTCCTTGATTTAAAAATTTTAATAGGTAACAAAGTAGAGATTTTAATTTACGATAAAAGCAATAGATTTCAGTTTAATGGTAACCAGCTTATTCATAGCCTCTGCAGCATTTATAAAAGTATCTACATTAATTTCATTATCAGTCAAATATATCGTTTTTAAAACTTTCCAACAAAGTTAAAAAAATTTTATGACTTCGGTTTGTCCGGTCGTCTGTCCGCGCTCTAACTCACGTAAATATACTCCAATTGTTCTAAATTGTTTGGATGTTATTGACTTCCACCATATCACGATCCCTATTATAAATGAAGTTTGTAGCATGTTTAGTTCATTTACAGGGAGAGTCAAAAGTATTCCGTTACATTTCGGCCTATGGGGAAAAAATCGTTTCGAATGATTTTTAATGGTGTTACACCCTTTCAAGCATAACAAAATTGATATACATTTATTAAGGAAACTAAAATATGCATTCAGTAGAATATACGGTGCAAAGAATAGTTATCATTCATTTAATGGGCCACACAAAAGAAATCCGTTACATAATGATATAGAGAGAGGGGGGAATTGTTGGCGGTGTTTTTTAGATATGTTAAACTATTTCATATAAAATTAAATTGATACTATATTGCATCCGAATTTCTGTATATTAGCAATAATTGCTGGGAATGCATTTTTCATTATGATATGCACTTTTAAGTTTCACTATATTTATGCATATTATATAGTTCGTCTAAATGCTGTAATTCATATGGAAGGAAAAAAAGAAATGTTAAGGGTTAATGGGTATGAACGGAAATTGCTTAAACGTGGGTTTGAAATAAGTTCTTAATGGTCTGAATTTAAGTTTAAATTAAGATGACAAATCTGCATTTAGTTTACTAAGAAATGATTGTAGAATATAAATAAAATGATACACAAGGTCACGCAAAGAATTGGATTGACGGCCGTCTATGGATGATAATCTCTGGAAATGTGTTTTCAATAGTTTTAAGAGTTTTTAGTTTGAATTAAATTTTAGCTATATAGTGGCTCGTAATAAAAGTACTAGGTAAACTACAGGGATGCACAAAAATATTCAAGTACATTTCCATCTATTAGTATAAATTGCTAAAAGAGAAATTCCAACATGTTCATCGTTTTCTTGCTAAACTATGATTTCCCATTATATAGTATATGTGGGGCATTCTCACAATCTTTTGTCTTTCATGTTCCTGAATAATAATTTTTATTTTAATACACTTTTTTGTGTTTTTTTTTTATTTCATATACTGGGGAAAATCCCATTGCATGATTGCATAACAATATTAAAGAGATAAATATGTTTTGGACGATGTTGGGGGCCCAAATACCTGGAAAACTCCTATACCGTCCCGTGTCCATGATGCTGATTTTTAAGTTTGCAGCTGTCTGTATAAAACTGTTTCAATAAAAATAATTCAATGTAAGATTTTTTCGAAACTGAAACTATTGTTTTATACAAATATGTAGCAAAAAATTAACCTGCACATATTTTTAGGGTTCTTATTATTTTTTAAACTCTGTCCTCGGGTTTTAGATTCCTTACTGTCCCTCTTCTAAAATTATACAGAAAATCACTCCAGATGCAGCCACAGAATTTTTTTCAAGTTTTTTCTCATAAAGAAGTATGCTAGAGAAAGAATGTCTAAAATTCTTTGACAGGAAATGTACTGCAGAATTTAAATCAACATTTAAATGTCAATTTCAAGTTTTGTGGTTTTATTCGTAGTCTTACCAACCACAAGGTTTATTTCTGCCCTTTTCGAGGTAAATTAAAAGAAAAAACTTAATTTAATCCAATGTTAACAACTGTTTCTAAAAATCAATGAACATTGTGGCTATCACTTAGTCTTAACATGATTTTCTTAAAAATAGTTGGTAATTTTCCTTACCGTTCCATCCTGACCGTCCCTTTTTTTACCATTTCGTCCCTTTTTTCCTATACCATCCCTTTTTTTACCTTGCCGTCCCTTCTTTAACACCCTTTTAAGACAATGTTATACAAAAATTCTGTATTAAAACTACTACATTTTTATTATTTCTTATTTGAATGTCCTGTGGGTACTATGCAATTTCATTATAAGTAAAAATTTAGAAGAAAATAAAAAGTTATAGGTGTAAAATTGTAAGAAAAATTAAACTCGCAAGTTTAACTTAAACCTCAGTTAAATAAAAAAAAAAAAAACGCTGCCAATTTTTCTTTATATTGAATCATTAAGGCATTCGTCTATCAGATTAAAATGTTATTTTAGCAAGTTTAATTTCACCAGATTTTTTCCCGCAAAAGTCAAAAGATTGTGAGAATGCCCCATTATATCAACCTACAGATCAAAAACAGGGCTGTTCAAAAGAATTGGAATACATATTTGTCTATGAACGGTTCAGGTTTAAATCAGTCTTTTAAATGTTTTATGCTTTTTCTAAAATGTTTACTTAGTTATCTTATTTACCTTATTTCCTAAAATAACGAAGTTTTGGTAAAGAATTCAGGAGTTATTGGAAAATGTTTCATAATCTATGCTTAACGCATGATTTTTCTTTCTTGTTTTAGAATTTGTACAGGTAAACACGTGTTTCAGAAGGATTTATTTTATTTTAAAAGTAATATAAATTACAAAAATAATTTTCCTCTTAATTTCATAAAAAAAAATATTCAGATTTTGCAGAGTTCCTTCATTTTTGATCGTTCGCTTTTTGACGTGAGTGAATGACTCATACTGACTAAAGCATGTTTTAAAGAAGATTTTATGATCATGTGCTGTGTTGATTGGCAAAGGACATGGAATGAATTTGGATTGGTGGTTGGACGATGGATTCTACCTTGTTAAGTTTATATATATATATATATATATATATATATATGTTCTGGCAACGTGGCTGAGTTGGTGGGGTGTGGTTTTTTCAACGAAAATGATTTTGCATATTTTACAATGTTCCAGGTGAGGAATTCATTTAATATTCTGGCACAGGGTCCATGGGGGAAACATGTGAGATGTAGCTATCGATTTTGCTACTCACTGTTCTGGCCGAAACCCACTACCTCGTACATATTTTATATATGCTTTTTTGGATGCTCGGCTGCTTTTTAAATATGATACACTGCCGATGAGGCCGCAGCCTGTTTTTCTATATTTTTCTGTATCTTCTCGTTTGAATTTTAACTTTTTCAAACAGTTATATTCCTTTTTCTTGTTCTATGAGGGGCTGTGCTAGTTCAGTCTAAATATATTCCTTTGCTAGTGTATATATATATATATATATATATATATATATAAAGTGGTGGCAAAAATTGTAGACATTTTTTGACATTTTCATTTTTTATAAATTTGTGTGCTTAAAGAATATAATAATCTTCACTTAAATACAAATTTTTATACATCAAATTCAAGGAAATGTAATGTAGATATAATTTAAAAAAAACAGAATTAACATATCTAAATTACAAAAACAGTTACGCTTACAAAAAAAAAAAAGACCTATCTTAGATTTCATTGTATTTTAAACTTACACTTACACATTCAAACATTAGTAGGACAACCCTTGTTTTTTATAACAGCTTCACAACGTATTTTTATTGAGAGAACTAGTGTTACGAGTTCATCCTTTTTAACCACATGATGCCAAGAATAAATTATAACTTCAATAAGTTGCGTTTTATTAGATGGACGTTTTTTTTTTTTGTGCAGGATTTTCAAACGTCGCCCAAATTGTCTATAGGATTCTGATCAGTGCTGTTTCCAGGCCAGTGTAATAATTGTATGCTTTTATTTTTAAACCATTCTTTGTATATTTTTGCCGTATGGCATGGAGCTGAATCCTGCTGAAATATAAATGGTGCTTTATTGGGGAATGGATCCCTGATTGAAGGTATCAATTTTGGTTCCGGGACAGTTTTGATGGATTTTTTTACATTCAGAATGCTATCAATCACTTGAATAGGCCCACTCCATCTGCTGACATACAGCCCCAAATCATGCCATCCAAAACCTGCTAATCTTCTATTTATTATTCTTAAAATAACTGAAATACCCATTGCAATCATTTCACATCTAACAGCATCTGATGAAATTCTTCTATGTTTGAGGCATATCTTTTTTATTTTTCTATCGTCAGAAGCACTTGTGCATTTTTTTTGGGGCATGATCTTGCCTTATTTATCTCTGATTTAATTTCTTCATAACGTAAGCAGAACGTTCATACGCCAGATAAAGTGACTGATCCACCAACCTGTCTTGCAATTTCAGCATTAAGTGAGAACATTTTCTCAAAATATGACAATTCTACTTCTTTTTTGTAGGTGTCTAATCAGTTCTTGTTGTTGATGACCTATTTTTAAATTATTTGTAGGAAGAAAAAAATAGAAATATTAAAAAAAAAAGATTCTAATTAGTTACACTAGTCCCTTCTGCAAAATCCATTACAGCAAAATACCGATTTTACAATTCAAAACATACTGCCGTTTAGTTACTGACATCTGATTGGTTATCAGAACAGTCATTGTGATTGGCTAGGAAGCTTTTATTACAATAGACTTCAGCATTCATGAATAATTGTGTTTGTATTTTAGACTAAAGTAAGACTTTTTGAAATGCTGATATTTTATTTCTGTTTTTTCTATTAAATTCTACATTAAAGTTACTTATATTTTATTTATAAACATTTGGATTTAAGAGAAAGCTCATATATTGCATGTACAAAAAATATATCATAAATTGTTTTAAAACAAATTATTCAAATTTTAAAAATATCTATAAAAACATACACTATAATAAAAGTTCCGTATATATACAGGTGATTTTATGTAAAATCTCTATATTAAAACGGAAAGATTTTGTTTTGATTGGAAATCCTGCATTTCCCGAAATAAACGGAAAATTTCCTTTTTAACATTGCACTTTGAACGTTAAAAACAATAATTTATTTCCAACACAGATAAATTCAATTGAGGAGAAACGAAAAGTATCCTGTTATAAAATTTCGCAACTGATTTATGTTATATTTTCGCAAACTTTCTTGCTAGATTAAGAAAGAGTTTTGAAGTTTTTTACTGTGTAGAAATGTTTTTCGAGTTTAACTGTCAATAATTATTTTACAACTCATTTGATGTGAAATACTTTTTATCTTGCAAAAATATGCCTATATATATATGTTAACAATACGTAGTACTTCAGATAAAAGCCAATATTTTATCTGTGAAAAATTGGGTCGAATGTAGAATTCATTTCACTTTTTTAGTCCGTAATGATTCCATTGAAAATAAACGGTTAAGTTCGAGTATTACTTGCGCTCAGACGGTTCCGTACAAAAAGTATATGAATTATTAACTGTATTATTAAAAAGAATCGTTGCTGAAAGAATAATGAGACTTTATAAAATACTATACAACGTAGGGTTGGGTATTGCTGTATATACTAGAAAGGTATGAATGTGTGTGCGACAAAAGTTCGAAGAGATGTGAAGCCTAAAAAAATGTCAAATATTGCTGTTCTGAAAAACTCTCTTTTTTAATTTTATCCTAATCTGTTTATGACGAACTTAACTCGCTACCGACAGAAAAAGGTAGTGCATATTTAAACTTCATTTGACATTTCATGAAACTAAATTTTGCGTAGTAATAGGGGATACTAGGGAGGGTTGACCATACGGGAGGCTTGACCCACCCATCACTTTTCATATTTAAAAGAATTTCAGAGTTTTATCATTAGGTGTTAACCAAAGCTACTGGAATGTTCAATCAACAGTCTTTGTTTCATACAGATAATAAAAATAGATGTGGAAAAAAATCAATTGCGAGGCGTTTTCAACCGAAAAGTTGTGTTTTTTAGAAAAAATTTTTGTAAGCTTTTTTCAGATAAAATATATCATTGAAATTTAAGCAAGTAGGTTTTAAGTAATGCAGAAATATCGAGCTTTCATTCCATGCATAAAGATTGTACAGTAAGTTAGGCTTAACATAACAATGTGCTATTCTTTAGAAATGAGCTATGTGGGGAGGCTTAACCCAGTCAATGTGAGGAAGGGTTGGCCAGATGAAATCTTTTTATTATACCCTATGCATAATGAAAGGTTAATGGTTATATGTAAAAAAGAATGTAAATTTATTCTGTAAAGCCACGGTAAAATAGGGTGATGGAAAAGAAAATGTTTAGATTAAAGAAACATGTGAAAAATTGCTATAGTATCCACTGCAAGAAAAAATTTAATGAAATATAAATGGGAAAGTTGATAGAAACTTTTTCCATTTAAATATTACTGCAATAGATAAATAGAAACAGTGTAAAAAACTAGAAAGGACTAGAAAGTATGAAAGCAGCAGTCTTAACCACTTTCAGGAGCAGCGGTATGCTTATAAAACCAATTAAGTTTAATTCCCAAATACCACAATGGCACCAGAATTTTGCTAAAATCTTTTCCATGTAATATGTATGTGAAATATATCGTTTTTTCTTATTTCCAAATAAATTTGTTCGTATATTCCGGTGCTAGTCATTTATTTCAACATTTTAGTATTGAAAGTACTTTGCCATTAAAAGCGATAAAGAACATAATGTTCAGTTAAGTCAGTGTCCCTAGATTATTGATTGTCACCGCTTTTTTGAAATAGAAATATTCGACCTATTTAGAAATTGATTGCAAATTCTGAAAACAAAAACGCGAATTATACTATTTAAAAAAAAGTGGTGACAGCAAATAATCTGAATTAAAAAAGTCCCCAATCTAGCAACACTGAGTTAAGTGCACATGCGGCTGCAAAAGAATACAGCATTGATCGAAAAATTTATGGAAGGTATGTAGACAAAATTCAGCAACATGAGTACAGTGAGATGAAGACAAACTATGTGACAATTAGAGTTGTCAGGTCGAGTGTCACAAAAAGTAGGAAAAAGAGACAAAAAAATCGGGACAGTGCCTATAAATTCCGGGCATAATAATACATGAAACCCTATGAAAACGGAACCTGTCTCTAACAAAATGCTGTCATAAATGTTAAAATTTTATTTTTCCTGCTGTAAAATTATACCTGCTCAGACGAAATTCTGATTAAAACAAATTTTTTTCTCCTCTGACTTACGATTTCGTCTAAACAGGTATGTTTAAGCATCATTTTTTCAAAAATGTTTTTTATAATAATTAAAGCGTGTAGCATAAAATTATATTGCTTTTTCTAAACAGATTTTATTTCTCTTCACAAATATTTCAATATAAAACAAAGTGGGTCAAACATCCCACATAGTGGGTCAACCCTCCCATATGTGGGGAGCCTTGACCCGTTATTTTCTCACGGATAAAATCGTTCATTTTTCAAATTTCTTATATATTACACTTATGTAGTAATTTTAATTTGATAATTGATTGTATAACGAACAAAATGATACATAAAACTTTATTCTGCGTTCGATATAAAAAAAAAATAAAAATCATTTTGTAAAAAGTGGGTCAACCCTCCCTAGTCTCCCCTAATCATTTCTTTTTACAGTGTAGCTAAAAGAAAACACTTGTTCAAAGTTTAAATATGGTATTGTGCTAAGTGCGCTTCACAAGGAGGTCGCAAAGTTGCAACGCCGACTTGGTCCGTACCCCGTTTAACCAAATAATTTTTTATTTAAATTTTAAAGTCACGGGAGCAGTATTGAGAGATCCACTTAATGCAAACTAGTGGCGAATCCCATAGTATTTATGTGATTAAATCTAATTAATGTAGTCTGTTTGAACAATTTGACGTTTATTGCTTTTATAGTGCTACTGGACATTACATTACACAAATATATCGTTAAAAGTTGTTGCCTAGGTTTTAAAAGCCTATGATACATAGATTACGCTGCACCTGTCATTATGCATGTCCAAACCATCCGTTTCTTTAAGGGTCTACCTCTGCTGATTACCGATGATTTTTTTTCGAAAATCATTATCAACAATTATTTTATACATCTGCTACGATAGGTACCTCGAACGCTCCTCAGCACCATTGCTGAATGCCGCAAATCGAAATTTGTGTGTAAGGGGAAATGCGCTTTTCTCAAAAACTGTATGTGACCTAGGATAATTGATACAGTTTTCCTGCAACGCTTAAATTAGCGTCTACTGCTACTATTTTTTTTTCATTATTTTACTATCAAAAGATTCGGAAATTGATGGGGGAGGGGCATATTTTTGCACAAATTTTCGACGATATCTCTAAAAGTATAATAACTAAAATTAAAAGAAATGTATTTTCGAGTTCAGTTTTACGAAAGCTTTTACACAACACCCCCCGCACGTTATAGAAAGAAAAGATTTTTTTTTTCAAGTAATTTAATTATCCCCTCTACAGTTTTCCAAAATCTATTTGTGAATGTTCAGTAATATGTCAATACCTGTGTCAATAGTCTTTATTTCTGCCCCTAATTTGAACTTTCCTTGTTCCATAGTTTACGAGTAAAATGGCTGTGACAGACAGAGAGACACAGGAGTGATCTTTAACACTTTCCTGTTGCTAGGTCCTACCGATCACAAAAATCCCTTGGTGGTAATAACACCGACATGAAATAGCATCTATGTTAGAGCAGAGGCTGTCCGCATAAATTTCATGCCATAACTTTTGAAATCAGTTTGATTCTTCCTGAGATTGTTCACAAATCGGCATTTAGAATGTTTTTGGAACGATTTTCGTGCATTTTCATCCTTTTTAAATATCAAATTTTTAAAGAAATGTTCTTAGAGTTCATTTATATCTAATAAATATATACCATGCTAAATTTCATGAATATAGGTTCTACCACAACACAAAATTCGCCTTTTAGAACGTTTTTTGCTCCTGCACCCCCTTTGGGGACAGATATAAAATGTAGTCTATCTTAGAGCAAGATCTGTCCCCATCATTTTTACAACATTATGTTAGAATTCGCTTCAGCACTTCCTGAGATTGCATAGAAATCGCAATTTAGAATATTTTTTACAACGCTTTTCTTGCCCGTTTTTCAATTTTTCTAGGAAATGTTCTTAAAGATCAATGATATCATATAACTAACATTCCAAGTTTCATGATTCTAGGCCCTTCCATAACACAAAAACCGCAATTTAGAATGCTTTTTGCTCCTGCAACCCCCAGCTGGTAGTGACACAAACATAATATAGAGTCTATGTTAAAGCAAGGGCTGTCACCATCAATTTACAATCATTACTTTTGAAATCGATTTGATACTTCCTAAAATTGCGTTTAGAACGTTTTTTACTGAACCCCACTCATTCTCATCCCTTTTAAATTTCGAATTTTTTAAGAAGTGTTCGTAGAAATTCTTTATATCTAATAAGTAGCTAATATTCCAAATTTCACGTTTCTAGGCCCTTCAGTAACACAAAAAACTCATTTTTAGAACATTTTTTGCTCCTACACCCCCTTTGGGGCAGTGGCACTGACATAAAATAAACCCTGTCTTGGAGCAAAGGTTGTCAGTATCTTTTTGACACCATTATTTTTTTAATCGGTGTGGTATTTCCGGAGATTGCGTAGAAACCACCATTTAGAACACTTTTTGTGCATTTTCACCCCTTTTAAATTGCGCATTTTTTAGAAAAGGTTCTTAGAGATCATTTATATCTTATAAATATCTAATATTCCAAATTCCATAGTTTTAGGCCATTCAGTAACACAAAAATAGCATTTTTAGAACGTTTTTGGCTGCAACACCCCCTTTGTGTTAGTGGCATCGACTTAAGATATAGAATATATTAGAACGTGGACTAACGCAATCATTTTGATACCATTACTTTTGAAATCGGTTCGGTAGTTCCAGAGATTACCTCCTACAAACAAACAAACTAAGTTTACTTCATTATATTATTAGTATAGATAGGCCTGTTTTGTGGGAGGGGATTCTTTCTTTACCTTACAGCTTATTATTTACAGAGTGATTGGAATTTAATATTTGATGATATGTTTTTTGTTGTTGTTGTTGTTTCTTTTGACTAAATATAGTATGTAGTAGAAAAACATCTACAGCTTTTTGAGTCGTTTCATTAATATAACTTTTATAATTACGAGAACCTACAAGAGCTTTATACGCAGAAGCATTATTATGAACACATGAGCAAAACAATAATATATTCACAGGGGTGACAGTGTAAGACAGGACTTAAAAATCATTGGGAAGAATTTCCCCTTCGATCAAATAATAGAGACAGTATAATCTTTAAAGAATTTACTGTAATTCCATCTCATTATGATTTCACTAGTCATCCAATTGGTTCCGGTATCTAGCTGTACCACTTCACATGAAAGCTCGAAGTTGATAAAAGGCATTAAAAATTCACATTTTAAAATCCATTCCGTCAAGTGACAGGTGTTTATTAACTAACAAAAAACGTAAAAAATTTTGCTCTCAAGTCAGTGCAACCTGTATAAATATCAAAAGATTGCGGAAAGGTACACTGATTTCTTCTACGCTCGAGCCAACCCAGCGTATTCGGGAGGGGGGGGGACGCGGGGAGGTGACACAATAGGCTATAAGACAAAAACTAGGAAATACGCGGGGAAAAATATAACGTAGCGATAGAACTCTTTACTTAAATCGGAAACTGTAAAAAGCAAAAAGGAAGAGCGCACCATATACTCCTAATGAACTATGGGATATCGAATAATATTTTAATAATTGATAAAAATGGTATTAATAAACATTCAAAAGAAATAAGAATTTAATCTCTCAAAATATGAAAGTATAAAATAAATTAGTGGTTTTTTTACAAAGAAGTGTAGCTATTAATGGATTAAGATTTTGAGAATAGAAATAAAATAATGCGCTGAATTAAAGGCATGGGATTAAAATATAAAGCTTATTAAGGATATTATTTAGAGACGTAAAAAAGATAGATATTATAATAATTTAAAATAAATTAACTAAGGTACAATGATGGAAAATTTTAATTAGTACATATATATAATATATATATATATATATACTATATATAGTAATATATATATGTATATTATTAGAGAGTTTATGTTTGCAGTTGATGGTTGTTTTTATGTTTTTATTTTCAGTAAAATTAAATGAATTAAACTAGTGGTTAGTTTGTCCCCAAAGAATCTCACAACAAATTGCCATTTAAAATGCCGGTTGTGAATAAAGTTAATGTACAATCAAAAACATCAAATTAATATATATTAACATTATTGATTTCTGAAGAAGACACATTTACAAATAAAAAAATGCATTTACCACTTAACATCCTGAACTATAAATTACTTTTCCAGTAGAAAGTTTCTTGCATTAAAATCATGAGCGAAATAGTAAGCAAAGTTTCGACCAAAGTGATGCCAAATGGGTGGACAAGGTTACCCCTGATGACGGTATTAAAAAATTCTAAACTGTTTTTCAAATGCGTAATTAAAATTTAGTTTATATTAATCTCTTAAAATTTATGTAATTATTAATTTCTTAATAATATATGTAACACATATGCAATATATGTATAACATTATATAATTACATAATAAATTAATTATAAGAACTAATTTCTCCCACTGCAAATAAAGGAGTCTTAAAGTAAGACAAAAAAACGACTGAAAAAGCATTTAAGACACGTAAATATCTTAATATAGAGCTTAGACATAATAGATACCTTAATTTAAGATACTTGTGTGTCTTAATGGACTGGTAGTAGAAATGAACTAGTATTAAGCGTCTTAATATGGTGAAATGTCTTAAACAGCATACCGCAGCCAACCGCTATATTTGTTGTTGTATGCCGTGTGCGAATCGAAAACGACTTCCTTCTATGAATGTCAAAAAATCACTGTGAAATGCGAATAAATGAACGGTGGACAAACATTTCAATCTCTATTGTGAGACCTTTCAGGTGACCTGACATCTGAGATTATCCTCTGTGGAATGCAGTGGCACATGTAAAAGAAACGCGAAGTATGTGAACTTCGTGGTAATTCTAAGACTTTAGTCTAATTGAGTTTTCTATGATAGTTGTTTAATTTAAATGAAATACATATTAATCAGTTATCTAGAAATCTTTGTTCGACAAAAAAAAAAAAAAAAAAAATATTTCTTCCATCTAAACAAAGGAATATAAATTATTAGAATATGTATACTATGCAAAAGAGTAGGTGACTTCTAAAATATAATACTCCATTTTGTTCCGCTAATGTTTTCTATATGTTATATTATTTTTGGAACAAATTTGATTTTAGCAAATATTAATGTTATATATGTTTTCATGAGGTTCCATTTCTAAAGTACACATTTATGTCTAAGATTTTAAATTAATATTAGTCTATATTTACGCTATTGTTTTCTGTCGGGTTTTTTTTTCGTACTATAAAATGCAGTTATTTTTTAACTCGGTGTTTTTACTCAGTTTATTTTCTTATATAAAAAAAATCTTTAATCCTATTTATTTATTTATTTATTTTTGTGTAAAAAAATAATAGTCTCATTTTTTAGGTGCGTTCGTAATTATATAAATACGTAGCACCTATAGTCGTCGTTCAGTCCGTCCGTCTGTCCGTCCGTCTGTCCGTCCGTCTGTCCGTCTGTCCGTCCGTCTGTCCGTCTGTCCGTCCGTCCGTCCGTCTGTCCGCATGTAACAGAGCAAAAACTACCCAACCGAATGGTCTGAAATTTCAAATATATGATTGTTGCAAAATTTTGTCGAGCCATTTCAAATTTTATGAAAATCGGATGTATAGTTTAATTACAGGGACAGTCAAAAGTTTTTCTTTACATTACGGCCAATGGGAAAAATTATTGCAAGTGCATTTTAATGATATTACAGCCTTCCGAATGATCTGAAATTTTAAAGATATAACTGTTGC
Source organism: Maratus speciosus (assembly GCA_963932465.1). Taxonomy (NCBI): domain Eukaryota; kingdom Metazoa; phylum Arthropoda; class Arachnida; order Araneae; family Salticidae; genus Maratus; species Maratus speciosus. Next base: position 437,281,441 of record OZ010800.1, read on the forward strand.
AAAATTTTGTCGAGCCCTTTCAAATTTTAGGAAAATCGGATGTATAGTTTAATTACAGGGACAGTCAAAAGTTTTTCCTTACATTACGGCCAATGGGAAAAATTATTGCAAGTGCATTTTAATGATATTAGAGTCTTCCGAATGATCTGAAATTTTAAAGATATAACTGTTGCAAAATTTTGTCGAGCCATTTCAAATTTTAGGAAAATCGGATGTATAGTTTAATTACAGGGACAGTCAAAAGTTTTTCCTTACATTACGGCCAATGGGAAAAATTATTGCAAGTGCATTTTAATGATATGAGAGCCTTCCGAATGATCTGAAATTTTAAAGATATAACTGTTGCAAAATTTTGTCGAGCCCTTTCAAATTTTAGAAAAATCGGATGTATAGTTTAATTACAGGGACAGTCAAAAGTTTTTCTTTACATTACGGCCAATGGGAAAAATTATTGCAAGTGGATTTTAATGATATTAGAGCCTTCCGAATGATCTGAAATTTTAAAGATATAACTGTTGCAAAATTTTGTCGAGCCCTTTCAAATTTTAGGAAAATCGGATGCATAGTTTAATTACAGGGACAGTCAAAAGTTTTTCTTTACATTACGGCCAATGGGAAAAATTATTGCAAGTGCATTTTAATGATATTACAGCCTTCCGAATGGTCTGAAATTTTAAAGATATAATTGTTGCAAAAATTTGTTGAGCTATTTCAAATTTTAGGAAAATCGGATGTATAGTTTAATTACAGGGACAGTCAAAAGTGTTCCGTTACATTACGGGGAATGGGAAAAAAATATTGGAAGTGCATTTTAATGATGTATCAGACTATGCGCTTTATGAAGTGAAAAAAATTATACATTCAGTACAATATGGGGTGCAAAAAATAATTATAAAACTAGTTATAGTACGAACGCACCTCATTTGCCACGTTTGACGAGCAATTTCCAACTTGTTTTTAATTGTATGTAGGGTAGGGGAGTACACAGTGAGACAGCAGTCATTTTGACATATAGTTATAACTTTTTCTCTTAGCTGGAACACACACTGAACCACCTCATCTTATGCAACACGTGGATGTTGTTTCGGTACTTCGGTTACTCGTCCAACAAAATAATAAGTAATTATTTATTTTGCAGGGGTTAAAGTTACATAAACGTCCATTTTAGGGTTTATTTCTTTCATTATAGCATATATTTACTTATCCAAACCTAGTTATATCTAATGATAGACTATGTCGACAAAACGACACAAGCACTCAAAGCTGTGAAATTGATGATGAAACAGATATGGCAACCATTTTTTTACAACGTAACGGAAGTACACAGTGTTATACAGTTGTGGTACACAGTGAGACGTGCCTCATTGTGTATCTACTATGCTGTTCTGATGTAAAAAAGTTATTTATTACTAAAAGAAGGTTTTTTTTCTCTCTCTCTGTCTCTGTGTGTGTGTGTGGGGGGGGGGGGGGGGGCGTGCGATGGCTAGTGAAATCTACTAAACGTATGAGGCTGAAAATTTGTATGAAGGTAGTCCAATGTCTGCTATTGTTCACCCAAGGCTCATATTTTTAATTTTTTTAATCTAGAAATATTAATTAGAAGTCATAAACTGCAGAAATTTATTGATAGAGTGCAAAAATGTATGGAATTGTATGATTTATGAAATATATATACATTGTCTCACCGTGTACCACTTGTGGTACACAATGAGACAATTTTCGATACTCCGTTATTCTGCTTCTGTGCTTTTATAAATAACTTTTTTAAAACCATTTATACATTAATGTGTAGAGTATTTGTGTAGCTTAAAGATGTAGGAGATTTTTTTTCAAAAAAATAAAAATCGTTGCCATTCGTTATGTAATAATCATTTTCGTCTCACTGTGTACTACCCTCCCCTATTATTGCAACAGTCGTAAACATTTATTTTGTTGTTGAAACACACTGAATTAAGTAAGCTTTTTTCCTCTCCAATGCAAACATGAATGAATTACCATAAAATTTTTTGACAACTTTAATTATTAAATGCGCTTATATGTTAAACTGAAGCAAAAACATTCTATCAGATTTTTCTAATTATCTGATGGAAAATATTTATATATGAACGGTGAATTTAATAATTTGAAATTATGTGTAAAATTATTTAAAATATTCACTCCTGTTTAACAAGTACATTTAACTGTTGTATCATAAAATGATTTAAGTGATTTTAATATTTTACAGCAAGATAATTTTGAATTATAAAATCATACGTAAATGATTATTTTAATTTCACCTTAAAAAAAAATAATAATAAAAATAAATAAATAAAAAAAAATTAGGTGTAATTAGTAATTTTAAATATGCATCAAATATTTGTTTGTGAAAATGTGCCCGGATTTGTGTTTGTGCACATTTTCCTTGAATTATAAATGAAATATAAAAATTTGTCAATAATCACGTAGAGCGTATGAGTAATGACCGATTGCAAAAAAAGCCTCTGGATTATAGATCCAGGGGTTACCGTGACCGAGGTAGACCTGCGCTCCGATGGATTGATCAATGGAACCGGAACAAGCTGATTTAGCCTAACCCATGCTGAAGAAGATGATGATGATAAAAATTTATTATGATTTACCTTATGAAGCATAGAAATTTTTCCTAAAGAGGGGGAGAGATTTGTCAATTTGAAAATAACATTATATTTATCTTGTCTACAATGTTGAAGGGGTGATGAATTTCGTTTTTAATTACATTGGATCCATAGAAAAATAACATAAATAATAATCCCAGATATGGTTTGTATGTATGTCTAATAATTTAAATTGACTAAATGATTAATAAACTTCTTCAACTATTTTCCAAAGTAAACAAAGAAAAATAAATATTTTTAAATAATTCAAAATGGACTAATATATCTTGGCATCAAATCTGATGAATGTAAAACAAAACAAATAAAATACACAAATAAATAAAAATAAATAATGCAGTCTGTTGTAGTCTTCCATAATTAGCAAACATTTATTTTGCTTCCTAGCTTTACTGTAAGTCTAAGTTTCAGCCTGCTGTTAATGAGATAGTGTAAATAAGAGAAAAAAATCTTCTAAGATATTTCGAGTGTCTTAAAAGACCTCATTTTAGATGCATGAAATGTCTAAAAAATGGCGGCTTTTTAAGACGTTTCAAGTGTTTTAAAAATGGTAGCCATTTTAGATGTTTCGACTGTCTAAAAATGGCGGCTTTTTAAGACATTTCAAGTGTTTTAACAATGGCGGTGTTTTAAGACGTTTCCAATGTCTTAACTTTAGATGCAAAAAGTATCTTACAAAGTACGACATCTTTTTTGCACTTAAAATGTGACAATCCATTTAAGACACTTTTTTAACTGAATTTCAGACGTTTGCGTTTACAGTGCAAAACATGAAAATATTGCATTGTAATCTGGAAAAAGCAACTGTGCATAATTCCTTGAGCTCTCTTACATTTTGAAGTGTGTGAAAAATTGATAACAAAATCCATGTTATACATACATGAGTAGAGGGAAAAAATAATATTATCCTCATGTTCTTTTTTTTACATGTTTTTTGTGCCACCATTCAAATGATGGTACTAGCCATTTATCCGAAAAGCGTAATGGACCACAAGTATACCACAAGTCATCTTATAAGTTTGTATAGTAGTTTTAAAACGTAAAGCGGCCGAATAATAATAATTCAATTTGAAGTTTTCAATATCTAAGATTTCTAAACTTTTTCCTAAGCATATATTATCAAAATTTAGTTTATATTATTTTTTTTAGTTTCTAACGGAAAACTTAATGTATGGAGATATTGTGCTGTCATCTGAAAAATACTAATTTATAATGTATAGGTCATAATTTATAATTTATAGATCCTTTATAAATCATTTATAGATCATCAAAATACATAATTTATAGATCTCTACAGCATTTGAAAGTGAGTGAAAAATGTAGGGAGAGTAGCCATATTTGGACCGCCGCTTTAAATGGACAGCTGCAATTCTGCCGTTAATTACAGAAAGAGACTCCATCTACCGCTGAAATCCTACTCATCAGAATCACGCATTTATGATTAGAAGGAGCCCCCGCCTTCCACATGGTGTTTTCAGACAATTTTAAAATCCGAAAATTAGCTGTTTTGATCTAATATGTGCTACTAGACGTAAGAAAATAATTTCAAACTAAGGTAAGTTATGTTTTTATATACATATCTAAATTTATGTGTTTATTGAGCATATTTTTCAGGCGGATTTTTTTGCTTTCGTTTTTGTTATTGGTCTTGATATTATCTGTTTAAAAAATGGCGCAGTATCCTTAATTGTACCAATTTGAGTTGCGTAAATTGAACCAGATATATGATCATAATTTTGAAAAGAAAATAAGTAATGAATTTCGAGGGCTGTACACTTTGGACACTATTATTTTTATTTTTATTTTTTTATAAGGGATTTCTATTCACCACAAGAAAGCTACAGCTACAAAACCTCCCAAAAAGCCAAAGAATCATTAAATGTTATCTCCTTTGCCAAAATCTTAAGTCAAAGTACAGAGGGAGCCAAAACGATGCTGTGTTGATGTTAATATCTTCACAAATTAAAGAAAACCTTGAAATAAAAAATAATAATAAAAATAAAAATAAAACGAAAAAAAGGAATCTCTCAAAGCACAAAAGCAATTGGAACATCAAGTTAAAAAAATAAGGTTATGTCAATTCGAAAGAAAATGGTGGAGAGGAAGAAGTACAGACATAAGGTAAAGAAAACTTCGCTTGGAAAAAAAAGTAATGATTGATAGTCTAAAAAGAAAATAAAGACAATAATGATTGTTTTTGCCTAATTTGTAAGAAAAATAAAATAGCAGAAATGATTCAGTGATCAGATTGCCAAATATGGTTCCATGTTTTGTGCGCTGGAATGAAAAAATGATAAAGAAATTCATGTGTAAGACTTGCATCACGTCTTACATGATATTCAAGTAACTGGCAATTCGTTTCATAATTTCTATTTTTATTTACTTATAATTTTGATTTATATTTAGCATACATTTTGACTTAAAACAATCACTCTTACTTTCAGACATTTGATTTCATTATATTTCATTACTGTTGTTTTGTTTGACTGTTTCTTTAATCACAGACTTTGCTTTTAATAAAATTACTTATATTACCTACTCATTAAAACAGCCTAACATTGTTCCAATTTAGGAGATTGAGGTCCAAATTTGGCGAGTTGTTGCTGAATTTAGTCCACTTTTGGCATTTTTTTCAAATTAAAATAAAACTTAACATTTTCAAAAACAAATTGTTATAAAGACTTATTTAGTTAGTAGATGAATAGATTGACCATGTGTAGTGATATTTTGCAGATATTTTAAAAATGAAGTGAGTTATACCTGAAAATAACTGAAGTCCTATAAATTTGGCTACTCTCCACTATTAAAAAATTCTATACTTCATACATGAACCAAGTTAGTTTTATTGTGGTTTTCTTTTCATTTGATTTTTGTGCTCTCACGCAAATGATGGTATTAGACATTAATAAGCGTATCGTTGTATTGCAAAAGTTGTTTCATGTACACAAAAATTATATTATACTTTTAAAAATAGAACTGATACTATATAACATTAACTGGATTTTAATAAAAACAGACTACAAGTACAATTACCACTTTTTTTTCTTTCATTTATAAAATTATTTATTTAGATGTTTAAAAATATTTTATCCAAATAGCTGGGAACTCAATTGAATTATTTTGTACATCCATGTATATTAAGTACAGGTTTTTATACACTCCATATATTAAGCTAAATTTTAAGGCGACAATGGACGTTCAAAATCGCAAAAAACATTAAAAAATCAATTTTTTGTTTTTTGGAAAAAATGTTCTGGCAATCTTTTACTTTCAACTAAAAAAAGAATTATTCAAATCCGATAATTGTTTGCAGAGATACAGGTGTTTTTCTAACGTAAACAATCGTTAATCTACACTGAAAATAAAACTTTAAATCCAGTTTTCTCAAAATGAGAATTTTCACGAGCGAGTAAATTCTAAATGCTCCATGCGTCTTAATTTTATACCAATTTTCATAATACTTGGTAATATTGTTGTTGATATACTTTATTACAAAACTTGTTATTAATATGTGTCTATTATTTCATATAAAGGTAAAAAAGTAATATTTTATCATTGAATTTAATCCGAAATGGTCAATATTATATGTTTATAATTTTTTTCTGCCAAGGTACTTAGTATAATTTTAAAATGTATACCAATTTTTGATATAATACCATAAATCTATCCTTAAAAAAATTACAAGTTTCTGAATCAAAATTTAATGCGCATGGAGCATTTTTAATTTGTATCATTAATTAGCATATTATTAATTAATTACTCATTTGCATATTAATATTTTTTTTAATGAAATTAAGAAATTTTCTTAATTATTACACGAATTATATGTGTATTAAATTTCAAAACAATTGAGCAAAAACTGTAGAAAATGTTTTTGAACGTCCACTGTCGCCTTAATTCAGGCTTGCAACTACCGAAATCATACTTGCAGGAATTACTATCCATAGACGGTCATGTAGCCAGTTCTTTTCACAACCCCGTATATGATTTTGTTTATATGCTACAAACATATATTATACTAAATATAGTTGATCATCAAAATACATAACTCAAAATAAAAATCAACTTTAAGCAATTCACGCTCATTCTCAGTAATTCTTACGAATTCTTTTGTGTTACCCTGTACATGGTCTATAAACTTAATGCACTTAACGTAGTATGAGAAAAATAATTAAAATCGCATACCATAACGGCAAACACACTTTCTGCGACCATCCCTAACAGATAACACATAGGATACAGTGTGGAAACCGAAATCTTTCTTGTATCCCTCTTAATATGCAATGCACATCATATTCTACTGCAAGTATCTTGCAGTAAACCTAGTTAATGTAGCATATCAAATACATCATGTTTCAAATAATGCAACATAATTGAAATTCTCTGTTCTGCAAAAAGCAAGTATTAGTGTACCTCAGAAATCCATATCAATTTCATTATGCTTGTCACAGAGAAACAGCATTTAAATACGTAAAAGCCGCAACCATTTTTTCTTCATAGACCATAATATAATGGAATACATTTGTGTTTCACTACAACGCGTACTGTGAATGCTACACATAGCATATTCTATAGTCATCTTCTTTTTCACCCGAATAATGTATATAAATTTCATTATGTTTAAAATATTTCAACTTTATTAAAATACACCGCAAATGTTTTTTTTTTCCATAGACCATAATGAAATGGATGAATTTTGAGTGTCCTGTAAATGAACTATGAATCAATACCGAGTGATCGACGGTAAACCTCAATAACGTATATTAATTAAACGTCAATCCGAGTATAATTAAGCGAGTTAAAGCACGTACAGACAGACAGATATACAGACCGACAGACATGCCCAATTCATAAATACTTTTCCACTATGTTGGAAAGTGTTAAAACATCAACAACAACGCTGATAAATCAGTGATAGCAAGACTTAAATAACTAGGAGTATTATGATGATAAACAGGTCTATTTGCACAATAAAGATGTAGATCAAGAAGAACTGAAGCACAAAGAAGAAAATCTAAAAGTAGATATATACAATAATTTTAAGCTGTTGTTTAATGTTTAGCAATTCTGCAACGGTTAAAAAAGATAACAAAGAAACTGTATGATTTTTTGTTGTGATATGCTAGTTTATATGTTGTTAAGCTATATTCAATGGTGTTTTTCAATAGATAATTTGTTCTTTTGATTCAATTTTTCTATTGAAGATATTCATTTGATAGTATCTTTAAAAATGGCACTGCCATAGCAATTTTTTCATAAAGTGAGGAATGAAAGTTTTAATATTGGACACTTTAGTTTACTTTAAAAAGGGAAATAATACATCTCAATGTATATATATGTATACTATTGAAATACTAAATTTTTTTTTAATAAAAAAAAAAGGATTCTTCTTTTTATTATTTTTTTTTTTTAAATCTAAAGGTCGAAATATAAACATTCTCTTCAAAATAAATTTTCTCTTAAACGAAAAATTCCCTTTTTTGTGACTTCACATTTAACAAAGTTTTGATTCTGAAACAAAATCATCCAATAAATTGAATGTCTTGTAATTGAGCAACAAAGTCTTTAGCTAATGGCATTATTTCTGTATTTTGCTTTTCTGAGTAATATTTATGTCTCTTGAAACAAAATTTTAGGAATTAACTTTTGTTAAAAGTAGGAAATAATCATTTGTCGAATTTATTAAAATTCATCTTTTTAGAGTCTGATTATCTCCATATATTAATTTATTTTTGGTTGCTCTCAATGTAAATAAAGACTATATTTTTGTCTGAATTCGTACGCCAAATTAAATCAAATGAATCAAGCGCGATTTAAATATAAGATTTTTCGTGGAGTGTTGGTCTCCATACTTAAACACAGAACTTCTCCATTAAATGTATTACTTAAGAAAAATCAGGTAGCCAAATCATCTCAGGCATATTATTCCTGTTATCATACGCTTAGTAATATTTTATCTCACGATTTCATTTTCATTATTTGGGCAGTTTTCTTTCCTGTACCTTGTGCTCCATGCAAAAAAAATGACACCATATTTGTAAGTAATTCAAAAAGATAAAGTAAAAAAAAAAATAAATAAATAAATAAAAAAAAAAAATAAAAAAAAAAATCTTAAAGTGACTAACATAAACAAATTTTAATAAAATGGATATCGTATGTAAGAAAATAAATTCTATTTTTTTTAAATCAAGTCACTTAGAGAAGGTAGGTGTAGATAAGATCACTTTTTGGCAATTTGAACTTTGACAATTAACTGTCAGAGAATGAACTGGACTACATACTAATGTTACGCATAATTTTACTCAGTAGCTAGTTGTCTCTTGAAACGTGCAAAGAATTATTTTTCAATCTACCATGTAACGTAGTACAAGTGTATTTTTCAAAAAACACCTTTTTTATCCCAATTATCCCATGAAATGGTGTAATCAGTGGTATCTTTTCTCATGTTTTATAATATAAACAGTTATAGGTAAATGGGATTAAAAGATCTTGATGTGGACTTTACAGCAACATAATTTTGCTTTTAGAATTAGAACTATTCTTAGAGATATAGTATTGGAAAGATAAGTACGGTGGAAAAAAAGTTTCTTAAGGGATTTTCAATATTCATATATTTCACACTTTTCCTACAAAAGTAAATCAAATGCAAAATTGTCTATTGGACATTCATGGCCTTGTCGTATTACTAAAGAACTAATTTTTAAAGTAAAAATGATCTCTCTTTTTTTTTTCAAAATAAAATGAAATGCAATCAACGTGGCAAAAAGGACCAGCCAAAACTATATGTTGTGAAGGAGGAACATTTCATTTACATTAAAAGTGTTGAGGCCTAATTAGGCCTAATTAGGCCTAAATATGCAGTCAATGCTAAAATTTGGAATAAATACAAAATAAAAGTGTAAAATAAATGTTTTAATAACACAAAATTTGCAGTAAAGTAAACCAAACTAGGAGTATTTCACAGGATCTGAAAACTTAAAGATTAAACTAGAGAACAGGAATTCTGCTTTTTCAGAATTTAGTGTCGCCCCCGGCATTTCCATTACTTCATTTTCTTCTGATGGACTGATGGCTTCTATTATTGTGAAGCAGCCATTATAAATGAAGAATGGCCATAATATTTTTTTCAAAAAAAAAAAAAAAATTATGGCCATTCACCCCCCCCCCCCCCCCCATTCTGACCAGAAAATCAGAGTTCTAACATTTTACTCCTGCTGTTTCATCTTCACGTAACACTTCATTTATAATGGCTGTTTCATAATAATAGCAGAGACAAGTCCATCAGAAGAAAATAACTCGGTTAAGCGGGACTCTACTGCAGTACAAAATGTATTTCAATTTTAAAATTTAAAGCACACGTTTTATTTTATGTAAAGGACGTCATTCGCATCCGCTTAAGAATTCCACATTTACCATCTGCTCTTAAACGTCTACAGTAAAGCATGCATAGTACATCACTATCGCAAAATAATGCACAAATGCAGCAAAAAGATGCCGTCATTCAAGAAAATCGACAAAAAAAACGGCTATCTAATGATTCATAGATACTTAAAACTAAATATAGTTTATAATAGCTCCGTTGTTTTAACAAAAATAATTCGTTTATATTTTTTTTCAAAATAGCTCTTATTTTAATTACATTTTCTTTCGGTAGTTATGAGAAAATGGCAACAAAAATATATAATTACTATTTTAGAACTATTTTTCCTTTACTTTCTACAGAAATGGAGTACTTCCGTTGCCAATATTAAGCAAATGGCTCTAAAAACTACAAAAAATTAATATTCAAAAATAAATGGAGATACAGTTTTCAATTAAAATGCATTTAAAAGAATTTTTGTCCCAATACGACGGTTTAAAAACTGAAAATGTGCGTTGCTTAGATGTTTAAAAGTTTGCTATAGAGTATTTAACCGTACTGCTTTGTTTTACGACTGGCTTCTGTAAGGTAACGTTATTTTTTGGAATGCACAAAATAAGCTGGGAGAAAGAAATAGCATACCGTACCGGGGGATAAAAATGCATTCCAAACCATAATTTCATTTAAATATAAAATAAAATATGCAATCCCATTTACACTTAACCCAAAAATTCTATGATCCTAATAACCCCCAAAATGATATTTCTGAGTATATTAGTATCATGCAGATTATTAATATTACTAGAAAGATAACCCGTCAAAATGACTGAATATGAGATATAAAGATATAGTATATAACACATATGCAAGAATATGAGTTTTTCTCGCTTGTTCCGCAGTGATAGGTGAAAATAACTGATTTTAAAAACAAAACTCATTTATGAAAAACTGTCATACAGTAGAATACTACTAATCCGCACTGCTTGGTTCCAAGTGTTGTGCGGATTCGAGGCGTTTTGCGGATTACAGGTCATGTCTATATTATAAAATTAGATACGTGGCTTCTTAACGCTAAATAAATTGTATAAATATTGTAAAAAAAAATTCATGTGTATATTAAATGAAAGAGAGAATAGATTGCCAGAAAATATGTTGCCAATTTTCTTTCTTCGGAAAGGCGCCTAAAGTGGAAAAGTACCGATAATTTAACTTTTGTATCGGAGTATATAAAGTGTGGTAATTTTTCAGTATAGGAGCTTAGGAGTACATTTTTAAAGTTTGTCATAAAGTGAGCTTCAGAAGTGAGATTTTTTGCCAAATGATATAAACAGCTATAAAAACAAAATTAATGAGCTTTTAAGTTTATTTATATAATATATAAACATTTCATTTATATCTATATTATTGTTGTTTTTTTATATACAATTTACTTCAGTTTGTATACAAATATAGCTAAATGGCTTCTTTTTCATTTCTCTATCTCGCCAATGCCCCTATACTGGGAAAGTACCTAAAGCACATTAAAATCGGGCAGTTAGGAGCTCAAACAGTACAGCGACGTCTATTGACTGTTATGTTATGTAGCATTGAGCTGAAGATGTAAAGACGTACATTTTCGTATATTACGCTTTAAATTCTCACCCATATATTTTGAAAAAAACCTTAAAATCGCGGAGTTTAAATTAAATTTCTGGGATCTCGATTATGAAAAATTGATGGTTTTAAATAGGAATTTCGACAAATTAGCCAGCTATCGCCAAATTGGTTTTATATATGACAGGTTATTTTTTCGCAAAATTTGGTGACATTTCATCAACTTTGGCGATATATTGCCAAGTTGGTCAATATTTGGCGCTACTGTGGTAACTCTGCATTAGTAATTTTCAACAATTACGCATTACAATGAGGCGGTCCTACTGTAATTTTGAGGGACACACAGAGACTTGGCTTTTATATAAATAGATACTTCGTCTGTTGCAAAATGTAACCATTTCCTCTTAAAAACAACTTTTTCTAATTTTAAATCCATAGCTACATTTGAATATTTCTACAATTTTTTACACAGGACATTTCTAACTAAAACATTCTTACTTTGACCGAAAAAGTTTTTCCGTATGTTCAGGAAAACAGTGATTACTTCCACAGGAACATACATTATGACTCAAAGAAAATTGCGAATGTAGAATATTAGTCAGAATTCTTAATTAGCAACTCTAACTCTCCTATCTCTTTTAGGGACAAATTAGTTCTGTTACTAAAATTATAGAGTGATCATCACTCACGCGAGAATTTACGAAAAAAAAAATAAAATCACACAAATAAATTGCACAGAAATCAATTTTCAAAAATTTTAGTGCAATTTCGGCATTTCGAAATAAAATTTAAATGGCATAGGGGAGACTGAAGAGTGTTGACCCATTATTTACAAAATTATTATCATTATTATTTTTAATATTGAGCCTAGAATAAAGTTTAATATATCATTTTATTCGTTATACAATCAGTTATTAAAATAAAATTGCCACACAAGTGTAATATATAAGAAACTTGAAAGTGATCGATTTTAATCATGAGAAAATTATAGGTTAAGGCTTCCCACATATCAGAGGGTTGACCAACTTTATTGTGCATTGAGATATTTGTTAAGCGAAATAAAATCAATTTCAAAAAAGGCAAAATAACTTTATGCTCCATGGTTTCATTATTATTATAAAGTATTTTTAAAAAATGTGATGTCTAAACAAACCTGTTTAGATGAAATTCAAGGCACAGTAGAAAAAGTAACACACACTTTTTTGACACTCTGTGTGGAAACACTAGTTACCACATACTTTGGCTTCATCTCATTGTGTTCATCTTGTTGAAATTTCTCTAGATGCCTTCCTAATAGCGTTTTGATCATTGCTCCGTTATTTTGCAGAGGCAGGAATACATAACATTTCTTAAGCCTGCTAGTTTCATCCTTTCTAGTCTTTTCCATTTTTTATATTTACCTACTATGGATACTATTTAAATGAAATAAAAATTCCTATCAATTTTCCCTTTGTATTTGATTAAATTTTTTCTTTCTTTTACAGAAATTTTTCACACCTTACTTTACTCAATTTTTAACATTTTTTTTCTCTATCACTCCATTCTACTGCAGCTTTCCAGAATAATTTTACATTATTTTAGAAATGTAACCATTAATATTCCTTATGTATAGTGTATAATAAAAAAACATGGTTTTGACCATGGTTAACCTCCTCAGATTGATTGGGTCAAGCCTCTCCACATACCACCGTTTAAAAAAAAAATGCATTTTTATGTTTATCTTAATTTACGGTACAATCTTCATGCCTGGAATGAAAGCCCAATAGATATTCAATTTTTAAGACCTACTTACTTAAATTTTTACGTATATTTTATAGGAAAAAAATCTTATAAAATATTTCTAAAAAATGCACTTTTTAAGCTGACATCTCTTCATAATTGATTTTTCCACAGCTGCTTCAATTACACAGGCCTGCGATGAAAAAAAATACAAGGGTATTGATGGCTGAACTTTATGTATTTTTTGGTGCTTGTTAAAAAACAAATAATGAAAAAATTCTATCACGTCACTGTTTCTTGAAAAATATTGGGTCGTTTGGAAAGTCGTGTTGTGTAGGAAAAATCAATTCGTACCGCTAAATTCTGCCAGGTAATTATTAGACATTAGATATCGGAATCAATGTCTAATAATTAAATGATAGAATTTTCCGATATGAATTGATTTTCCCAACACGACACAACTTTCCGATAGACCCAGTTGTTTTAACACGTTCCCGCCGGCACGGTGGGTCACACTCGACTGTCTCAGAGTTGTCAAGTCTCCGGTTTTTTTGCACACCACTATTATTTTAGAAAAAATATCGTTCCTTTAAATCGTCCAATTGTTCTAACTAAATAAAATAATATTTTCTGTGTTAAAATACTGGTATCCAAAAAGCCGGAGACTTGGAAGCTCTGAGACAGTCGAGTGTGACCCACCGCGCCGGCGTGAACGTGTTAAACCGTTTAAACCTATAACAAAATAATCGATTACTAAAAAATCAATTTGCCTCACCGAGAATCGTTTTTTTTTTTTTTTTTTTTTTTTCTTTTTCTTTTTTTTTTTTTTACATAGATTTACATGGATAAAATCACTGTTGCCAGATAGTACATGCAAAATTGTCCGAGTGAATTCCATTTCGAATTAGATTTTAGCAAAAATATCGATATCGATGTTATAAAAAATTCTGATGTGATGGGGGAAAACAATGTCATTTTCGAAATCAGCCCATCAAATAACATAAAAATCAGCGAAAATTTCTCTTGTATTTTTCAAAAACTTCAATTTCGCAGGCCTGTGTTATCTGCATGAAAAGAAGACTATTGCTTAAACATATAAGTAGGTTTGTTTGCCAACTATTGGCAAAACTCTGAAATTCTTTTAAATATGAAAACTGAAGGGTGGGGAAAACCTCCCCTATGGCACACCCTCCCCAGTCTCTCCTAAATTGTGCACTATCACCTTTCGCACCTTTAATAAGTCACGAAAAAATTATAGTCATAGTTGATTAGATGATTAGATGACAGTTATTCGCCATTTGTCTTTGTACGATCGTCGATATTCCTTGTTATTTACTTTTTATACTAAATGTCGATTGTATTGTTTTATAGATCTCCATAATCTTTACTTTTTTATAACAATACTCAAGTGTGTTATTCTATATATTTTCTTCTTTTTTTCTCCGATTCAAGAGACTGGAGTGATAATATGTCTAAAGATATATAATACACATCTAAGACATACAAATAGATAGACAAATTCATAATAACATAGTAAATAATATATGCATATATATATATTATCTGAAGGTTGAAAAGTCATCTTTCTCTTTAAAACCTTTTTTCGCTTTAAAAGAAAAGAAAAATCTTTTTGGGGACTACACTTTTAACATTTTTCTTATTCTCGAACATAAGTCTCCAATAAAATGAATGTTTCCTATTTGAGCACGAAATTCGCTAACCAATGGCATTCTTTCGCTATTTCCCTACTTCGAATGAGATTTATGCTTCTCGAAACAACATTTTAGGGATTAATTAAAGTTCGTTGAAAGTAGTAAATCATGATTTGTTGAATTTTTTGGATCCAGTTTTATAGTGTATAAACTGGAAGTTTGAATACTTTAATATATTACTTTTATTATCATTTTATCTCAAGATAAATAAAGATTATATATGGATTTTTTTTTTTTATGTGGGGAAAAAAGGATAGATTTCGTACGCTGAAAGAGATTTGAATACCAGATTTTTTGTAAAATATTATACTGCCCATTTGAACATAGAATTTCTTGAATAAAGTAAATATTACTTTACGAAATATCCGATCTACCAATTATCTGAAGCGTTCGGACTCCGTTAAAAGAAGCTTAGTAATATTTTATTAAACGATTTCAGCTTAAGTTTTTCGACATTTTTTCTTTCCTGTATTCTATGTTTTTTGCGAAAAATAAAATAAAAAAGTAAATAGTAACACATTTTTAGGCAACTGAAAGAGATAAAGTAAGATTTCTTTAATTTTTATGTGCCCACATAAATTTATTTGTATAAAATTGGCGCTAATTGTAAAAAAAAAATAAAAAAAAATGCTTTTTTTAAATACCAAGAGACTTATCCGTTTGAGAAGCAAATTGGTTATATTAAAAAAATATGAAATTATTGACTTCCAACGGAATTTACAAAAAAAAAAAAAAAAAAAAAAAAAAAAAAAAAAAAAAATGTTGCAAATAAATAAATCACATAAATTATAAAACCCATTATTTTTTCTCTTATTCAATTTGGGCTTAAAAAATATATATATATATATATATTTCAATCCGAAACATGCATTGTAGGAATTTCTGTTTTATTCAGCAATTCATAATTTATACAAGAAATTCTGAAACGTACATTTTTTTTTGTTTTATTTAACTACAAACTTTTCGTGATTTTATATATTTGAATCCCATACCCGAATTCTGACTTTTTTTTCGGAATTTCTAAATTACAAAGAAAGTCCTGTCCTGAATTAAAAGGAAAGTCTTGAAATTCGACTCGTATTTACGCTAATGATGAAGATGAGTTACAATTAAGGGTGTATTCGGAAAAATATTTTTCCACCCTCAACAGCGCGAAATTTTCTGAGACATTTTCAGACTCATTTTTAAAAGTAAAAACACGAAACTTGCTAAGGTGATTTTTGAAGAGATGTATAAGATGCCGTGTGATTTCATTTTTCGCCCAATTAATTAGAATTCGATTTTTAAACAATTATTTTCTCAGTATGACCATTTATTTTAGTCCCAGACCTCGCGCTTCGGAAAATGCGGTTCAAAACGTCAACTTTGACAGCACTTTTTACAATATTTTCTGCATTTATCAAAAAATGGACAAGCACGGCATATTATATAGTTTCTAAATAAAGCAATTTTCCAGTTTGATGCGTTTGAGAGCAAAAATGAATTTTAAAATGAATCGGGAAATAAGCAGTTTGGATTGGAATACACCCTTAAGCGGTACAAATAACGTACTATCTCCCATTAAAGGGTTAAATAGTTAAAGAAAAAATAGTGATAGATGATTAGATTATAGGTATTTATCGTTCTCCCTCCCGTACGAGAGTCGATATGCCTTGTTCTTCTACTAATCGTCAACTGTAATTATTTATAGATCTTTATGATTCTTCCATTTTTAGGTGCGTTCGTAATTATATAAATACGTAGCACCTATAGTCGTCGTTCAGTCCGCCTGTCTGTCTATCCGTCTGTCCGTCCGTGTATAACACAGCAAAAACTACCCAACTGAATGGTCTGAATTTTTAAATATATAATTGTGGCAAAATTTTGTCGAGTCATTTCAAATTTCATGAAAATCGGATGTATAGTTTAATTACAGGGACAGTCAAAAGTTTTCCGTTACATTTCGGCTGATGGAAAAAAAATATTGCAAGCGCATTTTAATGATGTTACAGCCTTCCGAATGGTCTGAAATTTTAAATATATAATTGTTGTAAAATTTTGTCGACTCCTGTCAAATTTTATGAAAATCGGATGAATAGTTTAATTACACGGACAGTCAGAATTTTTCCGTTACGGCCAATGGGCAAAATTATTGCAAGTGCATTTTAATGATGTTACAGCCTTTCGAACGGAATGAATTGATATGCACTTATAAAGTGCACTAAAATATACATTAAGTACAATATGCGGTGCAAATAATTATTATAAAACTAGTTATAGTACGAACGCATCTCATTTACAACGTTTGACGAGCAATTTCCAACTTGTTACTTTCTTCAATCTTTACAAGAAGAAAGTATTGGATTCGTGAAAATTTTCTAAATCCGATTTTTGACGGATTTACATATTTTAGGGGTCATGGATCCCCAAAAACATGTTTTTAAAAAATGTCTGCCTGTTTTCTGTCTTTCTGTATGTGACACAATTTTTTCATTGTTATACCTCAAGAGCTAATGCACGGATTTTATAAATCTTAGATTCAGATAGTTCCTGGTATAAATTGGTGCTGATTAGTTTTGGTGTAAATCGCCAACAGATGGCGCTGCTATGCTGCATTTTAAATGATTTCCGGAATAGCTATATCTTAAGAACTAATCCACTGATTTTCACAAAACTTCAGATTCATTTAGTCCTTGACATATTTTTGTCCTGATCAGTTTTTGGTGTAAATCACCCAACGGGTAACGCTGCTATGCTGCATTTTTTCATGATTTCCGCAATTGCTATATCTTAAGAATTGATGAACAGATTTTATTAAAAATTCAGATTCAGTTATACCTTGATATAATTTGGTGCTGATTACATTTTTAGTGTAAATCGACCAACAGATGGCGCAGCTAGGCTGCATTTTCCACGATAGCTTTATCTTAAAAAATAATGTACAGAATTCAATCAAACTTCATATTATGTTAGACTTTCACATGAATAGATCCTTTAGAATACTTATGACGGACATAGATTTTCATTTAATTTTGGTACTTTAACGGCAAATTTTGAATATTAACATTCATCAGATAGAAGAAAGTTTTGGGTTTGCACATCCGACTAGTCATAGCTATATTAATCTGTGTTTTTTAACCTTTATTTTTCATTCCATTTAAGATTTTCAACGAAGAGTATATCTAAAGACGTCTCTGTCATATCGAATTTCGCCTAAAGTACCTTTATCGACGTTTTCCTCCTTGACATTTAAATTTATGGAAAATAAAAAATGATGTAGGCATATGCACGCTGTAAAAAAAAAAAAAAAACCACTGTAAATTTTCCAGAACAAACTCGATCCCATTGAATGTGCTGTATCTTTCTTTGGTTTCCTGACTATATCAATATGGAAAATACAGTAGTGCACATGTGTACTACACAATGTGCTGGCAATTTGGACGCAAATTTTAAACAGCACAAACAGCTGGCGTTCAAATTGCAGGCACATTGTGCTGTTAATTTTAGGCAACTACTGTATTTTCGATGTTAATATAGTCAGGAATCCAAAGAAAGATACAGCACATTTACTCTGATCGAGTTTGTGCGCGAGATGAACAGTACTTTGTGCTGTAAAAATGTCGTTTTTTTACAGTGCATATATTTCTCTTTATTTACTGATATATATATTTAGGTTCCTAAAATTTAAATACATATATATATGTATGTGTGTAAAGGAAGAAAAATAACATTTCCCTTAATCCTTCTCTCAATTAAACACACTCTTTAAAGAAAAATTCTCCTTTCTTTTTTAGTATTTTTATAGCACATTTTTTTATTCTCAAACAAAAGCACTGAATAAAATGGTTGTCTGGTATTTGAGCACGGATTTCTTCAATTAATTGCGTTCTTTGGTAGATTTTTTTCTTGAATAATATTTTTGTTACCTCAAACATTGTAGTGAATATTTCAAACTTGTTCAAAGCTGGTGGTCTGGATTTGTTGAATTTATTCATATCAGATTTTAACGCATGTAAAGAAGCTATTGATTTTTTTTAAGTATTTTTCTTTTCTCTGTAATTATCTCAAGATAAATAGTATCGTTTTATGAAAAAAAATTTTTCTTTAAACATGCAAAGTAAAAGAGATTATATATGTATAAATAGATAAATAAAAATTAATTTCGGAATTTTTTTATCGATATGCTTCATTTTAATTATTTTAAATACATTTTTGCTATTTTGCTTTTTTTTTTTTTTTTTTTTACTTTTTGAAAGTAAAAAATAATCTCCATTCTTAATAAACTCTCAAAAGTCTATTAAATAGTCTTAAGAATTTTTTATGAATATATAAACTGGATTTTGATAAAATGCGAACTGTCTTTAAAAAACTTGAAATACATAATAAATATATGATTTATTTCTTATTTTCAATAAAATGAGTTTTTGTTTACTGTTATTCTTGGCTTTTCTTACTTTTATGAACGTCATATTAATGGGCGTTTCTCAGGAAAAGATTGTATGTCCAGTGTGTTTTTATAGATTCGAAAATTTATTTGAAGATATTTTTTTGAATTATTGAGAAAACACTATTATACTAGTATTATGTAAATTAAAGTTATTTTAAATGTAATCATAATATTTATTTTATTTTTCGATTTATCACCGAAAACTTTTTTTTCTCGAATAATATAATAAATCTTTCTTTGAATAATGCAGTATATATATATATATATATATATATATATATATATATATACTAGGGGGCTCTACCCCCTGCAAGCTACGCTCACCAACCCCCGTTCAGACACCGCAGAATCTAAAAACGCGCTAATTTGATCGGTTTAAAAAATATTATAGAAGATTGAATTATACTGAAAAAAGCTGTGCAGATCTCGCTGTAAACGGGTTTCCATTCAATTTCCTTTGATTTCAAAAATTTAAGGCCGAATCAGTTGCTGTTAAGACATCGAAAGGTTGTTTTCGTGTGTGATTAAAGAGGATCAGTTAAACATTTGAAAAGAAGCTAAAAATAAAAGGAATTAAGTGTACAGAGTCTTTGTCTCCCGGTATTTTAAAACAATTTCTATAACAATAGCCTAAGTCGTGTGACTATCATCAAGAGTTCCGGGCGAACCACTTCGCTTTTTATATTCCTGGTGCCATTTTGGTACTTTAATATTAGCCAGGTACAGGTGATAAGTCGCCAAATATTATTCTATCGCCATCATTTCATCTATATTATAATAGTCCAAGTCATATAAATGTCATAAATAAATACGCTCTGATCCCTTCGCTTTTCATATGAAAGTTTGTCCCAGATATCATATACGGTCCCATATTGGCGCGATTTTTTTCCGACGCTGATTTGGGGAAAAGATCAACAGCATAAACAATAACATCCGGCTTATCAAATCAAGCAAAATAACGTTACTATGGCGCCAGTTAAATACCCGTTACGTATATGACATTGGCGTCAGAAAAAAATAGCGCCAATATGGGACTGTATGTGGCATCTGTGCCGAAAGTTTTCCATTTCGATTTAAAAAAATCATTTTTTTTTTCGAAAAAATACTACATAAAAGCATCGCCGCAAAGAATTCTTGGTACTGTTACGCTAGCCGGGAGCAAATCTCGCCAATAACTATTTTTCAGCTCGCCAGTTAGCATTTTTCTTTATTTTTCGAGAGGTAAATTAAAACATTGCTTTGAAGTTGAAATTAAATGTCATCTTTTGTTGCATCATTTAATATTTGGTCATATGCCATATACGCGCCCAGTTTGGCGTGATTTTTTTTTTACGAAAATTTTGCGAAATCCTCGTTTTCGAATACCAGTTACATATGTATTTTTAGTACTACTTAGTTATCCCGTCGAACAAAAATCTATCACCAAACTATAAGATTAAATGCCAATAATGGTTGATAAATGTCACATTCACTTGATTTTAAGTAAGTTACACGTCTTTACGTCATCAAGTGATTTTTATTTCGACGTTTTATTTGTATATTTATTAATGTTATACTATTTTCTTTGTTCTTTCGTTATGTAAAATAAAAATTACGTCAATTTGTATAATTTGGCGATTTATATAATCTGGCAAAATGGGTCGATGGAACAACTAAGTAGAACCGTATTTTTTAATTATTTTCTATTATATTTTATTTTTAAAGGAAAATAACCAAAAAAATAATTAACTATAGAACAAAACAATTTATGTAATTTAAAAAAAGAAAATAAAGTAAATAGAGACTTATTATTAAATAAACAACAATAGGCGGGTTACCATGTCAACCAAAATAATGCCATTTTGGCACCAATTAGATATCCCGGTGCTTATATGACATCTGTGCCAAAAATTTCCTGTTCATTTCGTTTAAAAAAAATTAAAGAAGTGAAAGCCATTTATTTTAAATGTTTCTTTTTGTATTAAATAAAATGATAATGAAATATAAATTGAATTATGAATAAAAGTAACATGATACATTTCTTACCATACATTTAAGGGAGGCCAAACTTCTCGCCAAATTACTTTAAAATAGTAACGTTTTCTAAAATCTGAAAAAAAAATTATCTGTTTGATTAAAATTTGAGTTGCCATCATTAGAAAAATGTTTGAATTATGAAATTGAATTATGAATAAAAGTAACATGATACATTTCTTAGCATACATTTAAGGGAGGCCAAACTTCTCGCCAAATTAGTTTAAAATATTAACCTTTTCTAAAATCTGAAAAACAAAAAAAAATATATCTGTTTGATTAAAATTTGAGTTGCCATCATTAGAAAAATGTATATAAAAATAGAAAAAAATTAATATTTCGAAAACTAATTCGAATTTAAAAATTCTAATACCAGTTTTGAAATCTGCGGATCAATATTGATTTTTAGTGTTAATTTCATCGCAAAGTATTCCATATTTTAGGAAAAATCGTCGTGAAACATAATCAGTTGTTTAATCAGTCAGTTCAAAGAATCAATACACATTTCAGCCGTTTCATATATTCGTTTCATAAATTCGTTTCATTAGAATTTTATAATATATAGGGTAGATATATGAATAAGTAGACATACAATTTAAAATTTATTCCTTTTTTAAAGCGTTTTTCTTTTAAATATTCGACTTTAAAGTTCTTTTATCTAAATAAAAAAAAATAATCTTTGAAACTGTTTTTTTTACGCTTATTTTTAAATGAAAGCATTAAAAAAATGAATACATCACGTTTCAGCAACATATTTTTTTTTTTTTTTTTTTTTTTTTTTTTTATCTAATGGCATGCATTCGGTATTTTTTCTCCATTTATAAAATCGTCAACAAAAAAATATTTAAGTAATTATTTAAAGCTTGTTCAAAGCTGTAAATTAGTATAATTTGAACTTATTCAAATGTGATTTTAAAGTGCATAAAGAAACTATTATTTACTCAAAGAATTGTCTTTTCATATTTACTCTTAAGGTAAGTATAATAATTGTTTGTACAAAATATTTGCTTTCAACATAAAAAAAAATAATCCTTTTGTAATATTTTTAGTAACACAGTAATACCCCGACTTACGTCCCCTCGACTTAAGTCACCCCGCATTTGCGTCGTCTACACTGGAGAAAAGAATTCTTTGATTAAGACGCACCTAGAACTTATTTGAAGATTTTTTGGAAAAATTTAACATCCCAGATGCAGTCATAGTCATAAGGGATTCTTGGGGTGAAGTTCAGCAGAAAACAATGTGAGATGCTTGAAAAGACTGGGTTCTTTTCCTTTGTAGAGACTAAGAAAACATCTGAAAATTGTGATTCTGTATCTCTGTTACAAGGAGAGGGTCCGAGGTTGGTCTCACCGAATCCGATGAAGATTTGTGTATCGATAGAGTATAGTTAGCATATAAATATATGAGCGTCATAAAGCGCAACCCCCAGGGGGGTCATGAGAAAATATGTTCCAAAGTTTAAGCTACAGTTCATAATCGGATAAATTTTCTTATTTGGCAAGCGGTTCAATAGCGCGATCGGCAGCACGCAGTATTTGAGTTTTTTCGACCCGGTATCAAATCCGGTTCGGACTTGTTTTTCGGAACGAAAATTTTTATCAATCATTTTCGAACCGCAATTGAAAAAATATGTATAATGATTGAAATTTAGGAAAAATATGAATTAAATGTATGTTTTATAGCATAAAAGTGTTTTTTTGACTACGAAATCTTGCATGTTTAAATATATAATGAAAAGTAAAAAAAAAAAAATAAATAAAATAAAATAAATAAATAAATAAAAAATAATAATAATATTAAAAAAAAATGCATATTATCTAGTCTATAGACCAGAAATGCTTTGTTGTTATTTAAAATTATTTACAGTTATTTCATCGAATAATCTACTATTTTATAGTGAGAAATAAACTAAAACACGTGATATAAATGCGCAAATAATTATATTATTTTAATTGTGTTTCTATATGAAAGTATTTCGAATATTTGAGGATTTTTTTAATACCCTTTTTAATACTTTCCAACAAAGTTGAAAAGTGTTAATGCATTCGATTTGTCTGTCCGTCTGTACGCGCTCTAACTCCCGTAAATATACTCGGATCGTTCTGAAATTTTTGGATGTTAGTGACCTCTACCATAGCACGAACCCTATTGCAAATGAAGTTTGTAGCATGTTTAGTTCATTTAGAGAGGCAGTCAAAAGTTTTCCGTTGCATTACGGAGTATGGGAAAGAATCGTTTCAAATGATTTTTAACACTTTCCAACAAAGTTGAAAAGTGTTTATGCATTTGGTTTGTCTGTCCGTCTGTACGCGCTCTAACTCCCGTAAATGTACTCGGATCGTTCTGGAATTTTTGGATGTTAGTGACCTCTACCATAGCACGAACCCTATTGCAAATGAAGTTTGTAGCATGTTTAGTTCATTTACAGTGGCAGTCAAAAATTTTCCGTTACATTACGGCCTATGGGAAAGAATCGTTTCAAATGATTTTTAATGATATTACACGCTTTCAAACACAATAAAAGTGATATGCATTTATCAAGTGCACTAAAATATGCATTCCGTAGAATATGCGCTGCAAATAATAAATATTATTCATTTACAGGGCCACACAAAAGAATTCCGTTAGATAATGATATACGGGTGGAGGGAAATTTTTTCGGGCGGATTTTAATTATGTTAAAATATTTCATGTATAATGGAATTGATATACGTCGCTGGGGTTTACTATAACTTATTTCATGTATAATACGAAGTACATAGCATTTACAGGGACACACAAAAGATTTCAGATACTATATTGCATCCGAAGTATTGTACGGTAAGAGATGATTGCTGGAAATGCATTTTAATTATATTATGCTTTTTTATGTTTCACTATATTTGTGCATTGTGTATGGTGTGTATAAATGCTGTAATTCATATACAGGGCTACACAAAAGAATTCGTAATGGTTACTGGGTATGATTGCAAATTGCTTAAAGGTGGTTTTTAAATGAGTTATACATTTTTACGCCTAACTGCATATTGTTTACTAAGAAATGTTTGTAGATAAAATTATATACAGCGTCACGCAAAGAATTTTAAACATGGCCGTCTATAAATGATAATTTCTGAAAATATGATTCCAGTAGTTTTAAGAGTGTTTTACTTTGAATTAAACTTTAGCTAAATAGTGGCGTGTAATAAAGGTACTAGTTTAACCACAGGGTTGTACAAAAATATACAAGTATGTTTCCATCTATTAGTATAAATTGCTGAAAGAGAAATTTTAACCTGTTATGAGTTTTCTTGCTAAACTAAATTTCCCCATTATATAGCATATATATCAACCTACAAATCAAATACAGATCTATTCAAAAGAATTGGAATACATATTTGATATGGACGGTAACTGCTGAAATCAGTTTTTCAAATGTTTTATGCGTTTTCTAAAATGTTTGCTTAGTTCTTTTATATAAATTATTTCCCTAAATAACGAAGATTTGTTAAAGCATACAGAAAGTGTTGGAAAGTGTTTCATAATCTATGCTTAACGCATGATTTTCTTACTTTTTTAAATTCTCAATATGACTTTTTTATTTCGGATTTTTTATTTTGCAATTATTACCTGCGTAATAACTATTTTCAGCATTTCAATATCTTTTTAGAACTTATTTTTAAGCACAAAGACAGTTATTCTAACTATAATAATAAGAATCCAAGATTGAAAAAAATCGAAAGTTAAAAAGCGAGTTGGTAAAAAACGATACATTTATTTCACTGTGAAATACAGTAGCTTATTTATGTAAATAACAGTAAATAAATTTTAAAATTAGCTTAATTTTATGGTCTATAAAAGGTCAAATTGACTTTATTTTTAAGTTTGTTATTATTATTATTTATTTATTTTATCTTTACTTTTCATTAAATATATAAACATGCAAAGATTCGCGCTTAGAATTTTATTTATATAATTAAGCTGCATTGTAAATAAATTTTAAAATTAGCTTAATTTTATGGTTTACAAAAAGTCCAATTGACTTTTTTTTAGTTTTTTATAATTATTATTTATTTATTTTATCTTTACGTTTCATTAAATATATAAACATGCAAAGATTCGCACTTAAAATTGTATTTATATAATTAAGCTGCATTATATAAAAATATTAAACAAAATTGATTTCCGAAAGAAATTACTACATAGACACTTTTTCTAATTAAAAATCAAGAATCCCAGATTTTAAAAATCATATTAAAAATATAAGAGCATATTTTTAATAAGCCATCAAATATTTGAAGTATTTGAATGAGGAAACAAAATGAAAATAATATATTTGTTCACTTATTTTAATTATTTTTGTTGGAATTCATTGAAATAACTGTAAATAATTTTAAACAGCAACAAAAAATTTCTGGTCTATAGAGACTTTAGTTAATGCTTTAGTTATAAATATGCGTTTTTTTTTTTTTTTTTTTTTTTTTTTTTTTTTTTTTTTGGGGGGGGGGGGGGGTTGTACTTTTCATTATATATTTAAGCAAAATTTCGTAGTTAAAAAAGAACTTATATGCTACAAAACACACATTTAATTCATATTTTTCGTAAAATTCAATTACTATACACATATTTTTTCAGTTGCGGTTCGAAAATAATTGATACAAATTTTCGTTTTTTTGACGACCGATTTTTGACGATTATATTATTCCTATTTTAGTCCTTATCATTATTACTGATTAGATGCATCGCCTCAAATTTAACATAAATTCGAATTATTATAATTTTATCACAAACTTTCATTAAAAAAAAAAATTACGTTTTCATTTTCTTTTAAATAACAATATAGTGTTTTTTTAATGATATTTCTAGAAAGTAATATAAAAGAAAAAATTCTCAATATTTTTATTTAAAAAAAAAAGAGGTAAAATAAATATCACAAAACATAAATAATGGATAAAGATGCAGCTTTATCTAAAATAAAGATTAAGAAACTGCTTTAATGAGAGATATGGCGATTTTGTTAAGAACACAATATGAATAATGCATACACAAGACTTCCATTATCACGCAATACTTCTTTCCTTGTATTGTATTCTTAGCTTACGTGAATAGAAATTATGTATTTGACCTTTTTGTGATAAAAAGAGGAACCTATACTGTTTAATCTAAAGGATATTTTCAACGCAATTGTTACATACCAAAATAAGTTGCTTTATGCTTTCTTCTTTCTAAACATGAAAGTATTTTAATGGAAATTTTTTTCGACTTTCAGTTCTCAACGGATTTACACGTTACAGATGTCAGAGATCAAGAAAAACGTGTTTATACGAAATATTTTGCCTGTCCATATGTGCTATGTGTATCCGCTTGGTATAGCCGTAAAGTGCAGGAAGTTATGCATATAATTAAACCAATATCTTCTCTTTCTCCTATCTTTACAAGAAGAAGGTATAAGATCCGTAAAAATTTTCTTATTCCAGTTTTCGACGGATTTACACGTTTTAGGAGTCAGAGATCAAGGAAAACATGTTTTTACAAAATCTCTGTCTGTGAGTATGTCTGTGTGTGACACAGATTTTGTGGGCGCTCTGTCTGAAGAACTAATGAATGGAATTCCTTAAAACTTTATATTCAGTTAGTCCCTGATATAAGTTAGTGCTGATTACTTTATGGTGTAAATAGCCCTGCAGGTGGCGCAGCTATACTCCATTATTCATGATTTCCACAATGGCTATATCTCAAGAACTAAAGCACGGATTTTCAGAAAAATTCAATTTCAGATGGTGCTTGATATAATTTGATGCTGATAGCTTTTTGGTGTTAATCGCCAAATAGGTGGCGCTGCTATACTGCATTAATTATGATTATCGCAATAGCTCTATTTCAAGAACTAATGCACGAATTTTAATCAAACTTCATATTCAGTTAGTCCTTGATAAAAATTAGTGTTGTTTAGTTTTTGGTGTAAATCGCCCAACAGTTGGCGTTACTATGATGCAGTTTTCACGATTTCCGCAATAGCTGTATATAAAGAACTAATGCAGGAATTTTCATCAAAGTTTAGATTCAGCTAGTCCCTGATATAAATTGATCCTAATAAGGTTTTGATGAGAACTGCCCAACAGGTACCATTGCATGAAGAACTTTTCACGATTTCCGCAATAGCAAAATCGACCGCCGTGTCGAGCGGCCCATCTTCGTCCGCAGCCCTTTATTCATCCACTTATTCCGACTCTTTTGCGGAAGCAAGATTCCTAGGTCCCCTGCCACGTCCCGAGTATAAGACATTCTAGCGGAGCCAGAATGAAAAAAAAATTCAAAAATTGAAACCGGACAAATTTAAAAGGTAAATTACCCAAATTAAAGACACCGAAAACCGGGAAGGGGGGGGGGGGCGGGGCGATGAAGCTACCGAGCTCATTATTAGTCTAAAAAGCAAACGCACGGATATTCATCAAACTTTAAATTCAGTTAGAAGTTGACATAAGTTGTTGCTGATTAGATTTTGGTGTAAATCACCTAACCGGTGGCGCTGCTATGCTGCGTTTTCTAGGAAGCATTAATATGTATGAGATAAAAGAATGTTTTGGTATTGCCACATCCGACTAGTTGTGTATGTTTTTGTCTATGACCAGGAGGTCCTCTTTGAATTTGGAAGTATTTCGCCCGAAGGGGCTCTGTAAAAGCGATATTTCTGCAATTTTCAATATTCAATCATCAAAAAGTGTATAAAGTTATGCAAAAAATTAAATCAAATTCTATGTGTATGATTTTAGCTACGACCAGCTGGTCCCACGTGAATTTGTGAACAATCCGCCGGAAGAGGGGCGAGTAATAGTGATTTTTCTCGATATTTCACAGTTCTGTTGTACATCGGATGTTCATGCGCGACTGGCAATTTGCATCCAGCTTTCGCGGACATTCTCAAGCAGCTAATACACAACAAAATATCGAAAAATATTGATTTTATTAAATATTATTTTTGAGATTAATTCGTTATTACACAGATTAGTAAAATGAAGCAGAAACTTAAGGTGTCTGCCTACTTTCGGAAGGGTTTTTTTTTTCAATATTTGAAAAATTGCCTGCTTATTTGCATTATATTATAGAATATAGCTAAGGAGAGTGAATAACATGTAAAAAAAAATATGTATATTTTTTAAATATTTTGATTTTAAAGATCAAAACATACATAAATATTGCCATAAAATATTACTTTTGCAAAACATGAAAACTCAAATTTAAATGAAGATATTTTTATTCTGTAAAATTGATTATGAAAAATGAAATTTTTTTGAGGTATTGAACCATTTTCATAACTATAACTATATTATTAATAAAATTATAGAAGTTAATGTTTTTGCACACAGAAAAATCAAGAAAATATATGACAATAAATAAATTTTATAACTTGTAAAATAACTAAATGTAATCATTATAGAGGCACATTACCTAAATAAACTCTTTTAGAGTATTTTTTAAAGTTTCATAACGTTACAATTATTATTTTTAGAGTTTGGATGCTTTGCGATAAAACAAAATGTTAAAAATCTCATTTTGATAAACAGCAGAAAATGTAATTAAAACCAAAATTTACCTATTAAAGGAAAAATCTACTTTAAAATAGATCCTGATTTATAAAGTTCACTAAGTATGTTATTACTTTCTTCTGTCTTTACAAGAAGTAAGTATTGGATTCGTGAAAATTTTCGACTTCCAGTTTTCAACTGATTTATACGTTTTAGAATGCCCTGAACACGATTTGGTGGTTTTTAGAAAATTATGTTTTTTAAAATAATTTTTAAACATATTTTTTTTTAAGTTTATATTATCACATGCCGGCTTCAAACATAATAATAATAAACATTTTGCACACAAAGCAACAAAAATTGTTCAGCATCTTTTCTGACTATATTTGCATAACGAAATTAATACTTCCTTTATAAACAAATAAAACAATAACATAATCATAAATCTAACATATTTGTAATCGTACAATTTAATTGTTTCGATCACCAAATAGGAAAAAAAAAATAAAAATGAAATTTGTTTGCAAAGAGCATCTCAGTTTACTGATTGTCTGTGGTATTAAAAATAATTATAAAACATGAAATATTTTTTAATTTATCTATATCGCGCGGAGCTTGATTACGAAAGATTAATCCATTTGGCTTTAAAACAACATAAAGATTTCATCAATTTCTTACGGCTAATATCCATTAATAAAAACTTCCCTATGAATACATGAATTAAATAATGTAAATTAAACACAAATTTAACAGACATGTAATTGAACTACGCGCTGAAAGCTCTGAAGTTATCAGTATATAAAAATATACCATAAATAGCAAAATCTATGTCAAATAACTCTTATCATGCTGCTGATAAGAAAATATCGCTTTTGATAAATTTAAAAACTTCATTTGATTGTATAATTCATATTTTTCATATGAAAAATGTTTCTTTAATGTTAGTGGGCAATCTAAAAAAATTATTGCATACAAAATAATTATTAGTTTTCAATAAAAAATATATTTTTTTTTCACCTATATTCTGTAACCCGGGAAGCCCTTGTACGATCACTTAGTATATTATAAAGGACGAACGCATCCGTGCATCAGATGTGTCTGTGACGTCATTTTGACTGTGGTAACACCAGAGGATTAAATTTATCTTTTACTGCAATTTTTTAAACTTCTAAACATAGCATATAGTAAATTATTATTCCAGGTAAATACGAATTTTAACGAATAGGGAAAAAACTGTACTTTCAAATGCTATTTTTTGGAAACTTTTTCGAAATTTACTAATTTTGTTTTAAAATAATTTTCAGCATATTTTTTTTTTCTTTTTTTCTTATCTATCTCTGACGCGTGAAGACGATTATGAAAATTAATTCTGTCTATACTTAAATAAATATAAATATATCAATATTTGTGACCAGCTTATATTCCATAAGGAAAATAAAACTTCATCAATAAAATGATAAAATAATAATACATAAATAAAACGCAAATTTAAGACATGTAATGAAACTACGCACTTAAACCACTTAAATGTTCAGAATAAAAAAAACTGATGTAAACGTTTATTCATTGGCGAATTCTTCATTAATTGGTTAACTACTGGCTCGAGGTCAATACGAAAGTACAGCTTATAATAAATTTAAAAAAATTATTTCAATGCATAAATGTTATTTTTCATATAAAAATTATTTTTGGTATTGTTAGCAGGCAATCTAAAAAAATCTATTAATTGTAAAAAAAAAAAAAAGCTATTAGAGTCTATCACAGTTCTAAAAAAATGTGTTCACCTATATTCTGTAACCCAATAAGTCCGAGGGTATTACTTGTTAAAGTAAACAAGCCAAAGATCCCGTTTTGGACATTTTTCACTCTGTTGATTCTACACTTCGTTAGCAGTGTGAAAATTACATATTTAATATTGAATAATTTCGAGCGTAATTTCATTGTTGGAAATTAATAGAAAAATTAATTAAAAATTATATATATATATATGTAACCACCATACTATTCGCCTGTTCTGAATAGAATCAATATGATAGAAATCTCCCTACACTTTTAACCATTTCCAACAATGGTGAAAAGTGTTTAGGATTTCGGCTTGCCTATCTTTACTTCTGCCTGTGTTAAGAATGCCTCCATGACAATATTTGCCAAATCTGTCAGGCGTTGCTGTGGCAACCTCCCTTTTACTGTTTTTTTCTGATTTACTTTTCAAAATTGTAAAAATTGATTTGAACCGAATCTGTCAGTAAAAATGGAACTCTCGAATGAGAGTAATAAATCTTAATATCAATATATATTTGTAAGTAAAATTGAGAGTAAGAATATATTATTTCTATTATGTAAATAATAAATGTAAATGTACGTTTTTTAAGAGAGATGTTATTTAATTGAAGTTGTTGTGTGTGTGCATTTCTTCGTGTTATTATGAGTAAAACCTTTCGAATTTGATTATATTAAAGCTTCGAGTTTTATACAAAGGAATATTATTATGTTAGTATCGAGCCTGCAATCTGAACGACGTAGTAATTAACAGCCTGTCTATCCGTGCTTAACTCCCTTAAATATACTCGTTTTATCATGTAATTGATATGTGAGAGGTTTACAACCATAGTAGAATAAAGTCCATTTAAAAAAAAAAATGAGATAGTCCATTTGGAAGCTGCATAAAATCCATTTTATATACAGCCACAGTGAACCAAGCCAGTTTTCACATACTTTCTAATTTATGGCATCTGCTAACAGACTTGGCTCACTGTGGGAGTGAATAAAATTGATTTTATGCGCCTTTTAAATGGATTATCTCAGTTTTTTTCAAAATTGAATTTTTATAAGCAGAAAAAATAATAATTTTAACTTTCCTGTTAAGAATTTTAATCCATAAAAAAAAAAAAAAAAAAAAAAAAAAAAAAAAAAAAAAAAAAAAATCCCATCATTATATTAATAACAATAACAATATTTTAATTCAAATTTTGAAATACTTTTATGCTTTTTACCACAGTTTATAAACTAAACATATACAGGGTGATTCAGCTCGTCGGTGACAAACTTTAAGGATCGATAGAGCACACCTAGACGAACATTTTTGAATAGGGAATGTAGGGTCCCTGACGCGATGGTAAGGCGCTAGGCGCTTTCGAAAATTTGGGTGCCGAAATTCGAAACGTCATAAAAACTAGGGAAATGGTTAGATTTTCTTGCTTGTTGCGTCGAAATGATTCTGTTTGTTTAGACTTTCTTCAGTACCAATTTGATAAGCGTATCTCTTAAAACATGGATAGGGGGCGCTGCAGACTTTGGAGAGCTAGACAACAACTTTAAGCCCGTTATTTTGATAATTTAACACATGCTCGCCAAAGTTTATACTCTAACTTAAAGTTTGAACCCAAAAGTAGAGCCCTGCAAAAAGCGTAAGAGCCGGAATAAAATGTCAAAGTACAGGGTGGTCGAAACTCGAAGGCTCCTAGGAGATAAACAAACAGATTTCTTGACTTATGGCATGCATTTTCATGATTCTGTTTGCTGGGGCTCTCTGAAACTCAGTTGAACGGTACAAAAAGAAACATCGATAGGGGGCGCTTTGGGCAAAAAACATAATTCGTTGACATTTCGGACGCTAACTGGAAACGGGGCGCTACGATCAGTTAGAAACAAAACAAGAGAGTAATTTACTTATCATAAGAAGCTATTAAAACTGCAGTTTGTTTGTTTTTTTTAACAAACATAGCTGGTTTCAATCATGCACAATGCGCGCAATAAAATTTACATAAGGTGCTTTTTGCTGATTTATGCAAAAGATATCGTACCATATCGATATGCAAAAGATACGTAATGCGTAGACGACAACGCGAGATGACGTAGTTGTATGCGCAGACACGTCTTTTGAACGTGCGGTACCTACTTAAGCTTCGGGTTACTTGTCTGCAGATCGGTAGTAGGATGGAACGGTACACAAACTCTGAATTGGCTGACATGCATTTGGCGTATGGCGCTGCTGGTTGTAATGGACGAGCCGCTCAGCGGTTGTACGCCGAGCGTTACCCCAACAGGCAAATCCCCTGCCATGCCTTCTTCGCTCGAGTACACCAGAGGTTGTCCACAACGGGATCTTTCGACGGAGGCAGGCCTGAATGGGAGCGATCAGTGAGCACCCCCGACAACGAAGAGGCTGTGCTTAACCTGGTTGAGGACAACCCAGGTCTTAGCACGAGAGATATCGCCAGACATGTTGGCATTTCGCAAGCAACTGCGTGGCGCATCTTACGTTCCCGGAATCTGCACCCCTACCACATCCAGCGGGTGCAGTTGCTCAGAGAGCAGGATTTTGGCCCTCGAGTGGAATTCTCAAGATGGTACTTGGCGATGAGATCCAGGGATCCCCGTTTTGTAAACAGCATTTTGTTTACGGACGAGTCCACCTTCAGCCGGGAGGGAATGTGGAACGCCCACAACAGTCATGTGTGGTGTGATGAAAATCCACATGAAACCAGAAGCCGAGCAGCCCAGGAGCGTTTCTCAGTAAATGTGTGGGCCGGCATTCTGGGGGATTGCCTCATTGGCCCTTATTTGTTACCTGAACGGCTGACAGGTGGAAATTACCTGATTTTCCTGGATCAAGTGCTGCCGCAGCTTCTGGATGAGGCGCACGTACCCGAAGGTTCGCGTCGCCAGATGTGGTTCCAGCACGATGGAGCTCCGGCCCATTACACGAACGACGTGCGTCTCCATCTAAACGCAAGGTATGGCCAGCGGTGGATCGGGCGTGGGGGTCCAGTTCACTGGCCTGCCCGATCACCAGACCTCACCTGCTTGGATTTCTTCCTTTGGGGTTACCTGAAGGCCGAGGTATACCATACACCTGTCAGCAGTGCTGAAGAACTTGTGGCGCGCATTGTGGCAGCTGCAGGGCAGATCAGAGATACTCCTGGCATTGTTGGAAACACACACTCCTCAATGCGACGGAGGTGCGAAGCCTGCGTCATGGCCCAAGGTCGAAATTTCGAGCATCTTCTGTAGTGTTATTTTTTGTAAATAAATTTCCAGTATCATTGATGTTTTTGGTCTAAATTTATTCAGAAGTGTTGAGCAGAGGTAGAAAATGTGTTTTCATTATTACTAACTGATCGTAGCGCCCCGTTTCCAGTTAGCGTCCGAAATGTCAACGAATTATGTTTTTTGCCCAAAGCGCCCCCTATCGATGTTTCTTTTTGTACCGTTCAACTGAGTTTCAGAGAGCCCCAGCAAACAGAATCATGAAAATGCATGCCATAAGTCAAGAAATCTGTTTGTTTATCTCTTTGGAGCCTTCGAGTTTCGACCACCCTGTACTTTGACATTTTATTCCGGCTCTTACGCTTTTTGCAGGGCTCTACTTTTGGGTTCAAACTTTAAGTTAGAGTATAAACTTTGGCGAGCATGTGTTAAATTATCAAAATAACGGGCTTAAAGTTGTTGTCTAGCTCTCCAAAGTCTGCAGCGCCCCCTATCCATGTTTTAAGAGATACGCTTATCAAATTGGTACTGAAGAAAGTCTAAACAAACAGAATCATTTCGACGCAACAAGCAAGAAAATCTAACCATTTCGCTAGTTTTTATGACGTTTCGAATTTCGGCACCCAAATTTTCGAAAGCGCCTAGCGCCTTACCATCGCGTCAGGGACCCTACATTCCCTATTCAAAAATGTTCGTCTAGGTGTGCTCTATCGATCCTTAAAGTTTGTCACCGACGAGCTGAATCACCCTGTATATTAGAACATCCATAATGTACACTTTAAAATAGTGGGCTTCTTTTCGACAACTAACTCGTATGTATTTGTACATTTTTACCATTTGTAAATTTAATGACCGACAAAATCCGCTTTCTACTGTATTATATCATATTGGTGTTTCATAATATAAAGGCAAAGCTAATTTATCTTTGAAGTACATTAATAATCTAGGATTTCTTTTCTTTTATTCATCAACGAATGTAAAAAAGTATGAAAAATCTAATGTATACCTCCTCATTTGTTTAAACTATTTTTTTACAAAATTGAAATTTGCATAAAGTGGCTCAGAATTGAGTATACATTTAGTGCAAACAGCACTGACAAAACATTTCTCTGACCACTTGGCACATCGTTGTTTTAAGGACAAATTCAAAGTTCTTGTAGCAACTCGAGAAGCAACGCATCGCAACCCTAAATGATGTATTAAAATTGCTTATTATGAACCAAATTATATAAGGATTTGTTCAATAATATATCGTATTGTCCAATGATGATCACCAAGTACCAAGTTGCCTTTTCTGAAAATCAACAAAGTGAAAGGTAGAGGGTCATCTGCGTTCCGATAGTCTCCTACTATTTTTTTTTATTAAGGAGGGTATGTGGATTATTTAATTATCATTACGCCCGTAGGTTCTGTATGTATGTATGTACAATCGTGGAAAAAAAAGTAAACACTCCCTACTAACTCCTCAACAGATTATCGTAGAAGAAAGTTACTAGTACCAAGCGATTGGAAATTATGTCTACTTTTAAATAATGCATATAAAATTTGCTTAGGGGGACATCTACATATTAAAACGAACATTAACTTCGTTTTTTTTTCAATGGCAGTACCCAATTTTAACAAGATATTTCAAGTCTTCTGTTCAAACTATGCCTAGACACAAAATTTCAAGTCATTTGAATGATAAGTTTTTGAATTATAAACATTCAAAGCTTAGTGCTTCTAATTTAAATTATATTTTCATATTTTTATTAATATCTCCTGAAAATATACCCCTAATCTGCCAATTTTTTGTGTAGCAATAATTGTAAAATACTCATACATAAATACGTTGAATTTGCAATTTTTATAATTTCATGATATGAATTATGAAATTAATATTCGAAAATTTATTTACCTACAATTTTTTTGATGGATTTAGATTTATAAAGTCCTGTTTTATGGAAATCCAAAATTTCGCATT
The DNA here is from genome assembly GCA_963932465.1 of Maratus speciosus. Classification (NCBI taxonomy): domain Eukaryota; kingdom Metazoa; phylum Arthropoda; class Arachnida; order Araneae; family Salticidae; genus Maratus; species Maratus speciosus. The sequence goes on from OZ010800.1 coordinate 437,317,354, forward strand.
TTTCTTCCAAGTAGTTTTCAAATTATGCTTAAAAAACAGCAAAATGATGGTTTAAGGGGCCGTCTATGATAGAAGTGACTAGATATTTTGCGCTTTCTTACGTTATCTTCTAATCTAGCAGTTTTCAATGACTGCTTGAGTGGCGCTTAAGATGCCTTGATCAAGAAGGGGGCTTTCTCTGTCAACAATCGCGTACCGAACTTCAATTTGGATACGGCCCCTAAAATACCCTCGTTTTAAAATAATTAATTACTCGGAAACTTATCGTACGAATTGCATAAAAATTTGTTTTTAGGCAAATTGAAGGTGTACAGTTAATTTATGCTGTCAGAATTGTGTACTACTATTGAAAAAAAAGTTATGATTCGTTTTAATTTGTAGATGGCCACCTAAGCTAATTTTTTATATTAATTTTATATTTAAAAGTAAACTTCGCTACGAATCGTGTTGTATCAGTAACTTTCTTCTACGATAATTTTTTGCAGGGTTAGTAATAGGTGTTTACTTTTTTTCACGACTGTTCGCAACGCGATAAATCTTGATAGAAATATCCGAATTGCTTCAATTTTTTTCTAGGTTTATTCTGATAAGGCGCTTGACTGATTAGATTTGGCGGTTCGTTGGTTATGTATAAAGGGGGGAACGGCGAACGGGTGGGGCTAATACCTGTGGGGAGCCTGTCTAGTATATTAAATACAGTATTCCGGATATTGTTTGTTCACGTACTCCTTTAATGTTAACAACACAAAAGGAAAATCGGTTACGAGTGATAAAACTTTTTTTTTTTTTTCCAGAGAGAGAGTTTTTTTATTGAAGCAGATACCAGATGTCACCACTAAGTATTTACTTGTAGTAACTTGTTATACTAGTGATAGTGTTATTCATTCAATGGTATAACATCAGTAGTATGAGAAGATTATAAATCTATGGCGATAAAAATCCTATAAAATCACCTACAGACGGAACTTTCATTTAAAACTACTGATAGGATTCTTACCTAATGCTAAACGCTTCATCAACCGATTTGTAAAGTCTTCCACTTATGTTTCTGTTTTAATGCTGTGTTTGTTGCTACCAGTATTCCCGTAAGGCATGGTGACGTCACGGCGACGTCTTTGTGAAGACACTCTGTGACTTTGTGACCGTCGATGTGACGTCATAGTGACTAGAATGCGAAGTCGTTATGGCCGTTTTAGAGGTCCTTTGTGACGTCACATTGTGACCACTCTGTGAAGTCACAGTGTGACAAATTTGTGAAAAGTATGTCATTTGGCATTAATTTTGTGACGAACATGTGACGAAAGCGACAATACTTTAAACTCACATTGTGACCAATTTGTGAAATATGTGTCATTTGTGACGAACTTGTCGTAAAAACCGTGATGATTTCAAATGAAAATCAAATTTCAAATTAATTGCTTAAAAGGCGTAAAGGCCAACCTGGTGAAAAAGATTCCATGCCGGGACTCGAACCCGGGCCATCAGTATAGCGCACTGACATTCTACCGACTAAACCACATGGAACGATACCCAGCCTGGAAAATTTCACACAATTACATGTTGGCAAGGCTACAAAATCAGCACAAGATGGGATATTTATCGTGAGCCACCGACATGGAACAAACAGGAAACTTAATTCAACCCAGCATCGATTGAATCTATATTAATACTTGGAAATTTTTCCAGAGAGAACCATTCGCCTTGCATACAATATTTCAAATGAAAATCAAATTTCAAATTACATGCTTAAAAGGCAATTTTAATTTGAAGTTTGATTTTCATTTAAAATATTGTATGCAAGGCGAATGTTTCTGTCTGGAAAAATTTCCAAGTATTAATACTGTGATGAATTTTAAAATGCACAATTTTAAAATAAAGTTTTGTTTGAGATATAAAATAGTATCTTTTTACCGTACTTTTTAGCAAAATATAGCTATTTTGGAGTCCTATTCTTCTAAAATAGTTTTAATTTTTCCACTTAAAAAACAATGTTTGTCAACTAACATCTTTTTTTATTAAGTTCTAAGCTTGATCTTGAGTTCAAGCTTGATATTAAGAATGTGTAAGATTTTAAGGTGTTTTGGTTGTGATTAATCTTTGCTTTATTAAATACGACATAAGACATATTTATTTAAATTTTTTATTTCCGTGTATATTGTATTTTGTGAATATGAACTAAATAGATTTGGTATGTTCTATAGGAAAAGACTGATCTAGGAAATAGAAACAACAAGTAAGAAAAATGATGCGTTAAGCAGAGATTATAAAACACTTTCCAACACTTCCCGAATGCTTTAACAAAACTTCGCTATTTTGGGAAATAAGGTAAATAAGATAACTAAGTAAACATTTTAGAAAACGCATAAAACATTTGAAAAACTGATTTCCGCAGTTACTGTCCATAGTTAAATAGGTTTTCCAATTCTTTTGAACAGCCCTGTATTTGATCTGTAGGTTGATATATATATTATATAATGGGATAATTTTGTTTAGCAAAAAAACGCATAACAGATTGAAACTCTCTTTCAGCAATTTATACTAATATATGGAAACATACTTGAATACTTTTGTACAACCCTGTAGTTGACCTAGAACCTTCATTACACGCCACTGTTTAGTTAAAATTTAATTCAAACTAAAACACACTTGAAACAGCTGAAATCACTTTTCCAGAAATTATAATTTATAGACGGCCATGTATCCAATTCTTTGCATGACCCTGTATATCATTTTATCTATATTCTACAAACAGTAAATTAAATTCAGTTCAGCGTAAAAATCCATAGCTCATTTAAAAACAACCTTTAAGTAACTTGCGCTCATACCCAGTAACCCTCGCGAATACTTTTGTGTAGCCCTGTATATGAATTATAGCATTTATATACACCATATACTATGCATAAATATAGTGAATCATAAAAGCGCATATCATAATTAAAAATACATTTCCAGCAATCATCACTAATGAACAGTACTTCGGATACAATATAGTATCTGAACTATATTGTGTGTGCCTGTAAATGCTATACACACTTCGTATTCTACATGAAAAATTTATAGTATGTAAACATCAGCAACGTATATCATTTTCATTATATATGAAATAGATTAATATAATTAAAGTACGCCGCAAACAATTCCCTCCACCGCTATATCATTGTGTATTGGAATTCCTTTTTAGCCCTGTAAATGAACAATAATTAAAGTACGCCGCAAACAATTCCCTCCACCGCTATATCATTATGTATTGGAATTCCTTTTTACCCCTGTAAATGAACAATAACTATTCTTTGCATCGCGTATTCTTCAGAATGCATATTTTATTACGCTTCATAAATGCATATCAATTTTTTTCTGTTTGAAAACGTGTAAAATCATGAAAATTCCTTTGAAACGATTTTTCCCCCATAGGCCGTAATGTAACGGAATACTTTTGACTGTACCTGTAAATGAACTAAACATGCTACAAACTTCGTTACACATAGGGACTGTGTTATGGTAAACGTCAATAACATCTAAAAATTTCAGGGCAATCCGGGTATATTTACGAGAGGTAGAGCGCGGACAGACGGCTAGACAAACCAAAGTCATAATATAATATTTAACTCCAAAACAATAATGACGATAAATACTGTTATATGAGTGTTAGTAATCAGAAAAAAAGTAAGAAGCCGAAAAAAATTCCACATCATTGTCTCAATCTCAAGTAACTAACAAATTAATGTTTATATTCATCCCACTATGAATGTAGGCATAAATTTCTGCGTCAGCTTTTTTTTTTTTTTTTTTCTTGAGCGATGGCAGATTAACACATTTTAAGAAATGAATCGAATAGGAAAATTTCGCTTTAAAAGAATTCCAGATCAGTGATCCCTCTTTCTATATGTATAACATAAAACTATTTAATTCATAATCATAATATACAAGACAGAAATAAAAAAATTAAATTAAATAAGATTTACCTTGTATGCTATAAATTAATAATATCCGAGTATTTTTGTCCGAAATTGGCAGACGTCTTTTTCTTACATTAAAAAAAGCATATACAAAAGCTGACATTGTAGACTTCGTGATGTTCTTTTCCCGCGTGTATTACAAAAAGTTCTCTGTTTACCTTGCGGTTGCGGCCATATCCTACGCAGACGATCTTCGGCAGGTGATTTTACTGTTTATTTGCTTTTGAACAGATTTGGAACTTTCATGCGCAATAGTTTTATGAGACAGTCGGTAATTAAAATTTTCTATTTGAAGAATTTTCCAATGCATTTTACCATTTCTTTTTTATCAGTTTCAAAAAATTTCATTTGAAAATGGAAGTTTATTAGATAAAACATTGCTTAACACTAGAACGCCCGGAAGGAGTCGATCCGACTCCGACCATATGATTAAATGTCAACTGGGACCAGAAATTATTCCATAAAATAAGTTAAATTTAAACAACGAATATTTACGTTAAATAAATCAGTCAAATAATTTTAAACAAAAATTCTGGTGTTAAATATTTTTATGAAACTTGAGTAAAATTTCCGGGCGTTCTAGTGTTAAAATTTTTAAAATGTGTAAAAATAAATTTTATGGTAATAAAACCACCCACCCCCCCGTTTTTTAAGTAAAGTTTGTTTCACAAGTAATAAATAAAAAATATCTTCTTAATAAATAAAAAAAAATGTTTTCGAGGATAAAAAATTTTTCTTTGTCAATCTTTCATTTTTTTCATGTTCATTTTCTGCAGAATAAAACAATTTGTAAAATAACTTTTTAAAAAGTCATATCTCTAAAACACAAATTGGAAATGCGAATAATTAATTATATCATGTGTTTTGCATAAATTTTGTATATATATATATATTTTTTTTTTCGGAAAATGCTAATTTTATTTAAAAAGGCTGAAAGAAGTAAAAAAAAAAAAATAACATTTACTAAAAATAGATTAACAGGAAAAAATATGACTTGAATGCAAATTATAAAGCAATAAATGCATATATGACTAAACTCTGAAGATTCTTTCTGCGTGCTCATTAAAATCTGCAGACTTAACTGTAAAAGAAAATTTTTAGTTTGAAACCACAGAAGTGTTTCGACCAGTGATCGGCAAAAAAATTAAAAATTTTCCTCCCTGCAAACTAAATATGTAAAGTGTATAGATTTAATATTTCTAATTCTAAATATGTTATCCAAATTGCTCCAGCACGTAGCATTTTTCCGAGAAATACTTTTATAATAATAACAATCAGTGAAGTATTGTTATATAAAATTGCAATGCTAGATAAAATTGAAATCATGAAAAAAGTATACTTTCACTGTCTTAGATATCAAATTGATAAAATATAGCATGGAAATCTAGTTTGTTGATACTTGTACCGTGCATTTTCCTTTTTCTCCCCCCCCCCCTTCTTTTCGTGTCCGAATTTACTATTTGCTATCCACTAATATATATTCATTCCTTATGCCGCTGTAACTAGGGCCTGTTTTAAATATTTCTCTTCAATTTCAAAAATTTTTGAAGTTAATATTTTTGTCACACTGTGATTTACAATATGGTGGTTTTTTGTCACATATGTGACGTGACGTACGTTACATGCAGTGACATAACAGTGACGTTACAATTTTTTTTAATTGCCAGAAAAATAAAATTTTACAATAAGTAACATGTTTTGAAGAATTTTTGTAATTGTTTAAAGTTTTCTAAGAAGTTCACATCTCAGTCACAATGTGACATCACTGAGTGGTGGCAGTTTGGTCACAGATGTGACGTGACCACAGTGACTTACAGTGACGTCACAATGACGTCACTGTGACCATGCATGCTATGAGGGTTATGTGTTTGAATTATCTTCTAAAGTTTAATAAATTTGTGCTGTTATTTCTGAACTAAAAATGTCTGTCTGGATAAATATCACCACTCCTAAATTTTGTGCAGATATTTTTTAGACTCTCTTTATATTTGCTTCACTAATACGCAATTGCATATATACATTCAAATATTGTCATACCATTTCCCTTTTACATATATATTTTTTCTTATTTATTTTGAAAATAAATATTTAAAAATACATAGCATTCAATTTCTTCTTTACATACAAAAATAATATTTTCTCTCTGTGTCCTCTCTTTTTCCAGAAATGTGAGCAATAAATAAAAGTATCTTGTTTATGTAAAAGGTTCCTTTCCTAGTTATATTCTTACAGATGCTTTTTCTAAATGTTTGCCTAACGTCATTTTGTTAATGCTTTACGGGAATACATAGAATAATATTAAAATAAATGTATGTTGTAATAGTTAAAATATTATTTGGCCGGAGATAAAAATGACAAAAAAATTTGCCATTTAATTTCATGTATCTTTATTATTTTATTTTCATAGGAATTAAATTGAATAACCTATGTATATCTTGTTATTAACAGTTATCGATGGTATATATATACTATATATATACATATGTATATATGGATGTATATATATATACATATATATATATATATGTATATATGGATGTATATATATATATACATATATATATATACATAAACATATAGAAAGAGACAGATATATTCATAGATAGATAATGTTTTGAACTGGGGGATGGGGGGGTGGTTTCTGTTCTATGGGTCATGATCGGCGTACATCTGCAAAAATTTATCAGAAATTCCACCATAGGGGAGAAAGTATAAGGTAGTATTTCTTACGAAATCTACCTAAAAATAAACACCACTAATGCTCAAAGACAATGACATACTATTGTAAACATGATCTATTTAAATACTTCGGAAATTAAAAAAAAAGGATTTAGACTTACAATAATATCTTCCACCCGCATTCTAAATTTCATAAGACAATAGCAACATATTTTTTAGGTAGATTTCGTAAGAAAAACTACCTATTGCAGTCGTTACCATGGTGCGAATTTTGAAAAATTCTTTCATAACTTTTCATTATATGACCCCGGGAACCCAAAACCACCCCCAGCTAAAAAGTTTATATATATATATGTATGTATGAAATAATTTTGTCCGCACCATAAAAGTCGCAATTATGCACGGATCGTCTTCAAACTCGCCAACAACTTTGAGATGAGTAATATCTCAGCGGGGATTGAAAATGGGAAAAATCAGTCCAAGGGAATGGAAATGGAAAGGGTTAAAATTTTGAATACCGTCTTAAAAAGATTCTGATAAAACAATCTCTTACACAACAATGACAGGAAAAAAAATAAATATTTTTCGTTATAGCAGTTGCCAACAATTAAAAAAAAAATAAAATTCTCACCACAACAATTGCTTTTCAATTGCAAGATTTTCGCGTGAAAAAATAAATTAAATAAATAGTTTGACGAATTGAAAACAAATTGAATACTATGTCATAAGTTTTCTAGAGCAAGATTTCAGCATGAAAACTCAAAATGAAATAAATAGTTTGACGGATAAAAAAAAAAAAAAAAAAAAAAAAGATATTGCGTCATATTGGAAATATAATGGACCTCAGCAGGTGAATATATAACGTCATGTGAGTTTGAAGAAACGTATTGAAACATGATTAAAACCCGACTATGGAAATATTAACATATTTTAACACTTTGAGGTTCTCTGAATTTGTTTTAGCCATTTTTAAACCTATTCCATATACATGCGTGTGTGTATTCATGTACATTAGATTTTTCACAAAATGTTTAGCTCCCTAGAGCTAATTCTTAGTGAAGGAACTGGGTTTATTTCTAATCTTGATTTAAGTTTTGTTGGTGAATTTAGTACTTAACTTTGAAATCTACCTCCCCCTGTAGGTCCGAGCCGGCAGGGATTTTTTTCTCTGTAAATGTGGTTACAAAAAACGTTCTAGGGAGAAAATTCAACCAGGATGAATTTTAAAATAGTAAAAATAATTCGGCTTAAAATCCTTCACTTCTTGTAGCTTTGAAAATTCGTAAAATCAAAAATTCGGCTTGTTAACTATATTAAAAGAATAAAGACGTCTGTCCATGTGTGTGTATGCCTGTCTGTTGGCGATCGCTAGGGAAATATATTGCACATAGAGATATGCAAATTTTGATATGTTTAGGCAAAGAAAGGTTCCAGTGCACCTTAGATTAAGATATTTCATTATTTGGTAATCAACAGAGATTTTAATTAAAAATTCTTACTGAATGTTTGTGAATGATCTTCATTTATCCCCGTGCCCCAATGTTATGATTATTTTACGTATATCCGAGAGGAAATGCTGATTTTCATATGATAAACTAGTATAGTTTAAAAAGCAATTGCACGGTGTTGGAACGAAATAAAATTTTAATGAAGACATTGGCTGATACTTTCTAAGATAATGGCGGTAATTTAGATTAAAAATAAATCTGAATATTTACTATTAAAACAGTAAAGATATATGAGCGTGGCGAAATCGCAACACGTGAAGGGTAAATTAAAAAAAAAAAGTGTCAGAAATGCTATGTTGAATAGTTATTTATATCAACATGAAGGTTGAAGATCAGTTAAGTGCTAAATAAAAGAACTGAGTAAGGATTCCAGTAGTTATGATTACGAATGTATTATAATACTGATGTCGATGAATTGCCGTGAACTACTACGGATATTATTTGTTCCAGTGAATAATAAATGTTGTATAAAATTGAAAAGCTAATAGATGCATCTATTTGTAATTATAAGCCGGCCGAATCTTGAAGTAATTAGAAGATAAAATCCTACATATATTAGTACAATATGCAATTAAAATAAAAGGTCCCATCCATTATTTTAAAAAATTAAAATACTAAAATGTATTTTGAATATGCTTTCTCTATTTCATTTTTTAACACATACCGAAAAATACATTTTTTAGATTTCCATTTCTTGCTAATAGTGTATAGAGTTTTAGTTTTATTTTCGTAATTTACTGAAAAAACAAGTATTAATTATTACGCATAGAAATGTTTTATTTATAAATATATTTTCTTATGAATAATTTATAGTTTCTCTACATTTGTTTTATTTTAATTTATAATTCCTTGTTTTTTATTTTTATTGGAGAACATTGGACATTTAATAAAATATCATATTTAAATATTTATTAAAATGTGTTAAAAAAACAATTAATGTTGAGTTTTTACAAATATATGTATATTTTTTTCCTTTTTAACATGATATTATTTTGTTGTTATTGTTGTTATTTTATGTACATTTATGTTTCTTTAATTCTTTTTAAATTTCCCATATATTCTGATGCATTATGATTAGGCAACAGAATTCTAATGCTTTTTAATATTAATCATTTTTGGAGTTGTTGTAGTATATATTTTTATGCCTTTATTTACTTAGACAACTTCTTCTTAAGTATCTGTCTTGAACAAGTTTTCCATTTTAATTAGGAAAAGAATTAAATAATATCTTTTAACTTAAATTGCAATTTTTCAAAGGCGTAAAATAAATGTTGCGAACATCATACAAAAATAAAAATTCCCATGTTTGTAAAAAAGCATTTTTTCTTTCATATTCATTTCTTTATTCATTATTAGGTAGAAAAGAGTTTTTAAAACTTTTAATAGCGTAGAATGATTATCTAGCAGAATTGTTTAAAAAAATAATATTTATCGAAACTCTCGAATTTAATGAAAGAATTGCTTCCACATGAAATTCCAATTGTTTAACAATTTTTATAAATATTAAAAGTTCCCTGATCATTTTACGAATTTGAGCTTTTAGGCAAAAAATTTTCAAAATCAAAATTGCTAAATATATTTAAATAAAATAGTGCAAAGAGATTTGAATTTTCTTTTATTATTTCATGTTTCAAATTATCTGTATTTTAGAAAATCAAATAGTGAATTCTGGATTCACTTCATTTCACGAATGACGATAGTGTTTTAATAAACAATCTTTTTCGTTTCGGGTTTGTTATGAAAATGCCCTTTTTATCCTTAATTCGGCAATAAGAGAATAATGCATTTTTGTCTCCAATAAAGACCTGTTTTTATGTTGGACTTAATGTGTGCGATTTTTATTTTAATGGCGAGCGTTGTAGGATGAATTGGTGACGTATAGAGTTCTCAGGAATTATTATAATACAGTGCGTCCCAAAAGTTTATAAACAATGTTTTTTTTTTTTTTCCATTTCAAAAAGAAGAGTAACAATTTCAAAACAATTTCTAATAATAAATAATGGCAAGACAATAATAACACTATACACAAATAATATTACACAATCATAGACTTCATGAGAAAAATAACTTAAATTTCACTGTCCCAAAAGTTTATAGAAAACTCATTTTATTTTTTTCCTTTAACGTTCAAATATTTAAGCCGTTTGTTCTAATCATTTCAAAAACTCGATCAGGCTTACTCAAAACAAGAGTATGATGTAGTTCTGACCTTAAAGAAAAAGAACTTCGTTCAGATTGCAGCTTTATATCTTGAACTGTTGCAATTGACGCCTTTTAGCATATACCTCTTTAGCTAATCTTCCCCTATTGTATTCATGTCAAGACTATAATGGCTGGTCAGTCCATAGTTACTTGATTTTGTCTAAACCGCTGGGAGAATGGAGCAATGGTCTTGCTGGTACATCCATCCCCCCCCCCCCCCCAATAGCAATTTTCCGAGTGGAAGTACCTGCACTTCAAGCTTTCTTTTCTGGTAATCTTCCGAAAGTTGGCGACCTTTCAAAAAAGCAATATGGGCTCTTACATTATAAGAATATGCTGCCCAGACCATGAGTGAACCCCCTCTTTGTTGTCTACTAAACAAAGTTCGTGAATCTTTGCGAATATAGTGCCATTAATATACCCAATCATCGGGGCAATCTAAATTGAATTTGTTTTCATCATTGATAAGACCACTCAACCATTCATCTGACCAATACCTGTGATTTCGTGTCCAGTGAAAACGAGTGTCTATATTTCGTTTTGTAAACTTTGGCGAATGGCGCATGTTGAAGAAATCAAGAAATGTACTTCCTAGCAGCCGTCGATGGACCGTGGATATTGCTTCTGAAACGTTTACTTCTATAGAAACTAACCAACAGGTTGTCGGATGACATTAATGTCAACATTTCTCTGTTTTATCATTTAGTTGTTTTCTTTGGTCGTCTAGAACGGGGTTTTATTTCAGATTGTCACCTTTTGAATGAATTCAGTAAATACTAACCCTGCTGCATACAGTATTTTGTGAAATGTCCACAACTTTCCATCCACGAGCCTTTAAATGATAGATTTCCAAAATTGTCTTTTTGGAAAACTGCACGTGGCGCGGCATCTTTGCAATCAGTCGGAAACGAAAGACAGATTAGATTTTATCTCAGGAAACAATTGCGTCACAAGTACATGACCTTGGAATATGCAAATTTTGGACATCTGTACTTAAATCAGTTGTCTCCAGTTGTAACACCGGTTGTCTATATATTTTTGGGACATCATTTATTTGATTTTAATTTTTTATATTAAACCTATGACTGTTAAATTTACTTGAGTATTTTATTATTTTTATTTCATCAATATACATTTTCATAAATTATGTCGTCTTTTTAGGTGCGTTCGTAATTATATAAATACGTAGCACCTATAGTCGTCGTTAAGTCCGTCCGTCCGTCTGTCCGTCCGTCTGTCCGCATGTAACAGAGCAAAAACTACCCAACCGAATGGTCTGAAATTTCAAATATATGATTGTTGCAAAATTTTGTCGAGCCATTTCAAATTTTATGAAAATCGGATGTATAGTTTAATTACAGGGACAGTCAAAAGTTTTTCTTTACATTACGGCCAATGGGAAAAATTATTGCAAGTGCATTTTAATGATATTAGAGCCTTCCGAATAATCTGAAATTTTAAAGATATAATTGTTGCAAAAATTTGTCGAGCCATTTCAAATTTTATGAAAATCGGATGTATAGTTTAATTACAGGGACAGTCAAAAGTTTTTCATTACATTACGGCCAATGGGAAAAATTATTGCAAGTGCATTTTAATGATATTAGAGCCGTCCGAATGATCTGAAATTTTAAAGATATAATTGTTGCAAAATTTTGTCGAGCCATTTCAAATTTTAGGAAAATCGGATGTATAGTTTAATTACAGGGACAGTCAAAAGTTTTTCTTTACATTACGGCCAATGGGAAAAATTATTGCAAGTGCATTTTAATGATATTACAGCCTTCCGAATGATCTGAAATTTTAAAGATATAGTTGTTGCAAAATTTTGTTGAGCTATTTCAAATTTTAGGAAAATCGGATGTATAGTTTAATTACAGGGACAGTCAAAAGTGTTCCGTTACATTACGGGAATGGGAAAAAATTATTGGAAGTGCATTTTAATGATGTATCAGACTATGCACTTTATGAAGTGCAAAAATTATACATTCAGTACAATATGGGGTGCAAAAAATAATTATAAAACTAGTTATAGTACGAACGCACCTCATTTGCCACGTTTGACGAGCAATTTCCAACTTGTTTTACTTGTTTAGTTAGCTCTTAAATAAAAAAAAATGGTTGTCTATAAACTTTTATGAAGCACTGTACATATCAGTAAGCTACAAAATAAATATCTAATAAAACAAATTATCGTTCGCTCTATGTGTATGTGACTGATGGCTATGGCAAGTGAAATCCACCACTCGCAAATGTATGAAAATTTGAATGAGGATACCCCGAGGCAGCTCCTGTGCAACTGTCAGATAACTAATATGCACACCGGCATTCGAGGTTCTTTACTTGATTGAGAATTCAATAAAACTACGAAATTAATAAACATAAAATAGATGTCTCTATTCAAATTGAAAAACTATAACGTTTACACGCTTCGTTAAAAAATACTACTATTTACCTTATTCTATAGAGACCTATATTTATAATATTAAAAATCGCTTGGTTTTATCTTTTAAACATATTTATTCATCAGCAACATCTTTGGAATACAAAACAATTCTACAAAACATAAAACTATTGTTGCCAACAACATCAAAATAGTATAAAGAAATAAAATAAAATAAATATGATAAATATTTCAAATGAAAATCAAATTTCAAAGTACAAAGTAATTGCTTAAAAGGCGCTAAGGCCAACATAGTGAAAAAAGATTCCAAGCCGGGACTCGAACCCGGGCCATCAGTATAGCGCACTGAATAATACTCCCTCTGGAATAATTTCCATGTATTAATAAATATGATAAAGTTGCTGAAAGCCATTGAGTTCGGTTGATTACGTGACACAACCGAGGGTCTTAATTTTTAATTTTGTTTATAACTACCTGGTTTATTAAGTAAAAAATCATATTTTTTTTTTTTTTTTTTTCAAAAATCGACCGAATTTCGGGCATGCCCAGAACCTGATTCCCGAGCGGAAAGGAAGGAAGAACCAAATGCCAGGTTTTTTGCAAGTATTATTTTTTGGCCTAGTTTTTGAAGCTGCATTGACTAAACCGTTCAAGATACGGAAAAACAGAAGACATATTCTTAAAGTTAGTGCTTTTACTTCAAATGCTGTAATCAGTTTTACAAAATCGTTGTTAACCCTTTGAAAGTTTTTTTCTTAAAAATAGTTCTTTTCGAGTTTATTTTTTCCGCTTAAAGCAGCGCAGCCCCAGTGCGCAATTTTTGAGGTGCCGATATATAAAAAGATTATTTTCTCGGTAATTGTTAGATCTTTTATTTTATCAATAAAGTTGTTAGTACAGTTTAAAACATATTCAGAATGTGGTAAAATGGTTTTCAAAACACTTACATAATATAAACTGACATAAAATTTCGTCATCAATCCACAGTTCTCTGTCGTTTAAGTTTCAATCAGAATATCGCAATAGATTTTGATCAGGCAAAAATCATATTCCCAACGTGCAATCATTATGCATCCACTATAAGAGAATCAATAGAAATCCTGTATAAAAGCAATCAAGTTTGTAACGACGCCCTTTCGTTCAATATCCCCAGTTTGTGGTTCAATATCCTGAAAATAAATCCTGAAAACCTGAACAAAGTGACGTAATAAAAATATTAAAATTTAAAGTAAATATTTTTCTACCCATAGAAAGTGACGTATGAAAAACAAAATGATGTCATAAAATAAATGGAATTGCAAATAACAATAATAATATATATTTCCTCTAATTAAAATTCAATCTATGAAACTACTGCTACTTCTACTTTCAACTCTAATTATTAGCTCTTCCGATATCAAAACAAAGTGACGTATTTTGTATAGATAAACAACATTTAGTTATCAAAATATTCTCTGAAGATGAACCTGGAAGGTTTGAAAGTATACTAAGAAGTTTTTAAATAAAATATATATTTGAAACTTATAACATCTTTTCATTACATTAATCGCCTTTTAAGTAAAATTGTGGAATTTTAATGTTCAAACTATATGTTGAATCAAGGTGAAAAATTGCGTTTCGTCTTTTGAGATTATTTGTAACGTAGTCGATACTGGATAAAATGGAAATGGAATGCAAGAACATCAAAACTAAATACAAATACGAGCGTCTTCGTTTGAACCGGGAGGTGATGAATTTTAAGTTTCTACAGTCATGTAAGCATAATAATTTAATTCCAAATTTTATTCGTTGCAAGAATTATTTCATTGAGACGAATTCAATATCGCTTAAAAAACAGTTTGAAATAAAGTGTTTAAGTGTTTGTATTAGAATGAAATTTAGATTGATTAATTACATCTCTAGAAATGTCTTGCACTTATACGGCGTTCTAACAAAGGTTTTAAACACTTCAGACTTTGATGAATACATGAGAATTATTCAACATTACAGAAATATTCGACAACTATCTAAAGAAAGGATCATTAGTCGGAAATTTAATAAGTTAAACATAGAGAATAATAAGCAAAGGCTTATCAGAAAGCCTGTCTCATATGTAAATATGTCAGATAGAGTTATGAATGAAAATGAAGAAATGATTTTAACACTTGGTTCGAAATACATGTTTGATAATACTTTTAATATTAGATCACTCGTCACAAACTGCGAGGAAATTGCAAGATCAGTAGAATCGGGCAAAAGAGATGAACTCAGAGGAATCCTGCATACCAATATAAAAGCGTTTATAAATTAATCCAAAAAACAAAAGAAAAAAGATTACGCAATTATTAAAAATTTGAAAACTTATCCTAATATAGTTATTACGCAAACAGATAAATCAAATAAAATTGCTGTTTTGAATAAAGATGTGTATATAAAGAAAATTGAAGAATGTATAAATGACATGACATGTAAAGAACTCAATAAAGATCCAAACAATTCAATTAATACGAAAACTCAAAATCTGATAAAGAATGGAACATGGCCACCATATATGAAAGACCTTATTAAAATTAATTATACTGCAATAACACCAAGACTAATCGGTAGACTGAAAGATCATAAAGATAACTTATACCTGCGACCTATTGTAACCAAATGCAACAGCCCTACATACTTTCTTGAAAAAGCTTATGTAAGTTTTTTAAAAACAATTTTACCACATTCTGAATATGTTTTAAACTCTACTAACAACTTTATTGATAAAATAAAAGATCTAACAATTACCGAGAAAAGCATTCTTGCAAGTTTAGATATAGTATCATTGTATCCCTCAATTAATGTGCAAGAAATAAAATCATTCATAGAAGAATCTCTTGATGAAGGTCCAATATCAGATGTACAGATAAAAAACACAATAAAATCTGCTTTAAACCTAATTACAAATAAAATGTTTTCATGTTTAACGGAAGATATTATAAACAATCTGAAGGAGCTCCAATGGGTTCTCCTATTTCTGGGTTTTTTGCCGAAATTAAATTACGACCTTTAGAAATGAGAATTTTATCTGACCTTGATTTGAAGCCAAGAGTATGGTACAGATTCGTAGACGATATTTTTATTATTTGGGAACATAGTTTGAATGAATTACACCTTTTTCTATATAAAATAAATGAATTTGATGATAGTATACAATTCACTCTTGAAATTGAAAAAGATGGAATTT
Source organism: Maratus speciosus (assembly GCA_963932465.1). Classification (NCBI taxonomy): domain Eukaryota; kingdom Metazoa; phylum Arthropoda; class Arachnida; order Araneae; family Salticidae; genus Maratus; species Maratus speciosus. The sequence goes on from OZ010800.1 coordinate 437,333,305, forward strand.
TACCTTTTCTCGACGTTAATTTAATTAAAAACAAGGAAAACCTCAACCTTGACAGAGATGTATATAGAAAACCGATCAGATCAAATAATACGATCCCATATAATACTTCATCACCATTTTTATATAAAATTGCAGCTTACAAATTTTATATTAGACGAGCTTTTAAAGTGTGTTCAGAAAAATATTTTAAAAAAAAGCTTAATACCATTAGAGATATCGCAGAAGAAAACGGTTTTTCAACAATCCTCATCAATAAGCTTATCTATGAATTCAATGTTCATGACACTATCAAAAAAGAAAACCATAAAGAAATGATATACAAAAAGTGTAACTATTTCCCTGGTCTGTACGAAAGATTAAGATATACTCTACTGAAACACAACATAAATTTAATAGCCTGTCCATTAACAAAATTAAAAGAGTTAATTTCTACGAAAATAGATCCAACACCGAAAGATGAATTAGCTGGTGTATATGTCGTAGTTCCCAATTAGCCTACGACATATACCATTCCTTTTAGAACTGGCAGCAATAGATTAATGGAGTATATCGGAATGACGA